>OY754879.1:3770000-5020000 GCA_963576445.1 Lithosia quadra | reverse complement strand
CTACCTTAGTGTTGCACACGTTCATAGGCCACGGTGACCGCTTCCCATCAGGTGGGCCGTGTGCTTCTCTGCCACCTACGTAGTATAAAAAAAGATAGACAGACAAGATATGCGAGATAGCATTATTTAATGACATCGAGTTTTTATAGACATCACAATTCTCCTCCTAAACGGTTGAACCGATTTGAATGTTTTTTTTTTCATGCCTTTAGGTCGTGCCCTGGATGGTTTAGATTCACAAATCAGCCCGGTAAATGGCGCTTCAGTCGGTATCCAGGACAATGTTTGTCGGGTCCGTTTGTTTTCTTATAATTATCTCACCTCTCATTCTGGTTCCAGATATAAAGTCAAAGTCTTCCTTCCGCGTGGGGTCGAAGAAAGCCATCTTCCCAACTGATGTGTCGTAGGCAGCCACACGGAATGGAATAATCTGGAAAAGTTGCATTATTCTGTTAGACAGCGAGTCGTAATCAGAGTCGTAACGTGTGAAGTAGATAAAAGAAAGAACTGGGCCTCGATTCTGCTAAAGGCAAACCACTGTAATACCACTGACACTCTAAAAAATACTATTTAATTTTACCGGTAGACTTTACCGTTATACAGTTAAAGTCTAAAATCAAACGAAACGAATTCATTTAACTTTTCATTCGCTTTACAAAATATAGTTTGATTTTAGACTTTAAGTTGATAATAATAATGTCTATAATTAAATGGCATTTTTAGAGTGTCCGTGGTATGACAGTGGCTTGCCTTTAGTAGAATCGAGGCTCTAAAACTAATCATTGCAAATGTGTCGGCTAATACGAACGCGTATGGTTAAGGTACGGTTGATTAACCCGAATAAGGGGTTAGAAGGTAAGAAGCCACTAGTAAAACTTGTGTATTGAGCCTAATAATAGTGATCTATATAATGACGAAGATTCGGGAACCGTCGTAAAAGGGGGGGGGGGGGAGGGGCTAGGATCACGCATTCGGTTTTTTTCGGTCACGTCAATATGACTTCACTTCGCCTGATGGTAAGCTAAAGGCAAAGTCTCAGGAAGGTATCGCGAACCTTCGAGAAAAAATTGAAGGTCGAAAGCCATTCCCTTGTTTCTATGCCTCGTTAATTTCATCAGAGTATACGAAATTATGCTGTCAGGAAAGCAATAATCCCATCCCATCTTTAGATGACTTTAAAATAAAATATACACCTCAAAATTGAGAGGTTTGTCTAAAGAGTTACCTCCAGGTCGTTAAGTCCGGGCGCCTGCTTGAGCACCATAGCACCGTGGCGGGGGTCGAACAGGTCGCCGCCCCCAGCGGGGTGGGGTAGACCGGCGGGGTCGCGACCCACGATGTAGTGGTTAGCGCCTGCGTTCATCCGGCATTTCGCGTGCCATTGTACCTATGGATTTCATATTTTTTTAGTTGTAATACATTTTAACAATAAAAAAAATACAGTACTTTACTGCTCTGCCGAATGAAATTTCACACGTATTCTCTATTTTATTAATTTACACACGTATTTATATATTTTTATTGGTGCGCCATGAATTTTAATTCTATTCTATTCTTATTCTATTCCTATTCTATTCCTAATCTATTTCTATTCTATTCCTAATCTATTCCTATTCTATTCCTAATCTATTCCTATTCTATTCCTATTCTATTCATATTCTATTCCTAATCTATTCCTATTCTATTTCTATTCTATTCCTATTCTCTTCCTATTCTATTTCTATTCTATTCATCTGTCGTGCGTACTTTACCATTAATGGTTTAGTGTATGATTAATGATAAATAAATTAAATGATAGATGAATGAACGATAATGAAATAAGAACGGACTCAATTTTTACCACGTTTTTACTATTCTTATTTAATCAAATCAATTAAATAATCTATTTCAACTATTGAAAATTACTATTAATGTTTCAGTGAATTATTGAAGATAAATACAAATGATGAATGAACGTAAGAATTGAAATTGTAAAATACAGCTTTTTTTGTTTAGCTAAATCAAATATTTCAACTACCGGTACCCAATTGTTGATTACCTCAGTAGGTCCCGCGTACATCATGGGTGAAGGGAATATGGCGAGGATGGTCGACTGCGGGTCCAATACTCCTTCGCTGAGGACCGCCTTGTGTTGGTTGATGCGCACCTCTAGCGGGACGTCGTCATCTTTCGTCCAACCGCCTAAAAATAATTAAAGTATCATGAATATGAATATCGGTTACCTACTTCTATACTATTATATAAATTGTAAAGGGACTGTGTCTGTACATATATAAAAAATACTTGGGTTTCGTGAATATTTTTTTTATAAATTTTTTTTTTTTAAATTTTTGTCTGTTTGTGTGCGATGGACGCAAAACCGAACGGATTTCGACGCGGTTTTTTTTGTTTGAAAGGTCTTGGTCGGACTTAAAATCTTACACATGTTTTATCACAATCAGTTGTGTAGAACGCGAGATACAGTCAAAAAAACGCGAAAACTGACGTTAATGCAGGCGGAGACGCGGGCGTAGGCTAGTATGAAATAAAATATTACCCAAAGGATGCAACAGTAGTACTGGTTTCTTGTATCCTCTCTCGACCAGCTGACGGTGCGTGTCTTGCATCAAGAGAGCATGACCGTTGTGGATGGGGTTACGTAGCTGTAACAAAACACATGGATTATTTACTTTTCAACCGACTACAAAAAGAATGAGATCCTCAATTGCACTGTATTTTTTTTGTTTCTTAGAACTTTCGACTGGATGAACCAACTTTAATGATTCTAAAATAAAAGTAATCTAAGTTACGGCAGTTAAAATTCCACCTAATTCGGTCCAGTCACTTCGGATATTACCCAGAACAAACAGACAGACCTTTAATTTTATTTAATTGTATAGATTAAATACCAGAATTTGCTGTGTGTCATTGGTTTGCCAACCTATTTTTGTTAGGCGTTTTAGGTATCTTTTTCCGATACAACTAACGGATTTAGCCTTTTTTCGTTTTTCGTTATGTCGGACTTGAACCGACTTAAAACCGCACACAATCTCCGGTCTTCAAACGGCTGGAATGTAAGTTGACCCAAAAGGAATTTCCTTCACACGCCAGCTGTCCCAAACCATTTATTTCTCCCTGAATCATTACATAGATAAGCATCTTATAATCATAGTTTAAACACTGTGCCATTACAGTCACAAAACTATTGATATAGTTCTACTCATGTATTCCATTATATGGAACTAAACGGAACAAACACAAAACTTGTACCGATAATGGAAAATCGCCACCCCATTTTCCATTATCGATTTCCTTATCGCTTAACGTACTAATGGACAGGAACGAATTTAACAAACACATCTGTTTGTTGTGAGTCTGAGTGTAATCGTTTATTTAGCTCAAAGTGTTATTATTTGTTATATTTGAAAGTGGATTGTACAACTTTGACTGTATAATTTAGAAAACCAATAGTGACACGCAACTTGTTAACTTGCTGTATCTGAGACTTTGTCCGCATCGACTTAGATATACTTTGATGTTAATTTTTTCGCGCGAAATCCTAATCATTTTTCTAAAAAAAAATCTGCAGTCACGTCACATCTAACAAAAATCACGGTTAAATCGATCTAGCCATTTCGGAGATTACCCGGCACAAACAGATAGAAAGACGGACTACATAATTTGAAAGAGATTGGTATAAGTGACAAAACCGTTCATTGTACATACTATATTAATAGTTAATTATTCGTCAAATTTCTTTGTTGGTATGCAATAAAGTATTCTATTCTATTCCATTCCATTCCATCCCATCCCATTCCATCCATTCCATCCCATTCTATTCTATACTTACTTGGAAAGCAAACACAGCGTCGGCATCAAGCTCCTTGAACTTCTGACAAAGTTCGTTGGGCGTGAGGCGGTACGAGTCCAAGCCATCGTTCCAGTAAATACGCTCAAACACTTCAAGATTGCCGCCCACCAACCAGTCTCCTGCTTCTTTCACCATCTGAGAACCAAGACGAAACAAATGAGCTTAAACTTGATGGGCTTATCTTGTTTAGAAGTTCCTATGGACATCTTCCGATTCCATCATCAGACAAGCTTCATAGTACCATATTTTTTTATACTACGTAGGTGGCAGACAAGCACACGGCCCACCTGATGGAAAGCGGTCACTATGGCCTATGAACGTGGGCAACACGTGCAAAAAGTGCAAAACAAATCCATTGATGGATCAAAGTGGAACAAAAAGTGGAAACTAATCCATCGATGGATTTGTTTAATGGATTCAAGTGGAATAGAGCAACTCGATTGGTTTATCTTGTTTAGTTCACAAGTTCCTATGAAAACCTTCTGACTCCATCATCAGACCAGCTTCATAGTACCATATTATCGTGTTGTCACTGAATTATACCAAATCCAATCTAACGTCAGGAAGCGGTTCTAATTGGGTCTTTCTTTATACCATAGGTGGTACATAAGCACAGAGCCCACTTGATGGAAAGCAGTTACCGTCTAAGGACGTGTGCTACACCAGGAGCGTCACACTCACGTCGCTGACCCTGTAAAAACCTTCTAATGCCCTTCAAGAATTGAAAAATACGCTTCCAAGATTTGTCCCATACTAACAAACAAGTTTGTTTTATCATGTCAGTACATCCGTGATCATGGCGCTTACAACAGCACCGAAATATAGGATATTCAATAAAACAAACAAACATGGAAAATATCCCGTCAACGATCATAATGTTTATTTGAATAAGTTTTTTTTATATCACATAGATGGCTGGCAAGCACACGGCCCACCTGATAGGAAGCGGTCACCGTGGCCTATGGACGTGTGCAACACCAAGGGCGTCACCCACGCGCTGCCGACCCTGAAGGAAAAGGGTGGGGTAGGAAAGGGTGGGGAGGCTAGGAAGAGGTGGGGTAAGGAGGGGTACAGTGAGCTCTGGCTCCCTACTTACCGCCGCAGAACATAACACGATGGTTATTATGGCCGCGGTCTTTTGTAGGGTGGAGGTACTTCCCCAGTCGGACAGCTCATTTGGGACGGGAGATACCGTCGTGTTCTACCTCCATTTATATTAATTAATAAGTAAACATTTAAATGACCATGTCAATCTAAAATCCGATAACAGTAATTTATAAAAACTTGTAAAATACCTTGATATAAGGATGTTCTGGGTGATAAATGCCGAACTGTCTCGAGCACCTCTCCTCTTTCCTGTGTGGGTAGAACTCGGGCGCTCTAAGTACGGCTACTGCTTTTCCATTGTATACTAGAGCGATCGCATTGGCTCCAGTCAAACGATCTTTAACTTCAGTCTCTACTGGTAGGACGATGGGGATAGATTGGTTGATTATCGAGCCATCGGATAGTGTCATGCAGTTCGAGTGTAGAGCCTGAAAAAAAAAGATAGTTTTTATCAATAAATGCGTTAGTCCCACTTGTATTTTAAGTCGGCCTGACTTTCCCTTGATTAGGTCTATTTTGGCTCGGGTCGGTGTCTCTGGAATATCATTTCTAGGGGGCACTAGATTCGCCGAACACGCAAGCCGATGTGATAAAACATCATGCGGTTTTAGTCGATCCGAAATAACTGCCCCCGCATCCTGGGGAAGGGAGAGATACTACCCGTGTTTTCTACACAATAAAAAAAGTTCTACGACGAAGTCGATTTGTTTAATATATAATACTGACGTAATGAAGGTATGCCAGAATCAATTTATATTGTCTCGTGCATGAATCCTCGGGTATTATCTTAACTACACTGTCGGTGACGTTAGTGAATTAAATTAGATCATGGCACATTTCACATAAAGTTCATTATACTATGTAGGTACAATTTCGTAGCAAAAATTCGCTTCAAACCATTACGCGGTAATGTAAGTAAATTGAGCTTAATGGGAAAGAGTTGTGAGTGTTGTGACTGTAGTTATGTAAATCGAATTATCAGACATGACTTTTTAAATGTAACAATTATTCTTCTATGTACCTACTAATACTGTTATCGATATCTTGAAAGCATAAATGTATGTGATCGGTATCGGTAGACATAATCACCCTTACAATGTTCAACTAATATCGACATGTTTCCTAATGTCAAGACCTACAAGATAAGGATCCATACATAATGGTGATGAACTTCGTCTATGAAGTTTATATTATTAAGGGACTCGTGGCTAAATGGTGACCGATTAGGGTAACACATTGCATGGTAAAGGAATACTAGTCGAGCCAGTCTTGGGATGGGTTACCACTCTTAACAACCGGAGAGTTCAGCCGTCATTGGTCCCGATTGCCATATTATTATGACAATACATACGTAAGGTTCGCAAGGTAACTTCCCGTAACGAATGCAACAAGCTATTCGATACGGTGTGTTAGTTAGAACCCTAAAAAGTCCGTAAATTAACGTGACCCATATAAAAAAAACGGTTTCATGGTTTTCGCACTGCGAGTGTATCATAAAAACGAACTTTTATTATTACTTACTGCCAAATATTCATGTTCTCTCATAAATCCTTTGAGAGGATACGCCCAGCCTTCAGATAGTACCTGAAACAAGCATGCCATATAAGTACATATCATTGTTATAGTAAAATCCTAATTAACATATTTTAAAACATGTAAGTATTAACAACAAATGACCAAGACCCTCTAAAGATAGATAAAAATACCTCAAACCACTCAGATATGAAAATCATAGATACGGAAAAGAGAAGAGAAATAAAGGCAAAACATATTCACATAGCAACCATCAACTGTCGATCACTAAGAACATCAGAAAAACTTAAAGAATTTGAACTGGCAGTAAAAGAAATAAAATGGGATATTATTGGGATTAGTGAAATGAGACGGTTTGGTGAGGGCATACAAGATCGAGGAAACTACATATTGCACTATATAGGCGAGACGCCTGGACTCTATGGAGTTGGATTCATGGTCAGGAAAAATCTTGCAGACAATATAGAAGAGCTCAGAGGAATCTCAGAACGTATTGCAATCCTTAATATCAAATTAACTATAGAAGGAAAAGATGAAGAATGGTCGATTATTCAGGCATATTCTCCAACTGAATCGGACAAAAAGGAAGATGTAATAAAAATAGAAAACTTCTATAATGATCTTCAAAATACTATGGAAAGCGCTCACAAAAATAAAATTGTCATGGGCGACTTCAATGGTCAGATAGGAACACAGAAAAATGGAGAAGAATACATCATAGGAAGGTATGGATTTGGCTCCAGAAGTAAAAACGGCACAAGATTAGTAAATTTTGCAACTGAAAACAAATTAAGCATTCTGAATAGCTTTTATATAAAAAAACCGCAGAAAAAATGGACGTGGATCTCGCCTGGTGGGCTTTATAAAAACGAGATCGACTACATTTTATCTAACAATCAAAAACTTTTCCAAAACATAACTATAATAAACAATCTGAATTTCAACACAGACCATAGAATGGTTCGGGTAACACTGACAGGAAGACGTCCCAAGAAACTAAGAAAATTTCACAATAAGTGTACCACTATTGAATATACAGGCAATACAGATTTACTTCTTGAAAACCTCCAAACATCACTAAAGAAAGACAGACAGGGGAAAAAAGAACTTACATCAACTGAAGAAAAATACAACGGACTAATCAACCAACTAAAAACTGTAACAAGAAAAACCAACACAAACAATAAGAAAGAAATATCACTCATAACTAAACATTTGCTACAAGAACGTAAAGAACTTATACACCAGGAAAAAAGTAAAGAAATCCGCCAAAAAATTACAGAAATAAGCAAAAAGATAAGTGAACAACTTAGAAAAGAAAGGAAAACAAAAAGACTATCTACAATAGAAAAATGTATAGAAAGAACAGGAGGAATAAAAAAGGCAAGGAAGGAACTAAACCACAAGAAAGAGTGGATACCAAGGATGAAGAAGAAGGATGGTATAACGACAGGTAACAGACTCGATATACTAAAGATTGCTACGGATTATTACCGCCATTTGTACACAAGCCAAAGATTTGAACAAACTCAAAAAGAATACAACATACCAACAGATGCAGAGCAGACACCGAAAATACTAACTATTGAAACAATGCAAGCAATTAAAACACAAAAATTTGATAAAGCACCTGGAGCAGATCTCATCACAAACGAGCTTCTAAAAACTACATTACCAGTGATTGCTCCAAAGCTTACGGATATATTTAATGACATACTTAACACGGAAAACATCCCCGATGATTGGACTAAATCGACAATTATATTGCTCCATAAAAAAGGCGATAAAGGAGACATAGGAAATTATAGGCCCATTAGCCTGATGTCGAATATTTACAAGGTTTTTTCAAAAATTATACTTTCTAGAATTACAAATACCCTTGAAGAAAATCAGCCCAAAGAACAAGCTGGATTCCGTAGACACTTTTCAACTATAGATCACATCCACGCTTTGAGACAGATACTACAAAAATTTAAAGAATATAACAAAACTTACTACCTGGGGTTCATTGACTTTAACAAAGCATTCGACACATTAGAACACAGATTTATTTGGAACGCACTTGAAGCACAAGGCGTCGAAACAAAATACATTAGAATACTTAAAAATATCTACACAAAAAGCACTGCTCGAGTGAAGCTAGAATCGACAGGAGACGAATTCCCTATTAAAAGAGGTGTACGACAAGGAGACCCTATATCACCAAAATTATTCTCAGCCGTTCTTGAAATGATATTTAGGAACCTAGAATGGACAAAGGGACTAAATATAAATGGTGAAATTCTAAGTCATCTTCGCTTTGCAGACGACATTATTTTGTTTTCGGATTGCCCAAAAAATCTGGAAAGCATGTTGCAACAGCTATCGAATGAAAGTATTAAAGCAGGCCTGGCAATGAACTTAACAAAAACTAAAATAATGTCAAATTCTACAAATATAGAAATAAAAATAAATGACGAGGTAATAGAATATGTACAAGAATATATATATCTTGGACAACTTATATCTCAAGAAGACTGCATGCAAAAGGAAATAGAAAGAAGAATTGCTAATACCTGGAAACGGTTCTGGTCGCTAAGCGAAGTGATGAAAAATAAAGACATGCCTATAAAACAAAAGAGAAAAGTATTTAATATGTGTATTCTTCCATGCTTACTGTACGGGTGTCAAACTTGGGCGTTGACAGAAGAACTATCAAACAAATTAAAAATTTGTCAAAACGGAATAGAGAGAAGTACAATAGGCGTAAAAAGAAAAGACCGAATAAAACTAAAAGACATAAAGAGCAAGACAAACTTTAAGAACGCATACACAACTTACAAACAACTAAAATGGCGATGGTCTGGACATATGATCAGAGAGAAAAAGGAGAAATGGACCAGTTTAATAACTGAATGGTATCCACGAGATGGTAAAAGGAATAGAGGTAGACAGACTAAAAGATGGGAGGACGACATTATAAAAATAGCTGGTACTACATGGACGCGTACAGCAAAGGACAGGACACAGTGGAAATCTTTAGAGGAGGCCTTTGTCGAAGGACAAGCTGCGATACCACAACCACCGTTTGCCGATATTTAATTTAATTCCATAAGGAACGTAGTATTTAAGTTTTGGCATGTCAAGTAATTAGATATAATTTGTAAAACTAAGAACAGCAATAAAGGCTTTTAATTTAATTTAAAAAGTATTAACAAAATCAATGGGTTCACTTCCTGGCTAGATGTACTGACCACTGACAGACAGTGATCAGTACATCTAGCACAGTTTTAGTTTTCATCAAAATCGGGCCAGTTTTAATGATAAATAATAGATGTAACTTAGTAACTAGCCTATGCTCGCAGCTCTGCCCGCGTGGACGCCAGTTTTCACGTTGACTATTATCTCCGGTTCTACTCAACCGATCGTGATCAAACATGCGTAAGTCTGACCAAGATCTTTCAAACAAAAAATACGCATCAAAATCAGTTCAGTGGTTTTTGCGTCCATCGCGCACAATCAGACAAGAAATCCAAAAAAATATTTTTGTTCAGAATCGTTCATGTAACATAACCCAAGTTTTTTTTTATTATTTTCAATATACAGACACAGCTACTTTAATATTTTATCATCATCATCATCATCATCTCAGCCTATCGCTGTCCACTGCTGATTCTGCTGAACATAGGCCTCTCCAATATTTAATAATTTTAATATTTTATAATAGTATGGAAATACCTACGTCATTTTATCCAATATTTAATCTAAAAATTCAACATAATGTGTGCTTTATGATCGTTCAAGATCAGCAAAGATTAAGAGTGTATAATAGCCACTATCAGCTGTTGTAAAAAACGATTCTGAAAATATTACATGCATGGATAACGTATTATAGGTACAGTTGCACTTAGTCTTAATAATCGTATCAGAAATGAGTGCAAATGGATTCACTCGTCGGTACCGAATAGAATAGAAAGTTTATTATCATGTACGTGTAAAACATACGGATAGAACGCACCGAAGACAAGACTGTCTCACAAAAATGGTGGCAACTGTCTCGCAAAAATGGTCTTTATTCTTCCCTAAAAACGCCTATGACGTCATAAAGACTATGTTATTGAAAAAAAATATCTCACCTGTACCCACTGCAAGTCCAATTTGTTGATGTGAATCTGTGGCAGTCTGGCCGCTTCTTCAATGGCGCTGGTCAACCTGTTGCCGTAGATGAATAATTCTTCAACTCCAACGCGGCTGTCTTCGAAACGGGGGATAATACCCTATGGAACAATGATATAAGATTATTAACGTTTGAGCTAATGCATGTGTGATTGTGTTTTGTGAGGCTGTGTGTGTGAGGGGGTGTATGTGTGTGAGGTTATGTGTGTGAGGGTGTGTGTGTGAGGGTGTGTGAGGGTGTGTGTGAGGGTGTGTGTGTGTGAGAGTGTGTGTGTGTGTGTGTGTGTGAGGGTGTGTGTATGAGTACGTTCAAGAAAGAGTTTTTTGTGTTGTTGGATTTTCTGTTAGGATATGTTTAATGTAGACTTATTTGTTGCACCCTATAAAGGGAGAGAGAAAGAGAGCGAAAGAGAAAGCTAAAAAAGGAGTTAGAGAGAGCGGGATAAAGTTTGAAAGAGTATCATATTGATATTGCTAAGTTGGAGTATAAACGGCTGCCGTTCTCCAACCATAGCAGGTTTATTTGGATCTGATCTATTGCGCACCCAAAAAATTCTTACAAAATGATAACATACAAAATCGTTATGTATTTAAATAAAAAGGTCAGATGGCATGCTCTCCTTTTAAACTTAATTAGGTACTAAAAAGTGACCCTAATTTGACTGATAAAAATATAGCACAATGATATGCAATTAAATCGCGAATAAGGAAATGTCATAATCGTGTTTTATGACACGAACTAGTTCGGTAAAGTGTTGGGGTTATAGAGTCGGGGTTACGATCAAGACGTCCCGGATTCGAATGCTAGCCATAATATTACCGGCGTACCTATACCTAAGGAATTTAGCTTAGCTGTAGAGATCAGAAAGAATACCAGTTATTTCGAATACTAATATTATTTTTTTTAAAAAATGTACTGGATCAGAGTGAAGTAGGTACACACAAAGTCCATAGAGGCGAGGTTCGAATTATCACAAAACAGTACGTTATAGTTTTAACAATACAAAGAATAAATTCGTTTCTATCTTATCTTTATACATCTAAGATAAAATACAACGTCTGTCTTTCGTCTAGAACTGGCATAATGCACCCATAAAGGAACCACATGAGTACGCAGGGGGCAACCCTATTGGGGCGCGTACATAAATTTTCAAGAAGTATTACTATTGGAGTGCGTAGGCTGGAATCTCCATGCGGTGAACCCTGGCCAACCTAGACGAAGACAGCGCTTTCACTCGCAGGGGAGATGCTGCCACTTGCGGCTTATTTCAGTTGAATCAGGAATGGCTCTGTAGATGCCTACTCGGTAGCTCTCCACGTGTACCTCTGACTAGCAGAGGCAAGATATTTTCGTCGCACCCCGACTGAACCAGGACCATCTCTGGTTTTGAAATGGCCCCCTCGGGTTTGAGACCACGGGACCCCCGTCTCGACCGTGCTAAAAAGGGGGAGTGCGCGCTCCCGCGGTCGAGATAGCCCCCTGGCGCAAGACCGACACCTTATACCCAGTATGTCTACATCTCGGAGTGCCTACGTAGTAATGGACAAAGTCTGCAATCGTTGGATTACAATCATAAAAATACGTTACTCCAATTTAAAACCAGATAAGTGAGACTCAAATAGGTAATTGCTTTATTAGCAGCCTATAGTATAATTTGATACCGTCGTTGTACAAATTATTATATAGACATGATTTAGCAATATAGCAAACCTTGAGAAGGGAATGGTTAAGCATAAAACAGAAAATAAAACTACCAATTATATTCTTGGAAAAATAATTGCAGTAGGATTGGAGGAAAACCATTCGAGATTGAAGGTCTAGGGAAAGTCAGGAAGTAATATCAAGGCTATGGCTATATATATATTTGTATTTTAAATATTTAAATAAAATTGGAATGTCTGTTTGTTAATCTTTTAAATGGCTAGACCAAGTTTGATATGAGTTTCACTGGATGATAGCTCATGTAACAAGGAGTAACTTAGACTACTTTAATTTTGGAAAAACATAATCATTAGGGACGGGATTCAAATTATAAGAACGTAAGAACGTTGTAGTTTTCACATTACAAAAAAAATGCTATTTGAATCAAGTAATTTATGCTTAGAGCATTTTAGAACTCTAAGTAAAAAAAACTAAAACCTTAAAAATCTAAAACCAAGCGGACGAAGTCGCGGGGACAGCTAGTACATCATATAAATAACTTTAAGTACGTGAAAGACGAGACAATAATATCTGGGAAAAAACTTTTTAACCGTGTGACTACCTTTTCATATTTGGTACTCAATGTACTATTGTTTGAATAACTTTCTTGTTTTGACGTGCCTTTGAATGATTTTTCTTTATTCACGATAGGCTTACGTTTGACCTCAATCTCACCTGTTGGTAAGTGACTATGTGGTCTACGATGAATCACGCTTGCCTAGAAGGTACCTATTCACTCGTGACTTGAAAACTCCCAGGTTATAGCTTTACGGATTATCTAGTTTTGACGCTGACTATGCGTAAAATTAAATTAGATTTTTTTACCTGGGATTCGAGAAGTTCCAACACATGCATAGTAGACTCTTCGATGGACTGTCCCACAGTCTGCACCACCAGTTCGGGTGCTTCGGGACGCTCATATTCCTGTGTGATGCCTGTGAAGCCCTGCAATAAGAACATATTGTTAGTGACAGTTTTAACTGTATCGGATTGATTAAATTTACTCGAAGCAACGATCGTTTGAGTCGGTCTAACGATAAAAACATACCGGGTTCGAATATAGGCCGTAATAGTACTAACGTATATTCTGAATGGGTTAGGGAGAATATCAGTAATCCGGTTACTTATATTCTTTAAAAAATGTCAAACTATTTCGGTTAAGCGTACGCAGAATCAAACGTACGATCGAGAGGTACCGGGTTTGAATCCTGGACATAACACTTCCGAAGTGAACCCTCTCCTAACACAAGCAAATTAGTTTAGCTGAGGGGATTAGTGTGAATACTAGTCCAGGTACTAATATTCTTTAATACGAAAAAAAAAAGAAATTAAATTGGAAATAGACATAATCCAAACTTTCCTCTCAATAGGAGGCAGATGGCGTTTTAATTGCCACTCAAAGAGAGGCTGGGCATTCTGGGCAATGACATGCATTAATGAGAGAGTGCGAGCGACGTTTGTACATTTTTGACATCGCGATGGTATTGAAATAAGACCATTATTTACAACCGATATTCAAAATAAGTTCTGTGTTCAGACCATGATAATATTTAGAAAGAGGAAAAATATTGTACAAATATGTCAATAGGGAAAAATAGTTTCAAATATTCTTCGGCGTTTTAAGGGAATAGTGAGTGTCATAATATACTTAATTACCTCATTCCATTGCAAATTGCAATTAACTCACTATATAAAGTCATGTTTACACAGGAAACCGCTTTAATTAGTACAATAAATTGACATCAAGTATAATATTGATGTCATAAAATATAATAAAAAATGCCCCATAATTAATACCGAGATAAAGTGACTGGAACTTGTCCTGCGCACCGCCGAGCGCTCAGATTATAGTATCGTACCAAGCAATCTGTGAAGGGCGGTGTCAATATCATTTCAGTTGATTTTATTGCATATCAACGTCAATTGGCAGACTTTGACAAGCAATAAAATAGGGTAAGTTAGCAAAGAATAGTAAGTTCTATTTTTCACACCCCGGTAATTGAGACCCGACACGGCGTGCGATTTTAGTCGGGCAAGGTCCGACATAACCTCCCCCAATGGCAGACTGGGATGGTATCCATGTAGATTTGCGCACGAATATTGGGACAGCATTGGCAGTGAACAGCGAGTAATGTAGGTACACACACGGTAAAGGAAACACGTATATACCTCCACATGTATATTTTCAATTGCCGGGCAATGCCGCTGTGGGCCAGCTAATTACATGATGTAACAAATAATAAAGAGATTGGTAATTGGTACCTAACTCAAAGTAATTAAATACTATATGTGGTTGTAGGTACATCAAATTATGTTTATCGCGTTTGATTACTTAACATATAATAAATTATTAAGATAAAATACGCTAATCCGTCTACTGCAAAATATAATACTCTGCATCATTGCCGTTCTATGTCATAATATTATGGTGATTGGTTTTTATCTGCAATCTGAACGCTTAGCGTGAATGTTTCGTTTTATATAGATCGGATTTAAACGATAACATTCGCTTGTATCGATAAAGATGGGAGGAACTAGTGTTAAACGATATAGCAGTGGAGGTGTCATGGGGATTGAGACAATTTCCTCTAACACCACTGGGGGTATTCGGTGGTGTCACGGGGAAAGAAAGTGTTTGAAGAATTAGTGACTAATCAAGCACCCATTCTTGATATAGGTATCTACCTATTCTACTAATTAAATATACCTACTGATGATATTTGATGATACATCATATCATAGCCAATCATAGGTAACGTAATGAAATAATGATTGTCTCTCCTTTTTCTTTCTAGAGTCTCCTCCAGAGGTTTTGCTGCTTCCACTTAATGTTTTGAGGAGAGAGAAAAAAAGTGAGAGTGGGCGTACGTGTGCGTACAATCACAGGATGGCAGACAAGCACACGGCCCACCTGATGGGAAGCGGTCACCGTGGCCTAAGGACTAGATATTGTGAACTCTAAGCCATTCGTATGCTCTTATGACGTTAAACCTAGCGAGCAAGCAAGCTAGCATTCTTAGAATTATCCATAGAATCTTTATGAACACCGACAGAAAAATAAAAGAATTCTGTCCATCTGTTAACACTCCAAGAATTTAATAGAGTGGGGAATGAGCATTCGCTGTTTGACGTGAATCGGCCTTCATAACCAAAGTCGTCGCACCTGCGTAAATACCATGTGCAAGTGATACAGGATATTCGAATTAAGTTCCTAAAGTAGGTATATACTATACTAGCCAATACCCGCAGCTCTGCCCACGTGATAATCGGTTATCGCAACTATTGGTTATACCTATCTCCGGTTCTACTTAACCAATTGCAATCAAACATACGATAGATTTCAAGTCTGACAAAGACCTTTCTAATAAAGAAAATCGTATCAGAATTCGTTCAGTAGTTTTCCGTCCATCGCGAATAAACAGACCAACTGACAAGGATTCAAAAAAAATATTTTTTGTTCAGAATTTTTCATAATATTCCAAGATTTTTTTTTTAATTATAGATAGATATAATTTTTTGAATTATAGATAAATATGTATACTATGTATAGTTCTTTACCTTGATAGATCCTTCTCTTGCTTTCTTGTAAAGGCCCTTGGTGTCTCTTTGTTCGCATACCTCCAAAGGCGTGTCAATAAAGACTTCAAAGAACGGCAGGTCCGAGTCCGTGTGGATTCGACGGGCTACCTCACGATCCTGGTAAGAAAACAAAATATCGTATTAAGTAGGTATTATTCGGCTAATCATTAGGTATCATTCTCCTCTAATGAGGGAAATGCTCTATGGGCCACCTTACACCCTGGCGTCAGAAGTTCTTAGATGGCGTGCGGTTTTAGTCGGTAAGAGGCCGACATAACCTGCCCCGCTGGCCGCGGGCTGGGTATCCGCATATTTCCGGATTTCCGCACGGAAAAAAGGTAAAGTTCTAATCGAGGATATGTTACGTCGTATAAATTTGAGCACATTTTGCCAAAAATGTTCTGTGATCGTTCCGACAACATGTCGGATTGCTTTTGTTAGGTACCAAGATGTTTCCCGATACGACAACGATATATATTATTTCGAAATATTATTGGTTTATTATTAACACGTTTTATTTTCTAACGGTGTTATTCAACTTGACCTGTTTGTTTGGGTAAAATCTAGTAATTGAAAATTGACCCCCTTTCAGCTGTCTGATTAGTCTAATATTTGGCAGAAGTCTTTAGTTCTGATGACAATACAATTTAAAACCGTTTAACTAAAAAAAATATATTTAATTTTTGGATGATGACTTAAAATTTGAACATTAGGAAAATTAGCTTTTTATAATACATACACTTTGCTTATTATGATATACTCTTATTAGTAAACTAACTAATGGAATGAATTATTAGCGTTATCACAGCTTTAATTGATCATTATAATAAATAATGAAGCAATCTGTACATATCGCGCTAAAATTTAATTGAAATTTAGATTGCAAAGAATATTCTTTATTTTTGTATGTATTCGATGCTAAAATGAAATCATGAATCGCAAATCGGACCTTTACGGCGACGATCAAAAATATCCAAAGCACGACTAGTAGGCAATGCTGACGTTTTGTAAGTACCGTATAAATATGGATAAATCGCCTGCCAACTCTAATGACTTGATATTTATCTATATTTACCAAATAATTACAAATGAAGATCCTATATTGTACAAAATGACAATAAAACAAAAAGTATCCAACAAACACAAATGCAGTTGAAAACTTGAATGTAACAGGTATCGCTCTCACTCTGATACCAGTTTGTGTTTTCTATAATATCATAATATAGTAAGTATATAGTAAACGAAAACTGGTATCAGACTCGGTGCAAGTTTGTCCCCGCAAGGCTTTGTGAATGCACATCTTATAACCACTCACAAAATTCTACTTTTTGAGCTTTCGATAATGTAACATTTCGCACCGGACTGGCAGTAGTGGCAGTACACATCGAATCACTCATAACAATTTTGTCGGCGACCATTGTTGAATTGACAACTGACGGGTTACGGAAGTCGTCATTGTAAGGCCTTTAAACGCACTAGCTCATTGACTATACACCGCTGTGAGACTATTACGTCCCGTCCAAATTATCCTAGCCATTCAAGCAAGAGATTAGCCAATAAGAGATCAGAAAGACAGACAATTTTTTTTTAAATTACTTTTTTGTTATAGGTATGTATCGTTACATACACTCAAATTGATATAAAAATGTTATTTTAATATTACAAACAGACATTTCAATTTCATTTATTTGTAAGTATACGTTTGCATCCTAACCTTTCGGGTGTCCGGCATTATGTATGAAATAAGTCGACTAATGAGTCTTACCTCAGCAAACGGCGACACAAAACTGCAAAGGCAGACGACACCACTGTCGGCGAAAAGTTTAGCCACTTCAGCCACTCGCCTGATGTTCTCCTCGCGGTCTTCCTTAGTAAAGCCCAGATTTTTATTCAATCCTGTCCTTATGTTATCGCCATCCAATCCATACGCGGGTATTCCTGTGGAACAATAAAGTAGGATAGTAATTTTTTTTGACCACTCCTCGACTACAACAATATTATTATTTAAATGCGTTAAGTAGGTACACACAGACAATTGAGGATTTAAACTTATACTTTAGTCGTCTAACCCCTTTATCACACTTAAGTTTTTTTCTATATTGTTTGTTATAATAATTTTTTTTTAAAGTAGGTACGCGTAAATTGCTTAAATAATTGCCTTGACGCCTAGTCGCCTAATACTATTCTTAGCTAAATAGTGTGTCAATTTTGGAACTAAATTCTTGTGTGAATTGAGCCTAACAGTTAGCGGGTTCAAGGGCAGTGCTATAAAAGATAAAACAAGTCAATGACCAACATGCGTGTTATGATGCGCCTGCGTGTTATGATGCGCCTACGTGTTACAATCGTATGAAAATAAGACCGGCTCGATCAGATGCAACCTTATTCCTATTCATAATAATATGCTACTGGCTTTTGCGGTAAGTGCGTATTGACTGGTGTTACGAAAAATGAGCATTCGTTCAGTCACTATGGGGAGACTAGCGAACCGCTTGATACAAAAAGTTTTGGTAACGGTATAGGGACATGCGATGGTAGCTGAATGGATAAGGACGCAACCTCTTCTCAGAGTTATCGAGTTCGAATCCGGCCGGATGAGACCAATGTGAATTTCACTTTGTGG
Organism: Lithosia quadra; assembly: GCA_963576445.1. Taxonomy (NCBI): domain Eukaryota; kingdom Metazoa; phylum Arthropoda; class Insecta; order Lepidoptera; family Erebidae; genus Lithosia; species Lithosia quadra. The sequence goes on along the minus strand of OY754879.1, from coordinate 5,001,451 downwards.
AATTTATATGTGCTAATCACATGACTCACCATCTGCTGACAGCAGCTGACAGTGATGGAAAAACATAGTGAGGAAACCCAAATATCCTAGAAGAAATTCTAAGGACATGCCGATCCACCAACCCGCATTAGGCCAGCGTGTGTATTAAGCTCTAAGCCCTTTCAGCTCTCTCGTTAGAGGAGGGGATACCCGTGCCCACCAGAGGGACATGAATGGGTTGCTATCCTATAGGGACATCATTATTCGGATTTCTTACAAATGACGAGTAGATAAGTAAGAGAATGGGCGTGCCAAAGAGAATGACACAAAGAACAAAAAAGGCTGAGGACTCCGATACTCTTACAAATACTTAGTACCTTTATTGATTCAACTATAAGTAAATTATAAAATAATCTCATCAAAATACCCTTGTTCTACTACGCAGTGCGTTCAACTAGCAGAGGCTATTAACCTATTACGTTTTATTACCATTCAATTTAGTATTACTACGAGTATTCAGTAATATACTCGTACGAATTCGATGTCGAGTCTTGCCCAGTTGAGAGGGTTTACTTCGGATAATGTTCAGCGAGCGTTATAAGCGTTTTACCGACATATCCATTATGCGTACAGCTAAGGAGTGGAACTCCCTGCCTGAGTCCATGTTTCCAGAAAGCTATAACCTGGGAATCATGAAGTCACGAGTGAATAGGTTCCTTCTAGGCAAACGTGATTCTTCATAGACCGCATCGTCACTTACCACCAGGTAAGATTGAGCTATCTATAATCGGGTTAAGATGTAGATAGAATAAAGATATAAAAATAAGGCACGGAAATTATAGAACACTAGCTCTAGAAACTTGGCATAAAATAATAAAAAACTGGCCAAGTGCGAGTCGGATTCATGCGCTAAGAGTGCTGTACCATTATACGGTAAAACGGCAATGAAATCAAGTTTGAGTTACCCATAAATATGTATTTTATATTGTTTTTACCCGACTGCCTTCGCGTGTTATGTTTTTCGCGTGTATCTTGTATGTATGTATGTATGTATGTATGTATGATGTATGTATGTATGTATGTATGTATGTATGTTTGTAAGATTCTTTATTTACCTAACTGCCAAGAAGGGTTATGTTTTTCGCGCGCATCTTGTATGTTAGTATTTGTTGTTATAGCGGCAACTTAATAAACTAACGAATCTTTTGAACATACCTTTCGAGACAAGATAAGCCTCCAGAGCGAATGCTATGCTGGTCTTTCCAGCGCCGCTGAGGCCTGTGAACCAGACTGTGCTGCCCCTGAATGCTCTGCTGCCAAGAGCACGGCTCCTCTTGGCTCTGGACACCTGGTGCTTTTGCTCTACGACATTGGTTGCCACTTGTACACACTGAAACAAGATTAAATACGCCTTAATAAAAATATATTTTTTAAATTTTTGTCAGTTTGTTTGTTCGCGATGGACGCAAAAACTACTGAACGGATTCCGATGCGGTAGGTATCTTTCATTTGAAACGTCTTGGTGAGACTTAAAATCTTACGCATGTTTGATCACAATCGGTTAAGAAGAATCGAAGATATATTCAAAAAGAGCGAAAACCGATATCCACGCAGGCGGAGCCGCGGGCATAGGCATAACTACTATATATTTGAACGTTACTATTTTTTCTACCTCCTGTAACGTTTCCAAGTTCCTAAGTGCATAAGGCAATTAGATACTTTTTCAATCAAAAAACACTACCACCAGTCAGTAAGCTCCGGCAAATCGTGTTGGCATGATAAACAATGATTGCATTCCATAAATAGCAAGAAGTCTATTATTAAAACTGCAGATCGATCAAAAAATGCAAATTTCAATTATCAACACCGAAATATTTATTGTTTATAACAACATCAGGATTAATTAAACGCCAGGAAATAATTAACCAATAGGTATCGTGTTTTACCAATCGAAATGGCAAGATTGAAGGTCGAACAAACAAAAGAATATCTGACAAACAACTAGCTTTTTTTTAGGGTTCCGTGCCTCAAAAGGTAAAAAAGAACACTTATAAGATTACTCTCTTGTCCGTCTATCCGACACGATAAAAAGATGTGGATAAATGTAGATTTCCGCGATAACTTGCTAGCAAGTGTTTGCGAAAATTAAATTTTTCATATCTTCATATCGTGTTGACGAATGACCTTCATTTTTGTATGGTATTTTATTTTATTTTATTTTATTTGGTACAGAAACAGATAACAGATTACAATAAACAGAAAATACAACTTTAGAGTACATTTGTACAATCTGCCACCCAATTATGTCTGTACTCAGCATTTAACATTAAACAGCCTCGCCATGGTAATGGTTAAATTGTACTTAAACTAAATATAAAAGAAATAAACATCGCAAGCAACAAGCTAAACAAAAATGGCTGGCAGTCACAGTAGTTGCTTCTTAAAGGCACCCATGCTATCGAAAAAAATGTAAAGTTTAGTACAAACCATATTATAGTGACTACACATTCTATGAAGTGGATTATTCTGAGAAACATTATTCTTGCTCAGAGGTATAGAAAAAAGTTGTGGGATGCGCACCGACCGAGTGGGCACCTTAAAGTTCAGGTGGGTGACAAGGTTACAGTCAAGCAAGCCATTTACAATCTTGTATAGAGTACACAGGTCACCCATCCTTCTCCTCTTCTCCAAGCTCATGATCTCAAAGGTTTCAAGTCTGTCTTCATATTCAGGTATTTTACGTCTAAGCCCATATTTTATACACAAAGCCCTAACAAACCTTTTCTGAATGGCCTCTAGTCTATTGACATGCACTGCATATATTGGAGCCCAGACGGATGCACAGTATTCGGCAATACTCCTTACCAAAGCACAGTACAAAACGATCAATGACTCAGCCTGCCTGAAAGGTTTTGCATTACGTAGCACAAATGAAAGCATGCGATTTGCTTTACTGCAGATGTGCTCGTAATGTGACCTGAAAGACTTGTCAGCATCAAATAATACGCCTAGGTCACGAACCACCTTAACTCGGTCAATAATAATTCCCTTAATATTATAGTTATATACCAGTGAATTTCTGTTCTTTGTGAAAGTGATAACCTGGCACTTTTTTATGTTCAGTGACATAGAATTCTCATCACACCAATACACAATAGTGTCTATGTCGGCCTGTAGAATCTCACAGTCTTGATAGTTAGAGATTCTTTTATAGATCTTTATGTCATCAGCGTAAGCCAAACATTCGCTATTAATTTTACCAAGCAAATCATTGACAACCAACAGAAACAGCAATGGACCCAGATTCGAGCCTTGTGGCACTCCTGACGTCGCCAAGAATGGAACAGACTCATATCCACTAAGCGCAACAATCTGACTGCGGTTTGTTAAATACGATGTGAGCCACCTGTACAGATTTCCATGTATTCCGAGATACTGGGCCTTCGAAGCAATATGCAGTGATCTACCCGATCAAATGCCTTTGAGAAGTCAGTATATACAGAATCTACCTGCTGTTTATCATTAAAAGATTCGCATATATAATTTGTATAACAGAGAAAATTAGAGTTAGTTGATCTACCGGTCATAAACCCGTGCTGTCAAGGACTCAAAACATGTTTGAGATGATTATATATATGAGCATAAATAAAGCCCTCGAATACCTTGGCAAACCAGTTCAATATACATATAGGTCTATAATTAGTAATATCTCCCTTGTCTCCGGATTTATGTATTGGTGTTACTTTGGCAATTTTCCACAAACTAGGAAATGTGCCCTCGCCAATAGACTTATTAAATATAATCTGTAGTGGAGTCACAAGACTAGATGCACAAAGCCGAATGAATATTGGTGGTATGTTATCGAATCCACCATTCTTGGACAGATCAACATTCTGTAATTTCTTTAAAAGAATACTTTTTGGTATATATAAATTTCCAATAGGATAATTGGAGGACTGAAAATTGGGGCAATATGTATTAGTTGAGGTAGTACAATAGACCGATGAAAAGTACCTTGCAAACATGTTTACAATTTCTTCGCCTGTTTCCCCGACCGCGTCCTTATAATATACACTACTGGGAATATTATTGGTAATACGCTTGTTTTTTGTGTAGCGCCAAAACGCTTTTATGTTTAGCTTCAGATCGACTTCAATTCGCTCAATGTAGTCTCTAAAACACTGCGAAGTAACAACCCTGGCCCGAGCTCTCAACATAGAAAACATATCATAGTCTCTGGGATTCCTATAGCACTTGAATTTAGTGTGAGCCTTACTTTTACTCTTAAGCAGCCTTTTTAGACTTTTAGAAAACCAGACTGGATAGTTATTGTTGGATACTTTTGCTTTTGGGGTGTGTTTCTCTATTATGGTGTAGATGTTATTGTAAAAAAATTGTACAAAATCGTCACACTCCAAGTTATGCGCATATGTCACCCAATCAACCTGATCTATTTCTCTTTTACAGCTGTCATAGTCAGTTCTACGATAGCACAGTTTCTGCAGTGAACGGTTATGAGCCAGTGTTTCAGTAGCGGTTTGGAGTAGAAGTTCAAATGGTGGGTGATGATCATCCTGCCGACTGATAGGTAGAGCAGGTGTTAAAGTGAAGGAATCTGGATGGTCAGTGATAGCTAGGTCTAATATTCGTCCATTCTGGTTGATCGTATGATTGAGCTGACGTATAGTGGTACACTGAAAAAGATCATATAAAGCTTTGGATTTCTCCGAGTAATGGTTTTTAGGGGTACCTGTTTCAGCTGACCAGTCCATAAGAGGTAGGTTGAAGTCACCCAGAACACAGGTCAAATGATTCGAATAATTGTCGAATATGTTATTACATTTGTTGATGAAATCACAGACAGTATTTGAAGATAGATAACCCGGTATGTAGACTAGACCTATGTTTATAATGGAAGACCTATCAACTTTTACTTGTACCCACATATCCTCCAATTCTTTGGATAACCAGTCATTTCTTATTGATACCTGGAGTCTCTTCAAATAAGCGACCAGCACACCCTCACCATAACCCTTGTCATGCTGAGCACAAAATGCAGAATCCCGGTCCCTACGTAAAACACAATATCTCTCATCAAACAATTCAGAAGACAGAAAAGCATCATCAAGCCAAGTTTCACACAAACAAATAATATCAAAATTATTACATAGTACAGTATTATAAATATCAGTGATTTTAGTTCTCATACCTCTCATATTCTGGTAATATATTGATAAATACATTTAAATCTCCAAAAAAAAAAAACTAAGCAAAAAATTCGAAGCAATATCTATGTTTTAAGCTTATCTAATACTAACATATCAAACTAAGACTGCTTTCATTCTTAATGAGTATAAATTTTGTATCATGCTCCTTTCTCACGTAAATGCGTCCATTCTTAACCCAGACGAATTTATACCCAAGTTCTCTCGCTCTCGTACGCGCAGCAGCATGTAAAGCCTTGTTAGACGGAGACAAGTGGAGTATGGAACCCATGGCGCACGAACTCAACTCGCACTTGAACTTTTTAAAATTTTACACTGAGCGGGAATTGAACCCGTGTCCTCCAACAGCATACAAACGCTCTACCGCCACGGCACAAAGGTCGTCATGAACATACTTAATCATTCCATTACAATCAATCCGTGGTATCAATCGACGCCATATCGAAAATATACTCATAGCACAATGGTTGAAGGTTGTTATCGATCAAACTTAATAACTCAAATTAATAGAACGGTACCTGCTGTTTGTGCAAACGAATACGAATATATTTGTGCGATAAGTAGGTAACTGTACCAGTTATTATTACAGCAGTAGGTAGTTTGCGGTTCTACGTAGGTCTGCATCTGCCAAATTAGTAGCGCTATTATTACATGCTACATGTAATAATATATGTACACTTATATCCTCACTTCACAATTATATAAAAAATTTAATATTACATGCTACACGCTACATGCGTGTTCGCACACTTAAAAATATAAGTTATCTATGTATACTATTGTAAAATTGAAAATTAGCTGTGTCCGTACATTGAAAGTATTAAAAAAATACTTGGTTGTGTTAAATAAACGATTCTGAGCAAAAAAAAATATTTATTGGAATTCTTGTCTGATTTTTCGCGATGGACGCAAAAACTACTGAACGGAATTTGATGCGGTTCTTTTTTTTATTTCTTGGTCAGACTTACACATGTTTGTTCACGATCAGTTGAGTAGACCCGAAACTCAAAATCCGTCGTATGTTTGGTTGAAATTGGTTGTATAGAACCAGAGATATAGCCAAACAACGATAACTAACCACCGCATAGGCGGAAACACGGGTATCAGTTAGTAAGCAATATTACTGTAACATAATGGCAGTCGCTTAGCAGAAAATATCGAAATACGCAGCTACGCAGTATCTAGAGACTGAAAAACCGACCAAAACTGAGTTAGGAAAAAAGTTCGGAGGATGATAAGAGCTCTAGCTAGACTCCAGAGTAGACTTTGGACAGACAGACTGAGATAAGTAAAGGTAGGTGCTTGGAGAAGAGACATAATTCGAGATTTACATTGGATTTATACCTACATGAAATAAATAATAATATAGGCAGTGCCCTTTGATAGTGAAGGGTATCCTTGAAACGTCATCACCGCAATGCGTTCAAACGTGAATGACCTGCGGCTGCATTTTACTTTTTTAAATTTTGTTTGTTTTGTTTTGTTTTAGGACCGATTTCATTACCTAGCTGCAATACGGTTGCTTATGTTACTTTTAATTATTATTTTTTGTAATTTAATAAAACCAGTGTTAAATAAAGTAGTGGCTCTATATCATAATTGTTTTTTTATAGTCGATAAGTCCGCGTTTGACCACTATCGCACCTTTTTCTTTTCGTGCGATAATATCCACGGATACCTCCCCCGCAGTCAGACTTGTTATGTCGGACTTGTTATGTTGGGCCTCGAAACGTCGTCGTCGGGGTGTAAGGTGACCCCAAAGGCATTTCCCTCGCATCCTGATGATGGAGTCGACGATGCAATGAAGCATGCTTGCCTAGAAATAACCTATTCGCTCTCCACTCGAAGACTCTTAGGTTATATCTTTCCGGAAACAGACTCGAGCAGTACCTAAATACACAGTATAAATTGTCATACGACTCTCCGCAGCTCTGAGTGTTATAGCAAAACAAACCAAAACCGTTGTCCTTGGTAATGCGGTTTACGTTATACCGGGGCTTGTATGCGACAAACTATGCATAATATTGCTTTACTTAAATGCACAGATTTTAAACTAAAACAGGCTTAGATTACACAAGATATCCGGCGCCAGGATGTAGTCCAAATTCATATCTATCACTTCATCAGCCAACTTTGCGTTGAGTTTGAAAAATAATAAACGAATCCCGATAGCGGGTTTCGATTTTTTTGTAAAAAGAATTCTGGTGTACTAAAGTTTCTGCCACAAAGGCCAGCATAGGCACCTCCCACCTCCCACACCAGTTAATCGGATCTCAAGAGGTTGACTCCCCCCTGATCCGACACAGGTGGTCTCTGAAGCACCTCTGGCCGGAGATCACCTGCGTCAGCCGGAACGAGAGCGTGCCACCTCTCTCGCTAGTCCTGCATGATGGGTCCTATCGCGCCGCTACTACGGTTGACCCTGCGCTCGGTTGCCCGATTTCATATTTTCTTGATAAACCTCACAGTATTTACTAAGACTAGTGAAAATTAACTAACTGCCGCACTCAGAGACGTTTAACGGATACTTAAGTTGTTCCTTAGTAAAATTTGAAAAAAGTTACCACTCAGAGTCAGTTAAGGATTCATTAACACCCCTAATGACACTTTAAAGTTAAGTGATACAAAACCCTTACTTAACTTTTAAGGATTGATTTTTACATCTAAAAAAATAGAATTATCGTGAGGAAATCCTCATGGATACCCACCTCGTGGCTAGCCGTGCCCCAATTAGGTCTTTACCTATGAAATTCCCGTTATGTACGAAAAAAATTAAACGATTTTATTTTCATGTATTTTTATTTGTATTAATCGAAGTAGTAATTACCCATACAATCAATGCATCTTTGCCAACGCAGCGGCAGTTTATTGATGCGGTGAGCTTCTAACCCCAGTTCTTGCAACTTGGAGACCGTCTGCTGTGCATAATAAGGTCGCACATTGTCGTGTAGGAGCAGCGGAGACGAGCGATTGAATGCTAGTTGCAGATGTGCTAGTTTCTCCATCATTGTGTTCAGTTCTTCACAGTATACATCTGCAGTAATGCTCACCCCGTTTGGTAAGAAGCTGTAATGAATCACACCGGGCGCTAGACCACCAAACAGTCACCATCACTTTTCTAGGGGTAAGTTTTCGTTTAGGGCATTGTTTAGGTGCTGAACTAGGATCCAACCAACTTTCCGAGCGCTTGCGATTATTAAACAGAATTAATTTTTCATCGCAACTAACAATATCATTTTAAAATTCCTTTATTTCTGTGTCTGTTGAACAATGCACAATAATTTGACGTTGGCTATATTGACATTGGCAGTTGTCAGTGATGCCATAGAATAAAAGAGTCCAGATGTTTTATTATCAGTATATGAAAATAGGTATTTAATTTCATCTATATATAAAAACTAACAGTAAAAGAACGGATTGTAATTTATATTACTATAAATAAAAGTTTTGAATATGTTTAATATTATTTTTCTACTTTTTACTGTTAACGCTTTTTAGGTGTGGCTACACCGACGCCTTATCGATGCCCTATCGATACTGTGATTTTGTCACTGCACAGCTCTACAAAACTTAAAGTTGTGATTAACTAATGTACCCTTAAATTATGACTCTGGGATGTTCCATCAATTAACAGATTTAATGATAATTAGTTAAGTATCATTTAGGACTAATTTAAGGAACCTTTCTGAGTGCGGCAGTAAGACTAAACAAACACTGCATTCTCATTACTACAGATTAAACGTCATTTCAATTTGCATACTATTTATTTGTACTAAATATGCAAATTGGAATCTTCCAATTCATTATTTTATCATTTAGATCTAAACTACATAATATAAATAATAGTAGGTACTACGTCTACTAACAGTTCTCAATGTCTATATTATTATGATTCTACATAATATATTCGGAAGGCAAAAAAACGACCCTGTGAGAAAAATTAGGTATTTTTGTTTAAAGGCATTCGTTAGTTTTGCATGTAATAATCAAAATCAATACCGCGTGGCAAAAGTATAGCAAAATTCAAGTAAAATATATCATTTTTAGGAAAGTTCATTGTTCATTGCTAAATAAATATAATCGCACGTCTGCCTCTATATTGTATCAATGACTACCTGTATCATTCAGTAAGCAAATATTGAAATAGTGCTCATTACTCGGATTGTTATAATGTGCAATAATTCTATTCATGACAATGTTTACCACAAGCACCCTACCTGAAAATGTTGACACTGAAACAATACTACTTATAAAAACTTAAGAGGACTAGCCGACATTAAAAAAAAACAAAAAAAAAAACATTAAGCCAGTTCTGTACTGATCCCAACAGCGAGAAGGAAGTCTGCCTCAGAGTCTGTTGAGCGGTAGGTGTATCAGCTAGTAGCTGATGTTAACCCCATAGATGTAAACAAGACCCCATACTCCAATACAAATACCACAAGCACTAGGAAACTACAAATATATCCAATTGAGGGGCTTGTGTAGTGGCTAAATAGTAGGTTAACACATTACAAGGTTTAAGCAATACTATCATTTGTTATTATCATTTAATATCCATATTGCGGTAGTTGTGGAAAAATATGTAAGCCGCCATTTTGTAGCGGCGTCCATCTTAGATTTACGCATATTCCTTATTAGATTCAGAGTATTTAACTTGTATTGCCACCAGAACTAAAGATATATGCCAAATATCAGAACAATCCGTCCACAGGAAGTAAAATAAAAGCGTTTAAAAAAAGGCTCGAAAGATGATGACTCCAACACAAATACCAGTCATCAGTATAGTGTTATAATTGCTAGTAATAAATATACATTGTTATATCAAAGTCCGAACTAAAACAATAAAACATTAAAATGCACTTAAATCCACAGACAAATGTTAATTAAAATGATAAAATCGATTTTGGAACCTTTTTACAAGACGGACAAAGAAATGATTCACTGAAAGTAACTGTATCAATCTGAAATTAAAGGACCGTGACTAACTTTCCAGCGCCTTGCGACCTCGAGGCACGGAATACTCTCGAAGTCAGATCATTAGGCACTGCAGGTCAAGCACTGACGCCACGCGCCGTGACCTTTCTATTACGCGAATGGTGATTATAAGGCCACTATAGATCTTTATTTTTGTATTATGACTTAATATTTACGTTTTTAGGATGGAATGGAATCAATGGGAGATAATCATCTTTGCGTTCCATTTTGCAGTCAGTTAACCTCTCCACTTCGCGTGGTCTTGAGCATCCATGGTAGTAAGACCATTAGCACGCGCGGCAAATAGCCGACAAATTTAATTCGACTGTGATCAGGACACGATGTCAAACAGAATAATGGTGCCCCTGATGGCAAATTTATGAAGTTTATCGAACATATTTATGTAACTCGACCTAGACACTCACTAGGCGTATGATAAACATGGGGCCATGGAAACGGCAACGCCACTGTGTTCCTTTGGGGGAGGCGTAGTTGCTTCCGGTTAATGTTAATCATTGGTGAGTTAGTCATTATGTATTTACATCTGCAAGATTTAACCAATTGAGGTCAGAGTTAAAAAAAAACCGCGGTAGCCTAGTGGTTTGGGTAATGGACTGCTGAGACGAGGTCTCGGGTTCGATCCCAGGTTCACCATGGCCCACACCAATGACTTTTCGATGCTTTTCGAAGTTATGTGTGTATTTATCGCAGGTTTATTAGGGCCTGGAAGAGCACGTTAACTTCGATATCGCCATTGGTCATAATGACTATTGGTTATGGAGGTTAGATGGCAGTCGCTCCACGAAAAATATCGAAGTTCAGCCGCATCACAGTTAGACTAGAAAGCCGACCCAAACTGAGTTGGGAAAAAGGTTCAGAGAATGATGAGGTCATATTCCAACTGTTCATAGTTCAGCATAAGAATTAAAATCGATTAGTATACTATCGATTAGTATAGCATTGTACTTGTCTCTTATTTTGTACCATTCATAGGGCCTAAAAAGGTCTTGGCGGTTCCAAACACGCCCACGCTCGATATGTCATACGAACAATAAAAATTACATCATAATAGGCCGTAGTATTGGATTAACCATTAACTCGTATGAATAGCATCGCCGAGAAATGTGGAGAAAGCCAAATGTTTACGTAAACTCGAGTCAGCGACGTAATCGTGGCATAACATTGCGGTACTAATATTCATACTTTGAATGTTTCGATTCCCATTTGGCGTTATTTTACGGGTCCTAGTGATATTTGTAGGGGTTGATACCACTAGTATAAGCGATGGCAAAAATCTTGAACAAAATTCGGTTATGCCACGTATGCAAAGAAAAAGGCTGATCAACTAAACAGCGCCAGCCATATGAGCTCGTGACTAGTTTAATGCAATCTATGATTATTTTCATATATTTAAGTAATAACAATTGAAATCAAACATACGACAAATGGAACGAACCACGAACGAACGGTGGAAAGAACCGCATCTAAATAAAAAAAAAATGATTTCAGAATCGTTCATTTAACATAACCCAAGTTCTTTTTTAAATAGCTCCAATGCACAGACACAACTATTTTACAATGTTATGATAGAATAGATTGAGGCTCACCTAACTATTTTGCTATAACACCTTGATAACATAACGCCAGGGTTTCTGCTGACCACATCCATTTCAGAGAGTTCGTAAAGGAGTTCACATGTCGGTATGGGTGCATCCAAATTTTGAAAACGTGCACAATTTTTGTACAATTTTTGCTCATTTTCGCTATTTCTAAGCAAGCAATTGGAATGCGATTTCATAATACTACGCGTGGCGAACATAACACCTGACATTGTGATAAAGAAATGGCTGAGTAAATGTACTTACTTGCCTAAACTAAGTACTAACATAATTTTAGTTAAATTTATATTTGTATTTATTACTAGCTGATCACCCGACTTTTGGTCATCTCGTCGGTTCTACCCAACCAATTGCAATCAAACTTACGGCAGTGTGACGACCTTTCTAAAAGACAGCATCAAAATCCGTTAACATGGTCATGAATTCGTGATTGAGCGATTAACATCTAGAAGTAGTTAGTTGTCAAGTTTAAAGTTGCACTCTGTTGAGTATGGAATTTAGGCCAATTCCCTACCTAGCTTCATGCATAAATTGCTCGTTTCGATTTGAGATGTGTAAAATGCAACATAATGTCTGCCACCTAAGTGCTACAAAAAAATAAATAAAAAATGAACAGAATACAACGCAACTGTAAGTAGTAAAATGCTTATACGTTATCCAAGTCACACACACCTAAATTACCTTTATGATTGCGAAAGAAATCGATTTATGACTGCGAAAAATACCAAAAGAATGGATCTAGATCCAAGGAATGAACTGTTAGAAATTTGATTTGATCTGAAGAGAAGTGTTGTTCCACTTTTATTATGTAATACATATTTAGCACGTCAATTGATTTAACTCCGTTGGATGTTAAGAAGGTAGGATAAAGTCCAGAAGACACAGTATTATGAGCGGACAGAAGATTGTTGCGTATAGACGAAATATCGTAATATTCAGACGTTTAGTTTTTTGCAGTGCTTTATTTGAAACGGTTTCTGTATTATAGAAAACACTGGTAACAATGAAATTCTGTATTGTGCAAAAACCATTTACTTTAAAAATATCTCAAACAATCTGAATGGTGCAAAAGTGAAAAGTAAAAGTTAACAGTGTATTCAATTTAAAATTTCTCAGGATCATACTGGAGAAACAAAGTCGCGGCAATTTTCTCACCATACAAAATAAAATGGTCGTTATAGAGTTTCTTTAATTAATCCTTTCAATTGCAGGTAACGTAACACGCATTGTCATCAACACTGTCGCAATGTAACAAAATTCTCATAGTATGGACGCTTTTACATTACAGCAGTCTGTACGCGGCTTTATTACACAGCGCTATCTAGACCTAAAGAACCTATAGCTTTGTTAGCTTGTGTGTAAAAGCTCGTGGATTCTAAAATGCGGATAAATAATATACCTTATAAATATTTTTGTCGCTTGTCAATGCAAATAACACTTTGATGCATACAAATATTTGCACGGAGCGAGAATTGGACCCTCGACCCACCGTTACGCCACAGACTGAAGCATGGATTGAATTAGCAAGATCATTTTTAAATGTTTGTAGTTTTGAATAGTATGATTGGTATGTTCGAAAGTCTATGTTTTGTGATTACCGACTTTACAGTTCGTGTTGATCTGTCCAGCTTGGAAGAACTTAGTAGACGAATTCTTTCACAATATGTAATGAAAATGTAATTTATATTACAAAAAACTTTCAAACAATCTTTGACATTTACGTCATCCACGTCCCTGTATTCATATTTTTGTATCTTCATTCTATAGTTTTGTGTTGCTGTTGTAATGTTGATTTCAGCAATCACAATTGTTCATAAACGATTGAATTACTCGTGTTGCTGTAACAGAATCATGACACAATAATGACTGTGTTCTGTTTGTATCCTAAAAGTTTACCGGTGCATCGATCTTTCTACGAAAACCGTCAAAACTGTATTGTTTTGCTACAACCCGAGTACAACTACTACAAGCTTTTTTTTCATTGTAAGATAATAACTTTTCTTTATTGACGTGCCGATAAAATTATTACGACGTTTTGACAGAAAGCATATTACATAGATAAAGAGGAAAACTTGCGATCTGCTAATAAATTTAAAGTGCATCAGCATCCTAATAGCCAGTGTCCCGCTTGCATTCGTAACTTCCACCTTGGAGCCCTGGGGCTGATGAAATTTTAGAGGCATATACTCAGCAATTTTGAGTTTTCAATCATCATCGAGTACTACGCTGAGGCAGTTTTTTCGTTTTGTTTTTAATTGAATTCATTTGTTATTGCGGTTGTCGTTTTTTAAGCACTACTTGCACTACTATGTTGTTTAAGTTCTAACGGATCTAATTTCTATTTAATTTTCTTTGAAAATTACTTATTCGTAAGTAAGGCAGACCCAATAATTCATACCCATACAAAGTATTATTTCAACAATTCACTCAAATCAAACTATATAATATTGCCGGTCTAGACGTGACCCTTCTTCCTTATGTTTTGTCGTGTAGGTATCTGATAAAATTTCCAGCTTTGCGTATAGAAAAAATATAATTTAATTAGTTTTCTAAACAATTTTTGACTATCCTGGCAACTTTTTCAGATTGTGCATTACGGGGGATCACATCCATGTAGACCGACGATATTTATGTAAACAGCAATGCTTGTTTATTTGGTCGCTTTATACCTATTCAACTTATTGTTGTGCTAAGTACCTATTTAGGTTTACCAACGTACCTCTAAGACCCGGTGATTTTTTTTGCACGAAATTTTCTTGATCGAAACCGGGACGGTCGGCAAGTAGATATCATAATAAATTAAATTTATAAACATTATTGTTTTTTTTCGAAAGCCGTTGATAGTTAGTATATTTTAACAAACGTGATTAGATTATTTGACTCTATTTCATATTAGGTATCAATCGTAACTATTCACATGTAGGTAAACCTGCGTGGGTCAGAATGTTATTGTTAAAAAATGTTTTAACTTTTGTATTCAAGAGTAAAATAGATAGGTATCTAGGTACTGCAGGTATCGACATATCCAACCAATTCAAGACAGAAGTTTTATATAAGTAGGTACTACTTACATGAACGTATTTTGTAAGTTTTAGAAGTGACATAATACCTCCATACTTGTTTATTTTAGCTTAAAAAATTTGCGAAAATCGAAAGTTAAATTAGGTACCTATTAAAATTATTTCACGGTATGAATGCATACTAAAATTAGGTACGAAATAAACCAAAAATCGTTCCACATCCCAACAAAGCAAAATATGGTTCATCGCACTGGTTAACAGCTTAGGTAGGTACTATGTAATCAAACTTAAAAAAAAAACATTGTTAAACAAGATATTTATAATTAGGTACCTACGTATTGTTCCGTTCATTAACATTTTATATTTATTTATCAGAAACATCAATATTGTCATTCATAACACAATAAATCAAATCTACTAACCGTTCTCGGTTGTCCTTTGCCCCATTCGCCAATTTTAAATTTTTCGAAGGTTTCAGTTACCTTCTTGTTTCTCAGTTCCAGACTCATGATGTAAATAAAAAAAAAACAGATGTCAAATAAAACTTTCCCGCCAACTTCAATATGTGCGTGTTCTACAAAACCGGTTGGGCAATAAACGCAATCGCACGCACGTCGCGCAAGCCGTTGAGCTCTAGACTGGCGCGCTCACAGAACGATACTGTATTTTAAATCGCAAGTAAATTATACTTCATGTTTATTGGACGACAGAACATTTGCACTGCATTTTAGCCTTGTTAGACAATGATTGTTATGAATCCGGAAAATGATACTTTTTATTCTCATAGTATTTTCTTTTTTTTTGTAACTGGTCCTTGAGCCTGTCCCTTCAGAGGTAGGTATATAGGTATATTTGTGAGTCAAGTCAAGATATATTTTGCTAGTTAGCTACTTCCCTTTGGATAATGGTTACGTACAATTATTAAGTGCTATGCAGCTTTTCGGCAATCAAGTTGTACCCATGGACCTAGGAATAACTATGGACGGAGCCATGGGAACAAAAAAGTGACGCTGCATAGTCAGCCAACTTTCGTATACGTATACAGTCGCCACGCACACTCTCACATCATAGTCAGCCACTTCGCGGCATACGTCGGCCGAATCGGTCGATCTGTCAGTTTAAGCGGGAAGAAAAAAAAAACAAATACAACATGTGTTGTGCAGTGAAATGGTGTAAAAACCGTAGTGACAGGAAGAAAATAAATCTAGGGATCACATTTCACAGGTTAATCAATATTTCAATCACTTAATGTTTATCTAATTATTATACATAAATGTTCATTCAATATTTCGAAACAAAATTCAATTGTTCGGTACAAAACCAGTGATCCCAACATAAAAGTGTGCAAATTTCCCCATATTTTGGGGAAATCTGTAAATTGTGTGACTTTATGATGAAATAGCATAAACTATTTATTAGTAGTGATAACCGTAGTGATTTAACTTCTTTTTAATAAATACATGGGATTAGGAATCGCAAAAATACAAATTGTAACTAATATGAATTTTTTAACTTTTTTTGTTAATTAGGTACCTAGTTTAATCGTGTGAATATTCCCCACGGTTACCATCCATGTAAGTTTGTTTTTATATAGGTATAATGAAAAAAATAATGTAAAAAATAACTAAAATATTATTTTCATTAATTTATGATAAAATAATATGTTTAATAATAATGCACGAATCACCTCTAATGATTGTTCATTTATATATTTTAAAATTTACCAAATAATTCTCCCTATTCCTCAACTAAAATAATAAAAAATGGGGAAATTTAGGTAAAACCTCGCATCCCTACAATTTACTCACACAATGATTGATGCCCGCCATTTTGTGACACAGACTAGTTACTCTAGGCACTCCGTCCATACTTTTCCTAAGTCTATGGTTGTACCTATTGCCATTGGTAGCTGGCATAAATTTGCAGCAACTACGCAAGATGTCTTTTTACTTTTTAGCCATGGTTTTGGACAACCCAAAAGCAATTTGTGCAGCAGTGGACTGAAATGTGACTACTTAATTGATTATTGAAATGCATTTTGTATAGTAATCACTCTGGTTAGTGACTATGTACATCGGAGTCTCTTGGGGCTTATTGGGTTTTACCGCGTTGGTGTTACCGCCATGTTTTCTCGCCATTTTAGCGGTAGAAATAAAGACGAAAAATTCCAAATAAATGATTTAGTAAGATTCTAGGGAAGTAACTCTAGGGCACACAATATTTCCCACACACAGGTCGATGTGAAACGTCATGCGGTTTTAGTCGTTTCGAGTTCGAAATACCTACCTAATCGTTGGCTCCTGGACTGTAAGGCGAAACTGGGTGTTTCCACACGCAAAATAAGCTCTTTTTGATTTGTATGCAACTTTCATAGGCTTCGTATTAGAAGTGAGAATTATCTAACAGACAAACCCAATCACACTATTCTATCAAGAGATTGAATTAACAATGACAACAAACTGAAACCCCTTATCTATTTATATTATAAATGCTGTAATGGATGAATGTCTATCACACGAACACGCTAGGTAGGTATAACAACTGAACGAAACTGGACGGAGATTGTAGTCTGGAATAGAATAATCGTTTATTAAGCGAATAGGTTCCTATGAGTCACAGGTACAGGATCACAATTTAACGTATATAGAGCACAGCTAATTGATTGATGATTCAATAGTTTTGTTCATAATATAACTAAAAGGAAAGTGAGGTTAGGTTAGTGTTATGACATGTTATCAACAATGTTATCGTTATCAACAGTGCTATGGCCGATCTAATGTATGCGTGATTATTGGTCTAGTACTTTCTGCTCTCCATTTTATTTCATGTATTCAATGTATCTATCGTTAATATTAAAAAATGAATACCTACGTATTTCCCTTGGCCACGCTTTAACATGACAACGAATTAACCTACATTACAGATTTCATTCATTTTTTTTCTACGGTAATAAAATTGCGCGTAAATTTTCGGAAGACATAATGACTATTCCAGTATTTCCAGTAAGTAATTTACAATTTTAAAATGTTACTCACATATTTATTCCGTTTAATGAAATCAAATCTCAAAACATCAAGAGCTAAAACAGAGTAAAATTAGGACTTAAATAGAATTTAAAATTTGATACCACAAAGTCTGAGCACAAAGTATGAATTGACACATCCTCTTTCGCATAATATGAACCGGAAACTAGCCGAGCCGACTAATAAAGACCCTCAGAGCGAACTTCAAATAATAAAAAACAATTGACAACATAAATATGAGCACATAATTATTTTTCAGAAACTTCTATCCAAATAAACCATTAAAATTAGATATTTTTTGTGGCCATCTTCGCAGAAAACTACAGATCCTATTTTTGTTTGTTATAAAGTTTATAATAACTTACTGAGTAGAACACAGAACACATATTGCTGACAGATTCCGGTGGAGCTTCAGGCGCCATGACTTAAAATTTTGCCCGAAATCCCGGACACTAAGCACTTTAGGACAAAAGTCAGGCAGACGATTGTTGTAGAGACATGCGAGAATAAAAGTAGCGACGAGAGCAAGCCAATTTATTTTGTTCACTAAGTAGGTACCTACTTACTACAATAAAATGTATAGCAGATAACAGTTATCAAATCTTCAATGTCCGAGTTTTATTCTGGGTTTACTCGATGCGGTTTCGTGTTTTTCCTGATTTACATGTTCTGGGGTTTTCCATACTACCTACAGCTAATATTATAAGTGTGAAAGTTTGTGAAGATGGATGGAGAAATAGATGGATGGATGTTCCTAACTCTTTACGCAAAAACGCCTGAAAAGATCTGAATGAAATTTGGCATAGAGACGGTTTAACCAGGAGTAAGTTCCTACTCCTATTTCCTATTGCGCAAGAAGAACTGCGAACAACAGCTCGTAGGTAACATAAGATCGGAAGTCAGTTGGTTTGTCTGTTACCTACTCAATCTCATAAAAACGTCTGGAGAGATTTGAACTTTGAACACAAAATAGGTTCGACCAAGAATATGGACAGAAGTAGGATATTTTTTCAGGCGTGTAAAGGTATGAACAACAACAACGGTTTGAACTTTTGTAGACGGTTCAGTTACGTATTTGATTGCCGTGGCGTCATTTACTCCAGCAACGAATCAATCGCCGCGCAAGTGAATCATTCAACGCGTGTGGTGACCTTATCTACCGCCAGTACAAGTTAAATTGAGTTATATCTTAGTTAGATAAAGTATTGATATTCAGTACATTAGATATGGATTTTTTTAAATCTATTTTTTTTTAGTTTTTGGGGTTTTTATCAATAAAGACATGTCAACCCCATCATGCCTTTTAACAATATTCCTTAACAGCTAGCTAAAGATCTAACAAGCTAACTCCCGCCAGTGTTTTGCACACTGTTGGCTGCTGCAACCAAACGACACAACCTCTTTGCCACATCTGAGGTTGGTTCGGACAGCACAGCCTGAACCCAACCCACATCTAGCCTGTTTAGCCTGCAAATCAGTCATTAGTCCCTCTCTTTCAGCTTCGCTCCGTACACACTCCATCAACAAAATGTTGCACATCCTCAACTTTATCGCAGTCTCTACAATTTGGAACGACACGGTTTGACCTTTTGTAGACGGTCAATATTTTACGTAGTATTTGATTGCCATGACGTCACCTTACCCCAGCAACGAATCAATCGCCGTGCAAGTGAATCATTCAACGCGTGTGGTGACCTTATCTACCGCCAGTACAAGTCAAATTGGGTTATATCTTAGTTAGATAAAGTATTGATATTCAGTACATTAGATATGGATATCGTTTATAGATTGGGCCCGCATTACACTTTACACACAAAGCCACTATGATGATACTGTCCTTTACTGATAATAGGAGACAAAATAACATTGACAAGTTGTATTTCCTGAACCATATACATTTTTAGTAGATTATCGTAAATAATCCGACCATAAAAAGTGTTAACTTTACTAAAAAAAAAATACGGTGAAATAGCATGTTTTACCGTATTTTTGCTTTGCATTAAAATCCAGGACGGAGACTTTGGATATATGGGGCTCCACCAAGATTTTTGGTGCCGTGAGAGGGGGAGGAAAGGAAGGGAGAGAGACACACAGGGAGACGGGAGGTGCGACAGAGAGGAAGACTTAGGGGAGTGGGGGGGGAGAGTACTTCCTTTTTGTTCCTATCTTATTTGGGAGCAGGACACCAATTGTGTATTTCGTTCTTTCATATTTTAATTGGTTGCTACCTACTTAACTGGAAATAATACAAAAGCAAAAGGGACAGAGCCATTCTGATTGGACTATGGTACCGCTCATTAAAAGCATTATGGTACCTTTCCCATCCGAATGCAGCAGCGCATCCAAGGTGTTAAACAAAAAAGAGCAGCTGGTAGATTCAAAGTAATAAACCATTACAATAAAATTTTCATACTTCACTTTGCTATCATAACATACATTCTCGTTACTCTTGGATTAAGTAGGTATACATACTATGTAACTTAATAGCTCGTATTATATAAGCATACAAAAATAAACATAATATTGTATCTGTGTAAATTTAATTGGCTTCCGCAGATAACAATACAAACAATAGGTAAATTCCTTCTGATGCAAATTTAACGATAATTTCACGAGAACAGTCTGCTGTCCAAACAAATCATGTCACATAATGTTACTCAGCGTACTTGCTTACTCAGCCGGTATAGTTAAATCATTAAACTATGTCTTTAATTTATCTCCTCTTTGCCCACCTGAGCTAATATATAGTTAAAATAAATTGTAGAAATACCGGAAGGCAATATGTTTACGTAAAAGTGACAAAGTGGCAATTTGTTTACGTTGTTGATGCCGATCTGGTTCCAGAAACGCTTTTTAAAATCACTACAAGAGATAGTCTACCTGATATTCTAACTTCTCTTAACAAATGAGCTTTAATACATTTTAATTTACAGAGCACTATCAGCATTCATGACATAATATACTAAGCTCAATATGGCTAAATTATACTCATGTTACGAGATAATATTATACAAATCCTTAATTTATAAAAAAATTCTTGATACATTTTTGTGAGAATTCAACACCTTTTGTTATTGACTGTATTTCTTCTGTTGCCTGACTGGGGAGTTAGGATGCAAGTAATGTCTTCTTATTTCCTCTAAAATACATCTAAAGGAAAATTAAATATTTCCAAGAATATAGGCGCTTGTTTTTCTGTTGGGTTGGGTCACAGGTACAAAATAATGAAAAATTTTACAGATTTAAAAAATAAAGCAGACTTGTAATTCAACTCAAGTTTTTATTTAAATTAACTTTCTCATTGTTTTGACTAGATTTTATAATTGTCTTAAACAATATTTTTATTTTTATTTATAAAATACTTACATTTCTATTGGTGGAAAGAACCTGAACCACTTTACAAGCAGGAATATTACTACCAATAAACGAGCATTACACATATTAATTTGGAAGGATGGAAATCGGTCTGATAACGTAAATTGATACTGGCCTGCTAGTAACTCTTAAAGTAATCTTTATTACATTACATACTACTTACAGTTTTAAGTTTCTTCTTAGGGGCAGACGGTCCGTCCATTTTTAAGTGTCTGAGATAATATCAAGATAAACACAGGCTCAAATTTACAAAGTTTTATGTCAGAAATTATTAAACCAATTTCACAATTTAATTTTAATACATATTTTATTTTTGCTGAAATTAATCAGTACACAGAAATCACACACAGTAAACCGCAAGAGAGGGGATTGTCAATGTCAATATAGGCCAGCCAGGGGCCGGGCCACGGGGGCGGGCGGGGGCGGGGGACGTTATCAGTGACAGTGACATCAATATCATGAGGATGATGTTGACAGAAAAAGCTTCGTTCGGTTTGTTCGTTTCGTAGTTCGTAGACTTCGTAGACCACAAAGGTTTGTACAAGATAATAACAGAAAATCACAGTCATTTTCTATACATTGTTAGAAATGAGATCTTTCTTTAAGTTTCTAACTTCCCAGAATTCATTCCTTAGGTCTCCTTTTTCATTTATATTTAACTAGGTTGTACCAGCGGCTGCACTTGGGCTCCACCTGCGTATGAGTCTGATAAGGGCCACACCACGGGTGACAATGGTATTGTAGAAATCAAGTAGATTAAAACATCCTTGAATTGAACTCCTTAGTAGGAATATACACACTATTGAAGTGGCCGGTGCGCATTGCACGCTCCACTTTATCTGGGGGCGCAGACCCCAACAAGGCCATCTCGAAAACGGAGAGGTAAACTTCTACACGAGTTTTATTATTCAAGTAGAAAATCGATTCGCCTGGAGTTAGTCAAGAAAGTAAGCCCACCGTTGCTCATACAACTTTCAAACACAAAAACTCCTACTTAACCCCTATTGAAAAAACGGTTGGATTTTTGTAATGAAGTGAGTGATGTAATTTAAGACTTTACCTAAAGGTCGTAGTTACCAGGCACTGACCTGAATAAGTACTCTGGACTGGCTATCAGTCCCACTACAGTGTGCCTAATTCACTGACTTGTAATAATAATCGCAAGACTGGCTCATGAAGCTATAGATAAACATGGAGGCCTCACTTCCAATACCTACTTGATGCTCAGTCTGTATTTACTATCTTGCTCTCTGTGGGCCGACTTCTCTTTCTAAGTATGATAACCTTCTAAGCAAGAAATCACCATTTAAACAAGTTTAAACACTTACGCGTGGAATTTTATATCACATCCTTGATGCCACGTAATACCGTAACCACGCACTATACAATTTTGCACCATTTTTTGAGTTTATACTTATAATTAACTTTAAATATGTTAAAAACCAAAACAATAATAAACAACCGCCATATTGTTTATTGATAGTTGACATGTAGTACCAATGTTGCCACATTACGTACTGAATCCATAGACAATGGGAATTTAATTCACTGATTTCCTGATTCAACAACCCAATCATGCATAATAAATGGCATATAATTTTTCAATTTCCACATTAATAATCGTAGTCGAACTATAGAGTTATTTATAAATCATTTTACTTGCATTTTTGGTTAGTATGGTCTATTTCTATAATTTACTAGGAGATACTAATAAGAAGATAGCAACATTGTACAAATACACGAAAGAGAAGTCGGCCCACAGAGAGTGAGATACAGACATGTAGGTATTTGGATCAAGCTGTTCTTCCCGGTTTGGCCTCCATGTTTATCTATAGCTTCATGGACTGGCTATTTCTATAGAAAATGACAGCTATTTTTTGTGCCGATTTGAAGCGCCGCTTTTGACAGACGAGTGTACCGAGAACTAATTAGTTTGCAAATGGCCGTTGTTTGTTTACCTATCTGAAAAGGAGTCTGTGTGAAATTCGAATTTTTTTTATGTAATTATTGTGTTTGTGCTACAAATTGAAGTGTTTTAATATATAATGTTGGTTTATTTAGGGTTATGAGATCGTATGTGTATTGTAAAAACCAGATAAGAGAAGGGAAGTGGTGTTTCTTGTCACAAGTAAGTAAATATAAGAATTTAACACTTAAACTATTATTATAAAACCGTAATTTAGGTTATTTTACTGTAATAATACCCTTCCGAGTTTAGGGGATTTTAAGAATATTTTCATAACCAATAATGTTTAATAGGGATGTCAAAATGTACCTATATCGATAATTTTCTATCCAATGCCAAAATTCGTAGGTATAATTTTAAAAACAAAAGGCTTGGTATATGTATTATAAATAATTTTTTGACCATATTAAAATGGCATTTATCATTAATAAACACTTCAAATTGAAGTAGGTATTCGAAACAGTGACATTTGAAAAAGTTTCATCGATACCAAGACAGTTGTTGTCCATCATTAGTATTAGTTCCAAGTACACTCACGGCTGCTGTCAGCGCCAAAATGGCGATTTTCAATTAGGCACACTTTAATGGGACGGATCACAAGTCCAGAGTACGTATACAGGTCAGTGTTACCAGGTCATAAAAAAAAAATGTTCTGTTCAATAGGTACAATGTCGGAGTTTTGGCGCCAACGCTGAAAAAGACACATCGCGGCATTGTATCATTTTCTAAAATTAGTGTAAAATGTAGTTATTATGTGTAAAAATGGTGGATTTTTAAATATAACATCTTCGGTAACGTGCACGAGTTCGGGAAAGTGGTATATTACCGTGAATTGTGCTTTTCAACGTTGATTTCAAAACTCCATAGAAGCCTCTAGTAAAGTCTCCACTATTTTACTGGGGTAAGACTATGACTGACTGATTTGACTATTGACTGACCTTGACTATGACTAAATGACGAAAACTCTGCAACTAATATGAACAAGATTATTGCATTTAATATGAACAAGAAGAATACTGATGACAAGGCAGCATGGTTATAGAACCTTAGCCTGTTCCGAAAGGAGCAAATATAAAAAAAAAAAAAAAAAAAGGTACAATGTCAATAATGTCAATTGTGTCATTGTTGCTTGTTATCCGCTTTGCTCGACTTTATTGATTAAATTAAAATACAAAATAATACGACACAATAAATATACTGAATCTACACACTAGTGGAAAGATTTCAAAAAACCTGATTTATGACAAGTTTAGTTAGTTATAATGTGATAAACTTTGTTATACTTTGAGAAGCCAAACAGTAATTATTCATAATCTTAGTTCTCTGGCTACGTAAAAGTAAACTGTTCAGTAGTCTGCAGATCCATAAATAATTATTCGGAATTACAGCCATACTCTGTGAATGGATTTGTTTTGAATTTCGTTGAAATGCCAGCCGTAACTGCAACTACATTAGAAGAGCAGAATGAGGCAGATCAAAAGATGTGGAGCGCTTTAAAACGTCACATTATACGCGAAAGGCAAAGAAAGAAAGAAGGTGAGAGGTTCCCTTGAACATTTCGGTACTATTTTAACTGATAAAAATGGTGGTTTCTATCTCGAGGGCATAAAAACAAAGTCTTTGAAATAGTCTTTTACAGTTTGTTGTACTTATTAGTTAAGGTACAGTTGAGAAAGAGGGATATTTTCTTATTTTCAATTTCTCAGTTGGATTTTGGTACAACTCATTATTAATGCTTTCTGATTGCAGAGTATGAAGCGGAAGTGGAGGAAGAAAGACTCCGTAAAGAACGGGAGGCCAGAGAGAGACAAGATGTCATGACTCTTGGTAAATACATTTACACTTTACCGTTATTTGTTTTTGTTTTTTTTATTTAGGTATTTATTCATCCTAACTAATATATATCCTAAACTACTATTACAGGTTTGCATTTTAACTATGTATTAAGTTATAAAATAAGAGTTAATTTTATTGAATTTTGAAATTAATTGTATATTAAGACATTTTTCTATCTAAGATAAGTATAGGAGACAGCCCTCTTTGATACTTTACTGAGTCACACATTCAGTTTCTTCTAATGCAATTTAACCTCTCATGTAAATGAGATTAGCAAGATCAAGATATAAATAATGATTTGGTTGCGATGTCTGGCAGATCATGTGATAATCATCTGCATGACTATCAGCACTCTCAATGGAAAAAAATTGAAATTATGACTCACACTCTAATTATTACCATTGTTGAAATTTCCTCACGCAAATTATATGGGGTGGATCGTCAGTCCATCTTCTGGCATTACCGTTTGAAGTAATAAGGATATACCTAATCATTGTTTAAATCTTGATTTAATAAATCACTGATTAATTTTCAATCAAGTCTAAGTTGAAGTATCCAATGGTAACGTTTGCGTTTTGAATTCCAGAGGAAACTAAAGAGCAAATAGAGCAATTGGAGCAAAAACTAAAACAGTTGGAAAAAGAAAAACAACAGTTGTTCATGCAACTTAAGAAGGTGCTGAATGAAGATGAAATTAGAAAACGACAGCAGCAGAAGGAAACTAAGTGAGTATGACAAGGTTTGACTGCCTTATTTACGCAACAATCTTGAAAGGTGCATGCTGAGTAGGTACTGAGTAGGAGGAACTGCACAGGTTAAGTAATTTCAGCTAGGTCTTGGGAGTAGGTCTGGCAGTATGGGTGATCATTCTTGACACATCAAGACTTTCTTTGCCTCGCAGTGTGTATGAAGCCATTGGTCCTGCCTTTGTTATCAGTCCAATAGTCTGGTCTAACAATGGATCTTTGCTGTTGCCAGATGTTTGTGAAGGTCAGATGGCTGGTTAAAGTATGTAAGCCGACTCCAGAATAGCGGGCAAAAGGCTCAGAGGATACCTTTCTTGAAGACAATAGAGACATCAACTGTTACATGTTCCCAAAGATATAGTTGGTGATGTGTGGTGGTGTAGACTTACCCTTTCGAGGATACACAGGCATGCGTTTCTGCATGTGAGAGAGATTTTACACCTTTCAAATATAATATTTGCTACAAAATTTTATTAATTTGAATGTTATTTTCAGTGAGATGCAGCCGATGAAGATGCCTATGGGAAATATCCAGATGTCTATGTTCCCAATGTCTACATCTACTGGTCAGGGCGAACCCCCACCGTCTCAGGGTCGCCCTCCACCACTTACATCGCATCTGATGCCCAAGGTAGGTTACATAGGCGAACTGCATGTTCAGTATGCTCTCACATATAAACAGGAACAAAAAATAATATTTGTTACTAGCTGATGCCCGTATTAGCTAGTAAAAATATTATTTATATTAGGCTCTGTGTGTATGTCTATTATCACAACTTTTGGTCATATCTTTGGTTCTACTCAACCAATTGCAATCAAACATACAACAGATTTTAAGTCTGACCAACAACTTTCTAATAAAATAACGCATTATAATCTGTTCAGTTGTTTTTGTGTTCATTGTGAACAAACGAACACAGCCAGCCTACGGCAATTTGTATAATGCTTCACGTTTATAAAATGCTGAAGCCGTTTGTAATCGGACAAATCATTCACATTGCCTGTGACATATAGAAGGAATAGTATAATTGGTTGGTGTCTGTAACACATTGTATTTTGGTACATGTGGTTTACATAATATTTTCAACCAGTGAAGTTAAATTATATCAAGAATGAGTATGGAGTAGGTACTCTTTAATAGTGTAATAGGTGGGATGATAACTGCAAGTTCTTGATGAAAGTCAGTTGTAAGGTTGAATTTCACTAATAAGAAGAACATGTTTAATTCATATTAAACTGTAAAAACTCAGTTTATTTTTCATTGTTGAAATCCAACCTTAAATACTTGAATACTACATTGGTTTAGAGGTGTTAAAATCTTTCACTACTGTTTCGAAATTCTGCATGTTTGAATTGTAACACGGTTATGTAAATGCACTTAACGCACAGTGTGATCCTTACTTATTGATTTAGAACTAACATTGGTAAAAAATTGAGTTATACTTTTGTTGCCTATAATGTATGTGTGTTTGTGTGTGTGTGTGTGACTAAGAAAACTTCTTCCTAGTGCAGACTTTATATTATTTTTATAAATATACTAGCTGTTGCCCGCGTGGATGGCGAAATCCGTTTCAAAAACTATCCTATCTCTCAAGTTGGATCGAACTGCACATGGTGTGCGAATTTTATTATAATCGGTTAAGTGGTTTAGGAGTCCATTGAGGACAAACATTGTGACACGAGATTTATATATATTATTAAGATATTATTATTATATTATAATTTCTAGAAAGAGTCAATAGACCATTGTGCCACTTTACCATCAATAGGACAGTATACTACCACTTTTCAATATCAGGTGAGATAGTGGTCAAACGTAAGCCTATCTTGAAGAAAAAAAAATCAGATGGCCTCACTAAATTTTTGGTACTTAATTCTTATTATCTTCACACACTTATTGTGTCTTTCTATAACAAGTTAATTCCAATCCCTTGGCCACAGAAATCTACATCTTTTTTTTCCTTCCGAAAATTCCGACGGATGCCACCCACACTGTCAGCTCTAAAATGTCTGACCACCAAATCTTATTACAGAACTTCGATATAAACAGTGATTTGTGGTGGTCAGTTAGCAGTCGTCTTAAGGAAAATATAGAATTTCGGCCATTTGGTAGTTAGACTGAAAGACCTCAGTCGGAAAAGGGCTCGGAGGAGGAAGAGACCTCTTTTCCCGAGACTTTCCTAGGTAACTTTAAAGTTAGGTATAGTAATTGGTCTATCTGCACAACCCTCGTTCTGTAAATAACCTAGCTAGATGAAACTTCTTCTTTGAGTTTTTAGTGTTGTAGTCCTGCTTTCTTAAATAACCATCACCTTGCACTTTTACCTGCACGTATTATCGTATTGTTCTCCTTTGTTTAAGCATAAGCACTCAAACATGATGTTTCCACAACAGCAGACTATAGTGCGTGGTCCAATACAGTCTGGCGTCAAGAGGCAACGCAGCCCGTCGCCGAATTATGCACTCTACGCGCATCGCTTGCATCAACAACCGATGAAACATCAATCTGTGTATTCGGATCACAGTAAGTATAATTTGGTATACGTAATAAAAGAAACCGGCCGTCTAGCTAGCGAAAGTTTAGTTACTTATTTAAAAAAAATACTATCATAATATTTGACGGGATATTGCTAATGACCATGGCTAATGCCAAGATCATGACACTAGCAATAGGCCTGAAATATTGAATACTCAACAAAACAAATAAACGGTAAATATCCCGTCAACGTAAGTAAACGTAGTAATTTAAAGGACCATGTCAATCTAAAATCGTATAATTAAAAAAGTTCAGTTTCTATTTGTAATAGAGTAATGTTCTAGTTGAGATATGACACACAGTTTTCTGCCCGCGGCTCCGCTCACGTGGATTTCGGTTATCGGCATCAAAAGATTTTTAAAATTTTCTTCACCACAGAATATATTTATAAAGTTTTTCAAAGGTTTGTCTGGATGTCGCCTAACGACCTCTGTGGTGTAGCGGTAGTGCATTCGACTGTTAAATCAGAGGTCGCTGGTTCGATGCCCGCTCAGTGCAAATATTTGTATACATGAATATGTATATTTGCATTGTTCTGAGTTTTTGTATGTATTTACAGTCTATCCAGGTATGTTTATTCGCATTCTAGAACCTATAAAGCAAGCTAGTTAAGCTATGCTTATTTTGTGGCCTAGATAGCGCTCAATAGAATTTCATAGAATATTTATTTATAAATCTACTTTTCGTGTTCAATGAAATTCGAAAGAGATCAGTTTGCTAACTTTTCCTAATGACCAGGTAACTCAGTTGGTCTGAGTATTCCCCCTATAAGGTACTGGCCACGGGTTCAAGTCCCATCCTGGATGTTATTTTGTATTACATCGATATATTTTATTGTACGTAATATTAATTTTAATTTACAGAGGTCGAAGATGGCCGCATGGGCCGTCAAATGGCCCGCGCAGTGCTATGGAACAGTGAGTTGAATTCCCGATAGGTGTCGTCTCTCGCTTTTCATTTCATCTCCTTCATTATGTTACCTACTATTTCTGAGTTTTGTGAATCAAAGTGTAAAGCGTGTGTTTACACTTCTATTTCTGTTTTTTAATTGTTCTTGCATCTAACATTTTAAATACTCTATTTAAATTTTTATCACATTTTTAATTTAATTTTTCAAATCACTACACACACTGCCATACGAACTTCAGTGCTACACACTACAGCCATCTTCTGTTCATTTAACATTTCATTTCATTACATTAATTCGAATTACAAAAATAGTGACCTAGTAACATGCCAGTTATGGCATCAGTTACAATCTGAAGGTGTCAAAAAAAACTATGGATATTTTTTCTTTTTTTTTTATACTACATCTATGCGTATGCAGTATGCGTATGGCGTAAGGTTACTACGTCACTAGTTTATATACAGCTGATATTTAAAAAATATGTTTCGGGAGCAAAAACCTGGTTCAATAGCTTTTGATCAAACAGCAATAACATTGGATGGATTATAAGCGTGCTCCCCAAACATACCCAAGATTGTTAAATAAGAGTGTCTTTACACTGGTAGTGGTCACAGAATGATAGTGATATAATATCAGCCTGTGACTAAAGCCACGTGTATCATGTCATGCAACGCGAGAGTTTAAATGTTAATAAATCAGACTAATTAAAAATCCAGCTCTCATTAAAATTAAAACGAGATGCAACAAATTAATAATCTAACATGCATGGTTTTTTATTGGAATATATATATAACATGCATGTTATGTATATTATGTATATTATGCAGATGTTAAAATATTCACCAAAAGTAGGAATATTTACTAATCCCTGTATTTCTCCTGTGTAAATCTCTGCTAAACCAACCCTCATATAAGGCTGAGTACTGTCCGACTTGTGTTGCCGTCTATAATGTAATATTCGCAAAGAGCATGTCGTTATCCATGGATTATTGCTGGTTCTTGTATCTCATTGCACGCTTATTTCCCCGTACAAACTTGACGAATGTTCGCTTTGTAACATGTTACATTACAACACGTAACGCTTGTCAGTACACACCTTTAGAATAAAATTAACACCCAAATATCAGAACCTATTTTTTTAAATTATGATTAAATTTCTGTATTTATGTAACGTTTCCGAATCTTAATTTTATTTATATATCAACAGAACCACCTCAATACGGGTCAAACGTTGGAGGTCAGCAGGTCACGTCTACATATTATGCAATGCCTACTTCTGGAGTAGTGGGAGTAGTGGGAGAGCGTCCACCCCCCCTCCTGTACGCCCACCACGCTCACACTCCTCACACGCCGCACACTCCACATCACGCTAACTTGATGTATGCGCCTGCGCCGCAACCGCCACACGTGTACCTTGATATGATGAAGAGGGATGGTCAACAGCATCAGGAGCAGAAGAAAGAGACTCAGGTAGGCGTTGGCAGATGGGATGGGCGGTAGTTGTAAAACATTGAAATTGGTCAAATTCTTCTTCATCCTTTTTTTATCGTGAGGAAATTGAAACCACTCCCGTCAGCCATCGGGGGTGGTTATGTCGGAATCGAACCGACTGAAACCGCATGCTGTCTCGGGTATTACCGGGGTGTAAGGTTAACTAATAGGCATATCCCTCGCACCCCAGCTGACCCTGGGTCATATACGGTTTTAAGATGGCCCCAGTGTTGTCTTGGTTGCCTTCAAAGCTACCATTTTGGGACCGGGGTCCATTTCCATCTAACCTTTTTATTTAGCTATTGGCAATAATGGGAGAGACTTGTAACCTCCTAACCCCGAAAGGGTGGCCTGCGTCAGGACCTCGGCCATTGTTTAGCAGGTGTACCAGCTGGCAGGCGAGGCTGGTGTAGACCCCGAAGATCATGCTGAATCCTCATGCACCCATTTAAATTTATTATATTGTTAATTTGACATTGGTGCAAGAGATCATCACGCCGTTTGGATGATTGGCAACAAGCTAGTCTGACTACACCAAGTACACCTTGCATGATGGTAAGCTAAGCATGGAGCCTCAGGAATGAAGATCAGTATTATAGACGCTGACAATCTTATAATAGTGACCTTTGACTAACAAGGCCATCAAATTGTTGAAGCAATGAAGAATTTGTCTCTGATTTCGATCATATAACTCAAATTTTAAAAGCAATGAATATAAACCTGTTGTTTCGTGTGACCAGCCTCAAGTACTGATCGGACTCAGCGAGGCTCACCACCCATCCGTCAGTAGCGGCGTGGCGTACGCGCAGCCGCCCGTGTCGCGACACCTCGCCATACACCCGCCGCAACACAACAACATGCAGGTATGTACGGTGCTTTATGTCAGTAGAGCTTTTTTATTCTTCTATTATTTTCTCTTCCAATCTTCTATAGAGTGTAAGCATGTTATAATGCAAGATATGCGTGTATATACGCAAAATAGGCACACACCCCTTTTAGCACACACATCCTGAATGCGCACATAGACACAAGCACACACTCACAACTACGAACTGACACACATAGCGATCTAGTTGAACATACTGGAGTAAAGGATCACGGACATA
This sequence comes from Lithosia quadra, assembly GCA_963576445.1. Classification (NCBI taxonomy): domain Eukaryota; kingdom Metazoa; phylum Arthropoda; class Insecta; order Lepidoptera; family Erebidae; genus Lithosia; species Lithosia quadra. The sequence continues at coordinate 4,969,648 of OY754879.1, read as the reverse complement.
TGAAAACACATACAAAATACAAGCACATACATACTCACACCTACACACTGACTCACAACAACACAATATCTTGCGTACATCAACTCGCGCACTCATACACACACACATTCCCATTTATGCACACACATAAATTATTCAAAAAATATGTGGATTTAACATTGAATTGAACACTGACGGAAATATATTAAACTTAGCCTTATAATGATATCCAATGTCATATATAAAACTGATCAGAAAGCTAAAAAACGAAATTAAAAAAAAATATATTATAAGGACAACGTAAATTTATTTTGACGCTATTATTAGGAAAATTTTGCTGGCAAAATAATTGTTAAAACATAAGTATGCCCCAGTATGCACAACCAACTTAGATTAACTAAAACGTGGATAATTATATTCGAGCGCCTTACTGTCAGTTAACTAAATTTTCGGCTAACCTAGCTAGCATATTCTTTGTAAAAATAACCTTTCCAAAAGCACGATGATTGATATTATGGTTTTTGAACTCATTTATTATAGAATCGCTGAAAGAATGCGTTCCTGACAGGTTGTGAGCGAACGGGCGATGTAAATTTGAACTGGTGTATAATTTACGGCACAATTTTAAATATCGTTTATTGACCTTATTAACGAGTGATAACATTAAAAATTTAATTACTGTGCCAATTTACAATACACAGATTAATTTTGGGCTAAAATGATTAACAATTAATTAATTAAAAATATAAAATCAATAGTTTTTAAAAGTCATACACGTCAAACTGCGCTGTTTCAAGGTTATGTCAAATTTTCGCTTTCATACGGCTTTCATAGTGATGAGACAAAATAACAAGGCAATTGTAACCGCGTATTTTAGTAATCTTAATAATAATAATCTGTTGGTTGAAAAATATAAAATAGAACGTTATTTTGTATTTTTGTTAATGTGTGTTAATGTAAAAAAAAATATGTAATTTTGTAATAAGCCCCTACCCAAGCTAATAGAAAGAATGAATCATATTTTTATAATGAATGAAATGAATATGATTTTTTTTTATTATTTCAGGCAATAACCCATCATTACAATTAATAATCACATAAAATTAAATAAGAATGAAACGAAATTAAAAATATAAAATTGGAAAAACAAATAGGGCGGATAGATAGCCAAATTAGAATAAAATTAAAATTAAAATGAAATCACGTTGTCACAAATTGCTGACTGTGATTATTATTATGTTATTGTAAGTGGGGAACAGGTTTAGAGAACGGTTCTAGGTACAAGTTATTTATTGTACATAACTAGTCATGACGAATTGACATGTGTCAGGAACGCATAGTCTCAGCGGCCAAACTATAGTCGCGCACTTTCATTTGTTGGAGGTCTTAAAATACATGCATATTCTCTATTAACGTTATATTATATTTAGTACCTATTAGTTTTAGATGCATTCAAGTGGTGTTACATTTATTTTAGCTGGGATCCCTTAGTTTCGCATAAATTTTTATGCCCTAATATAATTTGACATAACGATGTAAATCTATCAAAATATTTTGGCATATTGTTTTTTTTATAGCATACTGTTAAATTAAGCATAATTATAATTTCGACTTTATATTTCACAATTTAAAGCAGTCTATCTTGTATAAGTTAGGCTAGAAGATTGATTAAGGAAAGGGAGCTTCGCGCAAGTATTATATGAGTATTAGTGAAAACAATTATGAGAGTTGAATAAGCGTAAAGTGTAGTGATCAAGGTCATAGCAAGTGCTTTGGTGCCATTATGCATGGTATAATATAATTTTAGTAAAACATCCATTTAAATCGTTATGCTAACAGTAGTTATGATAAAAAGGCCTGAAATGTATTTTGCATTAATATGCCGTACGATCTTTAAAAAAAGTAAAAGTATGCCACTAAACTTTGGCATAAAATTTTATGCGAACAAATAGGGAACCATTTTAGATGTATGTAGTCATTAATTTATTTTCCAGTTTTTTTTTTTATCTTTACCTACATATTCTGATTTATTTGCATGAAACTAGTTTAATGTTGTTTAACTTTTTGATATTTGGTTACTCAATTAAACGAGTCTCCTTCAGAGGCTTTACAATTATAATTTATAAAAAAAATACTTGTCAATTTTTGTGGAGACTAGATTTTTTTTTGATTTTTGGGGAGAAGAAGCAACCGCAACAGTAGCAGCCACAAGATGCCAAGGAAGATTCATGCCTCTCGAGTATCTTCGACCATTGGAATAGAATTAAAATCTGTTACTTTTTTAAAATTGTTTTTTAATTTAATTGTTCAAAGAAACTCGAGAGAAAAATTGCCATGCTAGGGGGCAGGTTTGGGGTAATGGTAAATGCTTACATTGCCATCTTTAAAAAATTACACATGTTGTGTTACACTGCAGCTGTGCGCCTCCGCTATGCTACCTTGTTGAGGATGTGTTCTTAAACACCTGTGAAACTGTATGTGTCTCAAATACAGCATAGTTATGTGAGAGTCCTCAAGAAAAGCGAAATCAGAGCATGCTTACTGCTTTACAGTTTGCTTTACAATACTCGGTTACTGAGAAAAGAAAACCTGAATATGAAATTAATGTATTGAAAAAAAAAAATGCAAATAATGTATTTTAAAATATCCTACACATGTTATGCCGAATAGAAAGTATTATAAAAACTGTTAAGATGCAGATGCTTCAAAATATTTGATTTTAGGCATTGATATGCTAATTTGTTACCAATAAATATATCGATATTTCTTTACATTCAGTTAAAATGATTTCGTTTGTATAAAAGTTCTTGTTAGTGAAAATCGTTTGTGAAAAATCTCAGTTAATAAATTGATGTTATAGACTTTACTAATTATAAATAAAGATCAACAAGTCACCATATTTCTTTTTAGTTTTTTTACTAATGTTTTCTGTAATTAATGTTTACTAATGTTGACAGATTTTTCTTTTTTTAAAAACAATCTAATAAAAACCAAGAATGTTGTAATGTAATTGTTGCAAATTACAGCAGCTAATCCATTATCCAATTATTGGTAAAGTATTCGATGTAATTGTGGAAATTATGATTTTTTGTCTATTTTCTTGACCCGTCTTATGTATATCTTGAGTCTCTTTCACATAACCATGTTTCACCGACAGCAAAACTGAAGTTATCTAGAGATTTTTCACAGATCGATGATTTATTTGATCCCGTTTGATTAGGCTATATAATTTTAAAATGTATTTTCATGCTAGTCTGGATACGTAGATTATAGCCGCTTTCCTACTCGCACTTGTAAGCTTTATTTATTTTATCTTAATGTTTGTTGGTCTGTACAATGTGAGCATACCTTTGGAGGCAGATTAAAGTATAGAAAGTGTTGTGTTGTGTTTAAAATGTATATTCCTCTAAAATACCTTCAAGGGATAGACCCTCCGGGGATATATACCTTTAAATACGCGAGTATTATGTAGATATCTAATTACTTTAATCATATTCCTATAGTTGAATTGTGTAAATAATATTAACCAATTATTTTGAGTTGTGGTAGTGCTCACCTTGTAGGGGTCTGGACAAACTGTAAGGGTGTGTATTATTCGTATGGAATATCTGTACTTACACGAGTACCTTTGGAGATCTTAAAATTTTGAAGCCAAACATCCGTACAGTTTGATGTGGTGATTTCGAAATAATTGGTTTTTTGACAGAATTTTTTTAGACTATTCGATTTAAGTGTACAAAATAAGTTGAAAACTGCTGTCACTTTTTTCTTTGAGTATGGGTCTGAAGTGATCGTAGCGTGTTTCTTTTTAGATTTACCAATTGAATGATTTAAAATTAGGCATTTTTTTAAATTATAAAACAAAAAGAGTGTTGAGATTAATTGAGTGTGCATTATATTTTTATTTACTAGTAGTTATAAGAATAATCCTATTTTGATTGATTGTTTCTTGATATTCCGGTTGGACTAGATAAAATTAAGAATCGGTACAGCTATAATCCGGAAAATATAGGAGAAATTACAAATTTTTGAATAGATTAATATTTTTTTAATCTATTCCAATTTGTAGTTTTTTGTAGAGGGCATAAACGCTAAACACAAATAACAGATATTTTGCGACTAATACCTGCTCCTTATTATTTAGTAATGACTAAATAAAATAGATTTCATGCTATGTTTCAAATTAACGAAATAAAAAATTAAAAAATTTAGTCTTTGCTGAATTTGGTGTTTTGAATACCTATTATGTACTTACATAATTAAAAACAACTATCAAGTATCCTTCTTATCCAAATTTCACCCAAATATGTTACTCAATTGGCTTTTAATGATATTAATTTATTGTTTACTGTCGAATTTATAATTTTTCATTTATAATTTCGATTTAATTGACAATTATGTACGTATGTACCTATATAATTGTTGTTTAATGACAACCGACTTCAATTATTTTCTATTATCTATTTATTTTAATGATGTTAATTCTCCACATCGTTATATAAAGGTTTTAGAGATGTTTCGAAGAAATAGACGATATTTTTTATAATAATTTATTTATATGACAGTTCTAAAAAAATAATTTTGAAGCACACTTCGAACTGAATAATTTTGACAATTACTATTAAAACTTTTTAATCGGTTTTATGATTTTTATACGCACAATATAATAAAAATGAACTTTTTGTTATCCCATCTCAAAAGCCACATTAATGTTAAAAACTTTCGTCTAAATTAATATTCGAAATATCTCTAATTGTTATCCCGAGATCCCACGAAATGATTTTTTTTTATATGAAAGTAGTAGTGACGTAATGACTAAAGCATTGGACTTGCAAAATGAGAAGTTGTTATGGCGAATTAGAGTCAGTACACTATCGATGTGAACAAAGGTTTCACCCATGAAGCTATAGATAAACATGGAGGCCACACTTCCAATACCTACTTGATGCTCAGTCTGTATTTACTATCTTGCTCTATGTGGGCCGACTTCTCTTTCTAAGTATGATAACCTTCTAAGCAAGAAATCACCATTTAAACAAGTTTAAAAACTTACGCGTGGAATTTTATATCACATCCTTGACGCCACGTACTACCGCAACCACGCACTACACAATTTTGCACCATTTTTTGAGTTTATACTTATAATTAACTTTAAATATGTTAAAAACCGAAACAATAATAAACAACCGCCATATTGTTTATTGATAGTTGACATGTAGTACCAATGTTGCCACATTACGTACTGAATCCATAGACAATGGGAATTTAATTCACTGATTTCCTGATTCGATAACCAAATCATGCATAATAAATGGCAAATAATTTTTCAATTTCCACATTAATAATCGTAGTCGAACTATAGAGTTATTTATAAATCATTTTACTTGCATTTTTGGTTAGTATGGTCTATTTCTATAATTTACTAGGAGATACTAATAAGAAGATAGCAACATTGTACAAATACACGAAAGAGAAGTCGGCCCACAGAGAGTGAGATAGAGACATGTAGGTATTTGGATCAAGCTGTTCTTCCCGGTTTGGCCTCCATGTTTATCTATAGCTTCATGGTTTCACCGTACCATTACGTCACTAACCAAATAAGCAATTTAGACGAGTTTTAGGGGTTATTGATAGGGGTTATAAGATGTAATGAAATGCATTTTAATGATTAATTGTTACTAATAGTGGATTACGTTGCTACCTGAAAAATGTCAACTGTAGAAAACAATTATTTTTTTAAATACTTAGTAGTACACCTCTAGTTTTTAGAAGATGCAGATACTTCAATAAAAAGTTTTAAAACTACATCCATTATACAGTACGTAATAATATATAAGTATATATTTTTTAAATGGTTTTAAAGAAAAAATATATTTTAGTCTAAAATATTTCAATAGATGTCTTTATACTCATGCTCCCCAACGAATGGATTGATACATAATGACTGGAGAAGTCCCACCCTCTTATTCAATATCTGTGAACTGTTTATGACAACCATCAGGCGAAAAAACGATAAACGGGCAGGAACGAATCCTCTATTAAAAATGAATTTTTATGAAAAATAGATTAATATTGAAATTATGCCGTGCGATCTTGGGTTGAAATGACATAGTTGGAGTCGGTTCCTTAAGACAGAATATCTTACTAATTGTATTAAATTTCCTTTAGACGGCGAAACCAGGCAGTATAACCCAGGGCTACCCCGTGCAGCAGTCCAACAACGTGCAGAACAATATTTATCCCAACCGACTTCGCTATTAGCTATTAATCATCAGGCGCCGCCGCGCCCAGCAGCCACCATAGCACCAGTTCGACCACCCCAGCCTGCGCGTGACCTAAGTAACATAGGCCCGTTGAAGATGCTCTTGTTGCGAGCCTTTGTTAATGAGTTGTTGCAGTAAATTGTTGATTAGCGTTAGAGCGTTTGGCCACCGCCGTTGGCACCGGGATGGTACCGTATTTTATATAAGGTCTACCCATGATATATAGTGCTCATAAAAGCGTCAAACTGGTATGTATATTGAAAGATATTCCTTCAATGTGTTTTCAAATATAACAAGTGTTCGATTACGGACTGATTAAGGGTCAAAACGGAATTATCTTGAAAAGCAAAATTCCTAATATACTTTGGCATTTATTGCAAGCTTTGGGACGAAAGTATTCTCTGTTATGAATGAAAAATGAATGAATGAACGAATGCAATATAATTCCCAGCTTCTTACATTCACTTCTCCGGGGTAAGCACCATCAACAGTCCACTATTTGCTTTACGCACTTCACAAGCTCCCCCTTGTAATATTAGTTACCTATGCATATGCATATCCCTTATGTAACACTCGTTTGGGTATCAGTAGATCTTTAATGGAAGGAAGCTCATGATTAACATGCAAGTAAATATTTAGGTACAGTACTTGGTTTTCGATTTGACATGTCGGGCGGATAATTTGGTATCTACATAGAGTGGTTAAAACCGTTTGTGTTTATAACTATAACTTCGGTTTTAAGAACTCTAAAAAGATACCATCGATTTTAGCTGGTTTCTCACTCTTCGCCTCGACTAAATTAAAAGCTGGGTACTGTGTTTGTATCAATCATAGCATAAAAAATCGGCAGAAGCTAGAAAGAATTTAAACAGAGTTCAACAAATAACTGCAACAACTTATTTTCAATGAACGTGCTTATCAGAAACTTAGGCGACGATGTCAGTTGACAGGATTAAGTTGTGCCGTGTTAAAAACTGTTTTAGTGCAAATACAGAATAATACTTCCAGTGAAAGAATAGTACATAATCGGTAGTTTATTGGCAACACACATACACAATATTTTCTTTTTGTAATAGCGTTACTATAGGCACATCTAATGGTGTAGTTGTTAAAAAATGAAAATAAAAGAGACACAGTAGGAAAATTTGAGAATAACAGAGATATACAGGGTGAATTTTTCAAAAGGGATTGGATGGCCAAATCCGAAACTATAAGGAATAGCGAAAAATGCTCAAAGGAGTCACGAGCCCGATTCTGATGAAACTTAAAACCTCATCATTAGATTTTTGAAAAACCAATAATCCTAGCTAGGAATCGAACCTGTTGATTTTGAAAAAAAAAAACACACCCTATATTATTACACCATACGATAGTGTTGCTATTAAGGATCATATTCTGGGAAGTAATGACATACTGCAAACTAAAGGAAAGAGCTCATCTTTAACAAAAATACATTTTATTTTTCTTACATTAACTGATTAATTGTTCAAAATGTAGACCATTGTTTTCAATACATAGCTGGATTTGAGACTTCAAGGATCGTACTGCATTCAATATTACAATGTTATTGATTCCGTTTAGAATATTCTCCAAAGAACGTTTCAAGTCATCAAATGTGTCTTTATAAATTTATTTTTTGACATACCCCCAGAGAAAGTGATCTAAGGGAGTAAAATCAAGGCACAGGAACTGCTGAATCCAAATCCCTTTTATTAGCTATTATGGGCTGGAGCTCCATCTTATTTAAAAAAACATCAGTCATCATAATCATTCTGAGTATAATTTAAAACACGGAATAGTTGCGATCTTTTCTGGGATTTCAAACGAAACAAATAGGTAGATGAAATATGAATTTTATTAAATTCCATAATTTCCTTAAATTTTCCGTACATCATTACTTCGCAGAATTTGATCCTTAACAGCGACACTATCGTATGGTGTAATAATAAAGGGTGTGTTTTTTTTTTCAAAATCAACGGGTTCGATTCTCAGCTAGGTTTATTGATTTTTCAAAAATCTAATGATGAGGTTTTAAGTTTCATCAAAATCGGGCTTGTGACTCCTTTGACCATTTTTCGCTATTCCTTATAGTTTCGGATTTGACCATCCAATCCCTTTTGAAAAATTCACCCTGTATATAGAGTAGCATATACCGAGTGTTAGGGAAACGCTCCCGAAAACGAAGCCAAGTGACAATACTGAAGATTAAAAAATAATTTGGACAGCTAAGTCAAGCTAAAATTTCTTAAAAAAGGCAGCACTACTTAAAAAAAATAATGGTGCAATAAATATCGGTATGATATCGCCGGCCGTTGACCTGTGTTCTTTAGCTGTACTATACTAATACGATAGAGCGTGAATAATGCTAATAAAAAATACCGAACGAAAAAAAAATCACTCAATTTTTTTTATCTTCGATACCTACTATCACCTGTCTTAGCTTTCAGAATCGTTTCTCCTTCACCCGATATATTGTAAGTTGCATAAAGTGCTGTACAAGTTTTCGAATCAAGCTATTATAGATTTATTGTATTGTAGTTGCCAATAAATACCACATATTTTTATAATTTATGTTGTACATGGCATAGGTATTACTAATATACAAACATAATACGGAACGCTTCCTTGCAACACTTAATATATTTGATATGAAATAGCCAATATACTAGAAGTTAATCTAATAATAAATAAATAAATATAACAAAATATGAGCAATGGAGGTTTAAGTATCTATTTATGTAATTTTCTGACTCCACCGGAGGTAACAAAAAAGTAGGAATGTGCCAGATCGCTCAAATGAGCGAGTTCTACATGAGCCAGTTGACGAATAAGTTGAACAACCTTATATTATTGGTTTACAAATGAAAACTTACTAAGTCAGTGTACAATATTGTGTCTAATTGAAATTACCTAAAGGTTAATTTTCCTTTGTACGATTGCTTCAAACGATATCGCTTCTCAACAAACTCATATCGATAATAATGTATCTTCATCTTTGTCTGGCCTTCGGTGAACAATGAGATGGGAAAATGTTTTAGTTTTAAGTACAGAATCGGTATTAGTACCTAAGTATGTACAGTATTTGATAGTCCCTACATGTGGGCAGAAAGAGTGAAAGTTCGGCTAACATCGGGAGGTTTCGGTTCTGCCGAGCGTTCTCTTTATCGCTCATTGAAATGATAGTAGGCATAGGTACCTTAGGTTAAAACCGTTTTTATTTATTCTAGCTTTGTCCACGACTACCCGCGTAGATCAAGATTTTTAAGAGGGTAAATTTTTACGCGTGTTATTAATTTTGTTTCTAAAATAAAAGTATCATAATATGACACCTTATAACATTACCTATCTGCCAGCGAAAGTCCAGTTAAAATCTGCTTAGCCGTTTCAGAGATTACCTCTGTCGTTCTTTTTCTTTATATCGTACCCTACCTCCTCCTACCGTATCCTACTTACACTCGTATACAATTATTTAAAAGCTTATATTTTAATTTTATAGTATTAAACAGATATTCAATACTATAAAATGTCGTATTAACTACTCTAGAAAGATTTAAAATGAGACATGTAGGTACTGTGTGATAGAAAAAACATTCTATAAAACCGAAGTAAGCCGATCTTAACCGAACTCTCCCTCTTCTTCACGACGCGTGACGTATCAAATCATTATCAGCTGTAGAATTGATCGTGTACATAGAAAAAAGTGGAACATAAATAATATTAAGTTTGTTTTGTTTTAAAGTTAAATGATTGTTAGATGGTTTATTGTCATCGTATCTCCAGTCATTATCAGCTGCTCGAAGTGGTTAAACATATATCTATCTACATTAAATGTTCATATATGTGTAGCAATATGTAGTTTTACTTTTCATCACCTTCACCTTACCTGGAGACAGACAGCGTGCGGTTTTAGTCAGTCCGAGTCCGAATTAGGCATCCCCGATGGCCAACAGGGGTCGTGTCCGTGGAATTGCTGAAGGGAAATAATAGGCAACAAGAATGGTAAGAAAATTGATAAAAAAAAGACATTGAACAAGGCTTCACAGTTTTCGATGTAACGAAACATCGCTGTTACAAGCCGTCGCAGTACAGAGATATCGTGTTTAGTTATTACTTACTTTATTATTATATTAGATATATTAGAGACTTAGTGTTGCACACGTTCATAGGCCACGGTGACCGCTTCCCATCAGGTGGGCTGTGTGCTTGTCTGCCACCTACGTAGTATAAAAAAAAATCGACGAAAAGTGCTCGAAGAAACGAAATTCGATGTAACGGCTTTCGCATCGCTTTGACGTAATTATCCCAAAAACAGAGTAGCGTTATACAAAACTGTACTTAATTATGCAAGTGGTTACACGATGGTTATTATGAGCGCGGTCTTCTGTAGGGCGGAGTAGGTACTACCCCAGTCGGACTGCTCAGTTCGGACGGGAGACACCGTCGTGTCCTACCTGCATAACGTAGAATTTTACTGTATGAAGACTTCATTTGGGTTCGTTGGTCAATTTTTCGATTTGTACAGGCACGAATAAAATTGCTTGAGGTTATGAAAAGTAGCTAGGTGTCCGCGTAAAGTTCTACGAAAAATAATGTGTACCTACCTAATAAAGTAATGTTAAACAAGAATAAAGAAAACTGAGGACAGTAATTTTCTCTAAGATATACATCTCTATGCTTTGCATAAAACCTAATGTTGAAAATCTGAAAATGTTCATCGACTTTTGACGCTGATCTGACTTTTGAAGGATCCACCGGTGGATTAATGAGGAAAAAAAAGTACTAAATGAATCCACTGGTGGATTCTTGAGGAATTAAAAGTATCCATGAATCCACCGGTGGATTAAAGTGGAAAAATAGGTAAGTATCCCCAGATCCACATGTGGATCGAGATTGGTGGATTCAAGTGGAAGGAGGCCTGACTGTACGTAAGTACCTACGTTAAATAATGAATGTCAGCGTTGGCGGTGGGCCGGGATAGTTGATGTCTCGGGCTGTTTGACCTGCAAGTAGGTCGGCTGCACCGATCGATGCGCTCACTGCATCTCATTCAATTCGCCTGGGAAATAATTTTATTACTGACTTTGAAATTCTGGCATCAAAATATTCAGATAATATCTATAGGTGCTTAGAATACTATCTATCAGCCTATGGCCGCGGCTTTGCACGCGTAGACATCGATTTTTTTAAATTCTGATCAAGACCTTCCAAACTAAAAAAACCGCCTCAAAATTCATTCAGCAATTTTAACATCCCCTGCAAAAGACTCATACATTTGGGCACATTTGGGTACTTATTCAGAGGTGCATATTGTCAAAGATTTTTTGTATTGGACTCGTCAACATGACTTCATTTCTCTCAGGATCATCATTACATACTAGTGGCTCTCAGCTTTCCAAATTCAGATACCTACAGATTCCAATGACCTTGGTGGAGCCCCCATGCACCCTAATTGAAATACCTACCCTTTCGAGTTATCCGCTTTTTCTATGATGCGCTACGTTTTCCAGGCTTAACATGTGTGTTCTAAATCGGATTAGTACTCAGTAAGTTGTATCCAACGATGCTAGTGTCTGCCGCGCCGCCGCGTGTCAATTTGCTAATACTATTATCATATACCTACCTACTTAGGTAATATCCTAGGTCCTATCTGCGGCTTCAGTTGCTTAAAGATAAGTAACATTCAAAAACATTTTCCAAGACGATTTATAGTGGTCTTTAACTTGTTTAGTATGGAAATTAGTATCACTAAGCTTTCATTTAGGTATTATGATCATCTACCTGCCCTTGACGGGACAAGGGCAGTTAAATGATGATAATCAATCATGTCATATGGAGCCCGAGACCTTTGGAGTCGAGTCGACCTCAACTCCAAGCCGGTCCACCTGTTGACTGACGGACTAAACTCTCGTGTTTCCTCTCGAGGTGAGGAGTGGGGAGGTTAGTCAGACGGCAGTTGCTATCATAAAAGCTAGATAAACCAAATCTAAAGAAGGATAAGGAGTAAGCAAACCCCGGGCTCCGAGACTTGCATTTGGGAACTACGCTAACACGACATTAAGAACAGATAAAAATAAATTACAGGTCTTTTATCATTCTACTTTCAAGAACCTCAGTCAAAAACAAAATAAATAGCATAGGTACCTAATTGACACTTCCGATTTTGCGAGCGTGTAAAAGCTTCTAACCGCCTACAAACAACTGGATTTTACGATTGTTTGTCCTTTAAATCGTATAAAGACACCATAAAGCTGAATCACCCTCAAGTACCTACCTATTTCGTTGTTTGCGTTCAAATACTAGGTAGGTACTTCAATAATTACCTAATATTGAAAAGCTAATTGAATCTTAATTAGTTCCCAAAATCCGATGTAGAATATGTATTGACGATAGAGTTGACGTTAATTATTATAAAATTAATTGACATTTGAATACTATATATATAGGTAGGTATACTGATAATAACTACCCCGATAGTTTTTTTGAATTAAGTATATAAGTTAATAACTACCTACCGTTTTTCATTTATCTAATAAAGTTCAGTAGATTTCATTAACGAAGTACATACTGTATCTATTGTGTATTAAATATTTCGACCACTTTAAAAACAAAGACTACCGTTTATTTCAATAGTCCTTTTCTCAAATAACCAAACTCTTTGAAATACTTACCTAGTGACTCGTATCTATACAGACTGATTAAATTCCTTACTTCTATTTACAAGAACAAGGCCTTGAAAAGAAAGCCTTTTCCAGCCGTTTCCGGCCAATTCTTTATCATCCCCAATTCTAGCGCCCAGACTTCTTTGTTCCACGGTTTGAGAAGGTTACATCATGTCACTAAAACTTTATTCCGTTGAGATAAGACTGATTTTGGAGCTTCAGTTTAGTTGGGAAATATGACTGCGCAAGCGTGACGGTATCGACTGTCCCCTCTCGTCCCCCGCTTAAACTTGAATGTACCTAGTGTTCACAGGACTCGAATATAACAGACGCAATAGGTAATGTGATAGATACTGCCTTTTATCTTTTACGTCATAGCCTGTATTTTTTTATATCTACTTTTATACATGACAAAAATCTAAACTTTAAACTAAGGTGTCTTATTTAGGATGTAATGTAACATTATCAAAAAAATGTATTTATAGGTCAGTAAAAAGCATTACCTACCCTCGCTGGTGCACTCAGGTAAAAATAGAATTCAACTTTGCATTAAATTACCATTCTAATTTTTTTATAGGTTTAAGGATCACTTTCCGCATAATGCGAAGTTGACCAAAAAAAGTCTATTAAATATATTATTAATAGTTTGAAAACTATAATAATGTAAATCAAGTAGGTACCTAAGCGTCAATATGAGGACGACTGTTGAATACATTGTGGCTCCACTCCATCATTAGATCAGCTCGATGGTATTAATTTAATGTATTTTCATCCGAATATCACGTACCTACTTAACAAAAGTAAAAATCGAGGAAAGGGAAGGACACCTATACAAGTGTTTTCTGTGGTTATATGAAACCGGCTTTGTTGCTTATGCCTCTTGTACCTACTGAGATAGTCTGCACAATTTATAAAATACAGGTCAGCTTTTATATTTAGTTAAAATTAAATATCAGTGAACGAGTAGCGGCATGACCTATTTCAATTTTAACAAAGCATATCGATTATTTCTCTAATAGACTACAAGCCCTAGAGCAAAATATACCTGTAAAATGCTACTGCTGCTATAAGTACCCTTATTACCCTTTCAGACTTATGCTGTCACTTATGAGCGGTAGGTACCTATATATTATATATATATATATATATATATATATATATATATATATATATATATATATATATATGAGTGTGGAGTGCGTAGTCCGGAACTTCCACCCGGTAAACCCCGGGCAACGGAGATAGCAGTGCCTCACACTCGCAGAAGAGACGCTGCCGCCTGCGGCCCATTCCGGCGGAGGTGACTGTAACCCAATAGAGGACACATTTCCCTCTGACTAGTGGAAGAGGGCAAGTAAGAGGCGAGCAGGTTCTCCAAGTTCACAGACGGCCACCTGTCGCCCTAAGGACCCTGCTGGCGATGTGTATGGTGTAACTCTTCAAACGATACAAGTAAACATCTGGGACTTATTTTGTTTAAAGAGTTCTATGACTTGTTTATTTATTGAGTACTACTACCTACACACAAATAATAAGAACGCGAATATTCTTTATTTGAAGTCATGAGTTTACGGTTAGGTACTTCTCCAGTTATTGTTTGGTTGAATGAATTGTTTATTGACAAAAATTTTGCCCGTGAATTTCTTATGAACTAATTAGAAGTTGTTTACTAATTGTTAATTGAAAGTTAATTTGTATGGCTACGTTAATTTACTTTGAAAAATAAACAAACAGGGGTCAGGAAACCGTTACAATACATTTTTGCCACGTAATAAAAAGTTGTAAGTACTTTTACATTTTGATTATATTTTTATATTCATTTTTGTAGCCTCTGTGGCGTAGCGGTAGTGAACGCGGCCGCTGCGCAGAAGGCGCGAGTTCGATCTCCGCTCAGTGCAAATATTTGTATGCATGAATATGGGTATTTGCATTGGTATGGTAGTGCCTCGGGGAGCAGTCTATGGCAGTCGTTACGGGTAGTTAACAAACATTACGTGCCTACACGATACATGATATATTCATGCATAACTTAGAATAACCATATTGTACTTAGTTGTCATGCGGAAATCGAGCCACTCGGCACACTAGCGAAGCGATCACTTTTCCCCGTGTTAGGCCGTACCTGTTCCCTAGAGAGCACATTACGCAGCGTTTTTCCGAACAAGACGTAAGCATTACGTAGTTGTCAGTCCATGAAGGATAAATAGTGTGAAACGCGGTAAAAGGAACATTGAGGGCCTGTGTGCCGGATAAAGTGATATTCTACCTGTGGAATTGCTTCAAAGCGAAGTAGGTATCAAAACTCAGAAATGTATGGGAGTGGAGTTCGACAAATGATGTTACTCCCATATATATATTTCATCCTTTTGTCCAGAAGCTCTGGGCCTTTAGACAACGTTACATTCTATTAGTACAGTTAGTAGGAGGTAAGACACGACGGTATCTCCCGTCTGAACTGAGCAGTCCGACTGGGGTAGTACCTCCACCCTACAGAAGACCGCAGCCATAATAACCATCGTGTTGTGTTCCCGATGAAAAGTAGGGTAGCCAGAGCTCACAACTCCCCCTCCCACATCTCCCCAATCCTCCCCTCCAACTCCACCCAAACTTCTCAACCCTTCGAAGGTCAGCATCGCGAATGTGACATCTCTGATGTTGCACACGTCAATAGGCCACGGTGATCGTTTCCCATCAGGTGGGCCGTGCGCTTGTTGGCCACCAAGTAGCATAAAAAAGTGACATTATTTGTCGACATGTCACGTGTCACTTCCATACATTTTGGACTTTTGATCATTCACTTAGAGGCGATTCCGCTAATAGAATGTCACTTTGTCTAAAGGTCCCGGTGACTGATGGCCGAAGCGATTCATAATACAAAAGTTATCGGTATGGTTTGGGTATTATATTGAGAGAAATGATGAATATTGCAAACAACAGTGATAGTTTAGCTTACCGGTCTTCCATACATTAAAATTTTGACGGTGCTACATCTCATTTGCCCGTATTAGGTATGTTTAAAAATGAGTACAAAATATTCTCTATACTTATTATTTTGACCTTAATTTGATGACTGATAAAATGATAACATGTATATTATAAGATATTGAATGGAAAATTTAAAGGTCACGAGTTCGAACTTCGTCCACTACACTAACGGTATGAGCATAAACATTTTAGCTTAATTGGAATAGTTTATGAGATTGCTTATTTTTATTATAAATTAAACAGTTTTCAACTTTCAGTGTCAGATTAGTTTAATAATTAATCTTGGCTAAAAATAGCACTAGTACTTTAGTAAATAAGCAAATGTTTCACAGGTTGGTAAGCGGTAACCGTGGCTTATATATAGCACTTAAAGACAATCTGTCTGCATAGCGTCCCAAAAAAACTTGCTTACTGACGGACAAGAATCTAGCGTAGGCTTTCCTTTCGTGGTTAGGCAGTTAGACGGCAGTTGCTCCCATAAAAGTCGTAAAAGTCAAATCAAAAGGAGAACGAGAAACTGGACCACCTAAGTGGTATAAAAAAGGGAGAATCTTGTGCGTATTCAGTTGTTTCCCCTGGCGCCAATTAATTTGAAGTTTTTTAACAAATAGCAATAATGTGTTAAATTGTCTCTTAATTTAATGTGTTTGTGTTAAATTCAACACATTATTCTTGTCTTAAATTTAAAATGTTCTTATTAGATTGAAAATTTGAAGTAGTGGCCAGGGGAATCAACTGAATACGCTAAATTTCATTATTCATCTATCTAGTCCCATAGACTTAGGAAAAGTATGGACGGAGTGCCTAGAGTAACTAGTCTGTGTCACAAAATGGCGGGCATTAATCATTGTGTGAGTGAATTGTAGGGATGCGAGGTTTTACCTAAATTTCCCCATTTTTTATTATTTTAGTTGAGGAATAGGGAGAATTATTTGGTAAATTTTAAAATATAAAAATGAACAATCATTAAAGGTGATTCGTGCATTATTATTAAAAATATTATTCTATCATAAATTAATGAAAATAATATTTTAGTTATTTTTTACATTATTTTTTTCATTATACCTATATAAAAAAAAACTTACATGGATGGTAACCGTGGGGAATATTCACACGATTAAACTAGGTACCTAATTAACAAAAAAAGTTAAAAAATTCATATTAGTTACAATTTGTATTTTTGCGATTCCTAATCCCATGTATTTATAAAAAAGAAGTTAAATCACTACGGTTATCACTACTAATAAATAGTTTATGCTATTTCATCATAAAGTCACACAATTTACAGATTTCCCCAAAATATGGGGAAATTGGCACACTTTTATGTTGGGATCACTGGTTTTGTACCGAACAATTGAATTTTGTTTTGAAATATTGAATGAACATTTATGTATAATTATTAGATAAACATTAAGTGATTGAAATATTGATTAACCTGTGAAATGTGATCCCTGGATTTATTTTCTTCCTGTCACTACGGTTTTTACACCATTTCACTGCACAAGACATGTTGTATTTGATTTTTTTTTCTTCCCGCTTAAACTGACAGATCGACCGATTCGGCCGACGTTTGCCGCGAAGTGGCTGACTATGATGTGAGAGTGTGCGTGGCGACTGTATACGTATACGAAAGTTGGCTGACTATGCAGCGTCACTTTTTTGTTCCCATGGCTCCGTCCATAGTTATTCCTAGGTCCATGTCTAGTCCTAAAATATTATATTATTGAGAAGTATGTCGTCACCACACATCTTTGCTAAGTGAAAACTGAGATGTATGCTCATCGATATTATGTTATCAAATATCCATTTTACCTATTAATATTCCCCCCGGGGTACCATCCATTAGGGTTTAAATATCCCCACTGCCAAGGTCAGATCGATCGATGTCCCGCGAGACAGAGATACAGCTATATATCAAGTTATCTGTCCTCTTCTAGCGGAAAATCTCTGTTGTTAGAACATGTCAAGTGGAGTGTTGGTAAACACAGAAAAAAGGGGAGGCTTCGTGATAACTGTTATCATGTAATGCGTACGTAAATATGTGGTTTGTTTGACCCTAGAAGTAACTCTCTTAACGAAGTATTTATCAATACTAGCGGTATATTAAAATTGTTAAGTAGCGGTGTCATTGGAGAAAAAGAGAAAAAGTAAGAAAAATTCTTGTTGGTTTGTTCGCGATGGACATATTTGATCAATATCGGTTGAGTACAACCGGAGATAATTATAGTCAAAAACGTGAAAACCGATATCCAAGTGGACGGAGCCGCGGGAATAGGCTGGGTAATAATATTTTGATGCTAAGTGTGAAAATAAATTACACCTCTGCGTACCTACTCCTTCAGAAATACAAGTTTGAGTATACAAAATAAAGAATTATAATGACAGTTTTTTTTTTCCGTTTTATTACATTCAACTGTATTACATACTCGTAGCTTCTAAGTACTCGGCTTACATTGTCTGTGACGATGAAAAGCGGGCGTGTTCGGCTGCGTAGCTAGGAGACCTCTACGCCGTAGCACTTCTACGCTACGCGGAACATCGTCAGCTTTTGGAAATTTTAGATTGCCTCTCATCCATTGCTCATTGGATGCGTGTAGAACAACGTAAGTAAGGTAGCAACGAGTCAATGAGTGGTAAACTCAGAAGTATTACAATGTGTGTTGTTCCTTGCTCGAGGTACTAGCCCCTTTCCTCTCTTCTTACCGCAGCCGGCCGGCAAACGTGCGCTTCAACATGTTTACATCTCAGTGGTATCATTTTAATTTAGTGTCGATAGATAAAATCTTAGTTTACTGAACATTGTTAAGACACCTTTGGTGAGCTTTTTCTCACAAAATGATGATCCTTTGTTCTTTACTGATTCATTACTGTTTTATCAACTTCTATTTGCAGTAATTTTATAAGGACTTTGGAATTTTGACATAACCTGTATGTACTTACATGGATGTTTGGGTAGGTACTGATATCACCTGCAAGCCGGTATACCTACTTACTGATTGAAGGACGAAATTGACTCAAGCTTTCCTCTCGGGGTTCGGAGTTTAGAAGGTAGTTACTCCCAAGTCCCATCAAAGTTAAAATAAACCAAATATTGTATGGAAGGATTAGGTGAGCGGCCCCTGGGGTTTAAACTGCAGGCTTAGACTTAGGATAAAACCGGGGAGAAAAGATGGCAATGAAGTAATAACAATTAAGTATTGGTACTTTTTTAAAAAGGACGTTTTTTTGTGATCTTCAAATGGCTGTATCTAATCCATGGATTTATATAAAAAAGAAACACTAAATTTGTTGTGGAGCTCAAAACTTCGGCAACTGGAACCGCGGTCCCAGCTTTAGCGGTCCCAGCCGCTGGAATCCTCATTTGGTTGAATTGCTTTTTTTTGTTTTATCGTAATATGGCATATTTTTTAGAAAAAAAAACCATGATTGATTCCCGGGTGACGCTGGGTCATTCCAGCGCTGGTGGTGGAATTTGGAATAAAATATACCTAAAGAGATCCCACCTGATGATTTATGTTTGTTCATAAGAAGAATGAACTTAGGTGCGGCTTGTGTACGTAATTGTCTCTCATTTCCTATCTTAAAGCAAAAGTATCGATAAAATATACGCTGGATCCGGCGACCGGCTCCGCCCAACCTCCCTTCAGCCTTCAGTCGGTACCGCAGGACGCGAGCGAACGCACGTCATACGCCGTCTTGAACCGCGGCGCCATTGTGCACTCAGTTCTATAACTTCCTATTCTCTCATTTCACTTTGGAATACGGGACAATTCTTAAGAAATTCCAGACTTTTTTCGGTGAGTACACTTTGAAGAAATTATTTTTGAAAGAGTTTGTGTATGTTTATTTTAAGGCGTTCAGTTGAGATCTGAACTCAAGGCCACTATTGTTCCGCACGTAGATATAAGCGGAACATAGATGTGTAATGATAGAAATACATTTTAGACTATTTGTGATTCTGAAATGTGTTGTAGATGCGCTTAGTAACGGTGATATTTGCTTTTTCTGTTTACTAACGTGGGTGAAGGCTATCTGAACGACTGCGCGTTTGGCCGTATGGTGGGTTTGAAATATTTAGTCGTGGATTCAGTGGTATATAATTTACAGTATTCACTACTATATATTTTTTATTTAGTAATCTAATAATGTATTCAGGTTTTATGTTAGTATTTACGAATATCAATAAAATAATAATAATATGCTTGATTTATAAAATGTATCAAGCGTGTATACATTGATTCAACGGTGTATAACATACGAATATATATACATATTTTTCAAATTTCTGATGTATTAGTAACTTTAATATAATAAAATGAATTAGATACCTATGTGTAAGTAACTTAACTTCACAAAAAATCAAGCAATTTTTGTTTACTTGTTTATTGTTTTGTTTTAATAATTTAGAACGGAGATAGACGTTCATATATTTTATGAAAAATCAAAATTTTATCAATAAGATAATCTTATATCAAGCTGTATACGTCATACCATATGACTGAACGCTTCGATGGGATCTAAGCCTCACCCTATAAATCCTTCATTACATCAGAAGAGCCACTTCCAAAATGTTAGTCAATACGCGTAACCACCGGGTTGACACGCCCACTGCGATCAACGAACCCGGGAATAACCAGGTCAAATATTCTTAAATTTTCAGTCTATCAGGATAATGTTATATAATCATTTATGTAATGACTGGAATGCGAGCATTTACCTGTAATACCTGAATCCTGAATAACTCTTACTATGACGGCTATTGACGTCCAGTCACTGTCATTTTATTTGTATGCATTTATGCATTCCGCGTCTGATGCACATAGTGCAACGGAATGTGACATGTATTCCTTTTTCTATTAAAGACTAGCTTCGCGCGCAGCATCCCTTGCGTTAAATTCTGTACCCGTACGCTTTACATGAGAATCTATTCCAGGGATAAAAAGTATGTGTTATTCCAGACTATAATCTATCACTTTATAACAGCCAGATTCGTTCAGCAGTATAGAGAATGGAGAAGATAAATCGAAAACAATTCGTATCATGTCGGAATTGTTCTCAGTCGCATCTGTGATGACTAAACTTTCATTTTCTAGTTCTTTTAGAGCTACGGGTTCTTTTACTCTCCACATTTTGGTTTCACTTATACGGCTTTTATGGAAGCATATGTGATCTTATATTCCAATCCCAAGCCCTCAACCGTCTAATCATCAGACGTACCGGTTTGCAGTTGAAGTTAGTCTCGAACTCAAATGTCTTGGCAGGTCTCTTAATAACCACAGGAGACGCTGCTGAGGCCGTGGTGGGAGTGGGGATCGAGTGGGGGACGAGCGGATTGTTCGCGGGCCGACGCGACGGTTTGGTCACAGGACGGCCCCACCGTCTGCGAAGTGGCGCGATGCTCGCCCCCCCGCTTTCGGGGGGTCTAGGGGCCATCTTAAAACAGTAGATGGCCCGGGGTAAGCTGGGGTGCGAGGGATACGCCTATTTAATTAGTTAACCTTACACCCTGGTAATTAAGACCTGAGACGGCGTGCGGTTTTAGTCGGTTCGATCCCGACATAACCACCCCAGACGGCCAACGGGGGTGGTATCCATGGGGATTTCCCATTCCACACGATAAAAAAATCTCTTAGTAACCAAAACCATTCTGAGCGATTATTATATTGTATACATTCTTTTTGAATGAAATATAACTTATAGTCTAATACATTTCAAACAACTGGCAAATTAAGTTACTCGTTATAATAGAAAGTTAACATTCCATTGTAATCAAAACAAACTTGAATAATAGGAAAATGAATACATTTTCCTTTTGGCAACGCTATCGGGTTTGCTTAATTAGCTCAAAGTTAATTAATTTGTTTTGGTTACCTGTTCAAAATGTTAATCGAATATTAGGGTGTATGGGGCCTCATCGAAATTTTTGGGTTCAAGACATACTCATCTTCAAGGCGGTAATCGTGCTGATTGGCGGACCAGACTCTGGTGAAGACTTTCCTTTTGGCTTTCTTTATGGGCATTATATAGCAGTATCTCGTATAAAATAATATAAATAATGGATACGAGAGTAGAAAAGTGGATACTGAGCACTAAATTCCTAACTTCAGATGAAGCTGGGAATCGGGATCGTCACTTACCATCAGGCGAGATTGAGGTCAAACGTAAGCCTATCATGAATTTAAAAAAAAAAGCGTTCAGATGAAAATGAAAGAGAGCACCGATCTGTATCCGTTCTATTATAAAATTGTAAGTTAGTTGTGTCTGTACATTGGAAATATAAAAAAGTACTTGGTTTATGTTATGTGAAGAGTACTGAACACTATTTTTTTTTGAATTCATATCATCTGTTAGTAAAAAACAAAATTGTTCTGTTCGCGATAAGTGCTAGTGAAAATATTTTAACGTAGTTTTTTTTCCGTTGAAAGGTCTTAGTCACACTTAAAATTAGCTTTATGATTGATTGCAATGGGTTAGTTAAGTAAAACTGCAGATAAGGTCAAAAAATGATAACAGACCTCCTGCTGCGGGCATCAACTTTATATTATTATCGGGCAGATTAATATAAGTAACGGAATTCTCGCTTCAACCTTATGAAAAGCGAGTTTTCTTATCTAATCTAATCTTTGGATTAGTGGAACATCTGTGCTGTAACATTTCAGTATATTTCCTACCGCTATTCCTTTCATTTATTTTTTCTATTGCGCCGGCGACAATTTAATTAGGTCAGCCCTGAATTTGGCTTGGAGTAGGTATTTTGTTGTCTGTAGTACTTGATTAACGCACAGATATCGCAGTATAGTCTTATATTAAATATTTACATGACTCGCAGAGCACAATACTTTGATAATTTTTACTATTGTTATGTTTATATTATTTTAGTAGTACCCCAACATATCCTAGAACATCTACAAGTGTCAAGTTGATAGGTTGCCAGGCAAGCCTGTTGCATCATCGACCACAATACATCATCACTATTGAAATATCAGACTGTGATGATGTGGACTATGATGAATCACGCTTACCTAGAAGGAACCTATTCAGTTAATACTTGAAAATTCGCAGGTTATAACTTTCTAGAAATATAGACTTAGGCAGGGAATGCCACTCTTTAGCTGACCGCAAAAAATCTTCACAAGCTTTTTTTATACCTATTTTTGAATACTTTTACACTTAGGTGGCAGACAAGCACACGACCCACCTGATGGGAAGCGGTCACCGTGGCCTAATGGACGTGTGTAACACCAAAGGCGTCACACTCGCGCTGCCGACCCTGTAAAAACCTTAAAACTACTTGGAGAGTTACCGAGGATAATAGTAATCTGTACCCGATGTCAATAGATTTGTTTCAAAAACATTCCCCGTGTTTCAGCGTTCGTTCACACACTTCAAAGCATTTATCAATATAGCTAACTTTATTGACTACTTTAATACAACCTCATTCAAACATCATTTGAACACAGAAACATAGAAACACAGACTCAGACAGGGAACTCATTAGCTAAATGCATAAAAATGTCTCGGCAAAAGCTACTTTAGAGGGTTAAAGAAGATTAGTAATGTACTAAAATGTTAACGGGAATTAACGAGATCATGGTATAGGTTTAAACATACCTTTGGAATCAACCAGTCAGCCTGTGACCACGGCCGGTGTAACCTGGTCGAAACGTCAGGCATTCCAAAGGTATGTATATACCTATACCATGATCGCGTTAATTGCCGTTAACATTTTAGTATATCATGGAACGCGGAAGTTTAAAAGTTATGTGTACCCCATGTTGATAGACTTGTATCAAAACAATTGGTAAACACGCTGATTGTTTCATTGTTTCATTCATAACAAAGTACCTACCTTATTTATCGATATTGTTGTTGACTATTTTAATACGATACGTTCATTCAAATATCATAACAAAGGATAAATAACATCTATATATCTTTTAAGGAAATGTCACGGTATCATCTTGTTATCATTTGTTATTTGGCATTATGTGTAATGTTTCCGACTAGATAGGGGAATATAGCCGCAAAAATACAATTGATATGAAAGTAATTTATATTTTATACCACTCAGGTGGCAGACAAACACACGGCCCACCTGATGGGAAGCGGTCACCGTGGCCTATGAACGTGTGCAAAACTAAGGGTGTCACACACGTACTGCCTACCCTGAAGGGAAGGGGAGAGGGCTAGGAAGGGGTAGGAAGTAAGGAAGGGGTGAAGGGAGGAGGGGTAATAAAGTTCAACCTACAACTTTGTTTGTGTATGGAATGCCTAGCTACTTGGATTGACGATAGAAAATCAAGATTTTGTATCTTTGATTTCGTATTGATTATAAAGAAAATTTAGAAAAAAGCTCAAGCATCAAATTACAACCTGCTGGCTAGAAATAAAAGTAGGAAAATTTTAATTTTCATGGATTGTAATTCTATTCTAGATACTAAATATATAGAATGTCGTTACTTCTTATAGCCCTTTTAATATCACCGGATCTTCACAGAAACTGGGCCAGCTACGACATTAGAGGAACATTACTTGTTTTGTAGCTTAATGTGAAATTCCGATATAATAGATAGCTCCTACGTTATGAATATAAAACAGGCAATTGCTGTTCTTTGATAAGTTTAGTTATGTTTTTAGGTTAAAGTCCGCTTTGAACTTGGTACAATTTATATCAAAAGAAACACTAAGTGAAAATTATAGACATAAATCTTGTTCATCCACGAAACAATCTATAGGCCCCTGAAACGTCGGTCGATGTGACCAAACTTTCGGTGAATCTGTACCAAGTATTTGATATCGCCAGTGGGTTGTAGAGGTCAACAAGGCAGTAGTTTCACGGAAAATATCGAAGTTTGGCCGTTGTGTAGTTAGACTGTAACCCTACGTTCACACGGAGCCACGTTTTACCGGATCTTATTTTCATCGGATCGGTTCTTTGCAGGATTCGATTTAGTGGCAACAGTATTTCAATGAATGAGTTCACACATGCATTCGGTTTCAAGATACGGCAAAAAACCCAAATCTTGCTGACGTTGACTGTTTCCAGATCTGATAAAAATCATCCGGCAAAACGTGGCTCCGTGTGAACGTAGGGTAACGGAACCTATCCGAGTTGAAAAAAGGCTCAGAGGAAGATAATGTTGAAGTTGAATTTTATAGAGGAACTTCGAAAATCTATTTTTTTACTATCTTAGTAGAAACGAAAGGTGAATGCCTGGATCGTAGTTAGTCATAACATAATTATATTTTCTCCCAACACCTTGGGAAGGGGGCGTGACTGTATGTATCTTAGAAATAATCTAGCAATGGCACAGACAGACTTGAAACCTTAGCAATGTTACCTGCCGACTAACGTTTTTTAACCTGTCGTAGTTGTTCAAGCCGCGTTTATCCGATAATAACATTAGCCGTTATGGAATTATGTTTAATAATTGTGAATCTATAAATTAATAAAATGGTAGGAATGATATAGATCGGAAAGTCAAAACTGTACATTGAATATTTTTTGAAAATAATAAATGCGTTGTGATGTACAATCGATACCGAAGCCAAAAATATAGTTTTTAGACATTTTGTCTGTTTGTCTGTACGTTCAGGATCAACTCAAAAAGTACCGCAGGGATTTACTTCAAATTTGGCACGAAAATTATTAAGACGTCGGGTCAACACATCGGCTACATATTATAAAGCTATCACCTACGGGGAACGAGCAGTGAACCTTTATTTCTTCAACGCATTCTGTACCAACATGTAATCTAACGACTCATATTTGAATGTTGTTAGGTTAATACCTAACAACATTCAAATATGCTAAGCTTATAGATGTTAAAACCATGCTATAAGCTAGTTTCACACTATGAGTAAACTTGGTGGCGATACCGACCTTCACGCGGGCGAAGCCGCGGGCGGAAGCTAGTACTCAATAAAAAAAATTCTAATCTGTAAAGAAGAAGAACGCTTTGAGTCTCACCAAGGTCTTCAAGCCTTATCTCTCCTGCAGTTTTATAGACGATAGCTTGGCGTGGGTATCCCTTTGAGGTTAGAGACGTCAGATGGTAGTCGCTCACATAAAAGGAAAGGTAAATTAATTTTCCTACTCTGATAATTTCAAAACCGTATGCAATGTACGCTTCATTTGTCGGTGAAATTGTATAATATTGCAAAAAAAACATATGGATATAAAACGTGTTCAACTGATCTTGATTAGCGCGCTACTTAGTGCAATGAACTTAGGAAGTAGGGGCATGACCTAAGCGTCCAGAGCTTGAATGTATGCAGTTAATTGCAAAAACAGTGTAAAACCTGGAATTCTTTACTAGCTCACGTGTTTCCTTCCTAATAGTCCTGGGTTTGAAAAAGCATTTGATGAGGCCGTCAAGCTGAAGGCCACCATTATAGCATTATTGGTGTCTGTAATGGTGACCCCCATTCCTTAGACTTTAGCTTACCATCAGGCGAGGTGAAGTCATATTGACGTGACCGATATAAAAAAGACGGTTTCTTCTTAAAGAGACAGGAGGATATAAGTTCACAGAAGTAATTTATCGATTTTTAATAGCTAGTTTATCTTATCGACGATCTTTCGTACCTTCTAAGCACATTCGTATTTCAAAGTCGAAATACGCACGTTGATGAGGTCAATATTAAAACCATTCTCGTGTCTCCATAAATCACTGTAATCCGACGATCATAGATTGATATCGGTACTGTAAATAATGTTCACTGTACGTTTGTTCTTCATGAGAATGAATGGATGGAAGTTAATGGTGGCTTTGACGAGTAAATGATGGACGCGTCGGTAATTTGTGGACTATAACTTGTAATAATTACTATTGAACTCACAAAATATTAATGAACTGACGGCAATATTGATGTATTTGCGTGGAAGCAGAGTGGAAGAAAGAGAGAGAATTATGTACTGTACTGAATTATCAAAAATATTCTAGAAGCAATTTTAAAAAATTCTACATCCAAAGTAAGCATAGTTTATCTAGCTTGTGTGATGGTTTCTAGAATGCGGATAAAAATGCTTTTATACTTTTTTATAACTACATACATTTTTTTTTTTTTTTTTTTTTAATTCCCTACCACCACTGTAAAGTGGTGCCTGTTTTTCGCTACGGTAATAAAAGCTCCCTAATTTAGACCTATTTCTTTCCTCTTTCATTCCATTTCTCTTTATCACTCCAGTTCTATCAATCATGCCTCTCGTACTTTCGCGCTAGTCCTTTCATTCTCTGTGGGGATGGGGGGCATCAGGGACAATGTGTACCTACCTATCTTAAACTATTCTAAGTTCTTCTTTTTTATTTTTATTTTATTCAACCTTTATTCCATTTTACAAAAAGCTTAATTCTAATTACAATTTTTCTATAACTAAGTACACTTTACAATTCTTATTTTATTTACATTCTTATAACTATCTTATATTTATTCTAGGGTAACAATATTTTTGCAATCCAAAAAGTTTTTTATGCTAGGGACTACATACATATTATACGTAGAAACAACCAGACCAATACAAATAGACATATATAAATGTTTACAAATAAAGTACAATATACAATATATAATTATGAATTATATAATTCATAGCAGTCGAATGCACTACCGCTACGCTACAGAGGCTGTCATATAAGTGATGTAATATTACACTATTATTGGGAAATACCCCATCATGATAATCATCTTAGCGTAGTTCCCGGTTGCATACGAGGCCTTCACTTTGATACTCGACATCAACTTACTTCTCTTTTTGATTTGACTTATACAGGTTTCATGAGAGCGATAACCGCCCAAACTACAAAACGCAAAAAAAATTCATGTACTTCTGAGTGCAAATATCCAAACAGACTGTTGATATTTAATTCTGTTATATCTGAGCCTCAAGAGACTGACGCAATTCAAGCAAAATACGCGGTTTATTTCTCCTTGGCACTCGTAAATAATTCAAGCCTTCGTTTCATGTCACTTTACTAGCTCGGGAGCACCTTTCTATAATGAACAGCATAAATTAACATACATTTATTCGTTATTTTGTTTACAGACCAATATTGACATACAATTTACATGTTTACTGTATCGGAATTTCATGAAAAATAAGAGTATAAAGTGCTAAACGTTATTTTTATCGTACCATTGATTTCAGAGATATACCATACATGTTATCTAGGAATGGCATTTTAAAATGGTAAAATCAATATGACAATTTAAATAGGTATAGAATAGATACTACTTTGCAGTCACATTTATAGACTACCTACTACTTACCTACACAACATAAATCAATCAATTGTATATCAATATTTATTTTTTTATCATAAAATCTTTAATTCAGGCATATTCACCCATAGAAAAAAAAAACAAATTGAAACAGCCGAGATCACACAAAGTACATACAAAACAAAACGAGCATTTTATCCATTCCTTACTTCATCAAATTTTGAAGAACATTATGATCTTTTCGGGATGCAAAAGCACTTAAATATCAAATTATTTTATTTCGATGTAAAGATAGTTTATAAATATTGTTCAGCGCTTTTTGTCGCAGCAGTCAGTGAGAAAAGACGCACTTACGGTTGGTCGCATTGCGGCTACAACGAAGTGCGCTGTAGGCCTTACAATGTTGTTAGCTGCAGTGGAATACCCTTATCGTTTTTATCCTTCACCCTACCAGTTTAACAAGTTTACTTTTAGGATATTAAAGATTGTACTTAATTAAGTTCTTCAAGAAGGCTTTTACAGGGTAGGCAGCAAGAGTGCTTCACGTTTTAGCAGCAAAGTTATGCCGTCTAATATACACAACTGAAAGCTACCAAGCGTAAGGTGAAAGGAACGGAAGCAGACTAGCTTAAATTAATATTGACACACAAATGAGATATTTGCAATGAGTGGGCATCGAATCCGCGAACTCTACTTTAGTAATCGCGCGCTCTACTCGCTCTACCACTATGCCACAGAGGTTGTCAAGAGTATAAACAAAACTCCACAAAAAAGAAAACATTTTTCAACGAACATCGTAATTTAATACCATTTGTATTCTGAAACTCCCAAACAATGAAATTTTATTTTTCCATCTCGTAGGCCGGCGATGCGTAGTAACTGTGGCGTCGTAGCTTTTAGGAATCTGCTACGCGTTGCTACGAACTGCGTAGTACGCTGCCGCAACCCTCTTTGTTATGTAACCCTGACTCATATAGCACTTATCTCAACCAATATGATTTTCAGTGGAGCTTTGCGTGACTCAAAGTATAAATGGAGGATAAAAGTGCTTTACGTGTCGAATTCACATCGATTTTCCTATTGATATAGGATATACTATTGTATGAGATACTAGACAACAATGTTTAGACTTATGGTAAGCTTGCGTTATGAGTTCTACAATAAATTTAGATATATTGTCTTTTGGAAATACATGTCATGTCTATTATACTGCCCATACTATTAAAATATCCAGGCCAATGCAAATAAATATATTCACACTATAGAATATTTGCCAATAAAGAGAGGTGTAAGGCAGGGGGACCCACTATCTCCGAAGCTGTTCTCAGCGGTGCTCGAGGAAATCTTCGTTAAAATGGAATGGGAAAACATGGGCCTAAATATAAATGGATCTCGCCTCAACCACTTAAGGTTCGCCGACGATATAGTCTTGTTTGAAGAAAATCCAACATCTCTTGAATGTATGCTGAGAGACCTAGCAGCAGCAAGCAAAGAAGCAGGACTACAGTTGAACCCAGAAAAAACCAAACTAATGACAAACTCAAAGGAGGTGGACATTATAGTGGATGGGCAAAAATTTGAGTATGCCAGCGAATATGTTTATTTGGGTCAAATTATATCTCCCACAGACCAAATGTCCAAAGAAATCGAAAAAAGGATAGCCTATGGGTGGCGGAAATATTGGGAATTGAAGGAAATAATGAAGAGCAAAGACTTAGGCCCAAATGTCAAAAGAAAAACATTTAATACATGTGTGTTACCGTGCATCACCTACGGATGCGAGACATGGTCTCTGACCAAGGACCATCAAGAAAGGTTAGCCCGGTGTCAACGAGCCATGGAGAGAAGCATGCTAGGCCTGAGGTTGCAGGACAGGATAAGCTGCACCAGTATTAGGTCCAGAACAAAAGTGCAAGATATTCTCACCACCATAGACTCAAGGAAGTGGAGGTGGGCAGGCCACACAGTGCGATGTGGCCTAGGTAAATGGAGCCAAAAGGTTACTTTATGGTACCCGAGAGACGGAAAGAGGAGAAGAGGTCGACCTTCAAGGCGATGGGAAGATGACATCAAGCTCACTGCAGGCCCATTCTGGGCTCGTGCGGCGAGAGACAGAGCATACTGGAGGGAGTTGGAGGAGGCCTATGCCAAGAGGCACACTGAGATTAGAGACCTGATTTAACTGCATACAGAAAAAAAAAAAAAAAAAAAAAGACAGCTAGAGGAATCTCGGAATAAAAGGCTTATTATTATAGAATATTTGCACTGAGCAGAAGTTTAACCCGTGACCTCTGAAAATCGAACGTCCTACTGATAATGCCACAGAGATTTCACTAGGCAGTCGTCTCAAGGAAATACATATTTTAAAAGTATATTACATCTAAGTTAGCGTTAGTCACATGAAAGTACGTGCTGTGTATACCATAATACTAATTAACTTACAAGCATTAATTAGTTAATGGCTTTATAAATTGTACATCACCGGCCAAGAACATGCGATTTGAATTTATTCTTCGGAATTACTACTCAGCGTGCTTAAGTTCGTGTAGTACGAATAATTACTGAAACACTCTTAGTAAACACTTATTTATATTTATCATTACATGTTTTATTATAAACAATACGCTTTGGGATATGCAACTACTAGAATAGAAGTAATTTTTCAGTTTTTAACATACATAGATAACATAAACTCACGCCTATATCCCCGAAGGGGTAGGCAGAGGTGCTAGCACTCACATTTCGCCAGTTTATGTTTAGGTCCCAAAACCAATAGGTTTCAGTTTATTCGGTGAATATATTAACTTACACTAAAATAAAATTACATTTTATATGATTTTATTTTAATTGTTAATGTTTTGTTATATATACATCGATATATAATAGCAATTATGCTCCACGCATTAGGTGCGTTAAACTTGTCAATATAGTTGTTAAGTTTGAGTTGAATAAATAAATAAATATTAATAAAGTATTTACAACCTAAAGAAGGAGTAGAAAAAAACCTCCCCATCATGTCGACTGATCACGTAACCAAAAGGCTGGCGACATTGCCACGTTGGATGACTTGATTCTTTGTGCAATGAATGAATGATGTTGCCGGCCTTATAGTCACGCGAAGCGTCGATCAGTCGCTTTGCGATCACTTTATAAAACGACCGCGCGCTCGGACCCCACGAACCTTACTCGGTAGGTTCACCGAACCACATTATCATCACCATTTGCGTCGATGGCATCGAACTGAAGGCGACGACGTATGTAGTCGGCGAAATAAATTAGGAGCACAGCTGAATTTTGCTAACGCGATTTATATTTTTCAAAGTTGGGTAAGTAGTAGGCACAAGCTTAGACAAGAGGGCGCGCGCAGCGTTCGGCAGTTGTATCGGTCATCACAAGATTTATTCTTACCAATTTGTTATAGTTTTTGAGAGTTCATAGAAGGGTGGATATTTATTACTCTTTAATGCAAAAATGACTGAACGGATCTGGTAGGTATTTGGTACTAGTCTAGAATAGCACTATGGGATCAAAGTTTCAC
The DNA here is from genome assembly GCA_963576445.1 of Lithosia quadra. NCBI lineage: Eukaryota > Metazoa > Arthropoda > Insecta > Lepidoptera > Erebidae > Lithosia > Lithosia quadra. The sequence goes on along the minus strand of OY754879.1, from coordinate 4,938,002 downwards.
GCAGGTGTAGTTAGTATGGTTACAATTATCCAAATTCAAAATTCTGAAGCAAGGGCAAAAGTAATAATTTCATAATCATTGATACAACCCTAAGGATTTTTCTTTGTTCTGTGGATACAACCATGAATAGAACTGAATCTTTAAACCTTGTTTTTTTTCCGTGCGGAAATCCTCATGGATACTCACCCCGCGGCCAGCGGGGCAGGTTATGTCGGACTCTTACCGACTAAAACCGCACGCCGTCTAGGGTCTTCTGACGCCAGGGTGTAAGGTGGCCCAAAGAGTATTTCCCTCGCACCCCGGCTTAACCCGGGAACTGAATCTTTAAACCTGAATATGAATAGTCATATTATAATAAAAATGCGTATCTTTTATTTTCAGATACAAGCGGTTCGCATTCAGTAACCGAACAAAATTAACATCGTCAACTCTTCAAAGATGGACTGCAAGATGATAGAAGATAACTGACCTACGCTGCTGCATCTTAAAAACCTTACAAAATCCTCGATACACCTTGAGAAGTCGCAAGATCATAATGAGAACATCGCACTAACAGCGATAAAGAGCTAACAAGCTCTAAAACCACATTCGGACCATCAATGCTAAATTACAGACTGGTTTCAACGCATTTCTTAAAGCAACCGTAAATCGTTTGAAGAAAGTCTCTCTATTGACTTTTTGTGCCGTTCCAAATAATTATGTGTCGTGATTGGGACATGTCGGTGCATAGTGACATAATTAAATAGAGTTTTCTATCGAAAGTTTTTGACAATTCGTATTTAATCTAGTGTCAAGTTTTCCGTCAAAACGGCGCGCGCATACGCTCTGCCGTTTCGTTTTATTTATTTCATTTTATTTTACATCAAAGGATAAGCAATAGCCCGGTCGTTTAGTGTTTGGTTGTGGATTACTGGTGGGGGTTTTGCCCAGGAGCCGACCCCAGAGCGACCCTGGCCAGCCGTACCCGAGACAGCATCTCCAGAATCTTGGACTCCATAGTAGACGCAGCTAGATATTGCATTGTAAGTATGCATCTACTAAATTTAGGATATTTGATTATAATATTCAATTGGCAGGGAAACTGTTAGGTTATATTAATACGTTTTTGTTCAGCCATAGTCGACGAAGCTTTTTAATTTAGATGCGTTCAGTTGCATTCGTACCAAAACATGATTTAATTTCAGAGTCGCCCCATTAAAGGCCGAAAGCATTTGGAAATTGGGTGATTTATTTTCCGAGTTAGCGAAAATGGTACAATTGGAAATTCTACAGGTATTTTGAAAATTAGATAATGGGGCTTTACATAATCATTTTAGTGTCTATACTGATTTTATAAATATGGAAATTATAGCTTATATTTTACATATTATGCTTTGCAATATATACGTAAATACATGGGTAAAATTGAACTTAATGTTTATATAATTGCCATATAATGTTAGAATAACCAAACTATTAGTTGCCTAAAGTTAGTTGCTTTTCTAATTGACCTATGTAAATTGTGTAGGTAATAAAGCCGTGTTGTAGATAATGTCCAATGCTTCGTTAACCCATACCCCTCGATAGAAACAATAGAACTATTAGCTTCCACCAAGAGTGATCTATCCACATATGTACCTACGTATATATCTATACAATATACTGTATCATACATGATCCACACTCCTCATTCTCCTCACTATTCGATACGAATCGCAAACATCAGCTTAACCCACCCACAATCCAATATCAACTTTATTTTACAACACTGAAAGTCAACATTGATACGCACATTACACTACATTAACTCATCCATAATATGATTAGGGTTACGGACAGGAAACTGACCGCTCGAGCGAGCGACGGGTTGTAATATCTGGGCTCGGGTGGCGTGCGCAGTGCTCGGAGCGCGACCGAGAGCGAGAGAAATCGGCCGAAGACATGGCCGCCCCCGAGTGTGAGCGAGAGGCACGTAAGCGCCGCGAGCGCCGTGACTCCGGCTCAGCGCACGAGCGCAAGGAGCGGCGCCCGCACAGCGAGGAGAGACCACCGCCGCCGCCACCTCCACCACCGCTCCACGACCATAACCGACTTGAGGTGAGATGTAACAAATTGTATAACCCCTGTCCTCGTTATAAAACTTTCTTTTGGATCTTGATGGCTCAATAGATCCAAAGAACTTATTTCTTGCTTTTGCACCCATCTTGAAAATCCATTTATCCAAAGATAATTTGGTATTCAAAAGTTCTATCCTTTTGGGTCTATAAGAGCTAAGAAGCCGGTTTAGTTGGCATACATGGCAAAATGGATTCAAGTGCAAAAAAGTTTAAGTACTTAATCTGGAACGAAAAGTGGCCTTGGTAGTTTTGTCGACGAATCCAAATATAGTAAGTAATCCATTACGTAAATGTATCTTCAGTCGGAACGTCGTGCAGAGCGCCTGTCTCGCGCCCGTCGCCCGCAGTTTGGCGGTAAGCGTCGCCGCCCACCACCCAGGACACAAAAACACCCCAAAGAAAATGATTGTTTCACCACATCTGAAGAGATCAGATGCTCCACACCGCCACATTTTGATTATACCGTCGTACCGAATTCTCGCAGTAAGTAATTTCACTGTAGAAACTCAATTTTACTGCATCCAAAAGAGCCCGTTATCGTCAGATATAGTCACGTCATCATCATATCTGTCTACAAGACATTCATTGAATTTGCTAGCCAAAAAATATTCCTATTACGCATTGAAAAATAAATATGTACCTTTATTTTATACTATGACGTCGGCCTGGCATTCACATTTCTGTGGATCATAATAGATCTTCCGCGGCAATTCTGCTAGCTTTTTTCACAAAAAATTAAATTATCGAAAAAATTCTCTTGAATAAATACGAAACATTGGTTAAGGACGGAATGCACCCAAACGGTTAAAATCAGTGTCATCTAAAAAGGTACTTGCTTGAACTTGCTATGCCAACAGTTTCCATACTCAAGCAGACGATACACATCATGCATGGTTATTGCAGTGTGCGAGGAGCCAGAGACCCTGGACGCAGGTGCTCTTCACCGCACGATCGGACGCACACCAAGTCTCAGTTCCACCGAAAATGAAGACACTCCGACAACTTTTTATGCTGCTGCCGAAAAAGCGAGGTCTGATGAACGTTACGCAGCACCGCCAAACGTGAAGAGACATGATCAGCCATGTCCTGATCGAAGGCTTGATAAGATTCAGAAGAAGGTAAGCGTTTGGTATCGATTTCGATAGTATGAATATAGAGCACAGCATTAAGTAGGTGTACTCGTTATGTTCATTTTGATGAGCACTACAGACTAGTGTCTGCTCTTTTTTTATGGGAGTTTTGGATGCCAAGTTTGTTTATTTGGATAAAGATTTATGTAGAACTCATATGGGTCAACTGCGTGATTTCTCCCAGAATATTTATTTATTCATTATTGCTTGGTAGTTTAAAGTGTTATTGCTTGTTACTTGTAACTTACATGAAAAATGTATAGCTTTCAAAGCTGTTATCGTAGAATAGAATAGATTGCTTCTTAGTGATAACTCTTGTAATTAAAACGAGTCACAAAAAATGCATTTATTAGAAATACATCCTCGTTCATAGATCACCGTACTCAAGAAAAACATCTCCAAGTACGAATCTGATTTTGAAGCCAAGAATGGTCATCCCTTAGCACCTAGTGACAGGATCACAGATATAAGCCTCACTCGCATGTATGAGAACTTGCGTCGTCTTCAAGCTGAAAAACGCAGCATTAAAGCAGATCCTGTGGAGTATGCCCTTAAAGTTCAAGCAGCTAAGCAACAGAAGGAGAGAGATGAGAAGCTTGAAGCATCATTCAAGAGCGACAAACCAATGGCCGACATTGTCAAAGATATTGAAGAAGTAAGTTCATTATTTGATCTACATTTTTAGCTGTTGATAGTCAGCCCAGGCCGAACCCACACATAGATCAACAGCTTCGTGGCTAAGGACTGAAAAATTGAAGGTCCTCAATTATTCAGTAAGGCCTAGTTAAAGTAAATCCTTACTCATCTTAAACAAAAAGAGACAAGTAGTAGCAGAGTTATAGAATGCCAGTTTCTGCTACAACTACATCACGTGGTTGATATTTTACAGCACTGTTCATAATCTATTACAAGTCAGGTTTATGGATTGGATGGATAGGAAAAAAGGCACAACTTCGTAATTTTAGTGCTTCCTCTCTCTTAAAGGTTCCAATGACTACAAAATGAAAAACTAACAGTAGAGTAGAAGTACTGAACTATTATATCTTCATGCACTAAATTTGATTTATTTAAAAGAGTTTCATTCGTCTATTTAATGGTTCTAATTTGATTTTTTTTACTTTATTCTACAGTGGCTTGAAGGTTGTCGCCAAGCGGAAGGACGCACTGCTGTCCCAGAATGTAACTGGACATCAGCGCAACTGGCGGCAGAGAAGCTCATAGTACAGCGTGCACTATTGAGGCTAGAAGCGGCTCGGGGCCGTCCGCCAGCGCATTCAGAGGAACGGGGCGCGGCCCGGCATTTGTATGAACGATATCGCGCCGTGAAGAGAGTGCTGGCATCCTCTAGACCTGACGCTGTAAGTAATCTAGGATAGTTTTTTTTTATACCACCTAGGTGGCAGACAAGCACACGGCCTACTTGATGGGAAGCAGTCACCGTGGCCTATGGACGTGTGCAATACTAGAGGTGTCACACACGCGCTGCCTACCCTGAAGGGAAGTGGGAGGGCTAGGATGGAGTGGGGAGTCTAGGAAGAGTTTATTTTAATTTTTAATTTTTTTATACCACTTAGGTGGCAGACAAGCACATGGCCCACACTGATGGAAAGCGGTTACCGTGCCTATGGACGCGTGCAACACCAGGGGCGTCACACTCGCGCTGCCAACCCTGCAAAAACCTTCTAATGCCCTTCTTGAAGAACCCCATATAGAAACATGACTGTAAAATAAACTAAAAGTAATATACATGCTTTGTAAGCTTTGTAAGTTGTAAGTAAGCTCACAACCTCCCTCCTCCCCTATCTCCCCAACCCCCCTAACCATGCCCATACTCCTTAATCCCCTCCCTCTCCAAGGTCGGCAGCACGAGTGTGACACTTCTGATTTTGCATACGTCAATAGGCGTTGACCGCTTTCCATCAGGTGGGCCTTGCACTTGTTTGACACTTAAGTAGTATAAAAAAAATAGTAAAATATTTATATAAAAACCTTTTTCTTCCTCTAATAAATTCAAGAAGCTTATTGAAAATTTTTCTTGCGCTGGAGTCTTAAGTGAATTATTAAAACGCTGCTTCAGTTAGTTTCTATGCTTCAAATTACAAAATAATCTGTTTTAATTTATACCTATGTAAGAAATCCATAGGCATATGAACCTTACAGACTAAAAAATCTCGCTTTTCTTCAGATTATCGGCACAAACGGTGAACTGGCAACGATTCACGAGCACGAGACAATGTTGTTCAATACCAGCGTCGACAGCTCTAGCGACTCGCAAGAGAAACCCTCAGCACCCTCAGAGTCTTCACAGGTAAACTTAGGGTATATACCGAGCTACCAACCCTCTCCACCCGGTAGAGGTACACTTGATGAAGGAGGGCGTTTAATGCTCTATGACTAACCTGCATGGTTGTTGATATGATGGCAATACCTCCATTAGGCTATCTAGAGTATTTTAGGGCATAACTGGTTCCCCGGCCCATAAGGCAGATGTGAAGTTTTAGTGAGTTCCGGTCCAACATTAGCCACTAGCCACGTCATCGTTAGCTCCGACAGGTTTCTCGCACATGTAAGAATATCCATAATGTAGAGGTTCTTTTTAAGTTTTTTTTTTCTGTTTTTTCGCGCCTGGTACTATTAAATTAGCCACCTACCCAAATAATATCTTCACCATAATATGCCTTAAAAAATATTATACAATAATACCATAAAAGTGAGTAGCATGACTGCCTTCTTTTTATATTCTTTATTATAAAAGAACATTTTCAGGAGACAGTCGAAACACCACTGCAGTCACCACCGACTCGTGAAGCCCCAGTTGGTGAAGAGATTCCTTCATCAGCTTCTTCAGCCCAGTCAGCACCAAGTGAAGAGGTGGTTCCGTCAAACGAAGGTCTGCACTGTCTAGGAATTGAGGATCTCACCAAAGCGCTCACGGATGCTAAGCTTCAGAAATCTGTAAGTGTACTTATTTCTAAGAGCCCTAGTCTAACTAGCTGTTGCCCACGGCTCCACCCGCATGGACGTCGATTTTCGCGCTTTTTTCACTATAGCTCCAGTTCCAATCAGCCGATTGTGATCAAATATGCGTAAAACCGCACCAAAATCCGTTATAATAACAACCGAAACTAAATGGAATTGGCTGCTTTCGAGATGAGCGCGCACAAAAATCCGATCAGTTACAGATTTATTATATGTATAGATAGATTGGTATAAAAATTGTACCTACCTATCCTTATGAAGTTCTATATTTTCAGATTCTAAGAAGAACTATAAAGGAGTACGAAGTGAATTTCGAGCAGGTGAATAGTCGGAAAGTACAAAGGGATGATAAGAAGGGGCATGAAGACGAATATCTTCGTTATAAAGCAGTCAAAGCCAGAATCAAACTCATTAGCGCATTGATCAACAAAACTAAAACTCTTAAAAACAATAACTGAGAACCATAAATAGCAAACGATCCATACTTATTTGCATCTGACAAATGCAATACATCAATAGATTCAAAACCTGTATGTCGCAGACTTTATATTATTGTTGTAAACTATTCTTAAGATATGAGTTAAATACTAGGAGTATGTTACACACACACACACGATTTATGTTAATGTCACTGTGTGTAAAAATGCATGATAATATAGATTTTTATAAATATAAGAATTTGTTTAAACTCGATTTCGAATCGAAATTTGATAATGTTAACAATAATTTTCTTACGATCAAGGGTGATCTAAAAATCTAGTGCTTCCGATAATTTTAATTGAAGTTATTCTGCCCCACTGTCTTTACGATGTGATTACTGGGTAGAATCGGCGAATTCTATAAAAGTTATTGCATCTTTTTATTTATTTTATTACAATTGTGTAGTGCCAAATATTGTCATTCTATACAATTTTGGAATATATTATTTTTGGAAAAGTAACCTACGCTAAAAAGTATGAATTAATACATGAAAGTATAAAATTGTAATTTTTTTAAGAAATATCAATGTTAGAAATGTATCAGTAGAGATTTGTTTTGCACGATATTTTCAATCAATAATGAATTAGTACTCTGGTATAGTTGTTGATAAAATAATTGTTGTAAATAGGTAAAAATTTTACTCAAGATTAATTAAAAAAGTACCCACTTCTGGTTACCAAAATATATACCTATAACATTAACTTTCATGACTCTCCTCACTGCCGTACTTTTAACTCTTCAAAACCAATGCAATGTACAAAATATTCTGATTTAGGTACAATAATTGTTGTTGATCTAAGTATTTTGTAGAAAAAATGAATGTTTTTACTGCTTCATAAAAACATGGTAGGGGTACCATTATCATACTAAACTGTGTTTTATTAATTTGCAAATAACGTAAATGATAATAATCGTGTACAATGTTGCATGTATTATTATTTAATGATATATTTAACAATAATAATTTATAATTGAAGGAATACAAAAATTCAACAGGTACTTACTTATTTTAATATCAATATCTTTGTAGCTAATACGAGTACGGATGAGACTACGAGTATGAAATTTTATTAGTCTACGCGATATCCAAAGTTAACCATGTAGAAACGACTCCACTTTGTAGAATAATAAATGCGAACAGATGATGATGATGATAGAATGATGATGAAATAAAATGAACAGATGATACAAAACGATTTGTTATAAAACCAATAATTTCAGGAAGAAAGAAGTATCGGTATTGGCAGCACAAGTAGGAACTTCTAATTTCATAAAATGTATAAATGTATACACTATGTATCAAAAACACCTTTAAGTGTTATGTATCATATGAGTATACTACTGATAGAATCACCATTAGGTATGCGTTCTAAAATTTGGTTTTTGAATTATGATATATCAATGACGTATGTATCATTGTGATACAAATTGTATGATAATGATACAAATTGTATATTATTGATTTATATAAATCATTATTATACAACAAACCTGGTTGAAGTAAGGCAGCTCAGTTTCATTGTTCTTTATCATTTGTTATGGTTATAGGTATTCTGTGGAATTATGATAATGTATTTTAAACTATATAAACGCTATGTAAATAAGAAACCTTTTAAAGCGAGATGGGGTTATATAACTATGTTCTTTGTGCCCCCGATATCTTATAAATGTTAAAGCTACTTATATATCTAATAGTTATATAACTTATATGTATATGTGTATAACTACGAGACCTGAACAACAGTAGATGACTAATACAGAAACCTGCTTTGGCTATTCACATTAAGAATTAAAGACATGTATAAAAAAACATCGATGTTATATTGTGAAGGTTTACTGCCTAAATTTTAAATGGTAGTCAATTTTTTTTTAAATTTAGTCCATTGAAATAACACACTTTTTTGGGCTTTAGCGTTCAAAAATCAGATAACGCAATTTGTAGAGAATTTAATTGGCAATAAAATTGTATTTAGAGTTTTTTTGTGCTACGAATAGATTTTCCGATAAAGCGTGAAACCTATTCGCGTCCTTTTTAAATGGTTTTATTTAACTCAACCTGTTTGTTTGGGTCAAATCTAGTAATTGAAATTTGACCCCCTTCCAGTTGTCTGATTGGTCTGATATTTGGCAGAAGTCTTTAGTTCTGATGACAATACAATTTAAAACCGTTTAACTTGAAAAACGATTTTTTCACAATTTATTTACAAGATGGCGTCGGTGGGACAAGGGTTACAACCCCACTATCTTGGATTTAACTTTATACTAACCTCGTTGAAATAAAAAAAATAAAATTGCGTTATCTGACTTTTGCATCCCCAAATATAACTTGTCAATGGACAATGTAAAATTCTTCTTTTATATTTGTTATTGTAATATTGGTGAGTGTGAATAAAATTGGATCTCTTATGTGTGACAGGTCCTTAAGACAGACCTTTTCGTTCTCTGAAAGAGAAACAGCTGAATGTATTTAGTGATAAAAATACTTACTGTGATTTTATTGTAACATAACTACTCTTGTGTGACAAGAACTTGAATGTCTAATAAGTTATACGTGTTAGATGTTATGAATATTCCGTTTCACAATATAAATTACCAGACTTCGTTTAAATAAAAGTCTTTTCTTTTACGAAATTTGAAATAGATGAGACTTGATTAAATGGTTTATGATAAACCTTATGTCTATGGTAACGTTATAGTTATACGAGATAATTATGATGTTTAGGTGCAAAATTTTGATTAAAGATGCAACTTTTCGACAACATAGGTACTAACGAGTATTGTAGAAAATTAATATCAAACTTGTTAAATAAGGGCCTAAGCAGTGTCACGCGGATGATCTATGCAGACTTTTGTAGTAGATGGTAAAATGTACTAACCTTATACCTTCGGTCACTGATATGCGGACCCTTAGTAGCCCGGAGAGCTGTACGCTCGCATACGGAAATTGATCATTTTATCAAATATGCACTGAAAACGGAATTCATACGTGATGGACAACTATTGCTCATCCACTTGCGGAGAATACGCGCCGCACTGTCTAGGGCCCAAATATTGCCATGCAAATTGACTTAAGCTGTAAGTGTTACCTTAATTTATTTAATATCTAGTCCTCAGCTGGCATGAGCAAATTGAATCTAACGATAACATGGCGATAAACCAACAGTTCTACCACGACATTGATATCAAGAGAAAGTTTTCGTCATAATACTCATAATATGTGAGAGTATATCGACATTAGTAGGTATCCATATTGATGCTTTATGTTAAGTTTCGTGCAAATAAGTACATGGAGCAATGCTGCGGTAGGCGGTCTGAGAGTCACACAGTGCTACCCGTAGCTCGTTGCGTTTGCACCCGACTGGGGCACGCTCAACGCAGCGGATGGCCTAACGAAGTTTACTAAATTAAGTTAACGAAGTTTAAGGACACTTCCTCTTGATTTCATGGTCCGTGATTGTTGCACATAACAAATGAAAGTAGACCATATCATCTGATAAATTGACAGATTGAGATTGATAAAGCTATTTGTACCGATGTCGTAGTTAGGTATATCTAAGTTATCGTTCCTTTCCCGCCTGACATTACCTATAGCCAATCACAAGAAGCCATTTTATGTAAATTTAATTTAAGCATCGACTGTATTTGAATTTCGAAATCAAAAATACATAATATTGTACTCAGTAGAGTTCTACAAATTGCCAGTAATATTCATATAATGTTTAAAATAAAAAAAATAGAACAAAGATATTTTTTTATTTATACCTAATAGGAATAATAATAAGAAAAGAAAGGCTATAATAAAGATAATAGTTTATTTTACCTTAAAAATAATACATGTTAAACACAATTCTTAAAAAACCGACTTCAACTTTACCAAATTCTAATAGGACACAGGAATAGCTTTCAAAAACAAAAAGAATCATCAAAATCTGTTCACCCAGTCGAAAGTTCTGAGGTAACAAACATACAAAATATAGTCCAATTGAGAACGTCCTCCTTTTTTGAAGTCGGTTAAAAAACACAATGCTTGTGAAATCTATAAACTTAAAATGCCGATATAGGCCTTAACTATTTAAGGAAGAAAATTTTATAATATTAGTTGCTAGATGCTAAACAGTAAAATCTGCATTGAAAGATAAGAGTAGGTTTCCTTTGGCCTTGATGTGACGCTCCTTGGAGTTGGTGATCTGTTTATTCTGTGGAATGAGGATATTCTAAATTATACAAATAATTTAATAAGCATTCTAGAGCATACACCCCCCGTCTAATCGCGAATTAAGGTTAGCTTGCCATATTGATTCTAGAATGCGGCTAAACATGCCTAGATACAGAGGTTTGTTGGATAAGCCCATTCCCATTCACCAAACCAAAATATTGGGTACCTAACCTTACACCCCGGTAATTAAGACCCTAGACGGCGTCCGGTTTTAGTCGGTTCGATCCCGACATAACCACCCCCGATGGCCGACGGGGGTGGTATCCATGGGATAGGGCAGGAAGATGACGAAGAGTTTGTACATGAATAGTTTAAAATAGAACTTACTTGTTCTGAGAAACTCTTGCGGATAACGCCAGCGATCGACTCAAACACCTTGAGGCTGTCGCATTTCTCTAGCTTTTTAAGTGTGCAGCTAAGAACATCGTCATTGACAGCATCAATAAGCTGTGGAACGAAATGTAGATAGTTGAATGAAATTTTAAGCAATTGCATGCTAACTATTTCCAATGATTTTCTGACTGGTCACGGGTTCAAGTCCCGTCCTGGATGATCATTTTTTCCGATCAGAAAATCAAATGTAGATAGTGTTGTAATATTGTCATAATAATAAAAAAAGAACCTTGGACGTTCTCTACAGCACTCTGTAAACTTAAAAGTAAGCATAATTTAACTAGCTTGTGTTGTGTGGGTTCTAAAACTAGGTGTTTCTGTGTAAGTATAATTCATATCTTAATGCAAATAGATATTTTTATGGAAAGTATCAAATCAAATACTTTTTGCACTGAGTGGGAACTGGGAATAAAAAACACTACCTCCGACATAGCATCTAACGACATCCAGACAAACCTGTTACAATTTAATATTGCGTGGTAATAAAGAATAAAAACCCTGTTTCGCAATGTACTCTTTAGGTTCAAAAGATCACGCAAAATCTAAATTCTAGCTAGATTAAACACTTACTGTATCTGGTAGCATTTTCAGTCCTTTCAGAAATGAATTCTTAGAGTTTTCAGCACATCTCAAAATTTCATGGGCGTTGCTTTCCAAGCACTTAAACATTCCCCGTCCTGTGAATAATTCTGAACATGAATACGTTTTATGATAAGGTTTTATACCACTTAGGTAGCATACAAGCACACAGCCTACTTGATGGAAAAAAATTGGGAGGGGATAGAGAGATATTTGGTGCTGACAATGCAGGGAACTTTGGTCTCCCCGCTGACAACACAGAATCCCTCCATTGAGTTCTGGCTACCCTACTTACCGCCGGGAATACAACACGATGGTTTTAATGGTCGCGGTCTTCTGTAGGGCGGAGGTAGGTACTACCCCAGTTGGACTGCTTAATTCTGTCGTGTCCTACCTCCAAAAAAAGCATATTCTCTGTATGTCATCATCATCATCATTCTCTGAACCTTTTTCCCAACTCAGTTGGGGTCGGCTTTCCAGTCTAACTGTGATGCGGCTGAATTTCGATATTTTCCGTCGAGCGACTGCCATCTGACCTCCACAACCAATGGTCATTATGACCAATGGCGATAACGAAGTTCCAAGTTAGACTGGTTGGTCTTTTGTGGGCTCCAACTACCCGTAACGACTGCCATAGATGTTTGTATGGCAACCGGGACCGACGGCTTAACGTGCTCTCCGAGGCATATTCTCTGTATGTATGAGCAAGAAATGCCAAATGTGACAACAGAGCTTCAGGCATTAAATGATAGGTCAACTGGGCCCACATCTCAACCCGCAAGGCCAGTTAATCACTGCCAGTTTTTTATTGACTGACTCGACCCACTTTTCAGTTACTCTGCCTGCGGGCTCAGTTGACCCCTACCGAACTGTTAGGGTCAACTTAGTCCACGGTTTTAGGTGGCTGATCTGACCCACTATAGTCACAGTTGATTTATTGCTAACTTCTTAAGGTCAACTCGACACGTTGGCTCTAATAACTACCTACTTTCTACTTTTGTAGAGTGAAACCCTTCCAACTAGGAGAGGACTTTAAGCCGTTGTCGGTTAGCTTGGGTGGTGCCGACTTGCAGGTAAATATTGATGCTTGCAGGTAAAGTTGGTTTGTGCTCCGAAGATTTTCGTGGGACTCCAAAATGTCCTTTAAAATGCTTCAAATTAGCATGATATACTAAGTAAAGTCTATACTAACTTGAAATCTTCTCGAATCCGTCGTACTGGCCTGCTTCGCATATGTAATTAAAGATCTGATCGTACGACTTTACGATGCTTACTAAGTACTGTTGGACCTCGTTGTCGAAACAGGGTGACACACCGTAACTTAACGTATGAATACATGCTTTGAGAGGCACGTCCGTTTTTCTTGCACAATATCTAAAAAAAGGTAACCCTCTTTGAAAATAAAGAAAAAACATTTTTAAATCGGTTGAGTAAAATAAAAACTTCATCAAAATGTCAAAAATGCTTTTCTGAAAACCGCATCGAAATGGGTTAAACAAAACGCAAGATAATCGCGGACAAACACAACTTGTGTGGATGGATTTCAGTCAAAATGCAAAATGCGTTATAAAGGATATAAATTATGGTACGCAGCTAGTATTACACATAAGTTTGAGTGTGTATGATTTGAGTAGGTATATTATAAGATTTTTTTAAACCTACCTACATAATTTTATTACTAACCTTTGGAGGAATTTCGGAATAAAACCATTATTTTCGGCATTCATGAGTTCGTAATAAGATATTCTCATATGAAGACGATTCTCTAAGCATGTTGTGGCCTGCTGCCCAATAGTCTGAAATAAATAGTGCATTATGACAGTTGCTGGCATTCATATTATAATGTGGTACTATGTAGGGGAGTTGGGAGACAGGAGGCGCGGGTTCAATCCCCGCTTTGTGCAAATATTTGTATGCATGAATATGGGTATTTGCATTGGTCTGGTCGTGCCTCGGAGAGCACGTTAAGCCGTCGGTCCCGGCTACCAAACAAACATATATGCTGACATTAGATATCGCCTAATGTCACCATTGGGTTGTGAAGGTCAGATGGCAGTTGTTTCACGGAAAATATCAAGGTTCAGCCAAATCTGCAGTTAAGACTGGTAAAGCGGACCCCAGACTCCGAGGTGTAAGCTTTGGATGCGACTGGAATTAACACTAGGATGAAGATATTTGTACAATGATGTAAAATCTAACCGTAATAATCCTGTAATCTTCGCCGTTCACTTCACACATCTTCCTAAGCTTGTTACCCAGTGGCTCTGTAGTTGTCACTTCAGTAGTTGTTTCGATTGCCTGAAAAAATATGTGTAGTTTCGGTAAGTCGATTTCTTTATATGGATCTGATACTATTATCACCACTAGTATGCGTATAATCTATACTTGATATTATAACGCTAAAGAGCTTGCTTGTAGGTCCAAAGACTCCTTTGAGAATTTTTAGCTGTTCTCCATAGTTTCAGATTTGGCCATCTACGCCCTAGTTTCTAGGATGAGATTTTTTTTTTGTAAAATAAAAAATAATTGTTTTTATAGTTTTAAAAGAAGTAAGTAATTATAAAATGTCTTAATACTAAATTAAATAACTATTAAATAATTAAGCACCAAGGATGTGAATTAGATAATAAACATTAGTAATGTGGTATAGTATCACTTACTCCTTGAGATTTAGTTTTCTGGACGATATCGGTGATCGATTGCAACATCTCTGACGCTATCGGGATTCCACATGTCTCTATTTCTCGAGCTATGCAGTTAAGGAAAGCCTCGTAACTAGCGAACACTTTCTGCAATATAAAACATATGAAATATAAACAATTAAACTTGTGTTATAAACGATTAAATTTGTGCCAAAATTATTAATCGCTTATTAGGATATTTAATCTGGGTCGAATCTCCAGGGCTCTCTACGTGTCCCTCTGATTAGCAGAGGGCACGCACGATAAAAAAGGGACATTAAACTAAGTTTTACGGCATTCTCAAAGATTCTGGATGATAGTTACCAAATTTTTCCATCTTTCATCAACCAGTATGCAAACTACTGAAAACAAAACTGAAATGCTATGTAAATAGTTGTATATTATACATACGTTTACTGAAAAAGGCGTGTCCGCGTCCGGCGTCAACCACTTGTTATTTGCGGCGCAATGCACTATTTCATAACCCTTGTTCTGTATGCACTCCGAACCACCCTCCGTGAAGAATTCTTAAAATATAAAAATAACATTTATTTGTTTACAAACATAAAATACGACAGTATCTCCATTCCGAAATGAGCAGTCCGACTGGGGCCTTCGCCCTACAGAACACCGCGGCCATAGTAACCATCGTGTTGTGTTCCCGTCGGTAAGTAGGGTAGTCAGATCTCACTGTACCCCTCCACTCCCCGCCCCTTCCTAGCCCCCCAGCTTCTTCCCAGCCATCCCCCCTTCCCTTCAGGGTAGGCAGCGCGTGTGTGACACCCTTAGTGTTGCACACGTTCAAAGGGCAAGGTGACCGCTTCCCATCAGGTGGGCCGTGTGCTTGTCTGCCACCTACGTAGTATAAAAAATAAAAACACGTAATACCTATAAGTATTACCAAAGACGATAGATAAGTTATCTATATCGTCTTTGGTATTACATTCCTGGTAGCCCCACATCAGACAAGTCTGTCCTATTCAGTAATCAGTTATCAAAGAAAAAAGATCAACATTTTTATTTTTTCTTATAGACAGGTAGGTACCTACTTTTATATATATTTATTATTATTATATATGGATATATATATATGGATAAGTACTGTACCAAAATGTCATCTAGATCCGTTTGGCCGTGGGCGTGGTTTATAACAAACACCCAAAAATATTCACAAACCTTCACATTTATTATTTCAATTAATTAAGTTAGCTGGCTGGTCCTGCGTAATGGAGACCCGATTGCGCGCACCTTAATGAACATGCAATCGCAAAGTAAAGGAACCAGAATGAAAAGAGTAAATGCTGGTTCTATTGCGTGTTCATTGAAAAGTGTAATACGACAAGTTATAAGTAAAGCTATTTAGGTACACTCACTTGCAATTTTGGAACCATCGTCGTAACACACATAATTGAAAAGTTGGTCGTTGAGATTGCTAGTAATTATTGAAATATTCCGACCTTCGACGCCAAAACAAGGATACATGACCTCCATCAGCTTCTCATAACTAGTTTTAAGCGCTGGGATCTTAGCACAGGATCTGAAAAATTTTACAAAATTGTATTTTTTTAAAAAGTCTTTCTAAATTCAAGCGCCAATCCTGATGTTGTCGGAAAGGATAGCGGACCCCAGGTTCCAAAGTGCATTCTTTGAATATAATCGGGACTTTAGATAAAGAAGCGACAAAGCGAGTATTTGTGTAGTTAGTATACCTACTGTGGTAAGGGCAACAAGACGCTCATTTTACAATCGCTCTCAGAGATTGCTGAACGTTAAGGAATGCGATTGTGGACGGCGAATGTTATACCTATGATGGCGTTTAAAGCCTTCCACTTACAAAGGATTATGGACGAATTCAGTTGACACGCCATTGAACTATTCAAGAGTTGCACTAAATCATCACATTGCTTTAAGCGATATAGGTATTGTTGATTATACAGGAAACTTTAAATGTACAACTTACTCTTTAAAGAGCTCATTATCAGACGAATTATATGGCGCTTCCGTCAACTTTTTAAAATCAATGATATTCTCGAAGTCGCGTGAAAAACTATAGAGGTGAACCTGGAATAAAGCAGAGATATAGAGATAAGAATGAATTTGGAGAAAATGAATATAAAATACAACCTACATATAATTGTGAATATATACCGTCGAAATATTACGATTGCAGAGTCATCTATCAGATTCAGAGTGAATATAAATAAATTAAAACTCATTAAGTCACTAACGCAAAGGTCCCTTTCCCCCAAGCCGAGACCTCCCAAAGTGAAAATACTGCTATTCCATTACCCCCTAGCTAGGGGCTTAGATAGTTTAGATAGTGTACTACTTAATTAGTTAAATGACTGACCTCAAGTGTACGGAAGCTAACGCCGTTTTGCTCACACATCGACCGGAACGACTGCCGCCGCGTAGGCGCCACTGAAGTTATTAACACATTAGTAATAGATTACGAAGCATTGGCAGTTTAGTGGTTAAGGAATATTTTTTTGAAGACTTTAGAGACGATATGGACTGTATGAGGGATGATTATGGCCAGGTTTTAATGTTGAGATAATTCCAAACAGAGATGAAATAAAAAACATACATTGCACCGACCCAAAAGCGGTGCCACCGTTTTCGGATCAGTAAAGTTTTTCATACACCCGCACATTCTCGAAATATTTTTTTTCGTTTTTCCGTGTTCCCGTCACATAACACATCCATAGTGTCCCTACTAAAACGAAGGCTTAGTGTCTATCCGACGGCATAGAAAAGCAAGGCAGCAAGTTTTTTAGCACTAAATTTCATGTTGCAGATAATTTAAACCCATCTTCCCGATAATTTCAATGGGACAGATGTCGAGAATGTGCGGCTGGATGAACACGCACACATCACATTTCTATTTGCATTAAATCATCAGCGAGGTGGTAAATAAAAGTAAAAAAAGGCAAAAAGTATACCTGTTGCCGACTGCGTCGTGCCCGTATATTCGGTAGTTGATTCGAGAATCTGAAACCATTGTTAAAATTAATATAATACTAGCTGTTGCCCGCGGCTCCGCTCGCGTGGAAGTCGCTTATTGTATCCACTCCCACTCCTGCTCCCACTCCTGCTCCCACTCCTGCTCCAGTTCCTACTCCCACTCCCACCTCCGCTCCCGCTCCCACTCACACTCCCACCCCCACTCCCACCCCCACTCCCACGCCCACTGCCACGCACACTCCCACTGCACGCACACTCCCACTCCCACCCACGCTCCCACTCCCACGCACACTCCCACTCCCATCCCCGTTCTTGGTTCCACTCACACTTCCACCCCACTCCCACTCACACTCCCACCCCCACGCATACTCCCACTCCTAATCCCACGCACACTTCCACTCCCACGCACACTACCACTCCCACGCATACTCCCACTCCGACTCCCACGCCTACACCCCCGCTCCCGCTCCCACTCACACTTCCACCCCCACTCTCACTCCCACTCACACTCCCACCCCCACTCTCACTCCCACTCCCACGCACACTCCTACTCCCACTCCCACTCCCGCTCCCGCTCCCACACAACTAATAGATAATACCACTATCCACTAATCTTACTTGAACCCCACTCATAAATTAACCTACTCATAAAAAAACATTATTTCATCTAAATAATTGATTGATTTATTTATTTATTTAATATTTATGCACACACAATGTTAATTAGTAAAAAAAATGGAAGGTGGAAAGAATAGTACAATTATTATACCTATTATATTTCATAATTTAATTTGTACCTAGTGTGATGTGGTTCATAATATATGATTGTCTTATCAGACATGCTACGGTGATACTTTTATGTAATTGACAACATCTACTATCTACATGTGACCTTTAAATTTTGAATTTTGAATTTTGAACTGCGGGTGACGTAACCTATGACAAACTTATATTTGCGGTTGGTACAGTAATCGGGTCTAAATTTGTCTTTTATTGTATGTACTTTTCCGGGATAAAAAGTATCCAGTGTGCTGCCCAGGATATTGAAGAATAATTATACCAAGTTTCATCGTAATGGAACCGGTAGTTTTTGCGTGATGCCTGAACAAACAGACAGACAGACAGACGGACAGACAGACAGACAGACAAAAATTTTTTTAATTACATATTTGGGTTCGGTGTCAGTCTAGTAACACCCCCTGCTATTTTTTATTTTTTTATTTTCAATGTACAGAATTTTCACTTCTACAGATTTATTATAAGTAGTATAGAAGATGTAACAAGTGCCTGACACGTTGGGTTCCGATGGTTGAGTCAGGTAAAGTTAAGTACTGCCGTAAAGATTGTATGGGAAACTCTCACATCCGCGGCAGCCTTCATGTTCTGTCGAAATAGAGACCCGTCGAAAAAGTGCATGTCGAAAATAGGGTTCTTTCGAAGTAGTGTTATTCGAAACTGTGTGTAAGTTGTCGAAATGTGTTCTGTCGATTTAATGTTTGTCGAATATTTGTTCTATCACAGTAATAAGTGGTTGAACTATTAAGATATAAGATATAGTTTCTAGGATGTGAATTAGACAAATTAACATTAGTAATGTTTATAGTATCACTTACTCCTTGAGATCTAACTCTCTGGACGATTTCGATGATCGGTGTAAACATCTCTGCTGGACTCGGGCTGTCACAAGTCTCTAGTTTTCGAGCTATGCAGTTTAGGAAAGCCTCGTAACTATCAAACACTTTCTGCAATATAAAAAATGTTAAATATAAATAATTACATCTACTTACGAACTTCAAGTTGTACTGCGTTTTGAATTAAGTAATTGTAGTTGTGCCAAATTATTAATCACTCATTTGATATTAAATCCGGGTCGAAATTCAAATACTTCACCCAAAAATATGTAAACAGTTATTGATAATGTACTTTTCAAAAATATTTTGTGGAAAAGATACATCAAATATGACGGGTTTCATCTCACGGCATTCTCAAAGATTCTGGATGATAGTTACCAAATTTTTCCATCTTTCATCAACCAGTATGCAAACTACTGAAAACAAAACTGAAATGCTATGTAAATAGTTGTATATTATACATACGTTTACTGAAAAAGGCGTGTCCGCGTCCGGCGTCAACCACTTGTTATTTGCGGCGCAATGCACTATTTCATAACCCTTGTTCTGTATGCATTGCGAACCACCCTCGGTGAAGAATTCTTAAAATATAAAAATAACATTTATTTGTTTACAAACATAAAATACGACAGTATCTCCCTTCCGAAATGAGCAGTCCGACTGGGGCCTTCGCCCTACAGAACACCGCGGCCATAATAACCATCGTGTTGTATTCCCGCCGGTAAATTGGGTAGTCAGAGCTCACTGTAGCCCTCCTCTCCCCACCCCTTCCTAGCCCCCCAGCTCCTTCCCAGTCCTACCCCCTTCCCTTCAGGGTAGGCAGCGCGTGTGTGACACCCCCAGTGTTGCACACGTTCAAAGGGCACGGTGACCGCTTCCCATCAGGTGGGCCGTGTGCTTGTCTGTCACCTACGTAGTATAAAAAATAAAAACACGTAATATAAGTATTACATTCCTGGTAGCCCCACACCAGACAAGTCTGTCCTATTCAGTTATCAAAGAAAAAAGATCAACATTCTTATTTTTTCTTATAGGTAGGTACCTACTTTTATATATATATATAGATCCGTATAGCCGTGGGCGTGGTTTATAACAAACACCCAAAAATATTCACAATCTTTTACATTTCTCATTTAAATTAATTTAACGAAATGTTTTGAAATACTTAAGTTAGATGGCTGGTCCTGCGTAATGGGGACCCGGATGCGCGCACCTTAATGAACATGCAATCGCAAAGTAAAGGAACCAGAACGAAAAGAGTAAATGCTGGTTCTATTGCATGTTCATTGAAAAGTGTAATACGACAAGTTATAAGTAAAGCTATTTTGGTACACTCACTTGCAATTCTGGAACCATCGTCGTAACACACATAATTGAAAAGTTGGTCGTTGAGATTGCTAGTAATTATTGAAATATTCCGACCTTCGACGCCAAAACAAGGATACATGACCTCCATCAGCTTCTCATAACTAGTTTTAAGCGCTGGGATCTTAGCACAGGATCTGAAAAAAATTACAAAATTGTATTTTTTGAAAAAGTCTTTGTAAATTCAAGCGCCAATCCTGATGTCGTCGGAAAGGATAGCGGACCCCAGGTTCCAAAGTGCATTCTTTGAATATAATCGGGACTTTAGATAAAGAAGAGACAAAGCGAGTATTTGTGTAGTTAGTATACTGTGGTACGGGCAACAAGACGCTCTTACAATCGCTCTCAGAGATTGGAATGCGATTGCGGACGGCGAATGTTATATCATGACATTTAAAGCCTTCCACTTACAAAGGATTATTGGACGAATTCAGTTTACACGTCTCAAGAACCAAGCGGTTCGGTGCCTCTTTCCTTTGCCGCACAATCAAAACCTGGAATTCTTTGCCAGCTCACGTGTTTCCTTCCTCATACAGTCCCGGGTCCTTTAAGCGGGGCGTGAAAAAGCATTTGATGAGGCCGTCAAGCTGAGAGCCACCATTATGGCACTATCGGTGTTTGCAATGGTGACTCCCATTCTAGAGACTTTGCCTCAGCTTACCATCAGGCGAGGAGAAGTCATGTTGACGTGACCGACATAAAAAAAAATAATTGAACTATTCAAGAGTTGCACTAAATCATCACATTGCTTTAAGCGATATTATAGTATTATTGATTATACAGGAAACTTTAAATGTACAACTTACTCTTTAAAGAGCTCATTATCAGACGAATTATATGGCGCTTCCGTCAACTTTTTAAAATCAATGATATTCTCGAAGTCGCGTGAAAAACTATAGAGGTGAACCTGGAATAAAGCAGAGATATAGAGATAAGAATGAATTTGGAGAAAATGAATATAAAATACAACCTACATATAATTGTGAATATATACCGTCGAAATATTACGATTGCAGAGTCATCTATCAGATTCAGAGTGAATATAAATAAATTAAAACTCATTAAGTCACTAACGCAAAGGTCCCTTTCCCCCAAGCCGAGACCTCCCAAAGTGAAAATACTGCTATTCCATTACCCCCTAGCTAGGGGCTTAGATAGTTTAGATAGTGTACTACTTAATTAGTTAAATGACTGACCTCAAGTGTACGGAAGCTAACGCCGTTTTGCTCACACATCGACCGGAACGACTGCCGCCGCGTAGGCGCCACTGAAGTTATTAACACATTAGTAATAGATTACGAAGCATTGGCAGTTTAGTGGTTAAGGAATATTTTTTTGAAGACTTTAGAGACGATATGGACTGTATGAGGGATGATTATGGCCAGGTTTTAATGTTGAGATAATTTCAAACAGAGATGAAATAAAAAACATACATTGCACCGACCCAAAAGCGGTGCCACCGTTTTCGGGTCAGTAAAGTTTTTCATACATCCGCACATTCTCGACATATTTTTTTTCGTTTTTCCGTGTTCCCGTCACATAACACATCCATAGTGTCCCTACTAAAACGAAGGCTTAGTGTCTATCCGACGGCATAGAAAAGCAAGGCAGCAAGTTTTTTAGCACTAAATTTCATGTTGCAGATAATTTAAACCCATCTTCCCGATAATTTCAATGGGACAGATGTCGAGAATGTGCGGCTGGATGAACACACACACATCACATTTCTAATTGCATTAAATCATCAGCGAGGTGGTAAATAAAAGTAAAAAAAGGCAAAAAGTATACCTGTTGCCGACTGCGTCGTGCCCGTATATTCGGTAGTTGATTCGAGTATCTGAAACCATTGTTAAAATTAATATAATATGTAACAAGTGCCTGACACGTTGGGTTCCGATGGTTGAGTCAGGTAAAGTTAAGTACTGCCGTAAAGATTGTATGGGGAACTCTCACATCCGCGGCAGCCTTCATGTTCTGTCGAAATAGAGACCCGTCGAAAAAGTGCATCTCGAAAATAGGGTTCTTTCGAAGTAGTGTTATTCGAAACTGTGTGTAAGTTGTCGAAATGTGTTCTGTCGATTTAATGTTTGTCGAATATTTGTTCTATCACAGTAATAAGTGGTTGAACTATTAAGATATAAGATATAGTTTCTAGGATGTGAATTAGACAAATTAACATTAGTAATGTTTATAGTATCACTTACTCCTTGAGATCTAACTCTCTGGACGATTTCTATGATCGGTTTAAACATCTTTGCTGGAGTTAGGCTGTCACAAGTCTCTAGTTTTCGAGCTATGCAGTTTAGGAAAGCCTCGTAATCATCCAACACTTTCTGCAATATAAAAAATGTTACATATAAATAATTACATCTACTTACGAACTTCAAGTTGTACTGCGTTTTGAATTAAGTAATTGTAGTTGTGCCAAATTATTAATCACTCATTTGATATTAAATCCGGGTCGAAATTCAAATACTTTACTCAAAAATATGTAAACAGTTATTGATAATGTACTTTTCAACAATATTTTGTGGAAAAGATACATCAAATAGCATCAAATATGACGGGTTTCATCTCAAGACATTCTCAAAGGTTCTGGATGACAGTTATTAAATTTTTTCCACCAATCTTAGAATGTGCAATTCAAATAGTCTTTTTAGATTTAAAATGATGATATGCGGTGAAGACTTGCAGCCTGAATATTTTTTTTCTGTCACTAAATTTACCACAGTAAACAGTTTCAAAACCAGAATGGATCACTGGTTTCGGACTAACAATTTGTGACTTGGATTCAATACTACAACTTAGGCATATCAGCTAGGACGTGACAGCGGGTTCACTCGTTGTTATATCCCTTCTCCGACGGCCCGTCTTTTATAAGTTGTATTTTTATAACATACGTTTACTGAAAAATTCGTGTCTTGCTGCCTCAACCACTGGGTATTATGTTCGGAGCACTGCATTATCTCATAGCCCTTGCGCTGTATGCACTCTGCCCCACCCTCGTTGATGAATTCTTAAAAAAATCAACATATTTATTAACTGCTGGCTATCGTTTATTGGTTTGGTTGCAAGGTTGCTTATTTCTAGCAAAATGATGATTCAATTTCAATTTAGCGACATATAATATTAATGTTTATTTAATGAAATGTAAAAATGATCGATGATGCGGCTAACCAGATGTGACGTGCTAAAACGAACGCCGCGTACCCAGCCTGCCGCATCCAACACGCTGCATTGAGGTTAGCCTGAAGTGCGTTGTGGCTTGTGGCCCTTAGCTAAAGGTCCCGTTACTTCGGACCGGCAGATTTACCGGCATGGCAAAACGGCCGGTAGAGCTACTAGCTGAAGAATTTAAATGATGATGTACACGTGCCGGATACTGTATAATGTCAAAGGCAGTTTTATAATGCCAGTAAATTTGCCAGTGCAATGGGATGCATTGCTTTTGAATGTTCATTAACATTGTGACACGACAAGTTATAAGTGAAGCTTTTTACACTCACTTGTAATTCTGGCACCATCGTTGTAACACACATAATCCAAAAGTTGCTCATGGACATAGTCAGTAATTATTGAAATATTATGACCTTCGACGCCCAAACAAGGGGACATGACGTGCATCAGCTTCTGATAACTTGCTTTTATCGCCGGAATCTTAGCACAATACCTAAAAAATACAACCAAATTGAATTTTATGAAAGAGTCTTTCTACGTTCAAGGATCGCGTCGGTCGTGATGGTGTCGGAAGGGAGAGCGGACCCCGGGTTTCAAAGTGCATTCTTTGAATGCAACGGACTTGCCCTGAGATAAAGAAGATACAAAGCGAAAATTCGTGTAGTATGTACCGTAGTACGCGCAAGGAGCCGCTCGTACAGTCGCTCTCAGAGATTGCTGAACGCTAAGGCGTTAAGCAGACGAAGGCGCAGGCCGGTCAAAATGACCGCGACGCACTCTTATTATTACTTCCATAAGATCACATTTAACCCGCGTATGTCTGACAAGCGATATGAGCTATTGCGCGAACAAATTCAACCTTATGGCTTATAGTTTGTACAAATAAGAATGCGTCGCGGTCATTTTGACCGCCCCGCCCTGCCGCCCGTCGGTTTATCGCCTTAAGGAATGCGAACGCGAACGCTGCGCCGTCGTTTAAAACATTTCAATTCCAAAGGCTTCTACTGCGAGCGGACAAAATTCTGTACGGACTTAGCCTGCCATTGAACTCTTTAAAGAGTTTCACTTAATCATCACATTACTTTAAATGATCAAAATTTTGTGAACAATATCGGAATTCTCTCACAGTTGGAACCAGTTTTAACATCGGTTGTGTTTACAGTTTAATAGTCAACCATATGATTGATTAGATACGAAACTGTAAATATACAACTTACTTTCTAAAGAGTATATTATGATAAATAACTGGAACTTCCTTCATGCCTTCAAAAATCTTCTCGGTGTCTTTTGAAAAACTAATGACGGCAGCCTGAAATAAAGAAAATAATGAAAGACAAAATAAATATGAAATAAAACCTACATCTAATTGTGAATATAAACCGTCGAAATATTTCGATTGTAGAGTCATTTATGAGGTCCAGAGTGAATATAAATTAATTAAAACTCATTAAGTACACTCGATCTTATTATGAATTCCATCCGGTCGTTCGGGTTCCTTTCCAGTACGCCCCCAACCAAAACGCACTCACAGTGAAGAAAATGTTATTTCGTTACATCCCTGGCTAGGGATTTAAATCGTTACGTATACAAAAAACAATGATGTGACAACTTGTACTACTTAATTAGTTAAATGACTAACCTCGACAGCTTGGTAGTCACCGCCGTTTTGCTTACACATCGACTCGAACGCATTTTTGTAATCCAGCTGTGTCGACTCGGTGCTACCGATGTGACGTGGCGTTACCACTGGAGTCATTGCTATCACAAGGTCATTAACACATCAGTCAGTTTATGCTGTTGATTGACGGCACTCGTTATTTGCAACAAATTTATACAATTAAACCTGACTCGTTTCGCCTCGCGGCTTTCTCAAAGGTTTTGAATGACAATTACCAAGCATAGTGAACCTTAGGATCCATTAAAATGCCGAATATAAAAATATTTATGTTATAGACAGGCCAAAACAGGTCAAAAAAATGTGTGATACCAGCTCAAAATTATACTCCAAAAAGTTAGGAGAATAAGATTTTTATTATTTAACCCGTCAGATATCATTGCAAAAATATTGTAGAATAGTGCAAACGATTTCGTTCCATATAAAAATCAAAATTACGAAGAACGCTTTGTGCGTATGAGTGGGATATCCACCATGTCCGGTACATGGTGGATATCTCACTCATACGCACAATTAAGGAGTCATTCATCATTTCGAACGACTGTACGAAGGATGATAAATGGCCAGGGAGGAACTGAATGTTGAAATAACTTCAAACAGAGATGAAATAAAAAGGACACATATTGCACCGAACCAATGTAAATATGGGACGAAGGCAGGAAGATCATGATTATGATGATGAATGAAGGTGACGATTAAAACTGTAAACTTAACCGACAATATAGAAGGGACTGATGCATGGAGCTTCTATTGAGGTCTAATATCTGCTTTGCCTGAGTCTGTTTCCAGAAAGGTATGAACTGAGAATCTTCAAGTCATGATTAAAAAGGTTCCTTCTAGGCAGACATGGTCTACAATGAATCGTAATTTACCACCAGTTTAGTTATAGGTAAAAAGTAAGCCTACCTTGAATAAAAAACTGGTTTCCGAGATTATGAAGGAGAAAACATCTGTGATGATATCTCCATGGGGACAGTGTGTTCAGTAGTCGAAGCTTCTTTGGGTTATAGTCCAGATATTCCATATATATTATAGGTATGTACAACGTTTTAATCATTTTTTTAAGTAAAAAAGGGAAAAAAGGATACCTGTTGCAGGGTGCGGTGTCGTGCTCGTGGTCGTGCTCTTGCTTGTGTGGTCCGTAGTTGAGTTGAATATCTGAAACCATTGTTAAATTGAATATAACATGTGCCTGAGTGCCTGACACTTCAGGTTACGATGAATGAGTCAGGCAAAGTGTTATTGTCATAAAGATTGCCTTCATGTCCGTGGTATTGCGGACGAAA
Organism: Lithosia quadra; assembly: GCA_963576445.1. Lineage (NCBI taxonomy): Eukaryota > Metazoa > Arthropoda > Insecta > Lepidoptera > Erebidae > Lithosia > Lithosia quadra. The sequence goes on along the minus strand of OY754879.1, from coordinate 4,911,350 downwards.
TGCAGGAAGGTCACCATCACTGGCCACATTCTGCTTAAGTAACAAATATTTGGCCATGCCATCTCCACCGGGCTCCGGTAGGAGGGGTAGACCCAAGAAGTGCTGGCTTGACATCATAGAAGAGGACATGCGTGCCAGTGGTCTCAATGCCATTGATGTTAAGTCTGTTCAAAATGGAGAAACAAAAGTCAAAAGAGCCTTGAGCAACCGGGAGAAACACGAGGATGATGAGGAATTAAATACTCGCTGTCTTGATTATTGACGGTCTTGCAATTAGGGAATATAATATATATTACACTGTTATCATTTTTGGAATAAAAAAGAATTCCTACAAAAGCATTTTTTATGTGTGCCGGTGTGAGTAAACTTATCAATTTATAACGAGATCGTAAAGCTTCTGTTAAGTCTCAAGGTGTAGAGTTCACACGACGAGAAGTCCTCAAAAAAGGTGCAGGTTCTCAATATAATCTCAAAACTTCCGATTGAGTGAACCGATTTGGTTCATTCTTTTTTTATTTGAAACCCCCAGCTTAACGTGTGATAAGAAAGAAAATGTTTTTTTATTGCGGATGACTCAACATGCACACATATAAATAACGAAATCTCAAAATTAAAAAAAAATATATATAATAATAACAATATGCATCTGAATGGAACGTGAATTTTTCGTTTTTTTTTTTACGCGACCACAGACAATCTCATATTTTTTGCAAGAATTATTGGGGACGACCCTACAACTATTTCACTCTTAGTATCAATCGATATATCCATTCGTTAATCACTGTTTTATATGGATAGATTATGTTGACAAAAAGAATTTAAGTATGTTAGTATAATCCAAAAAAGTACTTACATTGATGAAGCCATCGCGGACAATTTGGGAGATCCCGTTGAAAAATATTGATGCCGTGGGTTTGTCACATGTCTCCAGCTTTTGAGCTATGCACTCCAGTAACTTATCATTCAAACTTAACTGTAAACGTGAAAGTAGAGTGAGTTCTTAATTAGTAGATCAAAAGAAACTGTATCTGTTATGATGGTGTGTAAGTATTGAGAATTTTAATTTTTAATTTTTTGTATTTTTTTATCATAATTAGTCGCCAAATGCAAGTTTATAAAGTTACAAAACTCTGCAATGGTAATTCATAGCATTGCAGCAATGCGATATGACTTGCAGTCAGCGTTATTGGGTGTATCTACCAATTGCTATTGCTTTGAGACATTGCCTCTTTGGGAGTTTTTTACTAGAGGCAGTAAAAAATTGAAAACTGACGTGTGTTCTATTAATCTCTTCAGTCCCATCCACTCCTTTCATATCCAGAGTAACTCGTGTATGGCTGAAGTGTCTCACTCATACGATACGATTCAAAGCAGTGCAATTCATCTGATGAGACCGTTAGCCTGAAGGCCACTATTATAACATTATTGCAGAACGGTGAGCCTCATTCCTAGGACTTCACTAGCTAACTATCAGATATGGTGAGTCATTACATTAAAAAAAACTTACAGCTGTAGAATAATCCGTAGTCGACTCTATATACATAATGGAATTCTTATAATATTCGAGACACGTCAAGATCTCAAATTGCTTACTTTGGAAGCACTGTGGACCACCATGCGTTACAAACGCTGAAAAAGAAAAATAATATCAGAAATGCGGATGAATTGCAACTTGCAGTTAATTCCTGTAAATAACTCGGTCCATCTTAAAACCGTAGAAGGCCTGAGCTCAGGTCGAATGCGAGAGATTTACCTTTTGGGTAACCTGACACCCCGTTGATTGAGACCCATGACGGCTTGCTCTTTGAGTCGGTTCGAATCCGACAAACCACCCCCAATGGCCGACGGGGGTGGTATCTATGTAACCCACGAACAAAAGGGTTTGTTAGCTCAAGAGTAACAGTGTTACCTTGACGTCAGAACATAACATCTTATATATCTACCTTGCAAATACATACATACATATGCTCACGCCTTTTTCCCTCTGGGTTAGGCAGAGACAACAGACCGCCATCTGCCTCTGTCCTTACATACCTACTTCACGCGCTTCCTCTACTGTCATTAAACCTTTCGAGCGCTTTTGACCTGCCCTTTTTACAATAAATCATTAATTTGGTCAGTGCGATACATAAATAAATAAAATTCCAAAATAAGTCATCTGGGGCTGTGAGAACAACTGTTTTAATAAAGCTTTCAAACTTACATGTAATTGGTTCAGCTTCATTAGAACAAACGTACTCTAAAACTTGGTCGGTTACATTTTTGGTGCCTTTTGTGAAATCATGTTTTCCGTCTCTTCCTATACAAGGCATCACGACATCGAGAAATGTGTGATAGCAAGTTTTCAACTGCGGACTCTTGGCACAATACCTGAATAAACAATAAATAGATAATTTAGAAATGAGAAACGAGAATGATGATTTGATAACGAGAAATGATGAGATCCGCAGGAGAACCAGGGTCACCAATATACTAGCTCTCCGAATTGCGAAACTTAAGGGGTAGTGGGCGGGGCAAATCGCTCGTAGAGCCGACGGCCGATGGGACAAAAAGGTTTTCGAGTAGCGACCACGAACCGGAAAACGTGGTGTGGGTAGGCCTCCGACAAGGTGGACCGACGACCTGGTAAAGGTCGCGGGAAAACGCTGGATGCGAGAGGCGCAGAACCGGTCGTCGTGGAGATCCTTGGGGGAGGCCTTTGTCCAGCAGTGGACGTCTTTCGGCTGAATGATGATGATGATGATGAAATAATTTAGAAGAACACCCAATCATATTCAGTAAAATTTTGAAGCAATTAGTATGCTAACTTTTCGTAATGATTTCGATCGGGAAAAGAGAACATCCAGGACGGGAGTTGAACCCACGACCAGTCCCTTACAGTGGGAATACTCTGACCAACTAGATATTCGAAATTCTCCGATACAATTTACGACTTGGGGTGCCGTTCATCATTTCCTTGTAGATATACTTATTTATGACGTTCATTATGCATACTGCTAAGAAGTGAAATACCCTGCCTGAGTCTGTGTTTCCGGAAAGCTATGACCTGCGAGCCTTTATGCCAAGAGTGAATAGGTTTCTTCTAGGCAAGCGTGCTCCACCGTCGACCACATCATCACTTTCTATCAGGTGAGATTGTGGTCAAACGCGAACCTATTGACTATAAAAAAAAGTTCTCCTTCAAGCTTTCTTGTACTCACTTTTGAAAGATTTTTTGGTATTCGCTATATTCACCGGCGTATCTTAATTCTCTTTCAAACACGTCGACACCAAATTCGTTGTTCAAGCAGTCCAAAAACAGATGAGCAGATTGCTGAAATGAAAGTAGCGACTTGTTATATTCGTATGTATCCTTATACCAATCTACAAGCCCTAGACGCACACTTGGCGACAGGCGACAGCGACAGCTCGGCGTCTAGACGCAACGACAGGCTGCGGCCGACAATTTCATAGCGCCACGAGACGCGGCGACTCCCCTAGCTTGGCATCGCGACAAGCGCGTAATTCTAAATGTAGGATATGGTTGGTTTTTGCCCTGAAGATCTTGATGGGGTCATACACCCTTAAATTTAATAATGTACCTACTTACTCAATAACTAACCTCAACTTTTCTGTAGCTCACACCGTTCTGCTCACACATGAGTCTCATTGGCACTGGGCGGGGCTCGATGGTAAGATAACCATCTCTGCCAACGACTGGAAACAAAGTCAACTATGACGCTGTTGTGTTTTTGATTGAATTGAATACTTTCTTCTCTTAAGCCAAGAAATGCAGAGGTGGTAACACAAGGAGGGTGCGGGCCAGAACCTCCAATTGGTGCACCCGGGCAACGGAGACAGCAGCACCTCTCACTTGCAGAGGAGACGCTGCTGCCTGCGGTAAATACGCGCGAAGACGGATCCGAAATCCGACACGAAACACTTTCGGGGTAGCTAAATGGCGAAACGTCAACGGATACGAATATTTTCGTTTTTCAGAGTACGGCCCCTGAATCGCGCAAGTGAAGTTCACACGCGTGTATGACATCTCATCCCGTTCCTCCACACACTATAAATAAATAAATAAATAAATATTCTACGACATTCTACACAGCGCCCTCTAAACCCAAAGTAAGCATAGTTTAACTAGCTTGTGTTATGGGTTCTAGAATGCTGATAAACATACTTACTTATATACTTTTTTTTGTAAATATGTAACATACATATTATACATAGAAACACCCAGACCAATGCAAATAGACATATTTATGCATACAAATAATATTTGCACTGAGCGGGAATCGGACCCGCGCCCCCTGCGTAGCAGTCGTATGCACTACCGCTACGCCACAGAGGCCGTCAAACACGAAATGAAACTACTTGCACAACAGCTCGGTCTGTTTCATCTTTTTATCAAAACACAATTTATAACTTCGTTGGCTTCACAGTGACGAGATGGTAACTAAAAAAAACGTAAAAAGAGGTAAACGGTTACCTAATCTTTGCGCATTGCTGTTCTCAAAATAGTCCCCTTTTGGTGTTGTGTTCAGATCGTCGGCATCCAAATTGAATACCTGCAACTAAATATAATGTGATTTAAACTGTGTCGATGGTGTCCCCGGTGCCGAATTGGGAAAAGTGTTATGAGTTTTGCTGTGAGGAAAATATTAGCATGGGTGCATTGAATCAATATTCTCACTGTCATGAATATTCGAGAAGCTAAGCTCACTTTCGGTGAAAGTACAATCTTGGGAATTATTATTATTATTTTGTGAATAGTGATCAGAAATCTTCTGCCAAGTTTTAAGATTTACCTAGATCACACGAAAAGGGACTCGAAAAATAAAGCAGGCCATACAAGTAATTTTGGTTTTAATACACAAATTATCAACCCTCTCGTGCATTCGTTGACAACTGTTTTTATATGAATGGATATTTGCAAAACGTTAATTATAATAATATAAAGAGCCTAGCCTATGTCAGCGGCATTGTCTATGCGGACGTCTGTTTCCAGGTTTTTTGACTATAATTATCTCCGGTTCTACTCAACCGACTGTGATCAAAGATGCGTAAGTTTAAGTCTGAACTTTCAAACAAAAACCGCATCAAAATCCCTTCCATAGTTTTTGCGTCCATCGCGCACAAACGGACAAACCGAAAAAGAAACAAGAATGTCAAAAAAAATATTTTCATGCTCAGAATTGTTCATATTATAACCCAAGTTTTTTGTTTAATATTTATAATGTATAACTATATAGTTCACAATCTTATAATAGTAATATAGATAGATAGATAGATTACTTACTTGGCTGAAACCATCGTGGACGATTTTGGAGACATTCATGAAAAAATTTGATGCTGCAGGGTTGTCACACATCTTCAGTTTTTCAGCTACGCACGTCAGTAACAGTTCGTTCACTCTTGACTGTAAACCGGCAAATAATGAGTTCTTAAATCATAGATAAAAATAAACAGTGCCTGCAACTTTGGTATTTGAAGGTTAAGTCTTATTACATTTTTTTGTATCTTACTCATAATCGAGGTCGAGTCACCAATCTTTTTTGAGTATAGAAAATTCCGCAATATGAATCCATAAAGAGATTTAACTTATAAATTACCATCAAGCGCGGTGGTGAAGTCAAAAAAATACTTACCACTTCAGGGAGATTCACATTCTTATCCATGTACATAAGGGTGTTCTTATATTGTTCGGCACACATCATGAGAGAATATTGCTGGCTCTGGAAGCACTGTTGACCACGATTCTCCATGAAAGCTAAAGAAGAAAAACAATGTAAGAGAGAGAACGCCTTCTTTACATAACAGTCGCCAGAGTTGAAACTCGGATCCGGCAAAGGCGGGAGTGGCCCTCTAGAGGGCTACTCGTAGGCGCTCTGACTAGCAGAGGGCACAGTGGGGAGCAGGCGAGGGGCAGGCTGGTTCTCCGAGCATGGACGGACACCTCACCGTCGCGTCGGCGAGGTAACGCGATGTTCACCCTACCCCTTTTCTGGGGGTTGAGGTAGCCGTCTAAATACTATTTGGGTAACCTAACACCTCGGTGTTTGACACCAGATATCTTTAGATATAGTCCCTAGATAAAATGAGATAACGGTTATAGGCGTACCACAGGGATCAATCCTAGGACCCTTTCTCTTTTTGGTGTATGTAAATGATCTGCCCTATATGATTGAATCTCAGGCTGGCATAGTATTGTTTGCGGACGATACATCACTTATTTTCAAGGTAGATCGGCGTAGTACAGATGCGAATAATATTAATAGTATTTTGAACGCCATCTCAAACTGGTTTTATGCAAACAACCTATTGTTGAATGCAGAAAAGACCAAATGTATTAAGTTTACATTGCCTAATGTGAGGCAAGCACACGTTAATGTGGTGCTGGAGGGGCAAAGGTTAGAATTTGTAAATAGCACTACTTTTCTAGGCATTACATTGGATTCAAAATTGCAATGGGGTGACCATATAATTACTTTGGCCAATAAACTCAGTTCTGCTGCTTATGCTGTCAGACGGATTAGGCGGTTGACAGATGAACCTACTGCTAGGCTGGTATATTTTAGTTACTTTCATAGTCTGATGTCTTATGGAATACTACTATGGGGGAATGCAGCAGATTTCGAAACCATATTTATATTACAAAAGAGGGCAGTTCGTGCCATTTATTGTCTAGACAAGAAAGAATCTCTTAGGGAACGATTTAAAACGGTAAATATTTTAACTGTAGCTTCCCAATATATATTCGAGAACATACTGTATGTCAGGAAAAATATATCCAATTACACAAAAGTAAGTGACATTACAGTCAGAAATCTGCGCAATAAAAATAAACTAATCCTTCCTTGTTATCGGCTTAGCAAAGTTAGTGGTTCTTTTAGGGGGGAAGGTATACGTTTTTATAATAAATTGCCTGAATCGGTCCTTGGTATGCCTGACAATAAATTTAAAACATTTGTTAAGGCCACCTTATGCAAAAAAGCATACTATAGGACTACTGATTACCTTGAAGACAAAAATGTCTGGCTTGAGCATGGTGCAGGCCCCTCCTAGAATGCTAAAGTGCTACAACTACATAATGCTGTAGTTGTGGCATTTGCCTACTACAAATATATTGATATTGTGGTAGGCACGCGACCTTTTTTGCTATTTTTTTGACATTAGTATATTTTTGACATTTTCAATTATTTTATTGTTTAACTTCGGTTAAAATTTATTATATATTTTCTTTTTTTTTTATATACCTTTATTTATATTGACACGAGACAAAATGTACATTCGTCCATATTTAGTCTTAAGATATCTATGTATAACCTGACGTCTTAAAATGCAGCAGTGGAGTTTGTTGCGCCGTTTCTTCTCCACTAGCGCCTAGGAAGCGGTGGTAAACTTAGTATTAAGTAGTTTTTGACGTCAAAAAGATGTAATTACGTTACACTATTTTGAAAAATAAAGAAATTGAAATTGAAATTGAATTGAAATTGTTCATAAAGTTTTTTCACTCACTTGTAACTGGCTCACCACCATCTTGACAAACATATTCTAAGATTTCGTCGGCTACTTGTTTTGTAACGTTTGTAACGTCATGATGCCCGCCATCTACACAAGGAATTACGGCGTCGAAAAATTTGTGATAACAGCTCTTTAGCTGCGGACTCTTGGCACAATACCTGAATAAAAATAAACAGATAACTTTGAGGTAAACTCAACCATAACTTTAACGTTAAAAGAAAGGCATACAACTCTGAAATCGCGTTTTAAAACCAACTAATTATTATAAAGAGAGATAAACCGACTATTGTGTTTGTTTTTGTCCGCAATATTAAGAATTAATATTAGGAATTTCAAAAATCCACTTATTTTAAACATTTTTTCACGACATAAACTATACATCAAGAGTAAATTAAGAGGTCTTGAACATAGACTTAGGAAAAGTAGTCTTGAATTAAAAAATCTAATATGATTTGCTTGTATTTTTGTTTTTAGTTCTATGAAATACCAGTAAGGTAGCTAGTACTAGTGCTAGTACTAATAGCGGCCAAAGTTCAATTTTGGTACAGGTGAAACCTTTAATAAACTAATTGACAAAAGATATCTATGGCAGTCGTTATGTAAAGCCTTAACCGTCCTTAAAAGTCCGACAACTGGTCTAATTATAGAACTTCAATATCTCCAATGGATTGTAGAGGTCAGATGGCAGTCGCTACACGGAAAATATCGAAGTACGCCGTTTCGTAGTTACACTGAGAAGCCGACCACAACTAAGTTGAGCAAAGGGTCGGATGGTGATGGCTGCCAAGGAGATAAGTATATAAACCTTTCACATGTTTAGGTATATGGGTACTTATCTTCTTGGCCATTTTCTCATTCTCTGAACCTTTTTCCCAACTCAGTTGGGGTGGGCTTTTCAGTCTAAACGTGATTCGGCTGAACTTCGATATTTTCCGTGGAGCGACTGCCATCTGACCTCCACAACCAATGGTCATTATGACCAATGGCGATAACGAAGTTCCAAGTTAGACTGGTTGGACTTTTGTGGGCTCCAACTACCCGTAACGACTGCCATAGATGTTTGTATGGCAACCGGGACCGACGGCTTAACGTGCTCTCCGAGGCACTAATAGACCTGCGATAAATACACACATAACTTCGAAAAGCATCGAAAAGTTATTGGTGTGTGCCATGGTGAACCTGGGATCGAACCCGAGACCTCATCTCAGCAGTCCATTACCCAAACCACTAGGCTACCGCGGTTGCACTTCTTGACCATGTACTATTATTTATTCTGAGGCCATGAGGACATTGCTGTTATTTCTGGTACTTACTTTTCAAATACACTTTTATATTGGCCATCAAGTGCAGCTCCACTCAAATCACGTTCAAACGCTCGGACTTCAAAACTGAACTGTAAGCAGTTCAAAAACTGTACAGCAGAGTTCTGGAATGAAAATGGTGACTTTTGTAATTTTTTAAGCTATTGCATAGCTTTTATAGCGGGCTTTGAGCGCGTCGACCGAATCAAGAAATTCCGTAACGAAAATAAAAACCTAACACTCCCCCATTGTGTCGCACAAGTTTCAATCTTATTTCAAGTATAATATAAAAAGTATGGTTCTTACGCAGATAAAAGTTTCAAAATTTGCCCGAAAAAGTCTAAAAATAAGCTATACATATATAACTCACGAACGGCTGAACCGATTTGGCTGAAAGTTGGTAGCTTAGAACTAGAAGAAGAATATGGGATACTTTTTATCTTGCCACGGGGACTACGACGTATGCCACGGGTGAAGCCGCGCGGCACAGCTAGTAGTAACAATATATATTTTCATCCAATATTTCACACCCACAGTGTCTGTTACAAGAATGGCAATAAATCTGTTACTGAGGAAATTATTACTAAATATGGCCACACTATTGCATTATATAGGTAAGCTAACAACCTGTCATGATAGTTTTTAAGGTTAAGATGAACAAATAAATAAAATGAAAAAAAAAATTAAATAACTAACCTCAACGCTGTCGTAGTTCACGCCACTCTGCTCACATTTCCTTTTTAGCATATTTTCACCCATCGGTGGTTCAAGGTAGTGGCTATCGACCAACACCACTGAGGACAAGATTATGACGATAATGAAAATTACACAAGGATATTGACGTCATGAAGATATTTTCAAGGTATAATGCAAAGTAAAATTCGCCCGATACCTTATATAGTTCGCCAGAACAAATTGTTAAAAAATATGTTACACAGCATCCCCTTTTAAAAAGCTTAAAAAGCACCTCTTAAAAACACTTGCGAACTCCATATGTGTATACGCATCTGGGATGTTCGCGGATGCACATATTAGATTTATTGTATGCTACAATTACGTAAAAGATGCGTACCTATCCCTTAAGTGAACAGGGTAGCTCCAATAGCATCCTGAACATGAGTGCAAGCAGACTGGACTGCAGATAATATATTATATGAACCGGTGTTGTCAAATCTTGCATGGGATACAGAAATAATTCGTAGGTACTTACTAACATAGTTTTAAGTGTTACTAACTCTTTGAATATAGAAATTATTGTTATAATTATTATATTAATATACTTGTATACCTACCTAGTGTATTTTAAAACAACATTTTCATGTATAGTCGGCATCTAAAGAATATGAGCATTATTAGATTTTAAACATTAGTTTTTGAGCAGTATTCGTTATGTTTTTAGTGAAAAGACCTGGCAAAACTTCCGCCTAGACAATTGTTAAACCTGATTAGATGGGACTGATGGTATGTACGAAATAAATAAGTCTTAAAAATCATTACACGCTGGGTGAACAGTTTTGGTCTGCTACAGACTACCGTCTCATGACAGGCAATAGCACAGCAATAAGGAGAATAGATAATGGGTGGTTTCTTTTTTTTTTTCTTTCTTCCTGATGGTGGCGTGGTTGGCAATTTGCCAATCCATTAATGGACCAGATAAGCGGTATGCTTGTTCCTCATGCGCGCTAGTTAAAGGAGGAGAGGAGATTACGTTCCAGCAAAGGGGTCGCAACCAAAGGCTACTGCCGTGTTTGATTTGCCGGTGTGGGCCTACCACTAGTAGGTTGAAAATTCTTCCAGGTAGGCCAAAGTCTTCCAGGGTCCCTGGGGAGTTCCTTCTTAGGATATACCCGGGGTACCTGATGAAAGACTTAAGTAGACGGACCACTGTGTGGTTTTAGTCGGTTTGATCCCGACATAACCGCTTCACTAGGCCTGGTGAGGTGGTACCCGTTGGGGGTTTCCACACGTAAAATAAGGTCCCATGGGAGAAACCATGTCTCCCGGCTACAGGTTCAATGGCAGATATACAGTGACAAGAGTGAATGAAATTTTTGTCGTACGGTTTGATCATACCTTCGGCGGGTAAAATGGAATTGGCCAATTTAACTTCAATGCTAGTTACACAATGCAACTATAATATAATTTGCTTAAATATTTACTATGCAAAACAAAAAAAAAATCTAAATATAGTAAGTATAATTTGCTTAAATATTTACTAAGCAAGCCAACAAAAATATTGACATCAAAATGGTTTGTAATTAAAATAGTAATTGGAAATATATTTTTCACTTACTGAAAGCCAATATGGCGAAAATTAACATTTTCACCATTTTTCACGTTGTTTGTACGCTTGTAAGTACAATCACCTGCAGTAGGAACAAATGCATGAACACTGCCATTAATCTCGGTATATATACATAGGAACAAGGAAACCCTTATAATATTACACTGTTATCGATCATAAATGAGTTCTCAGTAATACAGAACTGAAAACAAAAAACAAAGTACATATTTCAGTAATAAGCTTCCAGAGCCGCCAACCGTTATCATTTCAAACGCCCAAACGCTAGCACGTGATTATGGCGTTGTAACACATCTACCTTTGATTTTTAGGGTTCCGTACCTTTTTTTCCGTGCGGAAATCTTCATGGATACCTCCCCCGCGACCAGCGGGGCAGGTTATGTCGGACTCCTACCGACTAAAACCGCACGCCGCGCGCCGTCTTGGGTCTATATGCACCGGGGTTTAAGGTGGCCCCCAAGGCATTGACATCGTACCCTGACTGACCCCGGGCCATCTACGGTTTCAGATCAGCCTCGGGGGTGTGAGAGGGTACCTCAATACGAAAAAATCGAACTAATATAGGACTTATGTGACTCTCAAAAAATCCAACTTCAAGTTTAATTCAGTTGAAAGATACGGTAGACGAATAATATTTGAGTAAAGTTATTTCGCATCTGGTCATCTGATAGATGGCTGATAGACCTTTAGAAACGATTATAATATCATTTATTGTTTCCGTAGTGCGTAAGAATTAGGTACCTAGATGATTACAGCGTTGCCCCAAAACGTAAATATATCCAAATAGGTACCATAATCTTCTGATTTCAGTTTTTTTTTTAATTTTGAGGTAGGTACGGAATCCATATAGTTAGAACTTGATAATGTAGCTTAGCTATTAGTATGTTCATAGAAATAAATAATTGATACGATAGGTAGGAGGTAAATGTGGTTTGAAGTAATAAGATAAATGCTGAATGTTATTTATTTTATTGACCGACTTAAAAAAGAGGGTTTGCAATTTGATTTAACTTTAATGTTTTTTGCTACCTTCGTAATTTGTGAACAGTTTTAATGGTGTATTCCACAATAAATTCACAAATCACGCCTTTTTCCCATTGGTGTAGGTAGAGACAACATCTTTCCACTTGATACGATCTTAGCATACGCCACTCGCTTCTTCAACTTTCATAAATGTTTTCAATCTAGCACGTCGGTTGTAGATAATCTTGTCCTGGCCTTTCTCTAACTTCTAACACGTTCTGGATCTGACTAACATACGTACCTTCGCCTAAGTCGCCCTTTATCGGGTAACCCATTCACCATCTCTTCATATATCTGTTTCGCCAATCTTCTTTCATCTATCCTCTCTACATATCCGAACCATCTAAACATTCCTTTCTCTATCTTGGTCACTACATCTTCAACCATACCGCAACGTTCCCTTCTTACGCTGGTCCTCATCCGTTAAATTAAGCTTACTTTGACTTTGGGTCTGTCTAGGAAGAGCTGGGTAAAATGACATAGAATATTTATTTATTTACTATAATGCTTCACACCTAATCATTCACTGCCATATATGTGAGTGTAGGGACGAGAATTCTTCTTTCAGACAATGCCTCCTTAGATATGTTCTGGCTACTTACTGCAGCGCCCCATTACTTGATTACTAGCCGAAATTCTTTGCTCAAGGTTCACAAATTAGGTAGCCAGGAAAAACGAAATTGCATTCGATTGCAATCTCGCGCTTGGTCTACACTGAGTAGCGAGATTGACTTGAGCACCAAAGATCTTGGTGGAGTCCCCCAAACAAATTCAGTATGTGAATAAATAATATTGTCTCGACTACCTACATACTGAAGGGGAAAAAAATAATGGGTTCTATTAGACTTCTATCGCAATTTGATATTATTTGATTATGGTACTAAGGAAAAATTGTTGTATTAATAATAATTCTATTTATTTCAGATAACAAATAGTTACAGGGTATATTTTTAATTCTAATAGTTATAGGTAGGTTTTTGTCGTGCGGAAATCCCACTTATATATACTTATATAGTAGCACCCCCGCGGCCTACGGGACCGGTTATGTCGGACTTGAACCGACTAAAACCGCACGCCATATTGGGTCTGCAAACGCCAGGGTGTAAGGTGATCCATAAGGTACTTCCCTTACACTCGCGCTGACTCAGGACCAGCTCAAATTTCGAGATAGCCTTCTTTGGTGTGGGAACCAGGGTGTCCCCATCTTGCCCCGGAAAAAAGCGGGAGGGGGGACGCTCAATGGCGCTCAGACATTGAATCCTTCCTGCTCAGACACAGATGATCCCCCAAGCACCCCTTTCTGGAGATCACCTGCGTCAGTCGGTACGTGAGGCGTCTCTCGAGCCATGAGATCTCCTTCCTAGCCTCTCCGTCTCTTCCCAGCCCTTCCCCTTCCCATTAGGGTAGGCAGCGCGTGTGTGACACCATTAGTGTTGTACACGTTCATAGGCCACGGTGACCGCTTCCCATCAGGTGGGCCGTGTGCTTGTCTGCCACCTACGTAGTATAAAAAAAAATGACGGAAAGGTTTTACCGCTGCTACAACGGCGTGCCCTTTTAATTGTTATACCCACTTAAAATTATTGTACAGTATTAGTAGTAGGTAATTAGTATTGAAATAGGTATATACACTTTGATAGTATTATAGAAACAATAATACGTGGTTATCAGGACCGGTATTTTGCCGGAAATCCAATTAAATATAAAAGAACAGAGCGTATCGTACCTACATATTGATCTATGAACCATGCGGTCATTATGATTAAGTTGCATACATACAATGAAAAGGTAAAACCTAAGTTTTAATCAATTTGTTACGTACCTATGTTAATTTGCTGTTTTTGTATGCTGCTTATGGCCCTGGTTTGCCCGCGTGGATGTTGGTTATCACGATTTTTGGTCATGTCTCCGGTTTTTTGCGATCAAACATGCGCCCGATTTCATGTCCGTTATTTATACCATCGCTTTTTTCGAATGCGGATAAATAGACTTCTATGATTTTTTTTGTAAATACCTACTACATATTATACATAGAAACACCCAGAACAATTATGAATAGACACATTCATGCATATTTGCACTGAGGGGGAATCGAATCCGCGGCCCCTGTCGTAGCCGTCAAATGCACTATCGCTACGCCATCGCCACAGAGGCTGTCGAGTACAATACAGCCAAATCCCGAGATTACCCCTTACAATTTAACAAAAACACAAACTTCACCTCTTTATAATATTAGTAGGTATAGAAGATAAAATATCTTTGCATATTTGTGTATAAGTATTAAATTGTATTGTATAGTTTAGTGTTAAGTATTGTATTGTATGGTTAAATGACTGAATTTTGCAAGGAGGTAGGACACAGCGGAATCTCCCGTCCAAACTGAGCAGTCCGACTGGTGTAGTACCTTCCGCCCTTTAGAAGACCTCGCCCACAATAACCATCGTATTGTGTTCCGGTTAGTAGCGTGGTAAAAGTTCACAAATCCCCCCATCCCATCCCCCAGTCTCGGCAGCACGAGTGTGACGTGACGTCCCTGGTGTTGTACACGTCCATAGGCCACGGTTGTTGACAATCTTTTGCCTATAACTTTTTATCGTCTTGATTCAGGAACTTGATGTTTATTTATTTATTTATTTATTATACTAAGTACAACCACATTGTATATATTACACAATTCACATTACATTTATTTGTTGGTAAGTGTTCTGATATATACAACAATTACGGTTTATACACCTAATATAGTCCATGGACCTCAGTACTTATAAGGTATTAATTTCAACTTGTTCGTTCCTGACGTAGTCGACTAACTTTGTACATTAAAACTATTCAACACTTTCCTTGTTCCAATGTGCCTATATAATGAGGTAATTTTTGTACCCCAAATACATTCGAGAGTTTGTTTTGGAGAAGTTCACTTGAAAATGTTAATCTTCGCTGTACTAACTTTGAGTAAGTGAATTTTTATCATGTTACTGTCAATTAATCAAATTTATTCCCATCGAATATGGTTACATAGGTGATATCGTTTATCTGCCAAAGCCACTATGACCCGAACTTCATAATGGGCCATCGTTCTTACCTGTATTGGGAGCATGCGCTGACAAACTTTCAGCTTTTATAAAATAACGAAAGTCTGGGGTCCACGGGCTCTTAGTCCAGTACTCCGTCTGTGGCCGGATGATTTGCTTACACTTTCAACCGATCAGTCGCCCTGCGCCACAGCGGGAGAAAGTAGGTACGTTGTATACCTAATTTGAACTAAATGTAACAAGTTTAATTTCAAAATATATTAGCCATTATCCCTAAAACGTTTAGAAGTCACGGTATGAATGTCCGTATACAGGCGGTTACATCTCTGACCGTTACTCAACACATACTTTTAAAACAATATTGAATAACGTGGCAATCCGTCCGCAGACGTTGTACTATTTTGTATGGCAAATTTGTGGCTCATATCACAAGTTATTAAGAATGCTTTGTGTCCGTGAATGTGTTAAAACTCTATATTCTGCTCCATAAAGCATGCTAGAACTTTCAAAGAAGTAAATTATATCAATTTTATATTGTACAATATCTTTCTTGCTATTCTTGTCTATTAGTTCAACATGGACGCAAAAACAACTCAACGGATTTTGATGCGATTTCTTCGTTTGAACAGTCTTGGACAGACTTAAAATCTTTCGCATGTTTGATCACAATCGGTTGAGTAAAACTAAAAAAACGCGAAAACCGACATCCATGTGGGTGGAGTCGTGGGCAAAGGCTTATTTGTAATAAACACATTTTATTGACGCTCAAACTTGGGCACGGGTATCCTCTCCTCTAACGAGAGAGCTGAGAGGGTTTAGACTTAAATCCACACACGTTGGCCTAATGCGTGGGTGGATCAGACATGTATTTGTTCTAGGACATGTGGGTATCCTCACAATGTTTTTCCTTCACCGTCAGCAGATGGTAAATCATGTGATTAGCACATATAAATTCCACAAAGTGAAATTCAAATTGGTAAGTACTGTCCGGCCGGATTCGAACTCGATACCTCTGAGTAGAGGCCGCGTCCTTATCCATTCAGCTACCATCGCTTACTCTTTATTAAAATTTATGATAAGAGCGTCGTAATATTTTTTGTTTTCAGTGGCCGTGGTGGAGGAACGTATTCTCAAAGCCAGCCAGAATGGTTGCGATTCCTAAAGAAATCATGTGAGGGAAAAAGCGTAGACGTTGAAGTTAGTTATTATTTTTCCATAATATAATTATCTAACTATACTATCTATTATAAATTGCAAGTGAACTGTAAATTGGAGAAATGGGTGGATCCGCGGGCGTCAGCTAGTGTATGTATATATGATGGTCAAACTATGAGTAATATCACGGAAACGTTTGTTTTGACAGATCATGCTGAATACCGAAGTTATTTCTCAATTTTTCCTTTGAAATCGTCCGTTTTGAAAACGTGGCGTTACTGTCAGGCCTGATTAAAAATAAATGAACACGTGTATCAGCGTTTCTCAAAATTTCAACACTAAAGGCACAAATAGGATTGTTCGCGATGGACGCAAAAACTACTGAACAGATTTTGATACGATTTTTTTATTAGAAAGGTTTTGGTTGAACTTTAAATCTATCGTAGATACGTTTGATTGCAATCGGTTGAGTAGAAACGGAGATATTACCAATAAACTAAATGTCTATTGGGTAACCTAACACCCTGATAATAATTGAGACACGAGATGGCGTGTAGTTTTAGCCGGTTCGAGTTTGAAAGAACCACCCCCAATGGCTGTCCTACTTTTTGTTATGTAAGCTATCCTATTTTTTAAGCTAAAGCAAGATACAAGCAGTTTGTGTTTACGTTCTGGCACCAACCTCATAACCAGAGCCCTAATTGATGTATTTTACAGTTTTAGGTTTTTTTAATCTACTTATACCTATCATTATTTTTACATTTAATATTCATAATCTTTATATACAAACTATAGAAATGAATCGCCACAAAATTTCGGTTCGATGACGATGCATTCAATGAACTTTTTGTGGCCTTGTCAAAAAGTAGTAAGTAGGTAAGGATTTATATTTTATCTGTATTACCGGTAAGCTAAAACTTTTTTTTTCATGTGGAAATCCGCGGCCAGCGGGTGGTAGGTATCAGACTCTTACCAACTAAAACCGCACGCCGTCTAGGGTCTTCTGACGCCAGGGTGTAAGTAGGTGGTGCGGGCCGGAACCTCCACGTGGTGCATCTGGGCAACGAAGGCGAGCAGCGCCTCCCACTCGCCACGGGAGACGCTGCTGCCTGCGGCCAATCCGGCTGGGGTGGGAGTGGCCCTCTAGAGGGCTGTTCCGAGGCTCTCCACGTGTCCGTCTGACTAGCAGATGGCACAGTGGGGAGCGAGCGGGAGGCGAGCTGATTGTCTGTGCGCCAGCGGTTGGGTGACAGGACGGCCTCCTGTCACCCTACACCCCACCGTCGGCGAAGTGGCGCGATGCTCGCCCCACCCCCCCTGTCGGGGGGTCGACGGGGCCATCTTAAAACCGTAGATGGCCCGGGGACAGCTGGGGTGCGAGGGATATGCCCATTGGGTAACCTTACACCCCGGTTACTAAGGCCCGAGACGGCGTGCGGTTTTAGTCGGTTCGATCCCGACATAACCACCCCCGATGGCCGACGGGGGTGGTATCCATGGGGATTTCCGCACGATAAAAAAAAGGGGGTGTAAGTAGGTCCATAGAGCATTTCCCTCACATCCAGGCTTGACCCGAGCCTTCTCCAGATTCGAGATGGCCCCCTCGAGTTTGGGAACTATTATGTCCCCGTCATGCCCTAGGAAAAAAAGGGAAGGAAGGTGCGCCTCGGCCTGCTTCTGTTAGGGTGACAGGCGGCTCAACCCGTCAACTCCAGGCCTGCGCTCATGTAGGATACAGGTCGTTCATCGCGGCAAGCTACAGCCTGGGAGTCTTCAAGTCTAGAGTGAAGAGGTTACTTCTAGGCAAGCGTGCTCCACCGTCGACCACATCATCACTTACCAACAGGTGAGATTGTGGTCGAACGCGAGCCTATTACCAATAAAAAAGGAAGATTATTAAATCTAATAATTTACTCTTCCGCGTGGTAGGTACACCACCACCATATCCGTGGGAAATTCTGTACGAGAAAAAAAAAGGTACACCGTATTCATAAAAAATATCACCAATTTTATTTCAGACAGCTTATAAGGCGTATGCAGATTGCATGAACGGCATCTTCAACAATAATTTCGATATCAGTGTGCCCCACAGTGAAAGCGAGTATGAAAGAGAGTTTGGCAAGTAAGTATCCTACCTAAATAAAAGCGATGTTCAGTACCCAGCTCAACTAACTCTTTAACTGCCTCTTGCATGGCGAGTGTTCCGATGAGCTCTTCCAATTAGTCCCACCCTCTCTTTTCTTTTAGAGAACTATACGTGCAAGACTGAGACATGAACCAAGCGATGCGATGCGAAACAATGATTCTTTACCAGCGCACGTGTTTCCTTTCTCCTAGTCTTGGGTCCTTTAAGCGAAGCGTGAAAAAGCATTTGATGAGGCCGCATTAACTAAAAACACTCTACAAAACCAATGTTACCCGATCTTAGTCGAACTCCCAATATTCCTCCCAGCCACTAATGCAATCGAATGCCTGGTACTGCAACGACTCGAGTGATATCTCAAATCAATCATCAATTCAGCGTTTTCATTTGCGTTAGGGTAATACATGTCGGGTGCGGGCCGGAACCTCCACGTGGTGCACCTGGGCAACGGAGGCGAGCAGCGCCTCCCACTCGCCACGGGAGACGCTGCTGCCTGCGGCCAATCCGGCCGGGGTGGGAGTGGCCCTCTAGAGGGCTGCTCCGAGGCTCTCCACGTGTCCCTCTGACTAGCAGATGGCACAGTGCGGAGCGAGCGGGGGGCGAGCTGATTGTCTGCGCGCCGACGGTTGGGTGACAGGACGGCCTCCTGTCACCCTACACCCCACCGTCAGCGAAGTGGCGCGATGCTCGCCCCTCCTCCCTGTCGGGGGGTCGAGGGGGCCATCTTAAAACCGTAGATGGCCCGGGGTCAGCTGGGGTGCGAGGGATATGCCCATTGGGTAACCTTACACCCCAGTTACTAAGGCCCGAGACGGCGTGCGGTTTTAGTCGGTTCGATCCCGACATAACCACCCCCGATGGCCGACGGGGGTGGTATCCATGGGGATTTCCGCAAGATAAAAAAAAGGGGCACCAAGTTGCAGTTCAGGTTGGCATGGGCCTCAAAGATGTTGATAGGGTTCTATACGCTCTGTCCTAAATATTTCAACAAGAGTTGGTTGACTATATTTTGTTTGTTTAGGTTATGTGACAACAGTTCGCAGCTGAAAACTTGCAATCTCAAGTTTTACGACGCCATAAGTCCTTGTATAGGCACTGACGAGAACACTGATGTTGCTATAATCAAAAAATTAAACGACCAACTCATATACTATGTTTGTTCCAAAGGTGGTTCCCCAATTACAAGTAAGTGTAACTTTTTTAAAACAGTCGTTATGACATGCCCAGATACTATATTGACGACTACAAAGTTCTTAGTTCAAAGTTCATTATTTGTTGAATATGGTACAAAAGTGATATTTACATTATAGGGTAGGACCACATCATATCCTGCCGGTTCTGGTGTACAAATTTTACATTTTGAATGAAATAATTATTAAATACATGCAATACAATTTAAAATAATAAAATTCATGTAAGTGTTAAAGTGTCATTCAAAAATTCGTGAATATTATAATAACATTTCTCAAATAGCATATCCTTTGAATTCCTTTTAAAAATGTCAATACTTACATTTTTCCAACTATTAGGTATCTTATTGTATATTTTTGGAGCTAAGTAAAATATACTACTCCACATAAGACTTGTCTTAGCTCTTCGAAAACATAGTGCATATCTCTACGTCTATTGCGGTTTACTAAATCAGACAGCTGTGAAAATAGAGGAGTGTTATATTTAACAAAGACAGCTGTTTCAAAAAAAAAAAAAAAAAATATATATATATATATATATATATATATTCTCTGTCTACGATATGTATAGACGGAAGTGTCAGAACTCTACAAGGAAATTTCTAATGTTCTTGTTGACGACCTAATAACGTCAATTATTTGAACTCTTTTCCGTTGCTCGAACATGAAGCAATTGTTTTTTGAGGTTTATAATAACAGACACAACCTTTTTTATCCTAGCATTATATCCAAAGCTTCCACTTTGAAAATTGAGATCCGGTTTCCTACTTGTTCAAGCTCAGTTTTATTTAACGTTCTAGATATTATGGGTTACGGGGCTGACTACCATCTGAACCCACATACCAAAAGTAAAACCTGCACCACAATCTCGTCCGTTCTAGGTTTGGGCTCTGCATATAATAGTATTAAATTAAAATCCTACTCTCTTCTAAAGTTTGTGAAGATAGTAACACAGAACTTCGTATACGGACCCTGGACTCCGAGATGGAAGCCTCAGATACGATCGGGATCCGGAACTAACGCCAGGAGGACGATGGCAATAATAAAATAATAATCCATGGCATTTTTTTTCTTCTTCAGAATTTTTGTGAATTTTTGTGTTTGGATGCTATCGTGGTGTAATTACGTCCATAGCCGACAATTTGCCATTACATTTATAGGATACATATGACTCTGTGCTTTAAGGCTGTAAATATAAATACAGATCGCTAGTGTCACGTCAAACACTCTTGCACGTGCACACAAGTTACCTCTGTCACCCACGCATTGAAGAACTTCGTGTTGTGGTACTCCGTCTGTGGCCGGACGATTTGCCTACAATTTCAACCGATCAGTGGCCCTGCGCCACAGCGGGAGAAAGTAGGTACGTTGTATACCTAATTTGAACTAAATGTAACAAGTTTAATTTCAAAATATATTAGCCATTATCCCTAAAACGTTTTTTTTTCCTCAAAGTCACGGTATGAATGTCCGTATACAGGCGGTTACGTCTCTGACCGTTACTCAACACATACCTACCTACTTTTAAAACAAAATTGAATAACGTGGCAATCCGTCCGCAGACGTTGTACTATTTTGTATAGCAAATTTCTGGCTCATATCACAAGTTATTAAGAATGCTTTGTGTCCGTGAATGTGTTAAAACTCTATATTCTGCTCCATAAAGCATGCTAGAACTTTCAAAGAAGTAAATTATATCAATTTTATATTGTACAATATCTTTCTTGCTATTCTTGTCTATTAGTTCAACATGGACGCAAAAACAACTCAACGGATTTTGATGCGATTTCTTCGTTTGAACAGTCTTGGACAGACTTAAAATCTTTCGCATGTTTGATCACAATCGGTTGAGTAAAACTAAAAAAACGCGAAAACCGACATCCATGTGGGCGGAGTCGTGGGCAAAGGCTTATTTGTAATAAACACATTTTATTGACGCTCAAACTTGGGCACGGGTATCCTCTCCTCTAACGAGAGAGCTGAGAGGGTTTAGACCTAAATCCACACACGTTGGCCTAATGCGTGGGTGGATCAGACATGTATTTCTTCTAGGACATGTGGGTTGTGGGTATCCTCACAATGTTTTTCCTTCACCGTCAGCAGATGGTAAATCATGTGATTAGCACATATAAATTCCACAAAGTGAAATTCAAATTGTTAAGTACTGTCCGGCCGGATTCGAATTCGATACCTCTTAGTAGAGGCCGCGTCCTTATCCATTTAGCTACCATCGCTTACTCTTCATTAAAATTTATGACAAGAGCGTCGTAATTTTTTTTGTTTTCAGTGGCCGTGGTGGATGGAACGTATTCTCAAAGCCAGCCTGAAGGGAAGCCAGAATGGTTGCGATTCTTAGAGAAATCATGTGAGGAAAATAGCGTAGACGTTGAGGTTAGTTATTATTTTTCCATAATATAATTATCTAACTATACTATCTATAATAAATTGCAAGTGAACTGTAAATTGGAGAAATGGGTGGATCCGCGGGCGTCAGCTAGTGTATGTATATATAATGGTCAAACTATGAGTAATATCACGGAAACGTTTGTTTTGACAGATCATGCTGAATACCGAAGTTATTTCTCAATTTTTCCTTTGAAATCGCCCGTTTTGAAAACGTGGCGTTACTGTCAGGCCTGATTAAAAATAAATGAACACGTGTATCAGCGTTTCTCAAAATTTCAACACTAAAGGGACAAATAAGGATTGTTCGCGATGGACGCAAAAACTACTGAACAGATTTTGATACGATTTTTTTATTAGAAAGGTTTTGGTTGAACTTTAAATCTATCGTAGATACGTTTGATTGCAATCGGTTGAGTAGAAACGGAGATATTACCAATAAACTATAAATGTCTATTGGGTAACCTAACACCCTGATAATAATTGAGACACGAGATGGCGTGCAGTTTTAGCCGGTTCGAGTTTGAAAGAACCACCCCCAATGTCTGACCTACTTTTTGTTATGTAAGCTATCCTATTTTTTAAGCTAAAGCAAGATACTTACAAGCACGTTTTTGTATTTACGTTCTGGCACCAACCTCATAACCAGAGCCCTAATTGATGTATTTTACAGTTTTAGGTTTTTTAATATACTTATATCATTATTTTTACATTTAATATTCATAACCTTTATATACAAACTATAAAAATGAATCGCCACAAAATTTCGGTTCGATGACGATGCATTGAATGAACTTTTTGTGGCCGTGTCAAAAATTAGTACGTAAGGATTTATATTTTATCTGTATTACCGGTAAGCTAAAACCTTTTTTTTCATGTGGAAATCCGCGGCCAGCGGGTAGGTATCAGACTCTTACCAACTAAAACCGCACGCCGTCTAGAGTCTTCTGACGCCAGGGTGTAAGTAGGTCCATAGAGCATTTCCCTCGCATCCAGGCTTGACCCGAGCCATCTCCAGATTCGAGATGGCCCCCTCGAGTTTGAGAACCCCTGTGTCCCCGTCATGCCCTAGGAAAAAAGGGAGGGAGGTGCGACTCGGCCTGCTCCTGCTACGGTTAAAGGCGGCTCAACCCGTCAACTCCAGGCCTGCGCTCATGTAGGATAGAGGTCGTTCATCGCGGCAAGCTACAGCCTGGGAGTCTTCAAGTCTAGAGTGAACAGGTTACTTCTAGGCAAGCGTGCTCCACCGTTGACCACATTATCACTTACCAACAGGTGAGATTGTGGTCGAACGCGAGCCTTTTACCAATAAAAAGGAAGATTATTAAATCTAATACTCTTCCGCGTGGTAGGTGCACCACCACCATATCCGTGGGAAATTCTGTACGAGAAAAAAAAAGGTACACCGTATTCATGAAAAATATCACCAATTTTATTTCAGACAGCTCATGAGGCGTATGCAGATTGCATTATAAACGGCAGCCTCAACTCTAATTTCGATATCAGTGTGCCCCTCAGTGAAAGCGAGTATAAAAGAGAGTTTGGCAAGTAAGTATCCTACCTAAATAAAAGCGATGTTCAGTACCTACCCAGATCAACTATCTAACTCTTTAACTGCCTCTTGCATGGCGAGTGTTCCGATGAGCTCTTCCAATTAGTCCCACCCTCTCTTTTCTTTTAGAGAATGTAGCGGACGATATTCTTTACATCTCATAAACAATAACCGCTCCGCTTACCCGCTCCGCCTATGGCGAATGAAACTTGGACCAACACCTTACCTAATGTCGCTATCGCGATGGACGTCAAAAATACCGAACGGATTTTGATGCGATTTTTTTTTAGCAGAACCGGATATATGGTCACAATCGACTTAAAAACGAAGCGCGGGCGAAGCCACGGGTATCAGCTTGTATAAAAAGTAGCCTATATGTTACCCAGAACTATGAACTATAATCATACCAAGTTTGATCAAAATCCCTCCAGTAATTTTTGATTTTAGCGTGAACAAAAATTTAGTGCGGACAAACAGAGGCACAGAGGCACAGAGGAGCCCTTCTGCGTTTAATGTCCACAATTGAAGTAGACCACATTTTAAAATGACCACTTCTAGAAATTACCACTTCTAGAAATGACCACTTCTAGAAATGACCACTTCTAAAAATGACCACTTCTAAAAATGACCACTTCTAGAAAATGTAATCAGCATGGGCATAGTCACATTTGCTAAAAAATATCTTTAGATAGTTATTCATAATGGGTGCGTGCAACTCGAACTAACTAGACTATAACCTAATGCTTGTTGGACTGGACATACCTATTTCTGAGACAGTTGTAAATAAGAGTTAAATCGGAATTCATTTAATTATTATTTGTAACTGTTTAATACCAGGTTTGAATAATATTCAGGAATAAAAGAAACTCATAAAAAACATAACACTTTTTCTAATTAAAACAAGAGGGAGAAGCTACACTTAAACTAATAATCACTTCAATGATTTAACTCAAAGTAAATAACTTTTTTCAAGAATTGAATTGGTGTTATAATGTCGGTTTCAACATCTTGCATGAATTGTGTAATTTTTTTGTCTACGTAAATTTGTCGATCCCGTCTATTTTTCTTTGGTACATCAAAATAGGATTTCATAATTTTGTGATCTTGGTAATCCGCTTCCCTCTTCAGTTTTAAAACAAATTTAAAAAAGGGACACTTTTTTTGAAATCGCGCATTTATTCGACGATGCCATCCCTCGACGGGATTCGTCGTACGGTGCCGTTCAAAAGCACAGTTTAAAATTTCATCTCTAACTAATGGAATCCATTGTTTATTAAAATATTTTTTAAATTTTCGGATATCTTCTGTGTCATCAGTCTCGCGAATAATGGTATTCTGAGAGATTGTCTTTATTTAAGAAGTGGTCATTTCTAGAAGTGGTTATTACCAGAAATAGACATTCCAAGAGTGGTCATTTCTAGATGTGGACATTCTATACCTTGTCTAATTTAGGATGATAATTTTGACAGTTCACGTCTATGAAGTATCATATTTTTATCAACGAGATGATACCTCAAAAATTATCGTAGCACATAGACAGGTACCGCCCACTTGCCGTAGTGAAGAGACTTGAAAGAAATCAGCACAATTGACTGTAGACAAATGAATCGAATGAATCGAAATTAAATTAATTTATTGAAATTATTAAGTACTTATCTACTACATTTTTTTATAATATAATTAACTAAGTATAATACAAAACATAAGTACCATACTATAAAACTTCTCTTTTGTCATCCTGAAGTAAGTTACCTAAAATAATAAAAAAATAAATGCTTTTGTATTTTTGTAAGTATCGATTCCATATTCTATGGGAACGATAATCGAAAATCGAAAGATTCGTTTTCGATTATACTATATGGGGTACCCTACTTGAAGCTGTCAAAATTATCATCCTAAATTAGACAAGGTATAAGAAGTAGTTTATTTCAATTGTGGACATTAAACGCCGAAGGGGCACAGAGGCACAGAGACACAGACAAACAGACAAAAATTCTAAAAATCATTGTTTTGGCATCTATTACATTCATAAAGGCCCCTAATATTTTTTTTTCTCATATATCTTCCATGTACAGACACCGATCAGTTACAGACTTATTATATGTATAGATCTACTCATTGTAGCTTTATTTCATGTAGAATTTCATATTTAAGTGTATTACTGGTGTTTAGAATCATAAATACAAATCATCGCTTTCTCATAAATCATATTTCGTAGCGTAGATTTCATATCTTCGTAGAATAGCTGCATAGCACATATTCTCTGGTGGAAAAGCACCCTAATACTGAGAGTCAAGCTTAAGCTAGAGCATCTTTCGTTGTATTGCAGGGGCACTAAGTTGCAGTTCAGGTTGGCATGGGCCTCAAAGATGTTGATAGGGTTCTATACGCACTGTCCTAAATATTTCAACAAGAGTTGGTTGACTATATTTTGTTTGTTTAGGTTATGTGACAACAGTTCGCAGCTGAAAACTTGCCATCTCAAGTTTTACGACGCCTTAAGTCCTTGTATAGGCACTGACGTGAAAACTGATGTTGCTAGAGAATTCATCAAAAAAGTAGACGACCAACTCTTAGACTATGTTTGTTCCAATGGTGGTTCCCCAATTACAAGTAAGTGTAACTTTTTTAAAACTACAGTCGTTATGACATGTCCAGATACTATATTGACGACTACAAAGTTCAAAGTTCTTTATTTGTTGAATATGGTACAAAAGTGATGTTTACATTATAGGTGGTCCTACCCACATCATATCCTGCCGGTTCTGGCGTACAAATTTTACATTTTGAATGAAATAATTTTATTATTAAAAACATGCAATACAATTTAAAATAATAAAATTCATGTCAGTTTTAAAGTGTCATTCAAAAATTCGTCAATATTATAATAACGTTTCTCAAATAGGATATCCTTTGAATTCCTTTTAAAAATGTCAATACTTACATTTTTCCAACTATTAGGTATCTTATTTTATATTTTTGGAGCTAAGCAAAATATACTACTCCACATAAGACTTGTCTTAGCTCTTCGAAAACATAGTGCATCTCTACGTCTATTGCGGTTTACTAAATCAGACAGTTGTTGAAATAGATGAGTGTTACATTTAACAAAGACAGCTGTTTCAAAAATATATATAGACGGAAGTGTCAGAACTCTACAAGGAAATTTCTAATGTTCTTGTTGACGACCTAATAACCTCAATTATTTGAACTCTTTTCCGTTGCTCGAACATGAAGCAATTGTTTTTTGAGGTTTATAATAACAGACACAACCTTTTTTATCCTAGCATTATATCCAAAGCTTCCACTTTGAAGATTGAGATCCGGTTTCCTACTTGTTCAAGCTCCATTTTTATTTAACGTTCTAGATATTATGGGTTACGGGGCTGACTACCATCTGAACCCACATACCAAAAGTAAAACCTGTACCACAATCTCGTCCGTTCTAGGTTTTAGCTCTGCATATAATAGCATTAAATTAAAATCTTACTCTGTTCTAAAGTTTGTGAAGATAGTAGCAGAACTTCGTATACCGGGCCCTGGACTCCGAGATGGGAGCCTCAGATACGATCAGGACCCGGAACTAACGCTAGGAGACGATGGCAATAATAAAATAATCCATGGCATTTTTTTCTTCTTTAGAATTCTTTGCGGATGGTGGTCTACAGTGCACCAAGAGCAAGTTGAATGATATCTTGAAATGCTTCAAACGTTTAACTATCGGGGCTTTCTCTGGCTTTGTAAGTTAAATCATTTCTATCCAATATAGATTTTCGCAATCTCGCTTGAAATGTGGAATCAGTCTCCGTGACTCTCTGGCAATATCTCTTTTCTATATTATGCTTTTAATACTATAACTAGCTAACCCGCGCGCGGCTTCACCCACGTGAATGTTGACTATCGCCACTTACTCCCTTTAACCCGACTGCCGAAGAAAGGAGGGTAATGTTTTTCGAGACTATGTATGTATGTATGTATGTCAATTTCTTTGGTACGGCCCATAGCCTAAACGGCTTGACGGATTTTGACATGCGAGGTATCATTTGATTCGTCGTGATTGTGTGAGTGACACCAGGTATATTAAAATTTCTAGAAATTTTACGAGAACGTTACTTACTTACTTACGTACATTACTTCTTTTCTTTTACATTCTTGTTATTAAGGAGGACACGCTAAAAGTAGGTCCAAATAGTATAGTTATATCGCATTTACGGTAGTAAGTCCTTTGAAGAGCTTCATGCTGTGGGAGATCCCCTTTATACCGCGGTAACAGATTACTGCCGCACTCCTTCACCGATCCCTTATCTTTGAAGACTGGGGTGATGATGCTCAGTCTTGATAGGTTCGGAATCTTAATTTTTGAGCATAACGTTTCGTTATTATTTTTTGGACTTTTTTATTTTCATGGCATTATATTATAATTAATACAACAATATTACTTGCTTATATAACGGTTAAGGGGAATTACCTCTCCACCCATTAATGGACTGGTGCCTAGGATATTAAAGAATAATCATACCAAGTTTCATCGTAATCGAACCGGTAGTTTTTGCGTGATGCCTGAACAAACAGACAGACGGACAAAAATTTTTTTAATCACATTTTTGGGTTCGGTGTCGATCGAGGAATTATATCTATAATAGATGACTGGGTTCCAAAAAAACCAAGTAGTGTAAACTCGAGGTACATTTATCCGGAGTGGTATAATTGTGAAATAATTCACGACAATAAAGTAAATTTCATTGACCAGCAAGGCTATGATGCAGGTTTTCCTCGTGCGGTTGTGGAAGACAACTGCCGCTTCATAAAGTCTTGGGCAGTTCTGGATGCTTTGCAACCGTGTCGCGTCGTTTGCCGATACATCGTGGAAAATGGTCCATGGCTGTAAAGCTGGCTGATAAAATGCACACTGGCTGCAAATACACTGAAGCAGATTGCCGAAATAAACGATTTTAATTTTGGTACCATACATACAGCATGTCTAAAAAAATATGTCGCACCGATTTTTGTTTTTAGTTTTATAATTAAGTAAGTATATATTTTTGTCTGTTTCAGCTCGAGGAAAACTCAGCTAATGGCCCCACTGTTTCATCAGGATTCATCGGCTTGGTTTAATTTACAGTCATATATACCTATATACAAGTATAAGGGTGAATTTCAACAGGTCCATTAAAATCTTCATTCCGTGGTGTTTTTTACCTTAATTTGTATAATAAAAATAAATCACGTATTTTAAATGTTTTGATACTATAATGTATTCTTGGTTAATATCTAGCAGATAACTAAAAGAACTAAAGAGATATAGAAGATTAGACTCGTCTTCTACTCACTGTACCTCGGAATCCACCACGTCATCCACTAACTAGAACCTTCTGCCAACCCCTGGTGAGAACCAATATAGGATTTAATTCACCCCTGATACGTGCATGTCGTGAGTACAATACACTAAATAGTAAACTCAACCAGCTGGATATCTTCCACGACTCATTTAATGTCTTCAGGAGAAGGGTTTTGGGGCTACTTGCATAGATTTGGTCCTTGATTTTCTTTATATACTTGTAAAATATGTAAACTCAATAATTACCGTATTCTAATAAGTGGCATTTGAGAGTATAATATATCAGGTTATGGTGTGAACTGTACATGCCTCTAATTGGTCTACATATAAGAATATTTTTACTCTGTACCTATTATATTAAGACAATGTTGTATATGGAGACTGTTGGTGTGTCTGAATAAATAAATAAATAAATAAATAAGATTAAAAATTATGCGCCAAAAAAAATTGTTTCTTTTTTTATACCACGTAGGTGGCAGACAAGCACACGGCCCACCTAATGTGAAGCGGTCACCGTGGCCTATGAACGTGTGCAACAAAGTACTAAAGGTGTTACACAGGCGCTGCCTACCCTAAAGGGAAGTTTATAATAGGTAACTAATCATACTATGGCCATGAAAACATAAGTCACGGAAATGAAACATCTGGGCCATGGGCACAGTAATGGAACTAGATTGTTTCACAAGGCATGGCAATGAATATTTTTTTCATTGCCACGTTTTTTTTCAACCACATCATCACTTACCAACAGGTGAGATTGTGGACAAACGCGAGCCTATTAACAATAAAAAAAAGAGAATTAGTACAAGGAATCACTTCACCCTACCTAGATATTCATGGTGTTATCGCTAAGAATTTCCAATTAAAGAATCATCGCCCTGCAAGCGATTTTTAATAATAAGAGGCATTGCATCACATGATACCGTATACAGGGCAGAATTTTTGGACCTCACCCAGAGGGAAACTACTCTAGTAAGAGGGAGAGTACTACGTTAGCAGGTTCGATTACCGAATCTCACAAGTACCTAAGTTTTATTTAAATCTTTGGATGTAGACTTATCAATTCTTTTTAAAATGGTGGGCTTAAAAAAAAAGAAAGGGTAGGCAGCGTGTGTGTGACACCTTTAGTGATGCATACGTCCATAGGCCACGGTGACCGCTTTTTATCAGGTGGGTCGTGTGCTTGCCTGCCGCCTACGTGGTATATAACAAAAAATTACAATAGCGTAACCATTTTACAACCAATACCACGCTTTAATAACGCTTTACCTACGTACGTGTTTCTTGCTTCTTACAATCCCACATCTGTCGAGGCCGTCTGGGCCTGGGTAGAGGCCACCATTCTATACCCCGATTTTTAATTCTAGGCAAGAAAATGACATTTGCAGTGTTGCAGGTTGTTGATATTTTAGAGTTAGAAAATGAGTAAATTAAACTGATTAATCTTTGTAAAACACACGAACGTATTTATTGTATATTTCCACGTGTACAATACATAATGTTTCAGGATGCAAGAGAAAAAAAAAAAACAATGTTGCCAACATAAGAATTATGATGGCTCGCTATAGTGCCAACATAGATAATTAAATGGTTGCGTTCTCAATTACCTAACACAGGTTTTTTGTATCAAATAAATAGTGATGTGGTTGAATCGAGTTTTCCAATTATAAGTTAGTCGTGAGTCGAGATTATAATTCTTTTATTAAATATATAAATAAAAATTTTATATAAATAAAAATATGTAATTTACGGTAATTAAACAGAAAACATACACAGTAAGTAATCAAATCTATATATTATATAAAATCAATTGCTGTTCATTAGTCTCGCTAAAACTAGAGAACGGCTGGACTGATTTGGCTGAAAATTGATGGGGAGGTAGCTTAGAACTAGAAGAAGGACATAGGATACTTTTTATCCTGCCACGGGGATAAAGTATGCCACGGGCGAAGCCGCGGGACACAGCTAGTATTCTATAAAAAATATTTCCGTCGTGTAATGTACTAGGCGAGCATAAACTGCAAAGAGGTTCATTCACTGATAAAAATAAAGAATGACTAAAATATCTAGTCTATTGATTGCCGAACATCACTATTGTAGCGGGTCACACTTTTTTGTATCAGTGACAGTTGCAGTTGTCATTTTCTTGCCTAGAATTAAAAATCGGAGTATAGATGGTAATCCTTAGAAAATAAATACGGACAGACTAAATAATATCAACAAAATGCGAGATAATCGCCGACTCGTTTACCTTTAGCAGAATCGAGGCCCAGGTCTGTGTGTGAGCTTGCTTTTAAGGTTGGTTAAAAATTGTTATAACTAATCTATTCGCAAAAAGCGAAGCGAAACAGGGCCCGTAGACAAGTGGCGCAAGCGTAAATCGCTAAGGAATAGAATAGATGCAGTTGTATTGTGGAGCATTGGAAATAAATTATCCTTTAACGTCTCCAAGTGTAAAACAATTACCTTCACTAGATCCCGTACTCCAATAGTGGCAAAATATGAACTAGCAGGGACACCACTGGAGCGTATAACCACAATGCGCGACTTGGGTATTGCTATGGATAGGTAGTGAATTAAATTACCGAGAACATATCAAACAAGTATGTCAAAAAGGCAATAAATCCCTGGGATTTATAGTTAGAACCTCTTCTAAATTTAATAATATAGAAGTTATTAAGTTACTCTACAATGCGTATGTTCGAAGTGTACAGTATTATTTCAATATTACTTAACTTTCATAATCGAACCATCGTCGTCGACGGGTATTAGTGTTAAATTTAAATTCACTCACACTCTAACTATTCACTATTTAGAATCCTCTAACCAGCTTTAATCTACTAAAATATAAGATTCCTTACAAAAATAAAGATAATTTTTACCTAACACATACCCTACCTACAATATTAAAAAAGATAACTACCTAATGCTTACATTCATTTATTCGGTAATTAAGTAACGTGTAATGATTAGCATCGCCTTGAATAATGTTGGGAGAGTGAAAAACTTTTCAAAGAAAGAAACCGAGAGAGAGAGAATAGGTACAACGGCCCAAATGGGACGACACGGGAAGCGACAGCTATCTACTAAAAAGAATAATCAAAATCGGTCGAAAGTTTTGCGGTAACAAACATAAAAATACAGTCGAATTGAGAACCAACCTGTTAAAAGCAAACGATTGAATTTATAAACTGCGTTACTACCTCGTGGATTGCCATTATTATCATAATAGCGTGGACAGTGGACAGTGATGGGTTTACATTTATTCCATAAGGAATAAATGTAGATAAGTAGTAGATGTATAGATGGGTTTCTGCCCTAAATTTTGGCATAAGCCCAAAATGCCAGGGCAGAAACCCATCTATACATCTACTACTTATCTATTATCAGATGGGTATAGGTATGTCTGGCATGGATCGCCCCCCCCCCCCCACCCTACCCTCCCTACAGATTCTAAAAAAGTCGCCAAATGTAAAACAAACAAGTCTTTTTATTTGCTTGAGAAACCAAACACAACAGATCGTACCGTTGCCGTTGTTTATATCCTAAATAAATAAACTAAATTTTCAACGCTTTTCCCGACACGAAAAAGGTAAGCGTTGAAAATTTTGATAGCTCTTCCGTGCACAACGTGTATAAAGGTATATTAGAACGATCGTTTAGCAGCCTCAGGAGACTAAAAACCTCAATAAGAAGCACTATGGGTGAAAATCACTTCTAATAATTTGGCCATGATGGGTGTGCTCAAAAACTTGTTCATGAAAACTTACAAGCTTACAAAACTTTCATAATAAAGTTGTCGAAAAGTTTTTAAAAACCCCTGAAGATTGTGATATCTTTTATACCACTTAGGTGGCAGACAAGCGCACGGCCCACCTGATGGGAAGCGGTTACCGTGGCCTATGGACGTGTGCAACACCAGATGCGTCACACTCGCGCTGCCGACCTGACCCGACGATTAAATTTAGAAGATATATTCTTCGACCACTTAATATTATGGTAATTAGAAAAGAAAATTCACTGTTCAAATTCAAACTCCTAATTTTTTTTCTAACCGCGCCCTGTGTTTTCCTGCATTATTGCCATTGTGGAGAAGCTGTCAACAGCCTTGGGCACCATAGCCTTTTAATGCAAACCTGCATCAATGATATCAGCCACCGTGCTCTGTCTTCGCCGGCGTGCCAGCCGATCGTAAATCTAATGGGATGAGACACGACGATGTCAATAGATGATAGATAGGCAGATAGGTAGGAGACCTTGAAAGATTATATGCTGGATGTGGGACGCAACATGCGTTGACAACCTTGCAACTCTACATCTTCCAATCACAGCTGGCTGTGCCAGTTCTCTCCTGCATCTGCAGAAAGCTTCAAACGGTATAAATACTCTAAGTTAGTTGGCGATTATATTTTTGAGCCGTTTGTATTTGACACGCTGGGGTCATGGGGTCCAAGTGTTCATCTTGTTTACGAAGATTTCGCCAAGCGGCTGATATTTGCCACAAGTGACCAGAAGGCTGAACTTTATCTTGCACAAAGAATTAGCCTTGCCATTTAACGTGGCAATGCTGCCAGCCTTCTGGGAACATTACCATACATAATTCTATGACGCATGTACGTAAATATTTAGTGTTACTTATTTGTTGCTACAAGTGAAAAGCTTCATGTGATCTCAACTTCACTTACAATTCATACTTTTCTCATTTTCCATATCAACTTGCCCCCCTGCCCTCACGATGCCATTGGCTGGCGTTGCCCTTGGCCTAAGAGGACGTCATCCATCAGTAATGTTGAATCCGATAATGACTACTCATATCACACTATATCATTAGTTATTCTGAAAAACAAGATTTAAACAAGGATAAAAACATAAATTAAATAGGCAGGAAAAATAACTGGTAAATATTTTATGCAGTTTTAATTTTATTTAGGCGATAAGTTAGGTTATAAATAATAAAATAGTCAGACTAATATAATATAAGTATGTATTTCCTTGGTTGGAAAACCCAGCTTTTTCTGTATAATGTGTGGTAGGTACTAATCATTTTATTTATTACTGTTGTTTTTTGGTCATAACTCCAGTTCTACTTAACCAATTGCAATGAAATAAACGCCTACCTGTCTAATAGAAAAGGGTGACACCCCTTTTTTATCGTAGGTACGGATACCACCCCCGTCCGATATCGGTGATGGTTATGTCGGAATCGAACTGACTAAAACCGCACGCCGCCTCGGGTTTTAATTACCGGGGTGTAAGGTTACCAACACTGACCTGAAATAATAAATCGCTAGACTGGCTATGCCATAGCAAATGACAGATATTTTTTGTGCCGATTTGAAGCGCCGCGTTTGACAGACGAGTGTACTGAGAACTAATTAGTTTACAAATGGCCGTTGTAAATAGGGATGTCAAAATGTATATCGATAATTTTCTATCCAATGCCAAAATTCGTAGGTATACTTTTAAAAACAAAAGGCTTGGTATATGATGTGATTCTACCTAGCACGACCCCGGATGATTATCATAATTTTCATGTAGTACAAATTCATGAAAAAAAATGTACTTTTTTGTACCATAGAATAAAATAAATGTACTCAGATATTTTCGCTGATAAAACGTAGGTGCCCTGTAGTACCTTTCTGGCACGACCCCTACACATTTTAGGTTTTATATCAACTTTATGGTGGAAAATACTATAAATATAATTGTACTTAATTGTACTCTATTTTACAGATATTTTTGAACGGTTCAAAGCCACAAAATTATTTTATTTACTTTTGCCTAAATACTTAGAATTAACAGTAATGGCGTAACGTTGTGACATTGATGTTACTTAAAAAGTAAAACGCTTTGAAACAGGTAAACCACCGTTCAAAAATATCTGTAAAATAGAGTACAATTAAGTACAATTATATTTATAATATTTTCCACCATAAAGTTGATATAAAACCTAAAATGTGTAGGGGTCGTGCCAGGAAGGTACTACAGGGCACCTACGTTTTATCAGCGAAAATATCAGAGTACATTTATTTTATTCTATGGTACAAAAAAGTACTTTTTTTTTTCATGAATTTGTACTACATGAAAATTATGATAATCATCCGGGGTCGTGCTAGGTAGAATCACACTGGTATATGTACTATAAATAATTTTATGAACATATTAAAATGGTATTTATCATTAATAAACACTTCAAATTGAAGTAGGTAGTCGAAACAGTGACATTTGAAAAAGTTTCATCGATACCAAGACAGTTGTTGTCCATCATTATTATTAGTTCCAAGTACACTCACGGCTGCTGTCAGCGCCAAAATGGCGATTTTCAATTAGGCACACTTTATTGGGACTGATCGCCAGTCCAGAGTACTTATTCAGGTCAATGGTTACCAAGTAGGCATATTCCTCGCACCCCAGCGGACCTCGGGCCATCTACGGTTTTAAGATCCTCGACCTCCTGAAAGGGGGGTGGGGCGAGCTTTGGGCGAGCATCGCTCCACCTCGCTGACAATGGGGTATAGGGTGTCGCGGTATCAACCCGCCCCCCACCTGCTCCCTACCGTGCCCTCTGCTAGTCAGAGGAACACGTAGAGAGTCTCGGCGCAACCCTCTAGAGGGCCGCTCTGGTCGGAATTGCCGCAGGCAGCTGCAGTGTCTCCCTTGGCGAGTGGGAGGCGCTGCTCGCCTCCGTTGCCCGGCAGGTGCACCGCGTGGAGATCCCGGCCCGCACCCCGGGTGTGACGCCCCTGGTGTTGCACACGTCCATAGGCCACGGTGACCGCTTACCATCAGGTGGACCGTGTGCTTGTTTGTCACCTGAATTGTTTAAAAAACATTAGCTAACGTTACTATATAGTTCACGGTAGTAGTGTGGGTCCCACTACTCCAAAATCTTGCCAAGAGATGCCGTACGCTATACTTGTTTGTGGCAAAATGCGTCGCCTAGAAACAAGTATAGTGTACGGCATCTAACTTGGCAAGGTTTTGACCAAAATCTGGTCACGTTAGATGCCGTGAACTATACTTAGGATCACAATAGTATTGTAGTTGCAGTGGGCAGTTAACTAGTTTCAATCTGTCATGATATTCGTTCATAAAAATCTCGATTTCTTTTTGACTTCTATCACCCCATTAAAAAAAGTACTCTTGTCACATATCTTCGGTATTATTACATCTAATTCACATTCTTTAATTAATGGGAAGTGATCGGATCATCATACAACACAGATACACTTCTTACCGTAGCTAGCATAACCTCTGTTATTAATCAGTGGTCCATCTCTGCCCCATTTTGATACAGTATCGATTCGATTGTCCGATGATCGAACTGTTAGTAGAACTAGTTGGAATAAACTGATTGTATTCTTTGAAAACCGATTTGCTGATGTACATCGAGACAAAAGTTAGTTTTAAATAAGTAGATATACAAACTCTTATAAAGTGTTTTTGGTTATCATGACCAGGAAAGCAAGATTCACTTATTTTATAAGCCTTGTTAGTAGATATTGGTAGAATATTATCCTACAATAACATGTCATTCCCTGTTTAATAATAAAGTATGAGTAATATTAGGTATTCTATGGTTATGTGCACGATCTAAGTAGGTACCGACATGAAATAGATATTAGGTGTTGACTGTGTGGGTGCGGGCCGGAACCTCCACGTGGTGCACCTGGGCAACGGAGGCGAGCAGCGCCGCCCACTCGCCACGGGAGACGCTGCTGCCTGCGGCCAATCCGGTCGGGGTGGGAGTGGCCCTCTAGAGGGCTGCTCCGAGGCTCTCCACGTGTCCCTCTGACTAGCAGATGGCACAGTGGGGAGCGAGCGGGGGGTGAGCTGATTGTCTGCGCGCCGACGGTTGGGTGACAGGACGGCCTCCTGTCACCCTACACCCCACCGTCAGCGAAGTGGCGCGATGCTCGCCCCACCCCCCCTTTCGGGGGGTCGAGGGGGCCATCTTAAAACCGTAGATGGCCCAGGGTCAGCTGGGGTGCGAGGAATATGCCCATTGGGTAACCTTACACACCTTAAGGCCCGAGACGGCGTGCGGTTTTAGTCGGTTCGATCCCGACATAACCACCCCCGATGGCCGACGGGGGTGGTATCCATGGGGATTTCCGCACGATAAAAAAAAAAAAAGGTGTTGACTGTGTTGAGAGCAATAATTCTATTTTATTATTATTTGAAGAAAACTGTAAAATATAATACACACAGAAAAACAAATGTAAAGTAGCTGTATCGGTACACTGGAGATATTTAAAAAATAATACGTGGGTTATGTTATATGAACGATTCTTAACACATTTTTTTAGGCTCTCCCCGTATCCCTCTGTCTAGCAGAGGGCACAGTGGG
The DNA here is from genome assembly GCA_963576445.1 of Lithosia quadra. Lineage (NCBI taxonomy): Eukaryota > Metazoa > Arthropoda > Insecta > Lepidoptera > Erebidae > Lithosia > Lithosia quadra. The sequence goes on along the minus strand of OY754879.1, from coordinate 4,874,052 downwards.
TAGCAGGCTGGGGGCGACCTGGTTCATCGAGCGCAGATGTAGGGTGATAGGTGTCACCCTACAGGGTGCGGGCCGGAACCTCCACGTGGTGCATCCGGGCAACGGAGGCGAGCAGCGCCTCCCACTCGCCACGGGAGACGCTGCTGCCTGCGGCCAAACCGGCCGGGGTGGGAGTGGCCCTCCCACCCCGGAGCTGGACTGCTCGAGGCTTTCCACGTGTCCCTCTGACTAGCAGATGGCACAGTGCGGAGCGAGTGGAGGCCAGCTAAGTGGCGCGAAACCGCCACTTACGGCTTAAAACCGTAGATGGCCCGGTGTCAGCTGGGGTGCAGCAAGGGATATGCCTATTGGGTAACCTTACACCTCGGTAATTAAGGCGAGACGGCGTGCGGTTAGCCGGTTCGATCCCGACATAACCACCCTCGATGGCCGACGGGGGTGGTGATTCCGCAAGATAAAAAGAAAAAAGAAAAAAAATGTAAATAAAATATTCTGTCCTTAGGTAAGTTATCTTCTAGCTGACATATAACGTAACTGATCACATAAAAACTACATCGTTCAGGTTTCTTAAATTTTCTAATGTCCCGCGCAGCTTTCTTAACTTTTCCTTTCATAAGAACCTTCTCCTGATAATAACAAACACAATAAAAAAAGAATTAGTGAAATCGGTCCAGCCGTTCACGCGTGATGCCGTGACCAAGGGAAATAGGGATTCATTTTTATATAATAGAAGATTAGTATGAATGTTTGTTACCTCAGAACTTTCGACTGGCGCTTCCCGTGTGGTCCCATTTTGTAATACGTGTCCACGATGGTGAGATCGGCAGCCGCACATAATCTGAAGATGTTCTCATACCCTCTGCGTTACGACTACCATACCTAAAACCACCGTGACCACGCTCAAAGGCCTTGCCTTCACCACCCGGGACTATTGCCTACGTCAGCGGTATGCCCAGAAACACTTCCCCAAGTTCTTTTTCCAAAACAAAACTACCGATAGACGTAATGCATGAACTTGCAGCCTAATAACTTATTTGTCACGCGTCATGATTATTGTTTTATAATATTTTTCCTTTTATTATAATCATTATCCTAAAAATAGTTGGTAAAAAAGCCTATATATATAGCTAACACCAGCATCCCAACTCCAATGCACGTCCTTCTGCGAAGCTAAAAACTTCGATGCAAAAATGGGCCGAAAATTGTTATTATTTTCCGTGGTGTTTGCAGTTCTCAATTCAGGTGACTGTCTTTCATAGTTTTGTACGAAAAAAATTTTTCGGTTATTTTTCGCCGATTTTTTTGCTTAATTAGGTAGTAAGCGAAAAAAGTAAACGACGAAAAAAAAAAGGCGTGTTTTAGAATTATTTTTGCATTTTTATTGCTTTGCATGTTATTTATTTAAGAATGTTTAAGTTTAGAATCTATAATAAACTTCTACGGCCGATTCCGAATCCGTTTCTTAGGCGGGACCTTTCGACTTATGATTCGCCAATGTATATTATCGTCTGATAACAAAATAGTTTCGACCTCTTTAGAGTATTTTCCTAATTAATCAGTCTTGTTTTTGTTTTTTTTATACTTCTTTGGACAAAAGAAAGATACCTAATGATTATTGTATCCAAATATTATGAAGATAAAAAAAAATTGGGTTATGTTAATTCAAGTTATGCGATGGACGCGAAACGTTTTAATGCGGTTTTATTTATAAGCTAAATAACATAATTTCATAATTGTACCTATATTAAGAAAGTTGAAAATAAAGATTTTTAATTTTTTCTATTATGAAATCTTGGTTAGACTTAATATCTGGCGTATATTTGATTGCAATTGGTTAAGTAGACCCGGAGATATCACCAAAATACGATAACCACCGAGGGCATCATCTAGTTCTCTTATAAAAACAAGTTCTGGAAGCTGTGACATTTATTACGGCAATGTGTACTTAACTTCGGAAACACCAACACAACAATTTGTCACTTACGCTAATATCGATCATTGTATCTTTAGGTATACCAATTGGGTGCGGGCCGGGACCTCTACGCGGTGCACTTGGGCAACGGAGGTGAGCAGCGCCTCCCACTCGCACTGCTGCCTGCGACAAATCTGGCCGGGGAGAGAGTGGCCCTCTAGAGGGCTGCTCCGAGGCTCTCCACGTGTCCCTCTGACTGACAGAGGGCACAGTAGGGAGCAGGCGGGAGGCGGACTGATTCTCCGCGCGCGCGGTTGGGTGACAGGTCGGCCCCCTTTCACCCTACACCCCACCGTCAGCGAGGTGGAGCGACGCTCGCCCCACCCCCCGTTTGGAGGATTGAGGGGGCCATCTTAAGACCGTAGATGGCCTAGGGTCAGCTGGGGCGCGAGGGAATACCCCCTATGTAACTTTACACCCCGGTAATTAAGAAGTGACGGTGTGCGGTTTCAGTCAGTTCCATCCTGACATAACCACCCCCGATGGGCGACGGGGGTGGTATCCATGGGGATTTCCGCACGATAAACAAAAGAACGGTATGCCAATCGTATTTTTAATTTTCAGCTGTCTTCACGGCCGACTACTTTTTCGATACTCCACTGACATCGCTGATGGACTTGATCGTGCGAGCGAAGTGTCCGAAAGATTATGATGAAATCAAGGTTAGACCTTTCATATATTATAATTATTATTAAATTCCTAAAGGTGGGTCTACGCTAGACGAGCCGAGCACGAGCGAAGCACAAGCGGAGCGAATTTTTAATTGAAATTAAACTTCGTTCGAGGCTTGTAAGTGAATTAGTGTTCGGCTCGTGCTCGGCTCGCCTAGCGTAGACCCACCTCAAGGAAGACGCGAATAGCTTCATAAGCCTTTGAAATTCATCGATGTGGTGGCTTATCCGATTTTCTCGTTGTAATTGAGACTCAAATGTTTGACAGATAAAACCAGTTTGTATGTGAAAATAAAATTGTCGTTTTTAATATGTTACTCCCAAAATTTTTCCATATTTTCCCACTGTATTTCTAAACCTTCCCTAGACTTCCACGAATATTTCAAAACTGAAATTAGACAAATCGGTTTAGCCGTTCTTTAATTTTAGCGAGACTTACAGAATTGCAATTAATTTTTATTTATATAGATAGATTTAAAAATCAATGATAGGTACCTATTCCTTCTTCACTAATCTGTCATAATGATGGTACATACGTACAATGAACAATGGTATATTTTATATTTTATTCCAGAGCGCCTATCAGGAATTTAAACATAAAATAGATGACGACTTTGATGAAAATATATTCGATGTTAATTTTATAGAAAAACATGCGGATAAAAAAACATCCTATAAAAAAGTCTTCAAAAAGTAAGTACCAGCCAGAAAAAGACTATATTTATATGTATAGTTAATCATTAAAGTATTATCACGCTTATTATTGGTAATATTATTAAGTGATGTGTTATAAAAAGGACACATTTCAAAACTAAAAACACATGTAGGTACTTACCTAACTTCATTCACTGCATATGCATAGGTCGAACTACGAGTAGGTACCCACATAATTATTTTGCGTTTATATGTATATGATTTATTATGTATTCATATGTATATGACTAGCTGTTGCCCGCGGCTCCGCTCACGTGGACGTCGATTTTCGCGTTTTTTTTACTATATCGCCGGTTCTAATCAGCGGATTGCGATTAAATATGCGTAAGATTTTGAGTCTAACCAAGACCTTTCTAAAGAAAGGTCTTACTTAAATTACAAATTTACCGTATGTTTACCAAACATACGGTAGGTAATTGGTTAAGTATAACAGGAGATATGACCAAAAACGACCTAAAAACGAAGCGCGGGCGAAGCCACGGGTATCAGCTTGTATGAAAAGTAGCCTATATGTTGCTCAAAACTATGAACTATAATAGTACCAAGTTTGATCAAAATCCCTCCAGTAGTTTATGATTTTAGCGTAAACAAAAATTTTGTGCGGACAAACAGAAAAACTGACAAAAATTCTAAAAATCCTTGTTTTGGCAGTCCCCTAATATTTTTATGTATGGATATTAACGGAATACAAATTAGTGTACACTACGTAGGTAAGTACTACCCGTATTCCATGCAATATACTTCATAACCAGTTGTTTGGAAAAAATCGCAGACTGCAATAAGACCGCTCATTGTACCTACGATTAACTTAATGTAGTATATTTTCTTTTAGTCTGAGATGTATATCCTGTTTAATATATTCTTTTGGTGTGCAATAAAGAGTACCTACCTATCTTCTATCTACATTTGACTATACTTACTTTTAACCCAATACCTACGAGTTTTTACGATTTTACTATAATCTTCAGAAAATGACTTAAGTGTAGGTATTCGTCAACTGGCTCATGTGGAACTTGAGTGGGTACCATACCTACTAACGCCAAACGTTTGTTAGATAATTATGTTGGTAAAAATTACGTTTGGGGTGTTGTACATGTAGGACTGTACCTACCTACGAAAATGATAAATTTTATTATGATAAAAATACAAGGATTGGGTGGATTAACTTTTTCGTTGAATTATTTTTGTACAGCACTAGTGCTTATACCTATCAGACTACTCTGATAGGTATAAGCACGAAATGCAGTATTAACTAAATATCCATTTCATTTTAGGTATTGCGCTAAAACGTCAAAACTGAAAACTTACTACCACGGATTGATGAGCGACATATCTAGTTGCTTGGACAGCAAGAAGGACCATTCAAATAAAGTTATCGACAAAATTATAGACTATGCGTGCGAAACAGATGGTACCATAATTACAAGTAAGCGTAAAAAACTTCACTTAAAACTGGGCGTGTCGTTCAAATTTGGTCTTCACAATCATTTATAAGTAATATAATAATATATTATGAGCACTATAATCACAGATTAAATTGGTTAGTACGTGTATAATCCTGGTTGCATCCAAAGCTTATACAAAATACTTTGGGCGCGGGTACGCGCTCTTGTCTCTTTTAATTAATAATAATAAATTCAATGTTTATGATTCAATTCAAATTTCAAATAAAAACTAAAAACTAAACAAATATTTACATGGCGTCAAAAAATTCCTCCGCATCATCGCTGACTGGTAATGTGCCCAGAAGGCTGGCAGCATTGCCACGCTGAATGGCAATGCTGATTCTCTGTGCAAGATAGAGTCCAGCCTTCTGGTCACCTGTGGCGTCGATCAGCCGCTTCGCCAAGTCTTTGTAGACAAGGCGGGCACTTGGACCCCATGACCCCAGCGTCTCAACCCCAAACGGCTCAAAAATGTAATCACCAACTAAGCTGGAGTATTTACGCCGTTTGAGGTTTTCTGCAGATGCAGCAGCAGCGCCGGCACAGCTTGCTGTGCTTGGAAGATGTGAAGGCGCAAGGGTGTCGACGCAAGTTGCGTCCCACACCAAGGGCCTACCCATCTTCCAAGGCAGCAATGACATACCATCCGGTCTCTTGCCATCGTCACGTACCAGTCCATTAGGTTCACGAACGGCTGGCACGCCGGCGGTGACAAGAGCACGGCGGATGATGTCATTGATGCAGGCATGGCGCGATATTCGGCCTGCGCTTCTGCTGCATGAAAGGCCATGGTGTCCAAGGCTGTCGACGGCTTCACCACAGTAGCAATGATGCGGAGAAACACATGGCGCGCCTAGACGGAGGCAAGTGGCAAGGCGGAAAGTAGTATCGTCCAACATGGTACCTGTGTTGGACGATGGAAGTGCCTGGATCCAGAGCCCTGACTCCCAATCTCCCACAGCCAACAGGCGTGCACGCTCTGTAACATTTGAAGCTGTATTAAGTAAATAATTTTTTAACAGCTTGCAGAGCGGCTCATCCCATTGTCTCTGGGAGGAAAGGTTACCAGGCAATTCAGTATTGGGACAGGCCACCCTCCAAGCATCTATGGCATCGGCCTTACACGACACCTCAGAGTTAACCTGTGTGTTTATTAAAATTTTCCTGGTTAACTCTTCGGTGCCATGGACCGATGACAGAAATGCTGGTAGGCTAACATCTGAAATTTTGCGAACACCGAGACCACCAAAGCGAACCGGTAGGGACGCTTGGAGCCAGGCTCGGTCGTTCAAGGCCACATTTAAAATTTTGCTTATGGTGTTTTTGATTATATTGTCAATTTTTGCCAAAAGTGTCAAATGTTTCCAAAACTGAGATGATCTGAGTGCATGGGTCAATTTAGGGACAAAAAGACAGAACCGAAGGATAGTAAACGCCGAATGAACACTTATTTTTTGTAATTGATCTGTGATGTTTTCAAAATTTTGAATTTTCTCATCTACAAATGTATGAAATCCATCTTCTAATACCGGGGACCCAAGGAGGCGCAGAGAATCTTTTTGTAATACCGTAATATTGGGGGCCAAATAATTAAATTGTTCTATAGTCGAGAGTCTGTCCGTTCTGTCAGTGATAAAAATTTCGCATTTATCTGAGTTGAGTTCTAAACCAATGGATTTGAATTTATTTTTGATAAAATTTAAGTCTTGTAAAACCGTTTGTACGCTGCCTCCTAAGGTCCCGTCATCTAGATACCATATGTTAAATTTTGAATTTATTTGTTGAATGATTGGATGAATCGCTAGACTAAAGATGACAGGTCCCAAAGGGTCACCTTGCTGACATCCAACTGCCGATTCCAAAAGATGATCCTTGTAAACTAATTTTGTCGGGTATCTATAACATTGCCAAAGGAACTTATAAATTTGAGGGGTTTCTAATTTTGCTTGGGTCAGCAAGGTATCCCTATTTACTGAATTGAAGGCATTCCTCAAATCAACCTTCAAAATGACCTCACCTTCACCACTGTCAAGATACGTCGAGAGCGCGTGTATGGCAGCCTCACAGCCCCCTTTTGAACCGAAACCTAGTTGCAGGGGCTGGAATTTTGCTGCAAGTTCGGTACTATAGTACTTGCAGCAAATTTTGGCTGCCAAACGTCGTAGCGTGCTCCCTACGGCAATGGGACGAATGCCACCATCCCTCTTGCGCAGGGCACATAAGTTGGCCCCGTACAAGATGCTGATGATGCCTTCGTCCACACTGCCGGAGAGCATCAGATTTATTAAAGCCGTCAGCTCCTTCAGAAGGGCATCACCGGCCTCCCCAGCACTCGGACATAACAAATCTTTAAGATGCTGGGGAGTCAGGCCGTCGAGACCGCCAGCAGATCCACTTCGGAAGGAGCAAACGGCTGCAAAAACGTCCTTGGCAGAAGTGTTGAGATACTCAGTGTTTGTATCGGGTGGTTCTGGGAAGGCAAGGCCGATTGATGGTGGTGGGTGCTTACTCTGCAGACCCGCGAGCGTGTCTGGAGAGTAAGGTGCCACCACGTCACTACTAAAAAGTAACCTCGAAGCTCCTCTTATATCACCTTCCCTTATTTTATTTTCTATAAATTTTGATTTGTTGGTTTGAACGGAATAGGATAATTTTGAATCAAAACGATATGAAGTGTTAGAGCAATTTTCTTTAATTTGGGCTGTCAAAGATTTTTGTGTACCACTGTTACTTTTGATATGTAGTATTCTGTAAGGGAAGGTTAGCAGTTGTTCCCAGGCCGATATGGAGTTCACCCGGACGACATGTTTAATACAATTTGATAAATTTTGAGCCACAGAAGGCCTAGCGCCTCGGGGAATCCTTTTTAAAACCGGAACAGAATTTTTCATGTCACTTAAAGATTGCCAAAAGGGAATTTGGGGGGTATCAGGTGAGACATGGCTACCCATTACAGGGATTATGGGACTTGGAAGTACATTTTGGTGTTTATGGGTCTTACCAATATGTACTTTCAAGCCCCGCTCACCTTTGAAAAAACGGGCCTGGGAACAAAAAGGACAACGTACGAAGTCACTTGATAGAGGAGCGGGTTGACTTGAACACCTTACCACATTGCCACTGCCGCTTAAGTCTTGAGGCATTCACTTACACTATATAATCTATATAAAATATAAACAAATATATACAAGGAATATAAAATAAATTTGACACTAGGTAGGTGCACTTGACACTTGAAGCGCCTGCGTCTTCGCATCATAGCAACGCGGGGGACCGGCGACGCCGCCCGCGTTGCTATTTAATTAATTGAATTTTTTAAATGAAATTTTTAAACAATTGCATTCCCAATGATTTTCTGATCGGAAAAAATGATCCGTCCTGGATGATAATTTTTTCGGATCTGGACTTGAACCCGTGACCAGTCCCTTACAGGGGAATGCTCTGACCAACTGAGCTACCTGGACCCATTCTAGATGCTCGAAATTTTACGATAATATATTCTACGGCTTAGGGCGCCGGTGTAGCCATTTACCGTAATTCATTCGAACTACGGAAACAAGTCCCGTCCTGGATGATAATTTTTTCCGATCAGAAAAATATTGCATTTTTTCAACAGCAGTGTTTGTTTTTTATCAAGCAATGCATATCTGGCGAGATAACGTCGGTTCGCTTCTATACCTATTAATAAATCTGTGGCCAGCACCAAGGATTCCAGTGTAAGGCTTTCCCCTCGAATGGCTGCTCCATCCACGTCAGGCACTCTGCCTGTGTGTTAACCGATGTGTCCACGGTATGGCCTCGGTAGTAGTGGTTTAAGGCCTATGTTTACATTCCATCGTCGTAATGCTCGCCATAGACAGGGCGTTCATCCTTGCACGTTGTGAGGTATGAAAGGCACTTGAGCTGGAATGATTTCCCTGCTGTGTTACGCCCATGCGAGAAGGGACTTAGAAGGTTTTTACAGGGTCAGCAGCAAGGTCGCGAGTGGGACTCCTCTGGTGTTGCACACGTTCATACTGTTTCAATTGTTTAAGTTGCAATGTACCTGTACTACCTGGAATCGGGTCCTGTTATTCCTATTATTATTTCAGGCTTCTTCGATGATCGCGGTCCAGAATGTTTCCAAAGCAAGTTGGTTGATATTTTTCGATGCATAGCTTTGAGTAGCGGTGATGGGGGTGATGGAGGTGACGGTGATGGTGATGACGGTGATAAAGATGTTCAAGATAAAGTAAGTTTTAAACCATCAACTATCCAAGTTTTAAAAACACATGAACTAGATCGATAGGTATATAACTAATTCTTCACATACTACAACATAATACCCACAGGATAACATGGATTACAGTAATTTTAGTTAAAAGTACAATAAATAGGCAACCTTATCGCTAGGAAGCGATCTCATCAAGCTACGTCAGTATGAAAAGAAATATATACTCGTATACTTTCGACTATAATAAGTTGATAGGGTATTATCAAAATTAAATAAAGAAGAATAAACACACATAACTAACAAAAATAAAAAACGAAAAAGTACTTATTTTCTATAGGTACATCTATACATTATAATAAATCTGTAATCTGTGATCGGCGTCTGTACATGGAAGATAGGTATATGAGAAAAAAAATCATTAGGGGACTCTATGAATGTAATAGATGCCAAAACAATGATTTTTTGTATTAGAATTTTTGTCTGTTTGTCTGTTTGTCTGTGTCTCTGTGCCTCTGTGCCTTTATGCCTCTGTTTGTCCGCACTCAATTTTTGTTCACGCTAAAATCAAAAACTACTGGAGGGATTTTGATCAAACTAGGTACGATTATAGTTCATAGTTCTGGGCAACATAATAGGCTACTTTTTATACAAGCTGATACCCGTGGCTTCGCCCGCGCTTCGTTTTTAGGTCGTTTTTGGTCACATCTCCGGTTCTACTTAACCAATTACAACCAAACATACGGTAAATTTTCGCGATGGACGTAAAAAATACTGAACGGATTTTGATGCGATTTTTTTATTAGAAAGGTCTTGGTTAGATTCAAAATCTTTGATCACAATCAGCCGATTAGAACCGGCGATATAATAAAAAAGTAGAAAATCGACGTCCACGCGGGCGGAGCCGCGGGCAACAGCTAGTCCTCAATAAAATGTTACCATTTTCCTCTATAAGTTAGGTACTCAAAAAAGGTTTGTTGGTGGTGACAGGCTTGTTGGTTTAAGCTAGCCTTTGTATATCTCTGTAAACTGTATTAATTGTATTAAGAATTAAATTTCTAATTTGTATGAAATAACAGAAAGCTCATGTAGCCACAATACAAATCAGTTTCTTTTACCCAGGTCAATAAATGCATCCATAAAACGCTGAAGACATGCGGCAAAGTAACAAGAGCAATTCAAGTTTATGAGCGTGTCATCGAAATAATAGACAACGGGGACGAGGAAGTTAGTATTTCGACATCCTACAATATATCCTGTCCTTTTTCCTATCTTACTATACAGCGTGATATTATAGTCGTCTTGGATCCGAAAGGAGGTTACTCGGAGTGATATAAGATATCATTTTGACATGTCCAAACTGCAGGATGTACTAGTTATAATAAAAAAGTTAACTGTCTGTAATCTTTTTCACTCGTTCGAGTAAAAACATTAATAGCGCTTCGAAAACATTCATTGGTAATTTTTAATGAAAGGTGCACTCGTGGGTGTAGTTTGAGTGGCGACATGACGGTGCTAGCGCTGTAGCGGTCGTTTGGGATGCGTCGTGATTGGTCAGTGTGAGACGCGCTGCCTTCTCGGGTGCGGGCCGGGACCACCACGCGGTGCACCGGGGCATCGGAGGCGAGAAGCGCCTCCCACTTGCCACGGGAGACGCTGCTGACTGCGGCAAATCCGGCTGGGGTGAAAGTACCCCTCTATAGGGCTGCTCCAAGGCTATTAAGTATACGTAAACGCGATACACGTTAAAGGTATATACATACCTTTGGATGCCTGACGTTTCGACCAGGTTACACCGGCCGTGGTCACAGGCTGACTGTTTCAGCCGTGCACGCCCTCCGTCGCCGAGTCCGTGAGTAACCTGGTCGAAACGTCAGGCATCCAAAGGTATGTATATACCTTTAACATGTATCGCGTTAATTCCCGTTTACGTATACTTAATAGTTATGGAACGCGAAAGTTTAAAAGTTAATAATGCTCCAAGGCTCTCTACGTATCCCTCTGACTAGCAGAGTGATAAAAAAGGCGCTACCGTCTCCGTTGCACTGGGTGCACCACGCGGTTTCCGACCACACAGCACCACTGGGACACGGTAACCCTTGCCCACTTGCCAAATGGGCTTACTGACGTCTGACCGGAGGTTATCTCCAGAGGAAAGCTTGCACCAGTACCTTGTCTGTCAATCAACAGGTGTACCGGCTTGACCTGGGTGCCAGGACGCTCAGTTAACACATTACAGCCAATAATATATTCACCATGGGTAAACAAAAAGATTTATATGGAAACTATAAGATTTCGTAATATTTCACTAACACACATTCAACTTGTAAGTATAATTATGCAAAAAAAAACTTTATTGGTGATTATCATTTTCAGACTTCGGGAGGTCATCAGACGGAGTCATCAGGTCTCCTCTACGCAGTTTTGTTTACAGTCGCATTTATGCATATTTAAGTTTTATCAATTTTGCAACGACAAGTTTAGTCTAAGCAGGAGTCTCTCAACCCTCCCCCCTCCCCCTAATTCCTTTCAAGTCTGAAAATCACAAGATATAAAAAAGGAAGTGCGATTTGGATAAAATTAGGTTTTTTATGTTTTGATACATAATTAACATTAAGTTATTTTATTGTGTAGAGTTTAATGTTTAATTATCTCAATTTCATTTTCTATTTTATATATTTAAAACAGTTTGTAAGTCACCGTCAGACATCCAATGGTGTTAGCATATATTTTTAATTGAATATATTAAAATGTTATTTTAGAAAGTGTAATATTATTTTTTCTGTATCTTGATTTTATAAATTCAGTAGGTACCTACTTTGAAATGAACTAATTTGAATGTTCAATTGTTTTTTTTTTTTCATTCATATTACCTAATGTACCTATTTGTGTCTATTTTATTGTGTACAGTAAAGAATGAATAGTAGATTGTATAAAAAAATAGTATTTTTACGGCGAGAGCGCAACTTTGAAGCACGAGCAAAGCGAAGGATTCTAACTATCGTCTTTGATTCTAACGTAGAATCCTGAGCACAGCGAGGGATTCAAAGTACATCCGCCCGAGGAAAAAATAATTTGCTCCTCGAGTCATATTGTTAACACCTGAAGTTATTGCTTCAAGTGTTAACTCTTTGTCACTGTCATAAGTTGACGTTGACGTTGAAAGGAGGCAAGACACGACGGTATCTCCCGTCCTTACAGAAAACCGCGGCCATAATAACCATCGTGTTGTGTTCCCGCCGGTAAGTAGGGTAGCCAGAGCTCACTGGAGGGACTCTGTGCTGTCAGCGGGGAAACCAAAGTCTCCTGCGTTGTCAATTTCAATTTCAATTTCAATTTATTTATTTCTCAAAATAGTGTAACGTAATTACATCTTTTTGACGTCAAAAACTACTTAATACTAAGTTTACCACCGCTTCCTAGGCGCTAGTGGAGAAGAAACGGCGCAACAAACTCCACTGCTGCATTTTGAGACGTCAGGTTATACATAGATATCTTAAGACTAAATATGGACGAATGTACATTTTTGTCTCGTGTCAATATAAATAAAGGTATATAAAAAAAAAGTTATAATAAATTATAACCGAAGTTAAACAATAAAATAATTGAAAATGTCAAAATATAGTAATGACAGCAATGTCAGCACAGAATCTCTGTCAGCCACCCTCCAACCCACCCTTCTCTCATTTCCCCTAAAACCCTCCAGGGTCGGCAGCGCGAGTGTGACGCCCCTGGTGTTACACACGTCCATAGGCCGCGGTGACCGCTTCCCATCAGTTGGGCCGCGTGCTAGTCTACCACCTTAGTTGTAAAAAAAATGCGGATAAAACAATACCATCAGTCCATGTCCAATTATTTCTTTATGGTTAGCAGAGATCTATAAAACATCGTATCTCAGAATATTGTATTTATATTTCCTTAATTAACAACACAATTACCGAGAAAAGCAGTTAACCTGTTGACCCGAATATAATATATCCAGTGATAACACTGTGTTGACAATTTTTAGGGTTCCGTAGCCAAATGGCAAAAAACGGAACCCTTATAGATTCGTCATGTTTGTCTGTCTGTATGTCTGTCTGTCTGTCTGTCTGTCTGTCTGTCTGTCCGTCTGTCCGTCGGTATGTCACAGCCACTTTTCTCCGAAACTACAAGGCCTATACTGTTGAAACTTGGTAAGTAGATGTATTCTGTAAACCGCATTAAGAATTTCACACAAAAATAGAAAAAAAGCAATAAATTTTGGGGGTCCCCATACTAAGAACTGAAACTTTTTTTTTATTTTTTCATCAAACCCATACGTGTGGGGTATCTATAGATAGGTCTTCAAATGCTATTGAGGTTTCTAACATATTTATTTTCTAAACAGAACAGTTTGCGCGAGAGACACTTCCAAAGTGGAATAATGTCCCTCCCCCCCCCCTCTAACTTCTAAAATAAGTGAATGATAAGTCTAAAAAAATATATAATGTACATTGCCATGGAAACTACCACCGAAAATTGGTTTGAACCAGATCTACTTAGTAGTTTTTTTTAATACGCTATCACAATATCACAAGCTTATACGGGCTCGTATAATATGTAGTTACTTACTGCTACGGAACCCTTCATGGGCGAGTCCGACTCGCACTTGGCCGGTTTTTTATATGCGTTATTTCGAATTTAGCTGCTATAGCCAAAACGTCACCGAAGGGTAACTCTGAAGTTTTATATTAGTCTAAGAGCCAGTTGGTATGTAGACTACAGTGTAGACTAAAATATATTATACTTACAAAGGTAACCTTCAGTCGATTGCTATACCTACCAATAATCCTACATCCTACAATTTTATCCTATCCTACTAATATTATGATTGCGAAAGTTTGTGATGATTTATTACTCAATCACACTTAAAGGGGTGATCGGATCTGGCTTCATTTGGAACAGGGATAGTTTATGGTTGGAATAGGAATAGTTAATATGGATTAACGTATAGACTAATTTTGATCTGTTCAATAGGTTCGCATAGGTCTCAGGAACAATATCAGAATACTAAGCGGACAGAGCCGCGGGCAACAGATAGTTATCCTTACTATTAAGTTTAAAAGTTTGTGAAAATATTTTGATGTTTAGGTGCTTCGATATTTGGATGTTTGTTACTCAATCACACTCAAACGGCTGAATGAATCTAACTGAAATATTCTCCTTACTTTCTTGTAGATACACAGTCTCGAACTAAAGTGACATTTGAATCAGTCTTCAATCAGTCTTCGAGCGATGCGAGACTATTTAAAATGAGTTCTGTTTGAAATGAGTTTTGACATCCTGACTGTGCATCTTGGATTTTTTGTAAATCGATGTTTTAATTTTTTATTCTTTCATCAAAAATCCACGCGGGCAGACCCGCGGGGCAAGCTAATAGGTACATAATTAGCAAAGTTTGATACAGCGGGCGCAATAACGATAACATGCAAGTATTTGTACATGTTTTGTTCCTCTTATAATCAAAAGAGCAACAAGAGTAAGATGCGACGTTTCAGTTGGCATTAAACCATAATTATATACAGTTGTATTCCTCTGTCTTATTAAGATTGTAATATCTAGATTTGAATTTGAATTTATTTAATATGATGATGAAAACGGTTATTCTCGTCATCCTGGTTAATGGTAAGTATAATAATTACTTTTTGTTAAAAAAAACGACCTCAAAAGCATATTCTATGCTTAAGCGACGCGCGACGGTATAAAATAGTAGTAGTGATGATGCTCAAGGTACCGTGTGATAATATAGGTTAGATGGCCTCTGTGGCGTAGCGGTAGGGCATTCGACTTCTACGACAGGGGGCGCGAGTTCGATTCCCGCTCATTGCAAATATTTGTATGCATGGATATGTCTATTTGCATAGGTCTGGGTGTTTTTACGTAGATACATATCTTATTAATGTATTTGTTTACAAAAAAAAGTACTTATATAAGTATGTTTATCCGCATTCTAGAGCCCATAACACAAGCTAGTTAAGCTATGCTTACTATGGGTCTAGAGACCGCTGTGTAGACTGTCGTAGAGTATTTATTTCTTAAATTTATATAGGCATTTTATATTATAAGCATTTGTTCATGGTATTTTGGTAATTTTAGCTGTTTTCGAGGTCGAAATGGGATCCTTTGCCTCGTGGAGACGGGCAAGAATCAGGGAGTCGGCTGAGAGAGTGTGTTTAAGGGTTAGAGAAAATGAAAAGAACACTATAATCAAGGTTTGTTACTTCCCTTCTACTATATTGAAAGGTGTACGCGGATACTAGTTCCACCTCACCGTTTCGTAGATAGACTGAAAACCGACCCCAACTGGATTGGGAAAACGCCTGAAGGATGGTGATTTTCTAGCGTATTTGTTACTAGTTCCAATACAGGCTTATGAGATATTTTTTATACTAGTTAGGTGCCAGATAAGCACACGGCCCACCTGATGGGAAATGGTAACCGTGGCCTATGGACGTGTGCAACATCAGGGGCGTCACAATGTGGGTGCGGGCCGGAACCTCCACGTGGTGCACCTGGGCAACGGAGGCAAGCAGCGCCTCCCACTCGCCACGGGAGACGCTGCTGCCTGCGGCCAATCCGGCCGGGGTGGGAGTGGCCCTCTAGAGGGCTGCTCCGAGGCTCTCCACGTGTCCCTCTGACTAGCAGATGGCACAGTGGGGAGCGAGCGGGGGGCGAGCTGATTGTCTGCGCGCCGACGGTTGGGTGACAGGACGGCCTCCTGTCACCCTACACCCCACCGTCGGCGAAGTGGCGCGATGCTCGCCCCACCCCCCCTTCGGGAGGTCGAGGGGGCCATCTTAAAACCGTAGATGGCCCGGGGTCAGCTGGGGTGCGAGGGATGTGCCCATTGGGTAACCTTACACCCCGGTTACTAAGGCCCGAGACGGCGTGCGGTTTTAGTCGGTTCGATCCCGACATAACCACCCCCGATGGCCGACGGGGGTGGTATCCATGGGGATTTCCGCACGATTAAAAAAAAAAAAAAAGGGGCGTCACACTCGTGCTGCCGACCCTGTAGGAGGCAGGGTTGGGAGGTTTTGGGGGAGTTGGGGATTGGGGCTGAGGGGTGGATTGTAAGCTCTGGCTACTCTACTTACCGCCGGGAACACAGCAAGATGGTTATTATGGCCGCGGTCTTCTGTAGGGTGGAGGTACTACCCCAGGCGGACTGCTCAGTTCGGACAGGAGATACCGTCGTGTCCTACCTCCGTAAAAACAAGGCGCCAATTATAGATATTCAAACAACTTGTAAATACATAGGTACTTATATTGACGGCCAAGTATTTTCTTATATCATCCCTCCAATACACCTGAAAATGATATATAATAGTTTTTTGTTTCAGACTACAGAAACCAATTCTTCGGAATGCTTAAAATATAACAATTCTGAATTCGATGCGCTTACGCTAGACATTTGTCTAGATAATGACTTTCACGACGCGATATATGCCAGGTAAGACAAAATCATCATCTAGGGCCTTGGGCCCAGTTATTTCCAAGGCTTTCATCACGTTGTTTTGTGTCCCTTTACGTCTTCTCCTCTTTTTAGTCTTACCTCCCAACTCAAAGACGGTGGCCTGCACCAGAGTCTGTACATCAATCGATTTGATTGAGGTAGGATACGACGGTATCTCCCGTCCGAAATGAACTGTCCGACTGGGGAAGGACCTCCGCCCTACAGATGACCTCGGCCATAATAACCATCGTGTTGTGTTCCCGGCGGTAAATAGGGAAGTCAGAGCTCATTGTAGCCCTCCTCCTCCCGCCCATTCCTAGCCTCCCCACCTTTCCTACCCCCGCCCTTACCCTTCAGTGACGCCCTTGGTGTTGCACATGTCCATAGGCCACGTTGACTGATTCCCTTCAGGTGGGCGGTGTGCTTGTCTGCCAGCTACGTAGTATAAAAAACATATCGAGATATTTACGGACTTGCAGACGGTAGCTTGACCTTATAAATAGTTTTAGTGAAAGCCTGCACTCATGATCATTAATATAATATGATGTTTATTCCCTAGGTTCCCTAACAACATTCCGCAGATAAGTTCTTGCTTGAGTACGGACATGAGAAACTGGATTTCTTGTGCAGATAAATCAGTGCAAAGTTATGTGGTAAATCTTTTGAAAACCGAAAGACAATTTGTGAATTTCTTATGCGACAATGATGGAGAGGTATTGAACAGTAAGTTATTTTCAAAAATGAAATATTTTCGTTATTCGTAATCGTAGATCTATGCGGATTGGCAAAAATGTAGTAGACATTGTTATAGTATAGTAGCAGACTAAATAGTACCATATTACGAGAGCACGAACTGACTAAGTGACTACTGCCCGTGGTCAGAATTTTTTTATTGGTGTAGGTACCTTTTTTTATACTACTTAGGTGGTAGGTAGGTTAGGGAGGAGGAGTGAGCTCTGGCTACCCTACTTACCGGCGGGAACACAACTCGATGGTTATTATGGCCGCGGTGTTCTGTAGGGTGGAGGTACTACCCCAGTCGAACAGCTCTGGACAGCTCATTTCGGACGGGAGATACCGTCGTGTCCTACCTCCTTCCTTTCATGAAAGTGACTGCACCCAGGTCCCGATAGTGTTGGTAGGGCCCACAATAACAACATAAGAGCCTTGTAGATCCTCACAGAAGTAGGGTTACCATCCGTCCGGATTAATCCGGACATGTCCGGACTTTTAGGCACTTGTCCGGACTTTTAGGCACTTGTCCGGCTTTTTAATTTGTCCGGACTTTTTAAATTAGATGGTATATCATCTTCTAAAACTGTAGAAAGGTCAATTCTGTACATTAAATATAAATGTACAAAATAACTATTGGGGGATGATTGGTGATCGATACAATACTAATGCAAAAAATAAAATCAGTAAGTAAGTTGTTTGTCTTTCTGTCTGTCTGTATGTGCACGCATGAATCAGAAACTACTGGAGAGATTTTGATCAAACTTGGTACTATTATAGTGTTCATACTTCTGGGACTTTAATATATTATATTACCCAGAAGTATGAACACTGTAACTACTTTGTATACAAACTTATACCCGTGACTTCAGCCGTATTAGTTTTTAGGTCGTTTTTGGCCATATCTCTGGTTCTACTTAACCAATTACGGCAATTACAACCAAACATACGGTAAATTTTGAGTCTAAGCAAGACCTTTCTAATAAAAAACCGCATCAAAATCCGTTCGGTAGTTTTCGGTCGTCGAGAGAAACGATGGACGAAAAGACAACTCTTAGAATCGCGATATCTCAGGAATGGTAACTCTTAGGAAAAAACCATGGAGACTATTTTTGTAGATAATTTTAAGATCTACAACTTTGGTCTGATGTTTTTAATAAAATTTCCGTTTTGGGCAAAAATTCAAAAAACCTGAAGTTTTTTGAATTTTTGCCCAAACATTACCCCGAATAATTTTTGTAGCACACACAGGATCGATGAGCATTTGTAAAATATGGGAATTAATGTAATTTTTAGCTATGTGACAGGCGTTTCAAGTCAAACCCTGCACCTCGCATCCTACCCCCCCCCCCCCCCCATGCTACTTGCAACGAGGTGTCCGGACTTTTATCGAAATGTCCGGCTTTTTGTCAGGACTTATCAAATTCCTAAATGGTAACCCTACACAGAAGGCAAGTAGTACTAATTTATTATTATTCCTTTTCAGAATACTTTGACAAACATTATTATCACTGCTTCAACAAAGATTCATGTTTCCTCGACTATATTCGGTCTCTTACGAATGTTCTAAAAACTCCAAGCACTTCGGCAACTGTGAGTGAAAATACTTATAAATATTTCAATGCATAATACTTATTAACGAACTTAAGGAAACTTACTTAAATCCCAAACAGCCCTGCTTGGAAAGTATTTGAACCTCACACAAAAGGTAAAATTGTCGTGCGCTGTGTTAGTGGGTTAATACCTACCGCATCTTTATAAAATCTTTCATAATAATCTTTTTCAGAATCAAGGTTTTAAAGAAAAAACAGATGAAATAAAAAAAAAATTGTAAGGGTTGTGCTGATTCCAATAGCTTATTTTTCTCTGTGTCCTAATTGCGCTACATTTAACGTTGCTATTTATTTGTAGATAGAACATAAATATAGTAGTAAGTAGACTTTTTCTAATTTTACAGGCATGTTCTACGTTGGACGAGTTTCAAGCCTGCATATTGCCAACGCTTCGTACTTGTAACTTAGGAACGACTGCTTCCTACGTAGTTGAGTCGTATATAAAAATGGCCAGTGACAACTTTGCCTGCGCAGTAAGTGGCTTGCCTTACTAACTATTCACTAGACTATTCCCATTCCCAGAGTGTGAATGAACAAAGAATAATTTATTAATTATTTATTGAATATTTGAAAACTATTTTCATAAAATGAACAATATTCATTTATGTTTTACAGGCAGCGGATACGAGCTAAGTTCGCTGATCCCGGAGCGCTCACATTTTATTGACGATCGAAGTGATTTGTGACGTAATTTTATCCTACACTTTTTAACCTTTAATAAAGACTTTTCGGAGAATCTATGGTAAAATTAATCATTAAGTCTCCTATTATATTTTCTTTGATATTCAGTCCTTCAATTGATTTCATCCCGCTGGATGGTAAGAAGCTACGTCCAGAGGATACAAGCCACCATTCTAGACACCATTCATACCAAAATGGCGGTTCCTACCTTAACGGGCTGGAGAGATGTCTTTTCACGCCCCACTTAAAGAACTCGGGATTGTAAGATCTTAATCCGAACACCAATTCCCTTACATCCACATACAACTTTCCATGATTCACTTTCCCATCGTTTCAAAATTCATTTGGTGGGCTTTTAAAGAGGCGACTGCAGCCTTTATCGAGATTATAATAAAATCGTACGTGATACAATTATTTATTCTGTGTGTGTCGCATTCGTGTCTCTAAACGCATGAGCATTATATAAAAGCGCCTACTCAATTAACGTTAGCATATTAGTGCCAACTGTCGAAGTTGTGTTTTTTCTTTCCACAGGGCCATAACTAAATTGCAATTCATTTTGACATTAATTTATTGATTTTATTTTACTTGTTGACATTATTGATTATAACTAAAATTATAGACAACTATGAATAAATTTAATGGCTTTTAATTTTAGCTTTGTACTCAAATATCTCTTACATACCTACATACATACCTACTTACATCATACATACATAAATCTTTTTTTAATGATTCATTAGATACTAAGTAGGTCCTTACGTAAGAAATTAGTATTTTATTGAACTGGCCACTTAGATTAAAAAAAATTGGCGTTTGGTTTGAAATTCTAAATACAAATTATGGCTTGTGGAATTTGTTTCATTTTTTTGGTGATTAATTTGTTTTTCCTTTGATTTTTGACATGGTTTTGTTCATAAAAATAAAACTTTCATATTATTTGTGTATATAGTGTTCCACGTGGCACCGCGCTGCTGTAACAGCTCGAATGATTAATGACGTATGTTAGCAAAATACCTACTGTAAAAAAGCACTTAACTACCGTGCTTTCTTTCTACACTTTTCTCTTTGCTAACCATGTCAGGTGTATTCCGTCTATGCTTATAAGTGTTGGCAGGGTTACCACACACTAAAAAAGAATAAGTAAAGGAAGGAAGTTAACCCTTAATAGGGCCCGAGCCTGTGAGTGCTTTTTCTTCAAACTAACACTGGTTCCTGGCTAATAATAGCTCATAGATTTCATTTTTCTAAATATTTTTTATAGGGGTTGCATTTTAGGGGTAGTTTTTCCGGTGGTAAATAATATACCATTGCCCGTTCACAACTTCAAAATTTTGCGGAGTGGTGGTAAAATTGTTACCATTGCCCCTTCTGGCGCATTTTTATTTTAAGACTAGTGGTTTCATCTGTGTTTGTCATACATTTTTTGTTAAATAAATTTATGTAGCTACCTTATTATTTTATTTATTAATTTTTATTGTTATCTATATTAATATTGAAAACAAGTAAGATTTCTATTCATAGACTTTACACGAGTCCCGGCTTACCGTAACAAACAAACTGATTTTTATATATAGTTACCTACGGTTTTCAGTAAGTATAATCGGGCAATGGTAACTATTTTACCACTTAAAAAAGATATCGAAAAATGCATTAAAAATCGTTCCTGAAAGCTGCTAGTACGTAAAACGAAAGTAAATATACCCTATTTTATAAATTTGTATCGTAAAATCTCTTATAAGAATTATTGTAGAACAAATTTGCACAAAATCCGCACTCGACCACTAAAACATTCAATTTTTGCCACCAAAATTCGTTGGGTCAACTTTGACAGTACCGTAGATTGCTAAAATGACTTTGCCAACTTTTGAAGTGTTAAAAATATGACAGTAAACTTACTAAAAAAATATAATGAAATCAAGGAATAACATTTAATGTTTCCATTTTAAATATATCTCTAATTTTGTAGAAAAGCAGAAAGTGGTAATATATATACCCTTACCCTATTAAGGGTTAAGTACTGTTCATAAAAATTCGATGGTGTACAAATATAAATTAATTGATTACTTTGGCCTAACTACCTAATTTAGTGGTAACGTACATTTATCTTTATTTACAAAGTAATAAAATATTTAATACTTTATGCCGTTGGGATACGTAGGTATAGGTACTTAATTTTTCTATTTCGATTTAACTGTAACATTGCCCTAAATACCTAACTGCAAGCAATTATATTTGCATGAAGCCAGTGTTGATTAGTTACAACTGGCAACATTTACAATGGAAATATACCCACATTTTTTTTTTGTTGGCACATTCAAGATAGAAGGGGCAAAACCTGTTGTATTGCAAGCTAAAGCAGCAGGCTCCTTGCTAGTATTAACTGCTTTTACAGTAGCAACACTGTGACAGGAAACATGCCCATGAGATGACAATGGGCTCCTAGACTATTATATTGAAACGAAATAATGTAATTGATACTTAGGTGCAGAGCCAATAACTTTGGGACGTATTATTCGTGGGGATATCTGCGCGATAAAAAAATGTACTTGACTATCCTCGAAAAGAGTCGGCTGCTCATCTATATACAAATAAATAAAATTGGACTGTCTTTTTGTAATATTAAAATAACCGCTTTCGGTACGGTACATATACCAAAACTACATTTTCTATTACTACTTATCTTAAAACTGTAGAGAGGTCAATTCTGTACATAGAATATAATTTACAAAATAACTATTGGGGGATGATTGGTGATCGATAGTAATGCAAAAAATGCAATCAGTAAATTTTTTGTCTTTCTGTCTGTCTGTCTGTCTGTCTGTCTGTCTGTCTGTATGTGCACGCATGGATCAAAAACTACTGGAGGGATTTTGATCAAACTTGGTACGATTATAGTTCATAGTTCTGGGCAACATATAGGCTACTTTTTATACAAGCTGATACCCGTGGCTTCGCCCGCTCTTCGTATATAGGTCGTTTTTAGTCATATCTCCGGTTCCACTTAACCAATTACAACCAAACATACGGTAAATTTTTAGTCTAAGCAAGATCTTTCTAATAAAAAAAACCGCATCAAAATCCGGTCGGTATTTTATACGTCTATCGCGATAGCGATGGACGTAAAAAGTACTAGACGGGTTTTGATGCGGTTTTTTTTATTAGAAAGGTCTTGATTAGACTCAAAATCTTACGCATATTTGATCACAATCGGCTGATTAGAATCGGCGATATAGTAAAAAAACGTGAAAATCGCCGTTCACGCGGGCGGAGCCGCGGGCAACAAGTATTTACAATATTTGTCTGTTTGTCTATTTATTCCGGCTTATCTCTGAAACGGCTGGGCCGATTTTGACAGCACTTCCACGGGCAGATAGCTGATGTAACAAGGAGTAACTTAGACTACTTTAATTTTGGAAAAAGAATTAGGGTTCCGCATAAAAAAAATTAAAACCTCGTGAACGCTACGAGCTAACAAAGAGTAGATATTAATGTAGGTACCTATGTAGCCGAGATTCACTGCTATAATATGTAATGAGTCAACGACACTCAATGATGAAAATAAGTTAAATAATCACGCCTCTATTGGCTGCGTGTAATTGATAAAGTTTGAAGTGATTCTACAACATGTCCAAAGAGAAATATAATAATTATTTAAGATAACGATTTACAATTTATCCACCAACATTGGCTTACTAGCTTTTTCATAAATTATATATTATATATGTTGCAATATTATGAATGCGCGTGTGTGTGTGTGTGTGTGTGTGTAAACGCTATCCTTTCTTTTTTTCACACATACATCTATACATATTTTCTTGTATTTCACGATCGAACCACTCGTCGGTCTGCTAGAGGACATTTCTTCAAGAAATAAACAGTACTACCTTTTATGACTTTGAGATGGCTCCGCCCGCGTGGACGGTGGTTTTCGCATATTTTGAATATATCTCCGATTCTACATAACCGACTGTGATCAATTAATCAGATTTTAAGTCTGACCAAGACCTTTCAAACAAAAAAAACCGCATCAAAATTCATTCAGTAGCTTTTGCGTCCAGCGCGCACAAACTAGAATTCCAAAAACAATGTTTTTTTTCAGGATCGTTCATACACCCATATACCTACTTACTCGTACGTAATACAACCCAAGTATTTTTTATATATCTCCAATGTAGGTTCTTATAGGTACTTGTTGTTTCTGTAGGTAACAGACACAACAAAGTACCTACTACCTATGTACAATTTTATGATAGTTTCGAACATACATTGTACTGGTTTTATACATTGACTGACTTAATACCTACCTACTCCATAAATGTCAAGATATTTGATACGACATTCTTGTAAAGAAGTGAGGTAAGCAGACAAGGTACCTATGTAAATATCAACTTAGTTATGTATCCACAAAGGATCGATATACTTAATAGATATGTATGTATGGTTGAATGGATTATGAATCGGGTGTATATAGAGCGCTATCAAGAACTTTAGGGCACAAGCCAGGGGTCTGACTTAGTGGGTGCGGATCGGAACCTCCACGTGGTGCACCTGGGCAACGGAGGCGAGCAGCGCCTCCCACTCACCACGGGAGACGCTGCTGCCTGCGTGCGGCCAATCCGGCCGGGGTGAGAGTGGCCCTCTAGAGGGCTGCTCCGATGCTCTCCACGTGTCCCTCTGACTAGCAGAAGGCACAGTAGGGAGCGAGTGGGGGGCGAGCTGATTGTGGGGTGCGCAGGATATGCCCATTGCGTAACCTTACACTCCGGTAATTAATGCCCGAGACAGCGTGCGGTTTTAGTCGGTTCGATCCCGACATAACCACCCCCGATGGCCGACGAGGGTGGTATCCATGGCGATTTCCGCAACATAAAAAAAGGGGTCTGACTTAGTAACGCCGCGTTTTCTAAATGCATGATTTCAATTCGATAACTAAAATAAATATTAAACAAACAGCTTTGGAATACAGTAAGATCTGTCAAAATATAACCTTCCTTAATTTTTGTGAGGTTATTAAATCTAAAGAATCACTCTTTTTTAATTTCTTAAGTGTGATGAATAGTAATAAAAAACTGCCTAAATCGGTTCAGGCGAAAATGAGCTTTCATCAACAGTACAAGACATATCCTGTACTTTCATTGCAGCCGTAGCGCTGCAAGATGCTAGATAGTACTACCCGTTCGCGCTAACTTTGCCGCTGTCAAATGACGTCGGTATAGTTGTCTCACTGAAACTAGAACTGAGTGAGTGAGACAACGCTAAACGCGTGACAGTTGGCAGCGGCAAACTTAGCGTGAAGGAGTAGGTAGTAGTATCTTGCCGCTGCGTCGTTATAAATCTCTGAAATTAGAATCTGTCTATATACCCTTTACTTCCAAATTTATTGTATGCGTATTTTTTTGTATTGTATTTGTATTGATGGTATGTTTAGCTGCAAAATTAAGAGCAGTATAAAGTGTTATTTGCTGTCGGTAGCAATATAAAAGTGTGTAGGTATCCTCCAAGATAACAAAGCTGTCTAATATCAAAAAGTCACATCACGACAAGTATGTCTTTAGACTGACATGTCTCTAATATTCTCCTTCTTCTTCAACCTAGCGTTAATCCCAGTGGCATCCAAAGCTCTCGGAGTCTGGGGTCCGCTTTACCAGTCTTAACTGCGGATTTGGCTGGATCTCGATATTTTCCGTGAAGCGACTGCCGTCTGACCTTCACAACCCAATGGTGACATTAGGCGATATCGAAGCATTGCAGCTAGACCGTTTGTTGTTAGACTTTTTAGGGCTCCAACTATCTACCCTTATCGACTGCCATAGATGTTGATATGGCAACCGAGACCGAGGGCTTAAACGTGCTCTCCGAGGCACTACCAGACCACTATCAACCCAATGGTGACATTAGGCGATATCGAAGTATTGCAGCTAGACCGTTGTTATAATGACTTATATACATTATTCTCAATTTACTTACCTATATCATAAAAACAATCCTGAGTAAATTAATTAAGTTTTACAGCTGCCAAGTATAAGACTATGAATGTTACAATGGCTGAGTTATTACACTTATTACCACTTAGGTACTACATTTTATGGGTGGCAAGGCATATACCAATAAAAATCTATTGAATATAAAATAATTGCGACTCCTCATTGACATTTTAGTAAAACGTGATGTATTCATATTATGTAGTTATGTCAGGTAGTCGACTTTATTAATATAGGTCCTGTGTTCGAATCATGGTCGCGACGTGATCTCAGTCTTCACACAAGCAATTTAAATAGGTGAAGGGGTTAACGAGAATACTAGTAATTTTAACTAATTATTTTCTATTAGAAAGGTTATGGTCAGACTAAAATGTGCCGTAATGTGAATGCAAATGGTCAAGTAGAACTGGTGATATGACCAAAACACGATGACTGATCTCCGCCCGGGCGATTAGCATCAAGGTGGCCTAAAAGGTATTACCCTCGCACCCCGGAGGACCCAAGGCCATCTCCGACTTCGAGATGGCCCCCTCGGGTTTTGGGAACCATGGTGTGCCCTTAAAAAGGGAGGTAAGCTAACCCTACACCCCACCGTCGGCGAAGTGGTGCGATTCTCGCCCCAGGGGTTCGAGGGGGCCAACTTAAAACCGTAGATGGCCCAGGATCAGCTGGAGTGCGAGGGATATGCTATTGCTTACAATAACCTAGTCAGTTACTATGCCACAAGTGCCACCAAACGTGTGACCTATGTATTATTTGGGGAATATTCCAACTTATGTGCAGATGTTTCATTGTAAAATCCACTCTTTTAATACCAAAGTTGTTCAAAAACCCCCTCTTGGTAGACGATTCGGAACTACCAGAGTTGATCAGAAACCTCCTCTAGGTAGACCATTCGGAACTACCAAAGTTTTTCAAAAACTTCCTCTTGGTAGAACATTCGGAACTACCAAAGTTGTTTAAAAACCCGCTCTTGGTAGACGATTCGGAACTACCAAAGTTGTTCAGAGTGTGATACTCCATTTTTTTCTGAGTGAACCGGTGACCTCTGTTGTGTCGTCATCTAGATATGTCGGGCGGTTAATACTTAAGATACCTATTGTAGCATTGTAAAGGTATGCGCTAACTGATGTATAATATACTTAATTTTTATTTGAGATTTATATTTTAAGCTTCATAGATCTTATTATATGTACATTTTATATAGATTTCATATTTTAATATTTTAAACCGACGTCTATGCGGGTGGAGCCGCGGGCTTGAGGCTTGGGGTTTGCAGTTCTCTGCCTGCGTGTACCTACGTCGATTTTCACGCGTTTTCTTATGTCATTATATCTGGTTCTATTCAACCCATTGTGATTAAACATGAGTGTCTTAAGTCTTAGCAAGACCTTTCAAATAAGAAAACCGCAACGAAATTCGTCAAGTTTCTATCAGTCAAGACACGCGAAAACTGACGTCCACGCGGTCTTCGGGCCGCGAATAGTACCTAAATATAGATTTTAGACATCTATCTATACGATAAAAAATTGTAAAGTCTAGCTGTATTTATACATTGGAGATATTTAAAAAAACACTTGGGTTATGTTACATGAACGATTCTGAACACAAAAATATTTTTTCGAAATCCTTGTCTGTTTGTTCGCGATGGGCGTAAAAACTACTGAACGCATTTTGATAATTATTTTATACTACGTAGGTGGCAGACAAGCACTTTGATACGGACTTTTTGTTTTAAAAGTCATGGTCAGACTTATATACCTATCAGAAATCTCACTGTATGTTACTTTTTTGTATCTTCACCTCACTATAATGATAAGAAAAAGTTTTCAATTAAATAAGAATCGGCCTACACCGATGGGCGTGGTTAACCCGTGAAAGTTTAACATTAACTTTTAGCAGTATTTTTTTTAATCTCCTGACATAAAATGTTATGTCAGGAGATTATTGTTATGTAAAGCAGTGGCTTTACAACTTTATAATGCTTAATATTGATAGAATCTTGCTTAAAGCTTACAACGCTGTATCGATGAGTCAAGAGCGTTCGCGTCAGTGAACACGTACCTTTATGCATTTGTGTATATAAAGAGACATCATGTTGTAGTGGTTCAGTTGACATCCAACGTTCGTCCGTCAGCCACAATATACTGTGTACAATCAATATGTTGACGAGAACAATCATTTTCGCCATCCTGGCCGTCGGTAAGTGCAAAAATATGTTCACACTCTTTGTACATTTACTTAGTGTTTCATTTAATTAATACAACACAAATAAATTAAATACGTTTCAAATTACACTTCTCATCAGAAAAATCGAAACTTCTTGCAAGTTTATGTTTTCTAAGGATTTATCAGAAAATGTGTACCTACCTATATTTAGGAATATTGTGTCAAAATAATGTCGTTTAATAGTGAATAATTGAGGTTTTCAAATTCTAATGTTAATGTTCTAAATTCAAATATCATAAAATAAATAATTTGTGTATTCAGATATCATAATAAGAAAAAAAAATACTGTTTACTATTTTGTAACTAGCTGTACTCGAGACTTCATCAGCTTGGTTTTAATTTTTAACGTTTTATTATTTTACTCGGAACCCTAATTCTTTTTCCAAAACTAAAGTAGCTGAACTTACTCCTTGTTACATCATCTATCTGTCAGTGAAAGTCCCGTCAAAATCGGTCCAACCGCTTCAGAGATTAGACGGAACAAAAGGACAGACAGACAAATGTGTTCCTCCCTTTTTGCCGGGCGCATCGTGGTTCCCAAACCCGAAGGGGTCATCTAGAAAACAGAGATGGCCCGAGTCAGCCGGAGTGCAAAGGAAATGCCTTTCCGGCCACCTTACACCCCAGCACTAGAAGACTCGAGACGGTTTGCGGTTTTAGTCGGTTCGATTCCAACATCCGTGGGGATTTTCGCACAAAAAAAATCTATCTGTTAATGAAACCTGTACTCAATTGTTAAGGAAGTAAAATAATCGAAAGTTTTTTTTAACTATATGACAGTAGATAACTGAAACAACTTATAGTATCATATTAACTCTTGCAGTTAATCTAAATTACTTGTGTTAGTCCGTTCACATCGGTAATGTAACGAGTAAAGTTCGAATCTGGATCTGTGATGTTCGCCAATTCTGATGCCTTGCTATTAGATTGTTTTTCCTCCTCATCATCATTCTCTGAACCTTTTCCCCAACTCAGTTGGGGTCGGCTCTCCAGTCTAACTGTGATGCGGCTGAACTTTGATATTTTCCGTGGAGCGACTGCCATCTGACCTGCACAACCAATGGTCATTATGACCAATGGCGATATCGAAGTTCCAATTTAGACTGGTTGGACTTTTGAGGGCTCCAACTACCCGTAACGACTGCCATATATGTTTATATGGCAACCGAGACCGACGGTTGACCAACTGTTTTTCCTCCTATACTTAATTATATTAAGGAAGGAATTAATAAAACAATGGACTGTGTAAATCCTACGATCATAATCATAAACATACAACAATCATTCGGCCTCTGTGGCGTAGCGGTAGTGTATACGACTGCTACGACAGGGCTCAGAGGGCGCGGGTTCGATGCCCGCTCAGTGCAAATATTTGTATGCAAATATGTCTTTTTGCATTTTGGTGTTTTAATATATAATATATTATGGTCAGTACGGGGAAGTGTGTGATACTTTTTTCGAAGTTTACTTTGAACATAAAAATCACATATTTTTAGGTATAATTTCTAAATCTCGGTGCTAACAAAACATGATATGGTTCATAATTGGCTGAAAACAAAGTGTTTTAGTCAATAATATTCATTAGGAATTAGTTTTCAAGGTCTAATTGTAAAGTGCTATGGTAGACACACTTCCCCAACAAAGTGAGGCAAGTGTGACTATGTCTTTCGTGTACAATAGACAGTTATTTTTTATTTAGAAATGCAGTATTTAAGCTACTCGATCGTGTGAACGAATCAATTGATGTTAATACTACATAATATACTGTGTATGAATCTTTCAAGGGTGTAAAAGTTATGAGGTAAGTGTGTCACATTATGTTGGGCAGGGATAGAAAACATTTTTACGTAAAAGTCATAGCTGATGGATAATCTTCTCTTTTATTTAGAGTTTAATAAAATTAATATCAATAATATTAAAAGGTACTTATTGAAAGGTAAGTTGGTATTCAAATGAAATATAAAGGTAAATTTTCTTGTTCTTACGACATTTTTTTTGTTTCTACAAAAAAAAATATTTTTCATCAATAAAATAAATTTTAGTATCTTCCATAAAAATTAAACAAAGCTAATAAGTAACAAAATCATACAGAAAATATCAACATATTTGAAATTTTAAATGGCATTTCAATATATCTACCTTGCTTACTGACTAACACTTTCAATGTGTACAGTTACCTACAAACTTCGAGAGATAATTAATCCAATACTATATAAAATTATTAACGAAATAAATAATTAAGATTACTGTCTATGCACAATGTTTTTAACCTCTGACTTGGGGCAAGTGTGTCATATAGACACACTTGCCTCATGGAAAGTAGACACACTTTCCCAGTCACTTGATTTAGAGGTTCGATTTTTTTAATGGACGTAATTCTCTTATTTTCAACAATTCCAACAATATTATAGGAGTAATAATAAGTTTAATTAGTATATTAACTACTTATGGGTACAAAATACACTGATTTACACAAAAAACCAAGATTTTTATGGATTCAAATGGGTGATGTGAACTCTAATTCGTCTTACAAAATGTGACATATTTTAAAATGGCGATAACTTCATAAATGCTTGACCAATGCCATCTAATTTTAAATTATGTAACTAGATATTTGTTCCCACACAACAACAGATGGCATTTTCATCAAAAGCTCCAACAGTTTTCGTAATTTATAGGGTAGTTACACTTGCCTCATAGCTACACTTCCCCGCACTGACCTTATGTATTTAAAAAAGTATATAAGTATGTTTATCCGCATTCTATAACCCATATTACCAAGCTAGTTCAACTATGTTGCTTACTTTGGCTCTAGAGAGCGCTGTGTAGAATGTCGCAGAATATTTATTAAATATTTATTATCAGCTTACAAAAATTCCAACCTCAGACTTTTCCACAAGAAAAAATTGCATCAAAAATCCGGTTAGTATTTTTTTACGTCCATCGCGAAAAAAAAACCAAAAAGATATTTTTGTAAAAGTTGAAGAAACATACCTAATCAAAGTTATTTTTTTAATTTATGCGATGTAGAAAAAGGAAAATATTACAAAAATAAAAAATGTTTCACAATCTTTGCGTCATCAATTATGGGGACCGATTGTTGTTCATTATTTTGTTAAACATGACTAATATAGCGCACACTAATAGGATAAAATCTTTATAAAATTATTAAGTACAGTAATGTAGTAGGTAATTCTGATAAAAAAATTTCAACAGTAAACAAGTCGTTAAGTACCTATCGATCATGTATGTTAGGTAAATTAATTTAGTAAATATAATTAGAAGACTTAGTACTATTAGGTATTCTGTGGTAGAAGGCTTAATGACAGTAGAGGAAGCGCGTGAATATGTCAGAACAGAGGCAGATGGCGGTCTGTTGTTTCTGCCTACCCCCGGAGGGAAAAAGGCATAGCATATTATGTATGTATGTATGTATGTATGAATATAAGTCATTGGACCACAAGGAGTGTACGTGATTTTAACCAACTACTCCTACTAGTATCACAATATATATTTTATGTGCTAGTATTCCTTTAAAAGTATGTCGGTCTTGAACCGACTAATACGCCGCGCCGTCTAGAGGCTTCAGCGCTGGGGACCGTCTCAAGGTTTTCGAGTGCCAGTGTGTAAGGTGAGCCAAAAGCCATTTCCCACGCACCCCGGCTGGCCCGGACCATCTTCGAGATGACCCCCTCGGGTTTGAGAAGGCCTGGATGTAATATATATTATTTACTTTTTAGTGTACAGAAATAGAGAAGTACCTATTTATGAGGTTTATTATGTACAAAGGCATCAAAAACAGAATTTTTGCCCTAAATTTGATGATTTTCCCTCGATTTTCTCAAGATCCCAGCATCAGATCCTGATACCCTTGATATGGGACCACCTCAGAAGTAGCCTCTTTCAAGCAAAAAAAAATTACAAAATCCATTACGCCGCTATCGCCTAACATACATACAAAAAAATAGCGTACGAATTGAGAAGCTCCTCCTTTTTTGAAGTCGGTTAAAAAAAGTAAATAATTTGACTAACATCAATAGATATTCTAATAACTTTTTATATGTACTTATGTATGTTTGTATCGCTTTTTTATGCCTTAATTATATGATTTTTATTTTAGAGCACAAGACAGTGCATTTATATAAGCTATTAAAATAGATCCAAAATATTTCCAAAAATAATTTTATAAGTAAGATCATTGTAGTTATGTATAACAAGAATAATAACAGCAACTCTGAACAAAAAAAACATATTTTATCTCAAATTCAAAGGGTTAAGAGGTGACGTTCAATAACCCTACGTGCTCTATGTCTCGAGATAATATTAAATTAAATATTATTATTTACTTTTCGATACTTCACTGATGAATCATATAAACTGATTAGTTAAGGAAAATGACGAATTAGGTAAAGGGTTCGAAGTTGAACAGCTTATTGATGCAAAACAAAAATAATCATCAAAATCGTTCATGCCAATATAGGTGAATATCGACCATCTCACGGATCACTTGTACACATGGAATTATGTAAATATCGCTCATACAACTTTTTTATACTACTGAGGTGGCAAACAAGCATACGGCCCACCTGATGAGAAGAGGTTACCGTAGCTTATGGACGTGTGCAGCACTAAGGGGTGTCACCCCGCGCTACCGACCCTGGAGGAGAGGGGTTGGGGAGTTTGGAGGGTGGAGTTGGGAGTTGGCTACCCTACTTACCGCCGGTAACACAACACGATGGACGGCCATAATATTTGTAGGGTGGAGGCACTACCCTAGTCGGACTCAATTCGGACGGGAGATTCCATCGTGTCCTACCTCCATATTTTTTTACTCTACCAATGGCATTCAAAAAATGACTGATATAGGTACTCGTACCTACAATTGAGTCGGTATCTTCAGAAACATTGACAAAGTAATTGTAATAGCGAGCTAACCGGTCAGTTGTCGGTCATTAAACAATAGTGATGTTAAGTGTAATTCCCGGAAAGCGATAAATTGTACAATTATGCGTTTACCGTATGATTTGGCCGGCCTTCCGTTTTCTTATCAAAAGGCCGCTGACCTTATAAAATGAACATTGCCCGATCAACGCGATGTTTAGTTAAGAAATAAATTAATTAATATCAATATGTGTAGCGTGATTAAATAATCATGTTTGATGATATAATATGTAATAAAGTTTACACAATTTTATCATTTTTATCGAATGGTGATAGTGTAGAACAAACAAGCAAGCATTGTACAAGTAAAATGGATCTTATCTTTTTACCAGTATGCAATGGGGTGTTTATTCCTTGAGCTCGATAAAATTTTAAAAGTACCTGTATAATTCTCGCAGAGCTCATTACCTTATTGTTGTAAATAGAGCAAAAAAAAACAGCCCGCTGAGTTTCGTGCTTCGGAGTCTTCTCAGGTATGGGCCGCGTTTCGAACCGGTGGTGGTCCATTTGCTTCTAGTTTTAAATAACTTTGATTTTGACGTTTTATAAGTTCCGCTTAATATGGTCTATACAGAATAAATGATTTTTGACTTTGACTTTGACTTGACCTACTTCAAAAGAGCTTTACTTAGTACTATAGCTACCAAAATTAGTCTATAAAATAGACTAATACCTACACTATTGAACATGCTGCAATGCACATACTATATCGTTGACCCATCGCATCATGAACCATTTACTGCATTCAACTCAAACTGTATTGTATAATTCCGGTCTTTACAGGAAAGGACTGCGTTGCCAACCGATTGCCTATTTTCTAAACAATAGTTTAGTTTTTGACGATTTTAATTGCCGTTATAATGGTCTCTTCGGGATACTTCAATGATTTTTGATTTTGATTTTGATCATCCCTTGCCAGCAGTTAGGATAGTTGATAAACATGGCTATAATAAAACAATACGTAACTAAAGTTTAGAAAGCTATGTACCTACTTAGGTATTTTCTAATTTATTCGAAAACCCTTACAATTTCTTAAATGGCTAATCTAATTTCTTTCATATTCACATGCCCTAAAATCAACTGTCACTTTTAAAATGTAAGGTACCTATAACAAAAGTGATCAATGTGTTGATGCATCAAACTTAAAGGGTCATGAGACTGTCCCAATCGAACTCAATATTGCTCGACCATCGACCTATAAAATATATGGACTGAACCCGCTGTAGACAAGACTGTGTCACAATTTTTTTTTATACTACGTAGGTGGCAGACAAGCACACCGCCCACCTGATGGGAAGCGGTCACCGTGGCCTATGGACGTGTGCAACACTAAGGGTGTCCCATACACGCAGCCTACCCTGAAGGAAGTGGGAGGGCTAGGAAGACGCGGTGAGGCTAAGAAGGGGTGGAAGGTACAGTGAGCTCTGCTGGTTACCCTACTTACCGGTGAAAACACAACACGATGGTTATTATGGCCGCGGTGTTCTGTAGGGCGGAGGTACTACCCCAGTCGGACAGCTCATTTCGGACGGGAGATACCGTCGTGTCCGACCTCCTTCAAAAATGGCGGTGGCTGTGTACCTAACCCAAATTTGATTGAAATGTGATTCCTGGGTATATCTTGCTGTCATTACGGTTTTTACACCATTCCACTACATAAGACATGCTGTAGGTATTTTATTTTTTCACCTCGCAAACTGACTGAAGAAAATAACGCTTGCCGCGCAGTGGCTGACTAGTGTTTGACTCATGTGTGTGTGCCGATTCGTACGTATTAGAAATTGGGCCAACTCCAATGTCGTTAGTTGTATTCTTCAATGCGTTCCGTCCTATGTTTTAAGGTGCATGTACTTGACATAAATATGAGTTGTAGGTACTATGTATAGTATGGTTGTAAAGTTGAACACATCTCGACCCCTCTTCCGGCGAACTCATCCCATTTACCAATTAACTCGATCAAGCGCATTGTCTGAAGCCTGTCGCTGATAGCTTGACCGTTGTATGATATTTAGAAAATCGAGATATTTGAAATAAACATACTTATAGCAGTTTTTTTTAGGAGGGTACCCACAAAACAAAGAAAATCTTTTTAATGTTCTATGAGGGTACCTAATAATCTGTAGAAGAGAAGGGCCAAATTTTGTTAGTTTGTTTAATCCTCGGAAACACTGCAATTGTTGGTAAAATTCTTTCACCATTTGAAAGATTCATTTATCTCTGAATCATCTCACCTAAACTTATAAATTTAGGTAAATTAGGATGACTTGGGTTAAAAAAATTACTTAAAGCCGAATGGCCGATGCCAGGTTGCAAGTCTATACCTACTATTATAACATTGTAAAGTAGTTGTGTCTGTACATTGAACATGTTAAAAATACTTGAATGAACGATAAAATATAAAAGTCTATAGTTTTTTGGAATTCTTCTATATTTGATCGCGATGGACGCAAAAACTACCGAACGAATTTTGTTGCGAGTTTTTTTATTAAAAAGATCTTGGTCAGACTTAAAATCTGCCGAATGTTACCGTAGACACGTTCTAAAAGAAAACTTGGGTCCTATGACTTACTGGTAGTGATATCTAGTTGTATAATAATACTAAAAAAACGTGTCATACGTGAACTTTCAATTATCATCATACACCATTATCATTCTACTCGTAGTGACCAGTTTAAAGATGATATAACTGTCATAATAACAAGATAATAGGGTCAAATGGGGTCAAAAGATAACCATACTAGATATTGGCATACCTAATACTTATCTTGAAATAAATAACATTAAACTGTAAGTATTGTTAACTACGTAGTTATTTACAACGGATCAAGTGTTGACATGTTTGGGAATAATACAGCTCTGTGATCATCAATGCAAAAATACTTATTTGGAATATTAAAACTCCTGGAAAATACATAGGTACATATTATCTACATACAAGAAAACCGACAGAAAAATGATGGAAAGTAGTCCTACTATCCTATAGCCTACTGTTTTACTTTACTTCCAATCCTACTAATATGTGAAAGTTTGTGAGGATGTTTGGATGTTTGCCACTCAATCATGCCCCAACAGCTGAACTGTTACGGCTGAAATTTGCTTATTTTACCTTCTTTATTTAGTTACTGTGGTGACGAAACCGAGGTACAGGATGATAATAATAACAACCTTACCTTACCTCACATTAATTATTAAATATAACAGAGCTAGTCAAATAAAAACTTCTAAAAAGAGAATAATATAAAGACATTTCGATAAAATTCCTTTTTTGATAATTACAGTTGTATTGGCGGATGAACTCAATCTAGCCTTGAACCCGGTTCAACAATTAAAAGACATAGTCAAGGAACAGTGCAAGAAGAACGGCGCAGAAGATAAAACCACTGAAGTCGAGGTTTGTAACTTTACTTGTGTCTAAGAGAACTGCCCATTAGAATGAAATACTTAACACGTGTCAACCCACCACAGTTGCTTAATCTGTTTTACCCTAGTTCACCCAGCGTGCCCTAAAATAAGCTATAATTCTGACTTTAGCTTCAATCGGACGCAGGTATCGGTACCCGCAAGGGGCTTCCACAGATAACAGTAACCTATCCTGGGGTCACAGGCATATTATGGGTGAAACTCGGGCGTATTGAGTTGATTACCCTAGCGCCAGCTGCTTTGAAGATTGCTAACAAATAAGAATAATTGTGATAAATTTCATACATAGACACAAGTTAATACTACCCGTTCGCGCTAAGTTTGCCGCTATCAAATGACGTCGGTATAGCGTTGTCTCACTGGAACCAGAACTGTGAGTGAGAAAACGCTAAACGCGTGACAGTTGGCAGCGGCAAACTTAGCGCGAACGAGTAGTACAAAATTTAACATTATTATTCTTATTACTTAAATATCTTAAAAGTAATAAGCGCCAGAGGTATCAAAGCAATAGGTACCTACTTATGTTAAATTTCAACTTGCGGTTGCGTTTTTTTTATAGTCGATAGGCCCGTGTTTGACCACTATCTCACCTGATGGTAAGTGATGATATGGTCGATAATGGACGCTTGCGTAGAAGCAACCTATTAACTCTAGAATTAAAGACTCCCAGGTTATAGCTTTCCAGAAACACAGACTCAGTTTGTCAGCTTTTGTTTTAGAATGCCGGTAAGAACATCGTAGAGTGTGTAAAGGGACTGATTAATGTTGATGAACTGAAGAAAGAAATCGCTGAAGCCAGACCCAACGGTGCTCTTGATGAAGTATTCAAGAAGTAAGTAGAACATAGTATGTAAATCATTAAGATCATAATAATTGTACATTTAAATAACCAGATCCTCCCTGAGTTCGTGACTAGTGCTGGTTTCTATTTCCCAATTGCGTTTAAGCTAAAAATTGATTCATAAATCTCGAAATCTCCAAAATACTATGTTACTAGGTACAGTCAGTGGTAAAAGTCTATGATGATTCCACAGATTTCGAACAAAAAAAGTTCAATAGACCCAGTAAAGCACTTATAACTAAATAAACATCATTTTCATAAAGAACCATATGACATATTATATTTCATTTAATCCTACCTGTAAGCATAATACCCTAAAATCTATTTTTTTTTTCAGATATTGCGCCAAATCTCCCCAGCTGAAAACTTGTATCCGCACTTTCCTCGACGGTATATCTCCTTGCGTTGAAGCCTCATCCCGGGAACATTTCACGGACGTCAATAACGGTGTTAGTCAACTGATAGACTTCGTGTGCTACAAGGATGGGGACAGAATTGCCTGTAAGTATCAGTCTTAGAAGGGGCCTGATTCAGTCGATAAACGACCTCAGTACTCCATGAGCACTGGCCTGGGGGTGACGGGTGGAGCCGCCTGTCACCCTAGCAGAAGCAATCCGAGGTAGCGGCGCGCCGATGTAAACCGCGCCCCTCCCCCCCCCCCCCCTATTCCGGGGGCATGACGGGAACACCGTGGTTCCCAAACCCGAGGGGACCATCTCGAATCCAGAGATGGCCCGGGTCAAGCCCTGGCGTCAGAAGACCCTAGACGGCGTGCGGTTTTAGTCGGTAAGAGTTCGACATAACCTGCCCCGCTCGCCGCGGGGTGGGTATCCATGAGGATTTCGTCACGGAAAGAAAAGGGGCCATCTCGGATCCGAAGATGACCTGGGCCAGGCCATCTAATATATAATTCGAGGGAGGGTATACATGAGGATTTCCGCGAAAAAGAAAGGTGGCGACCATATTTACGTGCGCACAATATAGGTGTCTACTAAGTATTCGTTTTAGGATTAGATTTTAAATCATTATATGTATATATGTGCGTTTGAGGGCACGAAAAAGCTTTCTTTCTTTCTTTCAAACATGTCTTATAGGTAAAATTTTGAAATACCAGCCTTTTTGACACAGTTAAAAAGTTTCATATTTGTCTCTTACAGTGTTCATTGCCGAGGGCGGTCCTGAGTGCTTCCAGAGCAAAGCTGATGATCTCAAGACATGTGCAGAAGCCACGAAAAATTCTCTGACGAGCCTAGAACAAGCCAAGGCCCTCAGTACAGAAGTACGTAACAATTGAAGCCCATGAATAATTTTATTGACATATTTAAAGTTCTATCTACCTAAGTATCTATTCTATTTATAGGTACTTTTATGTACTTAATTATAAAAGTCTCGACTGATGACGCATGGCAGAGCCTAATTTAATCTAATTGCCAGAGCTCGCAAACATTTTCCCCCCATCTCTGTCCCAGCAGGTGGACCGTGTGCTTGTCTGCCACCTAAGACAAGACATACAAATCAAAAAAAATCATAATATTCTTCCTGTGAATATAAATAAAGGATAACAAAATTAACGTAAACTACCTACTGATTTCCCTAACCAATATCTTTTTTTGCAGGAACGTTGTAGCAAATTCGACGAATTGGTGAGCTGCATAGTGCAAAAACTGGAGACATGTGACTCGCCTACACCCTCAAACATGTTTGAGTCACTATTTAAATTCGTCCGCAACAGTTTACCCTGCCCAAAAGTAAGTACTTATTGTTACACTAGCCTATGCCCGCGGCTCTGCCCGCGTGGATTTCGGTTTTCGCGTTTTTTTACTACATCTCCGATTGTACTCAACCGATTGTGATCAAATATACTTACTTAAGATTTTAAGTCTGACCAATACCTTTCAAACAAAATAAGCTGTATCCAAATCCATTCAGTAGTTTTTACGTCCATCGCTCACAAACAAACAAGAATTCCAAAAAATATTTCTTTAACCCCTCCGTATTTTGGAGAGTAGGTCGCCATACCTATATAAACATCTGTAGCAGTCGTTACGAATCAAAAAGTTCAACAAATGGTCTAACTATTAGAAATTTGATAATGTATTAGTACCTTTTTTTTTTTTTCGTGCGGAAATCCTCATGGATACCCACCCCGCGGCCAGCGGGGCAGGTTATGTCGGACTCTTACCGACTAAAACCGCACGCCGTCTAGGGTCTTCTGACGCCAGGGTGTAAGGTGGCCCAAAGAGCATTTCCCTCGCACCCCGGCTTGACCCGGGCCATCTCCGGATTCGGGATGGCCCCCTCGGGTTTGGGAACCGCGTGGTTCCCGCCATACCCCCGGAATAGGGGGGAGCGCGCTGCCGCGCGCCGCCGCCTCGGCCTGCTTCTGCTAGGGTGACAGGCGGCTCCACCCGTCACCCCCAGGCCAGCGCTCATGGAGGACGGAGGTCGTTAGACCTCCGACGCCTTAGGCGTCCGCGCCTGCCGCCGTTCGGGAGAGCTCTGTGCAGCCTCTCCCGAACCCTTTCCGCCAACTCTGTTTCCCTTCATAAGGCATAAATGTATTAGTACCTACCTACCAATGGGTTCGTGTGTGGGGAGGCTGAAAAACCGGCCCCGGCTCGGAGGAACCTAAAAGCTCATGGTGTCTATGTTGTGTCTATATAAATCAGTAGATATCAATCACAACTGACTAGCTAACTTTGTTGCTCTTCCCAAAACACGGCGAAAATCCTAACCAAATAGCATTGCTAAGTAAAAGTTCTATACTAAGTAATAAGTTCTAAGCGTCACTCCGTCCGTCCGACAGTCTGTCCGTCTTGTCGTCAAAATGAGTCCTTAGAATTTATTTTTATAATGATTTTTGATCGGAAAAAGTGAACATCCAGACCGGGACTTGACCCCGCGACCTGTCCTTTACAGGGGGAATGCTCTGACCAACTGAGCATACAAAAATTTCATTGAATTTATTTTTACTGTTTTTTTTTCAGAAATCCAATTAAATGAAGTCAACGCAGAGCTGCGGAATTCATGAAAGTGCCAATAAGAAATACCTATTGTTAAACGTAATAAGAATTCTGTAACTTTTAATAAATAAACAGTAAAACTATCATATTACGACGTTATTATTACCATCCCGTTTCTTATCATCCACAGCGGGGTGTACTCAATTGATGCACAATACAAAAGATAAATCTACTAATAAGCTATTTATTATGCGTGACAAAGTTTAGAGTTCCATTTGGCGTTCCTGTACTGTAGCGGTAGTACATTCAACTATAAAAAAGTATGTACCTATGTTTATTCGCATTCTGGAACCCATAACACAAAGTAGTAAAATTATGTTTACTTTGGAACTAGAGAGCGCTGTGTTGGAATGTCATAGAGTATTAAAAAAAGTAAAATATAAGCTTTAGGGCCCTCCTAGGGTCTTAGGGTCGGTTTGCTTCGGTTTATCTCTCTAATAAGGCCGTCAATCTGAGGGTCACCATTCTGGCATTATCGGGTAATGGTGACCTCATTCCCGGGAATGTTACCTTTAGCTTACAATCAAACACAAACAGTTTTTAACCGACTTCAAAAGGAGGTTCACTGTTTGTATGTTTGTCAGCGATTATCTCGCGTTTGGTTGAACCGATTTTGATACGGTATTCAGAAAATTGTTTATTACATTCTGGAGAAAGTTTTAGTATACTTAAGTGACTTAAACATTAAAGTCTAAGGTGTCTCAGAGATCTATAGACAAAGCAACCTAACATAAAAATATTTTGGCAGATTTGTCGGCACGCGCGAATTTCATTCATTCGTTCGGCAAACAAGTGCCTTTATACCATTGAATATATACACGAAAACATGTCGTAGTGTTTCAGTAGATGTTTACCGTCTGCCCATTAAATAGAATATTCGGTGCCAGTCAATATGTTAAAACCCAACGTTTTATTAACCGTCCTCGCCATTGGTAAGTCAAAACAATATATTCCTACGAGTTTTTTATTTAAATATTTATTTTACCCAATACAGCCAATACTAAGATAGCCGTTAGGTGCTATGGCGTTCATTGGGAGAAACCTAGGTCCAGTAGTGAACCGCAATAGGCTAATTGATTAATTGTTAGCATAGCCTAGCAGTTTCACCCGCGTAATAATCCCGATGACGATGACGGGACAAAAATTAGCCTGTGATTAAAGTGAAAGAATTTTTTAACTCGGTCTTTCAGAGTTTAATCGATTACAGACAAATAAATCTTTCTTCTCTATTTAATTAGAATAGTAAATTCTTCTGAACTTTTTTATTTAAATTTAATATGTCTGAGAATAGGTCGTAAGATATTTTTTATAGGTACCGCTAGCTGAACGGAATCAAAAAATTAAAGCAGGAAGAGTCATGGGCATGCTAGTGGTCTAGTATATATATTATAGAGTTTTAGATTGACATGGTCATTATGTTTGTTTATTGAGTATCCGATATTACGGCTCTGTTGCGAGTGCCATGATCCCGGTAATACTGACTGGTAGGTACATTTATTATTCCTCATCATCATCACAAAGTTAGGCGCGGTTGCATTCAAAGCTTGCAGTCTAGTCTGGAGACTGGGATCTGCTCTCCGACTTTTCTTCTTCTGTTCCAGCTGTATTGACCAACGTATACGACTTGTCCGCGGCCCCGACTCAAGCAGTGAAAGACCTACTAAAGGAACAGTGTAGGAAAAATGGCGCAGAACACAAAGTCAATGATGTCGAGGTTTGATGTTACATACATACATATAATCACGCCTCTTCCCCATTGGGGTAGGCAGAAACAACATCTTACTACTTACAGGAAAATGTATGGCACAGGACACAGGACTGGAACTGGGCGGAGTGGAGCGAAGAAAAATAGTGGAAAGTGGCAAGTGCTTCTATTGAGGCGTAGCCCAGAATAGCGGGTTGGAGTGGAGTGAAGCTGAGTTGAGCTGAGCAAGTCTGCTCAACCTGTCGCACCACACTGTCCTGGGCCTCGATTCTGCTAAAGACAAACCACTAATATACCACTGACACTAGAAAAAATACCATTTAATTGTAGACTTTATTGTTATCAGGTTAAAGTCTAAAGTCAAATATGATATTTTGTAGAGCGAATGAAAAAATTATAAATGAATTCTTTTCATTTGTTTTTAGAATTTAACTGTATACTTATGGGTAAAGTCTACAATTAAATAGCATTGTGGAGTGTCAGTGGAATTTCAGTGGTTTGCCTTTAGAAGAATCGAGGCCCAGCTTGCGTCCGCATCTCACCCTCAGCCTCTCAGCTCGGTATCTCAGCCTCTTCGACTCCGTTCTGCCTTGCTCCACTCACTGTTTTTACAGATGCGTCTTACTAGCATACTAGTTACGCCCTAGATATGGTAGTCCTGAGACGGGCCAAAAGCCCTATAGAGAGGGAGCCCTGGGCCTGCTTCTGTTAGGGCGACGACTTATTAGAGATCTTTATTTACAAAATAGGTAGGTAGGTAGGTAAGTACTTACTACATAATATTAGAAACTCAATCATTTGAACTCGATAAGTACTCAAAACTGTTATACTACAAACCGTTTGGCATGAC
Source organism: Lithosia quadra (assembly GCA_963576445.1). Lineage (NCBI taxonomy): Eukaryota > Metazoa > Arthropoda > Insecta > Lepidoptera > Erebidae > Lithosia > Lithosia quadra. The sequence continues at coordinate 4,831,544 of OY754879.1, read as the reverse complement.
AAAGTACATTATTTGCATGATAAAAGGACAAAACATCTGTTTATTAATTTTGAGGCTGACTGTTACGAATCAGCTGTCGTTAATATAAAATATGTCAAATAAGGCTCAACTTAGGTCATTGGAATGTTTAAATTGAGGTAATTAACCCTAAATTTGTATAAGAATAATAATTGATATAGAACACAGCTATTACAAAGCGCTTTCTAGATCAAACTTAACCTTAGGTATACCATGTGTTCTAAAACATGGATATCCATGTTTCTCTTCAATTTTTTTTATTAGTTACATAGACTAAATACATAGAAACACCCAAACCAATACCAATAGACGTAGGTTACTGCAGATAAATATAATAATGCTCGGCGGAAATCGAACCCGCAACTCCTCAAGTGGCAGTCTCCTTACCACTAACGACGGAGGTTACTTTTCAGTTACGTGGAATTCTAATCCCATTCCCATGTTCCCGCAAAGTAGCATAATTTCAGCCGGATCTGTTTAGCCGTTTGAGCTTGATTGGATAACAAACATCCTAACATCTTCTAGTGTGCTTTGTCATCACATCAAGTTAGACCCATAGAATTATAAGACTTTAGTTACGTTAGTAGGTACATACCTATTATTAACTATTAGATACCTAAATAATTTCGTGCTTTAGTTCAATGTTGAATTAATTTTTTTAGAACTCCGGCAAAACCTTCATACAATGTGTCAAAAGTTTAGTTGATTTTGATGAACTGAAAAGCGAAATCGAAGAAGCCATACTAACAGGTGATCTTGATGTGGTTTTTGAGACGTAAGTACCCACAATGAATTATAAAATTTATCTTACTGTTATAAAATTGTATTTAATTTATGGAACAATAGCTGTGCCCGCGAGTTCGTCTGGATGAAATTTAAAAGTTTATGGTTTTTTTTTTGACGAGTCACTATTTTTTTTTTCTAAAATCTAAGTAGCCCATGCTACGACTACGACTTTGTAAACAAGATACCATTAAATATGTCACCTCAGCATAAGAATTAAGCAAAGACACTAACAACGAAGAATTTACCAGATCTGCAGCCTTACTATGAGCTCTTAAACAAGGATATTACAACCAAGGAAATTTCTAATGTTCTTGGCTCTTAAAGCAATTCAAATGCGATGCAGCTCAACGCAGAGAGAGAGATGGCGCTATACATAGTGCATAGCTCCATCTCTTTCCCTGAGTTGAGTTGCATCGCTATAAGAGCTCATAGTATGGGGCCTGAACTCCTATCACCTAGGTTAAATTTTACCCTTCACAAGCCTCATGCATTATTGATTTTTACATGAGTCAACTTAGATACAAAAAGTCGATAAAAGTGTAAACGTGATAAAGCTCGATACATCCATTATATCACCTGTTATCCCTAAAAGGGCTTTAAGCCAGATATCATATTAGGTACTTAGTTAAATTTTGAGGCTGGAATAACTAGCAGTTGTGTATGAATTGACTGATATGAGTCGCCTAGGATTCCAGGGATCACCTTACAGGTTTTAAACTCCAGCCTCGTGCGGTTTTGGGCATCCCTGGTAGGTAATGAGGCCATTGCACTCTAAGTCATCTTCTACAACGCCAAACCACCATTGCCAGCGCCCGGTGTGGCTTTTTTGTAGATAGGTTTCAATCTTCCTAAACAGAGAGACAAACAGACTAAAGCAAGTAACTACGAGTCGGTATATAAAGATATTCATCAAACCCTCAACCTCGGATTTAGCAGCCGAACTCTGTACCACAACGCCACATAGGTTGCGCATATTATGTTTGTATATTTTTCAGATATTGTGCCAAATCTTCTCAGCTGAAAACTTGCATTAATAATTGGTTCGATGGTGTGGCTCCTTGCGTGGAGGTCACATCTCAAAAACATTTAACAGTCATCAAGAATGCTAGTGACCAGCTGGTAGACTTCGTGTGCCACAACAATGGGAGCAGGATCGCCTGTAAGTATAAAAAGTTTTAAGACATCAACATGGACATCAACCGGGAGGGTTTTGGGTGTATTGGTATCGCGAAAAACCACACCCCACCACCAACCACATGCATTATTTTATAATTGAACACGCCTGACCGTAATCTAAAGGTTAAGCCTCGGGACCGGGTGTCAACGCTACATACCTACACAGACAGTGCTACAGTGGTGCCCTCAGCTTGAAGGCCTCATCAAATGCTTTTTCACGTTCTGTATAAAGGATTCGGGTCTATAGGAGGAAGGAAACACATGCGCTGATAGTACACATAGTTCAGAAGTACCTACGGACACCTTCAGACTCCATCATCAGTAGCTTCATAGTATCTACTATTATCGCATTGTCACGGAAGGAAGCCCTTATTTATATCTAATTTGAGCCCAATCTGACGTCAGGCAGTAGTTTTAATTGGGCTCCCAAGATTTGAGCCAAATTAACAAACCAACATACATAGGTACAAACAAACAAACAACAGAGAAAGTTAAATAAAATAAAACTTGCAATAGGATCATTAGGAACGCAAGCTTACACAATAGGTGTCAAAATTCATTAAGTAATTTATTTATCTAGATTCTGCGTCCCGTTCCAAATTCATTCCCACCTCACCCAAGAACACAATTCTTGTTCTGAACCACTCGTATAGAAAGTCGTTTGGATATTATGGTTGGTCATACTTACCTGTTGCAGTATTCATCGCTGACGGTGGTCCTCAATGCTTCCAGAGCAAGGTCAATGACATCAGAGCATGTGCAGATGCCTTGAAAAATTCTATTTCCGTTTCTGATACAGCCCAGAGCCATACAAAACAAGTAGGTATTGTATTAGAAGTACTTAGAGTGGTAGACTGTGTCCGCGAAATTGTCGGAATTGAAATATTTTTTTTATAATATCGGTCACGTCAATATGACTTCTTCCCCTCGCCAGATCGTAAGCTAAAGGTAAAGTCTTAGGAAGGGGTCCATTTCCATCCACAGGGGGATAATGGTAGCCCTTAACTTGACGGCCTCATGAAAAAAGAGGTGATTGTCGTCGCAGCACTGCGTGACAAAGCGCAGATATTGGTTTAAACTACGCCAATACCCACTGGTCCCACAAGTACTGCGACAACCATCGCCTCAAGCCCGGTTATGCACCTGCTGAACCCTGAACGCAATCCAACTGAGGTTCGATTACTATGGAGAGTTTTTCGCTAGGTATTCTTTGAATAATATCCTTTTTGCAGGAACGTTGCGCCAAATATGAAGAAGTTGTAAGCTGCATAGTTGAAAAACTGGAGACATGCGAAACGGCTACATCAGCAAACCTGTTTCGGTCACTCGCTGGATTCGTCCGCAATGGGTCCTCCTGCGCAGTATGTAAAACCTACTGCTATCTTTTATGGGCACAGGCCCACTAGTGGGTGAAAGGGGAAATTTCAATTTCCTCGTTTACCCATTAAGCTATAAAAAACTGAAATTACTAATTTTTAATTTTTTTACAGAAACCCACATTCTTAATCCAAGAAAATGCAGACTAGCGGCGATCAGTTCAATAGCAATAAACGGCGAATTATGTAACTTTTTATAAAATAAATAGTAGATACCTACCTACCAAGTCAATACTGTTATTTTTATTATTTACCAAAGTAAATGTGATAGACCATTCTTTGAGGGTTCACACGTTGCAGTTTCTCGAAAATTCGACATCGAGTGCAATATCAAAAAAATAGGTCATGACATCCGCCATTGGCCTTTAATATAACGATGAGATTTTCTACAGACCTAGCCATCCCCCTTGCCGCTTCCACTTTTCTCTAAGGAGAAGGATGAGGAAACGGATGAGGTGGCTCACTTTCCAGCGTCCCCGTTTAAAATATAAATACTGCTTCCACGCATAAAGGTTGATAAGAAAATCAAAACAACTGTATACTATACTTTCATAGTTTATTTGCAAAATATTATAAACAGTTGAAAATCACATAAAACATAATCATAGACATCAAATTAACGTATACAAATTAGATTTTCAAGTCGTGTAGTTTCATATGCATTATGAGAACTAAAATGAATACTGACAAAAATGATTAATATCAATATACTTCGTAATCTGTTATTTCCAGATTGAAGTTGAATTAAAAAATTGAATAATATAATTTACTATTAAAAATTGTTATTGTAATTGTATGTAATGTTAATTCTTATCTTTCTCCTTTTTTTATTTCCATCCGTAACATTATCTATGTATAAACCATAGACCCCTATAAGATCATTCACTCACTCTTGCGATCTATTAGACTATAGACTGCTATAATCGAAGATTATGTAAATTTATTAGATGTAAAGGTTTTTTTTATACCAAAGATGTGTTAGGTAACGTATTACAAACTTAATTAATACAATGAGTGAATGTTCCAAACAGTTCCACAACTTCAAAATTTAACTCGTATACTGAAGACATAGATTTAATGGCTTGTGATTTTTTCTCCATTTAAACAGGTATGGGTATCAAATTGTTGCAGCCTTTACATACAGTACGAGTTTTTACAAATTATAATTGACTTCTGTCACTTATATTGACAAGATGCTCCTTAAAAAAATTATATATTTTAGTTTTGAATTTTGTGTCGTCATGGAAGAAAAGAGCGAATTTCACCAGCAATGATAGGAACCGCGATCAAGACGAAATAAACTGCATTACCACATTTTACACAATTTAATTGAGAAAAGGTGAGAATTCAGTTTCGTTGATTTTCACTGGTGAAATCCTGCCTAAGTTAAATTTTGGAATGCATTCACACCGTAAAAAATTATATAATAATAAAAATGTCATGTCACATGATATGCTATTTCACGTATACACTACGAAGCTCCTATACCGTAAACTTAGTTTTGGCAATCTACGTACTCTAATTACTATGACACATACCCTCACACCGAATGCTCACATTTAATGCGTAAAATATATATAAAATATTATGGACAAACGCTTATACATAACTCCGAAAATATCTAATAGCAGCAATAAATAAGCTTTCAAGAAATCTACTCGCATTATACATTTATTCTCATAAGAAAGGTGCAGAGTGCGAACCATAAACTGTACGGCACATCGCTTGATGCCTCCCCTTTACTATTGATGGCTGATTGCTCTGAGTGCGTTTTTGTGTCCAGTTTCAATGCGTTCGTTTGAATGGAATTTGAATGGGATTGGATTAGCGCCATCTGGTGGCAAATTGGAATCATTTTTCATCCAATACAAATTAGCGTTTACGCATTCACGAGTGACTGTGAAACAAACAACGCAAAAACTCGCACTAGGCACTTCGAAAGGATATGGCAATTTTTTTTAAGGTTTTCAAGAGATTATAAGAAACAGACGGGACTACAATATGGTATATTTCCTTTCTATAAACAATATTTTAATCAAATGCTGCTATTAAATGTTCTATACTTGATAAGCCTATAATCGTTTTACATGTACCCGTTTTTATGTAAATGATCTGGCAATAATGCCTCAGTGTTACCATCTCAAAATTATACGTTTGGTGGCAGGTACAATATTTAAAAAATACATTTTTTTTTTCGAATTCCGCACACTTACGCTAATCATTTTTATATAGATGTCTTGGCCACGATCTTGGCAAATACCTTACGTAAATATGGATGGATATGTATATTATGCATAACCCTAAAACAATATAATATCACTGTTCGCTTATAAACCCAAGCCCTGTATATAAAATCAGTATAATTAAATGATTACAAAAGCTTTAAAAATACCCAGTCTCTTACAAAATTAAATCTAAACAATACATGCTAGGTTTTTAAATTTAATGATCCGCCTAAAAATATAAATATGATGTAGATTTAATTAATTTTATCGCAATATACAAAACAAAAAATATCAAAATAGCTTTTACAATATTTTAATCAAAAAGGTTAAATAAAATTAACTCTGTATCTGATGATTATAATGATCATAAACAATCTGTAACCGATAACTGTAATCGATTTATAGGATCGATTGTATAAAATCGAGATTACAATACAATTAGGACCGTACCTATATCGATATTATAGAGAATAAATGACATAATTTGGCTTAACTAAATTAAAATATGAAATAGCTGTCTTTTTCGATTTGCAAGGTAAACTCAAAGATAAGATTCTTAAGACAGACTTCTCGCGTTGCAGATCTTGCAGGTATTTGACAGGTTTGTTTATGAGAAAATTTTGTTCGAGTAGTGCGCACCTTCATATGTTTTTGAGAAAAATAGTCTGTCTTAAGACGGTCTTGTCTCTAATGAGCGATCAACCTAACAGAAAGCATAGATAGTTATAAAACAGAAGAACACTCTATGGTACCGATTCTATTGCGCATGTCACTAAACTATCTCTAAAAAGTTTTCATTTGAATTAAGAAACTTCATACTATTTGGCAGCCAATTAAATTTAAACTTTAAAGAGACAGTATTAAATGTAAATTTTGATATGAACTTTGCTGTTTTCTTCGTTTTGGCGTGAATATACCAAGTTTAAGCGATCTTTAATTTAGTTCAGAGTTTTATAACAGCAAAACCGGCACTATTGATATAAGTGCTGACGTTTCTTCACGGTTTCACTATGCTTCATGTAGCGCGCATTATCACACATTATTTCACCATATAATTCAAGATATCGCCGCATTTTATTATATCTTCATTCAAATGTAGCCACAAAGTTATGTAGGTACCGGACTATTATGCTAAATGATGTTACTTCAAGTCTACACAACTTATATACAGCCATACAGCAACTCAAACTATGATATGCTATAAGCGTTCGAGTTCCAGGCGAGAAAAGGGAGGTGCGTTGGCCAGTACCTCCATGCGGTACACCAGGGCAAAAGAAGCGGGATTGCCTCCATATAGGGCTACTCAGAGATTCTCCACGTGTTCCTCTGACTAACAGAGGGCACAGTGGAGGGCAGGCTAGGGGCGGGCTGGTTCTTTGAGCCCAGGGAGGGACCATCTCGAAGCCGGATACAGTTTTTAATCAGCCGGGAGGTGAGGGAAACACCCTTTTTGAATAAGCCTTAGTCCGACATAACCATCTCCGGTAGCCAACGGGGGTGGTATCCGTGGGGATTTCCACACGAAAAAACGGCGAGAAAGGGACGGAGATATACAGAGTAAAAATGTCCATACCTTTTAGCTGCCTGGGACAGCAACGCTTTTAAACACATCAACGTATGCTAACAGAACTTCACAGAAGCAAGACATGGCGTTATTTTTCATGACATCTATCACACTGCAAATATGAGACAGGGTTTTTTGTATAGGAACTATTATAATATGTTTCCTACCTATTATAACACACCAGATACATTTGGCAGAACTAGATTTAGTGGCAACTTTACGTGAATTTAAAAAAGGATTATACAAAAACTATCAAAAATTAGACCCAATAAGCGAAATACAGTCGATCAACGATTACTGAACTATATAGTTATTAAAATTAAACAAGCTTTAAACTAAAACGCAATATCCGTATGCTACTCTTGTGATTCTAAATGGTGTTAAGTAAAATTCTGTTGTATATTTTCCTTAAATTAAACTAAAATCTGTAAATTTCAATTTCGATATACCGTTTAGCTTGTTTTATAATATACCGTTTGCACTTTTAACAGTTTTTATCAGTCTAGGAAAAACTAAATTGGGTTTAAAAATTTCAATTTAGTGAAAATATACAATAGAATCAATGCCATTGTGTTTCTTAGTTCAGTTATGTTTACTGGAGCTGTTTAGACATTATAGAATCAAATAAATTAGGAATTTATGACAATTTTTGGTAGAGTTTGTTTCATAGTTCTGGCAACACTACTGGTAGGAGTGCAACACTAGCCAAGTCCTGTTATTAGATTGTTTTCTTTATGGTACCTGGACGGCTCCAAATTGGAAAGTTCTCTATGGTACTTTATCAGGCGGACGTTTCTAAATTGCAAAGAGGAATACATAAGCTCTACTTGATATGACAAAATGCGACAGTGTACGCTCTCTAAGCTAACAAGCTAACTAAGTTATAGTACTTTTGTTTGATAAGTCGAGATGCTCAGCGGCCTGATTCAGTAAAACTACGTTTTTTAATTGTGTGATTTCAAAGCATACAATAACTTATAGATATTAACTTTTCAAAATCTAATTAAAAATGAATCAATCTATGAGTGATTTTAAATAGATTTGAACATGCGCGGGTAGGTAGATTTTAATTTCACAGATCATACCAAAAAATAACTTTTTTTTCTTTTTTCGTTTTAATCACGCGTTTAGAAAACGTGGCGTTACTGAATCGGGCGCTTACCGAAGTGCCAAATTAAAAGCCTGCACATACATTTCCAACGACTACCTTCAAACTATATAAAACTAAAGCTTGTATGACTTGTATGGTTCCTTAAACAAATAAAGTGGCTACCAACGCCATGAGAACAGTGCCTGAAGTTATTGTGAGTCCGTTTGCTGAGCCGCCCGAGCCTTTGCCGCTCTTCACAGCCTGCAACGAAAACAAACTCATTATAGTCGCTTACGATAATTTTATATTACGCTAGCTAATTCTCGCGGTTTCGCCCACGTGGAGGTTGCGAGGCGCGAATCTGAAGGATCGAGAAGGGGTATGGTTTTAGTCGGTACGAGTTCTACATAACAGCCCCCGCTGGTCAACAGGGCGTATCCGAGGGGCTTCAGCACGAAAAAAAGGAGGCAAAGTATGCAGGTATGTGACCTTGTTTTTAAAGTAAACCAAGGTCGTATACCTTACATTCAAGGTTATAATTTGTGGTCAGAAAATAATTACCAATTTATTAATATTTGTACAGAAAAAATACTACAGTTCGAAACTGTATTTTCAAAAAACACTAAATTGATGCAACAAAAAATCTAAAATTAATTTTGAAATTGATTTACATTTTTTGACCACGACATTTAACAAAAATAACTTCACAAAAACTGTCACGGTATTATCAACATTAATAACTTACTGGTTTAGTATTGGTATCGCCTTTGGCCTAAAAACATGCAAGTTGGTTAGTGAGTTAGTATCGGTTGAAGTACATAATGAGTGCGAGATTAAATCATATCGAACGGTTGAAAGCCGGATTTAAGCGAAAGTTTATAACAAATATTTTTCCGTCAAGTAATTATGATGTCGCTTACGATCTTTTTTCTTTGAGTAATTGATGTCGCTTACATCATATTACTTTTCAGCCGTCGACAAGATTACAGTAATGTTATGGTGTACGAGTATAGTTATTTAAATTGATAAATCGCTAGCATAAGGTTGAATTAGAAGCAGGAAGTAATTAGAAGAAAGGTTTTTGCGAGGAAATAATTAAAATCATACATTTAACTCATGCATATACAAGTAAAATGCTTAAAATTTTAATAAAACTACGACACCATTCTTTGTGAAATTAAAAACTATAAACAGAATTTTAATCTTCTACTAAGCAAATAAGGCCGTCCGCTGGCTCATGCATGTGCACGGATGCGAGTATTCGCATGACCCAGCGGACGGCCGAAACGACTATACTACAACATTATACTGTTCTAATTTCTACACTACTTTATTTGACTAATAGACCAGTGCAGATAGCTATGAAAATGGTAAAAAGTAAAAGAAATTTATAGTAGGATGAAACCTGTTGTAAAAGGAAGAGAATATAATAAAAATGATAGGAAAAATAAATTACGGGCGATCTGAGCTCGGGAAGGGGGGAGGGGGGTGAGTTTTAAGGGTAAAAACGGTTTATCTCGATTTCCGGCAAAACTACAAGTCCTATGGAAAAAAGTTAAATGACAAAGTTGTAGGTAATAAAGAGACCTACAACTTTTCTATTTACACTTTTTTCACATAACCTCAAAAAGTATGTGAAAAATTCAAATAATCAAGTTTTTGGTTTTTTATTTTTATCTTAAGCAAAACAAATTTGTTTTCCACGAAATTTGGTGAAAACTTAGCTTTTCATGTCCCAAAGACACTGTAATTTTTTTTATTTGAAATACTCTTTTTTTCAGCTTATTTTGACTAAATATCGAAAAACCACCCCAATTTTCAATCGAAAAATCTCACGTCAAAATATCAGCTTTTTAAAAAAAGTCAAAGAGTTTTTTGTTCTTTGAAATTTCTTCTTTCTGATAATGTAACTATGACTATCGGCACTGGTCTATAACATTAGCAAAAGGAAGAAAACTTATCATGTGTAAGGTTTCGCCCGTTGTGTGAAAGTGACAGATACTCACTTTGAAGTTCTTGCAGGGTGTAGCAGTTCTGATGAAATTGAACAGCGAGTCTACGATGTTAGCGGAGGTAGACTTGTCGCAACTGTCCAACACACCGACGATACACTTCTGAATTTCAGTCATTTGATTGCATTGCTTCTCCTGTAAATAACACGTAAATTTAAGATAATTTTGCAAGCAATAAGTATGGTTTTTTTTTCTATAAGTTTAAATTGGAAAAAAATATACTTAAGCTATTCTATTAGCTATGTCCGCGGGAATATCAGTTACCGTAACTTTAGGCCATATTTGTAGGTGCTTAACCTTTTATCCGTAACGAAATCCGTTCAGTACTTTTTGTGTCCATCGCGAAGAAACAGACAAAACGACAAGCATTCCAAAAAAAGAATTATTTATTTTCAGAATCATTCATTTAACATAACCCAAGATAAATATCTCCAATGTCTGCCACGTATAGTTGTCACAAAATAAAAGGCCCACTTTGACAGTTCGTGCCCATGAAGTTCTTAATTTTTTATCAATTGAAATGTTCTAAAGGTAATTACATTTTTTATTGACAGGTACCGCCCACTCGGCTAAGTGCTGTGCATAACGATTTTTTCATGTAGTCCACAGACTATTAATAATCAGTTAAGGAAAGAAAATATCGAGTGAGATATTTTTTTTCAAGCCCGACGCGCACTTTTATTTTTATTTATTTTAATACTTGTGTTTAGATTCTGAAGACTGATTTAATTATTCTTGTTGTTTTTGTGATTGACTGAATGTTATTGTAAAAAAAATATTAAATATAAGTAAATTGACCTTTAATAACATTGTATTGTTTTAAAATACCTACAAAATCAAAGGTTAAGCAAATTTTTCTAATCAGAACTTTAATCCAATGCAGTTTACATACATATTCAAATCGATTAAATCCCCATGCAAACTGGATTCGGTTCATCCTGAGTATCGAATACCGAATCGTATAGGTACATAACTAGTTACGCCACGAGAACAAACGTCAAAACGGGCCTTTTATTTTGTGTTGAGTATAAGTGGTATGTACAAAATATGTACGACACAGCTCATTTACAATTTTATGATACTATAGACAGAAACATCCAGACCAATGGTAATAAACATATTCATGTATATAAATATTCGCACTGAGCGGGAATCGAACTCGCAACCTCCAACGTAGCAATTGAATGCACAGAGGCCATTAAATAATTATTATTCAATTCAAAATCAATTATCCAAGTCAATTATTGGCGGTTACCTTAAATTCCAGTTCAAACGCACTATTCACTGAGATATTCTTCAAGTCGTTTTGTGTTTGGGCGTCAATTGTCTGGTTAACGCACTGTTGAAGCGCTTCTTGCTTCTCTTGGAAACATTCCTGACCGCCCTCAGCTATGAACACTGGAAAAATAACAATTTATTCATTGACGTTTATGCCTTTAAATTTTCTTCCATACAAACCAGGAGTTATTGGCGCCCCACTAAGAGTTTCTGGAATCGGTCCAACCTATTGAAGCGATTTTAAATTTTAAAAATAAAATAAAAAATTGTCTGTCTTTCTGTCTGTTTGAATGAGGTAACTGGGACTGCTGGGCCAATTTTGACATCGTAACATAGGCTTATTTTAAAAGAATTAGGGCTCCGGACAAAAACCAAACACGCATTGCTAACCCTAAATGAGGTGGGTGGTCAGTGACCAGGTGGTAGGTAGGCTCCGCGTATTTTTTTATCAGCCAATCTTGTTCAATTGCTCGGCAAAGGCCTCCCCCAAAACCCCTTCACCTCTCTTTCTTCCTTCCTACTTTCCAAAAAAATAAAATCCTAAAAATTTAAATCCATCTGGGCGAAATCGCGAGCACATATAGTCTAATAAAACTTACGCGCGATTCTGTCGCCATCTTTGTAGCACACGAAATCGGTGAGCTGGTCAGTAACGTTGTACAAAACCTTGAAGTTCTTCTGTTCGTTGGGTGAGAAGCAAGGCTTTATCGTCTCGGTCGTGTTGCGGAAACATTGCCTGAACTGAGGGGTCTTGTCGCAGTATCTGAAATACATAGGAATCTGTTAATCACACGAATGGTTAGCGTAAAATTTTGTTTGTTCAGTGTACCGATAACTTTTTTTATGCTACTTAGGTGGCAGACAAGCTCACGGCTTACCTGATGGGAAGCGGTTACCGTAGCCCATTTACGTGTGCAACATCAGGGGCATCACGCTCGCGCTGCCGACCCTGCAGGGAAAGGAATGGGTGGGGAGGCTAGGAAGGGACGGGGAAGAGGAGGGGTATACTGAGCTCTGGCTACCCTACTTACCGGCGGAAGCAACAGGATGGTTATTTATTACTTACTTTTTAAACACTTCGTCGACCTTGCCATTGGGCTTAGCATCTTCAATCTCCTCTTGAAGCACGTTCATATCCACCAGGGAGGTGGCACATGCCATTAAATTTTGGACGGCATTCTGAAAACGAAAATTTGTCCCAATTTAATTAAAATGTTAAAAAAAGACAAACATTAAAACAAGTTTGACAAATTGTATGTAGGTATATAGAGTTCTCATACAATACGTTTATTAGGGCACGGGTTATTCACTAGCCCGAATCTGATTAGTAGAAAAGTTAAAAAATTTAAGAAAAATAAACATTTAAAAAAGTTAAAAACAATTGTTTTATTTTCTGAAAACGATATTTTTATACGTTTTAAATAATGAGTTCCATTCCTTGCTAGGAGTATTGATTTTTTTTAAATCCAATGATGCACTTTCAGCAGGCTACCATCAAATTCGAGCCCTGGACTACTTTAGCCATTTTTCGCTAATCCTCATAGTTTCGAATTTAGTCATTGACGCTTTTTAAAGTTCAACCTGTATACGTGCGCAAGGTACATAATAACGTAACCAGGGCAACCGCGACTGCCAACACGGTGAGATCCGGTGAGGTTCGTGCGTGTGTGTGTGTGTGTCATTACGACTTTATGTACGTAATTTATTTACTAACTCAGTTTATATATTTACTGTGTTTTCCTTCAACCTAGCGTTAATCCCAGTCGCATCCAAAGCTTTCACCTCGGAGTCTGGGGTCCGCTTTACCAGTCTTAACTACGGATTTGGCTGGACCTTGATATTTTCCGTGAAGCGACTGCCATCTGACCTTCACAACCCAATGGTGACATTAGGCGATATCGAATCATTGCCGCTAGACCGTTGTTGTTGGACACTTTAGGTCTCCAACTACCCGTAACGACTGCCATTATGCCATACAAACCTCTATGATACCTAGATGTTTGTATGGCAACCGGAACCGACGGCTTAACGTGCTCTCCGAGGCACGACCAGACCAATGCAAATACCCATATTCACGCATACAAATATTTGCCCTGAACGGGGATCGAACCCGATATTACATACATATACATCGATATTTACTGTGTTTATAGGTACTAAAAGGCAAGTCAAAGTTCAGTGCAGCGTTTTACATATCATTTAAATAGCTATTAATAGACAGAGTTCATATGTACCAAAACAAGTCAAAATTACTTCCTTGTTTATGTACTTCTATTATCTTATCAGTTCAGCCGTTTGAGCGTGATAAATTACAAACATCCAAACATATGCACTAACTTTCACATCTACACTATAATAAAATTGTAAATTAGTTTTGTCTGTACATTGAAAATTTCTTCATTTAATTCCTGTATGTTTGTCACTCGGCCGTAGGTTTGAATACAATTGCTTGAGTAGAACCGGAGACATGAATAAAAGCCGCGATAACCGACATTCACGTGGGCGGAGCCACGAGCATCAGCTAGTTTATAACATAAGTAGAACAACAGCAATAATTTACAGTATCATATAAAACAAAGCCAAGTCTCTGAAATTAGGTTTCTAGATTGAGGAAAACCACAACTAATTAACTCTAATTGTATTGTTTTGTTTCTCCGGACGTATGGTGGTCAGAAATCTTAATACTCGGGTTATGGTGTCACTCACTGGTTAACATTAAGCTGATCGGTATCGGCTGATCATAGGTACAGGGTCGGACTGGGCCCGAGTGGCTGACCATAAGCCCGGGGCCTTGACTATATGATCAGTCCGCGGGGTGGGGTATCCATGAGGATTTCCACACGGGAAAAAAGGGGTGACAAGACGGCCGCCTGCCATTTATTATTTAGACTTACACCTTGGTAATTTGAGACAAGAGACAGCCTACTGTTTGATCACTCTCTATGACCGACGGGGGATACTTTTTATCCTTGAGGATTGCCGCAAAAAAAAAGGGGATGGCGCTGTATAGGGTGTAATACTGCAAGTATGTCCAATATAGCTCCAACCCTTCTTCTGGCCCTTAAAACGAACGGTTATAACATGGTAGAAAGCTGAACTGTTTTATCTTGGCCTATTAATGTATAGATAGGCTGCTAGTTCACACTATCTCTGCATCTCAGTGCGGCATAATCTGTGGTCAGGTCAAAACTCAAAGGTGTGTTGTTATCGTCGAGTTGATGATACGGTACAGTCTACTCCAACATTTAATTAGCCGATTTTTTATATTCATGTGATTTCTTTAGATAGGTACAAATTATTGTTGGATACATGTTGATTTTGTGCTGTCAGGGGGGAAACTAGTATTCTGCGTTGTCGTTGCCATAATGACCACTTCCCATCAGGTGGGACGTGCGCTTGTCTGCCACTAAACTTACCTGCTTGAAATGCTGTTTATTTATATAATGACTCTCTCATGTAGACCCAAAGGGAGCATAGTTTAACTAGCTTGCGTTATGGGTGTTAAAATGCGGAGGAACATACTTAGGTACCTACATACTTTTTTTTGTAAATACATAGAATACCTACATCATATTATACATAGCCATCATCACATACACATAGAAATCATTATTTTATCGTTACGATTAACACAAATTAAAACGATAACATGAATCTAATCTAAGCCTTCAACACACGCAACTAAACATATGAAAACTGTTTTATACAAAAATAAGGGGACATTCTTCTTTTTTAACGGTTTTATTTAACTTAACCTGTTTGTTTGGGTCAAATCTCGTAATTGAAAATTGACCCCCTGTCTGATATTTGGCAGAAGTCTTTAGTTCTGATGACAATTCAATTTAAAACCGTTTAATTTAAAAAAATTTTTGTTCACAATTTTTTGAGACCCTTTCCGAAAAAGGCCTAAGTAATTTGTAAGAATTACCTTGATAATTTCATTACTTATAATTATAACGTCAATTATTTCTATAAACAATGAATATACTGAAACCAAAACATGGATGAATGAATTTTATCTATCGGCAGGGTATTGCGTAAGTAGGGCAGGTCACTTATAAGTACTGTCACTAGTCACTGTCATACATTACTGTAACATATTAGTTCTATCATATTAATTAAAGAACTAGTATTTTACATACCTATGTCGTTCTTTAATTTTGATGGCCTGCCATTGTTTTTATTATTATTAAACGCTTTTATTTAACTTGACATGTTTGTGTGAGTCAAACCTAGTAATTGAAAATTGTCTCACTTCCTGTGGACGAAATGTTTTGATATTTGGCACATATCTTTAAGTTCTGTTGACAATACAAGTTATACTATGCTGTATTGTAAAGATTGTAAATCCAAGATGATCGCCGCCGCTACAAAATGATGGCTTACATATCTTTTTATAACTACCTACCGCAATATGGATATCAAATGAAAGGGCTTGATTAGTAGAATATAGTTTACTGTAAAACTAATTTCTAGCTTTCAGTGCATAAAAGCGTTTAACTTACTAACTTACTAACTTACTGTGCAGCTGTCAGAGTACAGTGGGCACACAGCCTCCATAGCCGCCCTGGGGGTCCAGGTAACCCCATTTTACCCAGTTTTCCCTGAATCAGCCGACCTAGAACCTCAATCTATTAAACGAATTCGCCTATTCTAACTATAGTCGTCTATTGTAACTCATGCCCGGGGACTGACAACTACTATATATAGTACGGGGCAGCGGCTTTCAATCCAGTATCCACTAAGTTATCAACATTTGAGTTTGATTTCCGCCGTCTGGCCTCCCAACCCTGAGAGGAAAACCTGCGCCAGATCCTCGTCCGTCAAGTGAAGTTAACTTGACCCCAAAAGTCTTGCGTCTGTCGGTCTGTAGTAAGTATAAAAACTTTTTTGTCACCGCAGTGGTATAAAAATCCTTCTATTCTAATGAAGATCGAGTGACGATACGGCGCTAAAGGAAGTATCTAATGTTCAGAAATCAGAGATCTCGTCAGAAAGCGTACTTTGAAACCAACTATAATTACGTAACCTTGTCTTTGAGATCAATTGAGGAACCGGTTACGGTAAGAAAAATATGTAAATAATTATTTTTATAATGCTTTATTGCATACCAACACAAAAAAATTACAATTAGGCAAATCAGCGGCCTATGGACGCGGTATAATGAGCAGTTTTATTTTTATCGCTTTTTGCGGTTTATACTAGACAACCTTTAGACGGCAACAAGTTACGATTGAGCGCTAATTGTTAACGTAATGTGGGTACTATAATGAATATTATATTAACTGTCAAATAAAACAGTAGGTACCGGTATATTATGTTTTTATATATCAATACATAGAAATCAGATGAGTGACATTTACATACCAGACACATCTGTATCAGAAAATGAGAAAAAGCAAAACTGTGCGTAGGCAGACTTCAGCTTCAATTTTTCAAATCAGTAATCGGGCCCTTACTTATTCACTTACCAAAATATTAAAGTTAATATATAAATTTGCATAAACACTGCTGATTTGTCAATATCAGTCATAATTGTGTCAAATGATCAAAATTCATGCACTCGGTAGGTATACCTAAGCAGAGTGCATTTAATTTGATTCCACTTAATAACATGAAGTCAAATATAAGTAGGCAGGTACCTACATACAATCACGCGTTTATCCTTGAGGGGTTAGGCAGAAGCTAATTAACACCCATAGTTGACCAATTTGTGTATTCAGGGGCCTTACTCCGAAAAACGAAAATATTCGTATCTGTTGACGTTTTGACCATTTAGCTACCCCGAAAGTGTTTCGTTTCGGATTTCGGATCCGTCTTCGATCGTTTGACATTTAGGTTGTCGATCGTTGTCGGTACACCTCCTACTCCCAAAATACATTTGACGTTTTCGCCGTCGTTGTTTGACAAATTATCCGTTTTCGTTCGATCCGAAACGTTCATGTTCGATTTTCAGAGTAAGGCCCCAGCCCACGTAACGTAGTTCGTCACCTTTCAATCAAGTGATTGATAGATGGACAACAGCTTTATAATGTACACCAAGTTTACAGGAAAAAGAAATAGGTGTTAGTGTAACAGTAGCATGTACACTGTACTTTAG
Source organism: Lithosia quadra (assembly GCA_963576445.1). Taxonomy (NCBI): domain Eukaryota; kingdom Metazoa; phylum Arthropoda; class Insecta; order Lepidoptera; family Erebidae; genus Lithosia; species Lithosia quadra. The sequence continues at coordinate 4,813,919 of OY754879.1, read as the reverse complement.
TCTGAGGCCCCCGCATATTAGAAATTAATTATCACTTAAGTAAACATATTGAGAAAATCAGCAGCTTTGAATCTGTTTGTTAAGTCCACAAATGAAATTTAAAGTAGGTATTTAATGCTGCTTTTACGTTTTGGAAATAAACGTTATAATTCAACAATAGTTGAAGTCAAAACTGAGGATGGGCCTTGACCAGCATCTGAAACCGTGAGAATATCAAACTGCATAATCAGAGCTGGTTTTTGAGATTGTCATCTACATATTTGAAATATTATAAAATACCTTTTTTGACATTTGGGAGATCGACATGGCAACATAGATGGCATGGCAACTAGACTGAGATTTAATTTTGAACACATTTTTAGGAGAAGTGGCCCCTGATTGAAGGATAAACTTAACATCCAGTCGCTCGTTACGAATACAATACACTTACTAGGTATTCGAATGTAAATTCGTAGGTATAAGATTGGGAAACAATGGCTTATTGGGAAACCAAATATCAATCACCTCTTTTTTCATGAGGACGTCAAGTTGAGGGCTACCATCATGTCACTGTCGGTGTATTTATTGGGGACCCTCTTCCTGAGACTTTACCTTTAGCTTACCATCAGGCGAGGTGAAGTCATATAGACGTGACCGATATAAAAAAATCAATATCCGTGACTTTCACGGTCAACTATCGATAAAGTTAAACAATCAACTGCACACATTCTTGGAAGTAGGGCGTTTCGGTAGCTAAGTATGGATTATAATTTATAATAAAGGTGTAAATATTTAGATAAGCACTAAATATTTATAATGCCTACTTTAACGATAACGTGATAACGTTGTTAGCCGCAACGATAACTGGTAACCAAGTATTAATTACGTTTTTAATGAGCCCTGTTAACTAATGCGATTGTAATCGCTGTGGCAGTTACGGATGTACGCTATAATGATGAAACATAAGTGATGAAATGTAGTTATATTATAAAGAGAGAGCCCGAATTTCCTGAGTTTGTTTATAATATGTTGAAGGTAATCTTCGGCGCTAACTGCACTGATTGGAAAAACTATTGACCATTTTAAATGTACATTACAGAAATAGGCTATTTTTTAATATAATATGGCTTATAAGTTAAAAAAAAACTCGTATAAATTGAAGCTAATGGACAATTATTTTATCAATATTTTCTTTTTTTTATACCACTTAGATGGCAGACAAGCACACGGCCCACCTGTTGGGAAGCGGTCACCGTGGCCTATGGACGTGTGCAACACCAGGGCCGTCACACTCGCGCTGCCGACCCTGTAAAAACCTTAAAATACCCTTCTTGAAGAACCCCATATTGTAGTCGCTAGGGAAAACCACGGCAGGGAGATCAAATTCAAATTCAAATTCAAATTCTTTATTTTTCAAAATAGTGTAACGTAATTACATCTTTTTGACGTCAAAAACTACTTAATACTAAGTTTACCACCGCTTCCTAGGCGCTAGTGGAGAAGAAACGGCGCAACAAACTCCACTGCTGCATTTTAAGACGTCAGGTTATACATAGATATCTTAAGACTAAATATGGACGAATGTACATTTTGTCTCGTGTCAATATAAATAAAGGTATATAAAAAAAAAAAAAAAAAAATATACTAATGTCAAAAAAATAGCAAAAAAGGTCGCGTGCCTACCACAATATCAATATATTGTAGTAGGCAAATGCCACAACTACAGCATTATGTAGTTGTAGCACTTTAGCATTCTAGGAGGGGCCTGCACCATGCTCAAGCCAGACATTTTTGTCTTCAAGGTAATCAGTAGTCCTATAGTATGCTTTTTTGCATAAGGTGGCCTTAACAAATGTTTTAAATTTATTGTCAGGCATACCAAGGACCGATTCAGGCAATTTATTATAAAAACGTATACCTTCCCCCCTAAAAGAACCACTAACTTTGCTAAGCCGATAACAAGGAAGGATTAGTTTATTTTTATTGCGCAGATTTCTGACTGTAATGTCACTTACTTTTGTGTAATTGGATATATTTTTCCTGACATACAGTATGTTCTCGAATATATATTGGGAAGCTACAGTTAAAATATTTACCGTTTTAAATCGTTCCCTAAGAGATTCTTTCTTGTCTAAACAATAAATGGCACGAACTGCCCTCTTTTGTAATATAAATATGGTTTCGAAATCTGCTGCATTCCCCCAAAGTAGTATTCCATAAGACATCAGACTATGAAAGTAACTAAAATATACCAGCCTAGCAGTAGGTTCATCTGTCAACCGCCTAATCCGTCTGACAGCATAAGCAGCAGAACTGAGTTTATTGGCCAAAGTAATTATATGGTCACCCCATTGCAATTTCGAATCCAATGTAATGCCTAGAAAAGTAGTGCTATTTACAAATTCTAACTTTTGCCCCTCCAGCACCACATTAACGTGTGCTTGCCTCACATTAGGCAATGTAAACTTAATACATTTGGTCTTTTCTGCATTCAACAATAGGTTGTTTGCATAAAACCAGTTTGAGATGGCGTTCAAAATACTATTAATATTATTCGCATCTGTACTACGCCGATCTACCTTGAAAATAAGTGATGTATCGTCCGCAAACAATACTATGCCAGCCTGAGATTCAATCATATAGGGCAGATCATTTACATAAACCAAAAAGAGAAAGGGTCCTAGGATTGATCCCTGTGGTACGCCTATTTTAACGTTTGATCCGTTTGACTTGACGCTATTCACAACAACAGTCTGAAGCCTATCTGTTAAGTATGACTTTAATAGTTCTATTGATTTGTTATCAAAACCATATCGACGTAGCTTGAGCAAGAGTGTTTGATGGTCAACACAATCAAATGCTTTAGAAAGATCACAGAATACCCCAATAGCATCCTGCGATCCCTCCCAGGCGTCGTGAATTTGGCTAACTAAGGCCACTCCCGCATCAGTGGTAGATTTCCCGCCAGTAAAGCCATATTGTTGGCTATGGAAAAGATTGTTGGTCTTGAAGTACAGTTGCATCTGATTGAGCATCACTCTCTCAAACACCTTACTCAGAGCTGGCAAAATAGAGATGGGGCGGTAATTGCCAAGTTCCGACTTAGATCCTTTCTTGAATAAGGGTATTAATTTACTGTGTTTCATTAAATTGGGAAATGTGCCTTCATCTATACATTCATTAAATATGAGTGCTAGATCAGGTGCAATGATATTAATTATATGACTAATTAAACTAACTGACATGCCCCAGTAATCCTCAGACATTTTTATTTTTAGATTTTTAAATGCCCTTAAAATGTCATTGGGATCAATATGTTTAAAGTTAAATTTAGAAGAACTAATATTACTCCTAACAAGGGCCACAGCACTGTCAGCGCTGGAGTTAATAGAGGAAGTGAGTTTCAATGGGATATTGGTAAAATAATCTTCAAAAGTATTTACAATATCCTTTGGAGAGGTGATACTCTTGTTTTCTAATTTAATTTCAGTAACGGTATCCCTCATTTTACATTTACCAGACTCTTTGTGAATAACTTTCCAAGTTTCTTTCATTTTATTGGGAGCCTTAATTATTTTCCTTTTAATGTGAATGGCCTTCGCCTGTCTACATACCTTTTTGAATATCTTAGAGTAATTTTTGACATATTCAATGAAACTACTATCAAGTCTGTACTGTTTTTGGGCGTATAAATCGAAAAGTGTTCGTCTACTTTTATATATGCCTACAGTAGCCCATTCACAGAATTTAGATTTAGTACTGTGCCTTTTACATTTTTGTTTGAATGTATGTGAAAAAGCATCAGTTAATGTACTAAATAAACTATTGTAATGAACATCAGGATTATTGCCTAGGTATGCTACAGAATTGAGTTTGTTCTCTAACAAGTTTTTGAATTCTCTAATTTTGTTAGAATTTATGGGCCTACACATAATTTCCTCTTTAGGTTGATTGTTATTTCCCTTGGAAAAGGATACTATTTGACCACAGTGATCTGAGGGCAACGCACTTATTACGGACTTACCTAGGCATACACTGTCACTAAAAAAATTATCTAAACAACTTGCAGTTGTAGCAGTGATTCTAGATCATTCCACACACTTCTTCTTTTCTTCATTCCATTGGGTGTATTGTGACGTAACAAGATTTTTAGACGCACGCAGACCCTAGCCACTTTCATCTGCGATCTAGTTCAGATTTATTTATTTTATTACGTACGAAATTCGCCGTTGGACTTTGAGGTGAGGTGGGTTTAACAAAGACGGAAAAACCGTGGTAGGTTTCAGTCAGCAGGGGTACGAGTGAAATGCCTTATCGGTCACCTAACACCAGTGGCGTCCGGTTTTCGTCGGTTTGAGTCCCACACAAGCACTACCGGGTGGCAGTACTATCCGTGGGATTTTGGAACGGAAAGATGGGTTTATCGGACTCGAACCCCCGAAAACGTATGATATTTTGTCATAATGTCAGTTTGTGCTACCGGGGAACTCACCCGAACTTGGCCGCCCAAATTCAAGGCAAGTCCAACATGATGTTTGGGATCCAATTCCCTTTCCTTCCACTGCATGGCTAGCCCCACCCCTCCACTGATTAGTTCACTGTCTTGCTTCCACAATCTAGTATTTACCCCCTAAAGTTAATCATTTACATACCTTCGCATTTTCATATGCTTCAGGGTGACCATTCTCCTCACATTTTGTCTTAAATTGGTCCATATACTTCTCCTTAACTTGCTGAATCTCAGAATCATTTAATCGTTGCTGCAGCTCAGGCGGTATTGATATGTTCTCGGGCAGTACAAATTCATCAGTTTGTCCTAACACAACACCTGTAAAGGATTTATTAATTGTAATATGACTACATTATTAATATTACATTCATATAATATTTTCAGTTAACTGTAACATTATTAAACAGATCCAGAAAGTTTTAGAGGAGTACCCGCAACCGACTGGCATGTATGAAAACAATTATGAAAGTCGAAGAAGCGAGAGGTGTATGCCAAAATCGTAACAAGTGGAAAGATGTGATTGTTGTATATGTATTACCCAATAAATAATATCATTATTAAATTAAAAATATTGTATTAAGGTTATTAATATAGAAAAATTAAAAAAATATAAATTTATTTGGCAATTTGTTTGGTTGGTTGAATGCCCTAATAATCGAGGCAGGGTAATGGCTATTATCATTTCACTACTAACCAGGACAACAGACTTTAATGAACAAATCAAAAATGTCAACAAATCTTACTTAATATATTCATGCATATTTTACTTTATAACATTATAGGGTTATAGGTTAAATAGGTGCCACAGAAGTCACATTATTTATATTGATGAAATCTCACATTATCTTCTATTATAGGAAGTAATTTAAAAGTAATTAAGACTATACTAAAATATCCTTGTCCTTGTGAAGGATATGGCTGTGTCACATTTTAGCTTTATCTGTGTAGGATTTAATCTTGCTTACCTATAAGAATGTTATATTGTACTACAGATATTGTAAGGTCATTTTAATAATTGCCCTTATTATTTACCATTTGAAAACCCAAATCTACTTCCGTCTGATATATAAGTACTTTGGTCGTACCTTATCAGCTGTGAGGAAGTCTAAGATATATTATGTAAATATGTGAGTAGTTCAACAAAGGACATTATTGTATGAATATTCGAACGGTATCAATATTTCACACATATGGAGTCAAAATTACGACATAACCTGGTAGTTTCAAAATAGACTTTTAGGACAGAGAATGTTGCATTCATTAATAATACAGAACAAGGGGTAGGTATATTGTTAAGAATAGAAAAATATTTTACCCAGTTGTGTCTACCAACATCTTTTATAATTTTATTACATCGAAACATTGCAATTACTTAGTTATTAGGTAAGTATATGAAGATTTTTAAACCAAGTTGTAAGTATAGTCAATCAGTCGTAAAATGTTGTAAATACTCAGATGAGTTATCGGAAACCGGTTTTTGGAAATACTCATGTCAAAACATGGGAGAATTACGGAAGACAAATTTATAAGATATTTTTGGTGGTACAATTAACTCCGAAATACTAGGTATGAGCCGGCTAATCAAATTTGCATGAAAACTTCAGAGTATACGGAGCGCGTAAATCAATCAATGGATTAAATTTGCATACAACAAATTCACAATCTTAATTACAAAATAAATAAATTTATAAACTTACTGATTAGGCAGGATAGAATAAAGTACATCCAAATCATTTTGTTGTTCAGTTATCACGTTTAGCACAAATTATGTTATCACGAGTATCACACACGACAAGTATCTAACACTAACAACAAATGTGTGAATGAAAAAGCGCAAAATCACAAATTACGAATAGGTATCTACGAATGACATGAGAAATGAGATAATGACTTGACTGATGGATGGATGACTGATGAATGACAGCCGGCGACGATAGCAGTGTTGCCGATTTCTAAATTATATTTATCCTTAAAGCTAAAGTGTTCAATGATCAAGAAGTCAAAACAAAGAGTACTTTACCATCATGGTACAATCATACAGTACAATTTTAAGCACATAATTATATTATGTAGGTACTCAAGATTTTACTATTAATTAATAATTACCATGACTACTACCAACGTTGACTGAGAATAACTATTATTAGGTGAGGGGTATAAAGGCAAACCTGCATCAATCCACATATAACACTTTTTGCACTGAGTACACCAAATTATAGAGCTAGTAGTATTATAACGATACAGTACAAACATAAAACACGTAAATCCATCTATATCCAAGGCAAAATCCACTTTAAAAATGCTATTTAGATGCAAACCCGCTTCGATCCCAAAAATTTTAGATGCTATAATTTGCTTCTATCACAATCAACCAATGAGAAGCCACCATTTAGTCATTTCCAATATGGAAATTCTGTTACTTTTCTTAATAACACGGTGTCTTTATAGTATAACTAGCTGTTGCCCGCGGCTCCGCCCGCGTGGATTTCGAATTGGGTTACATTATTGAAGTTTTAGTAAGGATCCCTAAATTTTTTGGAGATAAATTATAGCCTATGTTACTCACAGATAATGTAGCTTTCTATTGGTGAAAGAATTATTGAAATCGGTCCAGTAGTTTCGGAGCCTATTCGTTACAAACAAACAAAAAAACAAAAAAACAAATCTTTCCTCTTTATAATATTATAGTATAGTATATAGTATAGATTATCTCGATTTCTGATATTTTTGATTGATGCGGGTTTGCTTTTATACCCCTCAGGTAATCTGTGTCACTTGTGACTACGAGTCGGTAATGCGAACCTCAAACAAACAAAAATCGGTTAAGGTACAACTGTAACAGAAAAATAAACAGATTTTATATATTGCATTTAATATCTTTAAAATAATGATTTAGGTAGGTACAAAACATTTTTAAAGAAATTGTAAACAATAAAAAACAACACTAAGTACTCACTTAAGTACATCATAATTGTGAAACTAGCTAGGTTATTAACGTTATAAATTTCTAAATGCGTGGAAAATTGCCTCAGTTGGTTATCACTAAACAATTTTCCTCTTGTGCAACTTTTTGGTTTCCCCTTCTGGCTAAATGTTCTGCCAAGCTGGCATGCGGTAGTGACCTATGTTTGGCTTACAGAGGTAGCTTCCCGGTTTCTCTACAACATGTCACTCTAATTAGCAAAGTGGAGAAAAGAAATAACGAAATGGGACGGTTGGAAATGGTCTTCAGTGAAAATGGTCAGACACTAGCCTCCACTTAACCAAGCCGAAACCTTATACCGGCAATAAGAAGGAACCGTTGCTCTTCAGAGCATGTAAGGATGAAAACCTATATAAAACTTAACCTACTGTAACGCTCTTATAGCAAATTCAAATGCGATGCGATGCAAGTTCAGTCATTGAGTAGGCTCATTTTTTAAAAAAGATTGCATTAACGATGAATTTGAGGGAGTGCTTTAGTAAGATAAGATTAATAGCTAAAAATCGCGAGCCACACTTTATATGGTGCTATTTTGTAGCAGTAACATTGTTTTGATTAATTTCATTTGCATTCACTGTTAGAATCACTTTTAAAAAATAACGAGGGCCTTGACATATTTCTAAGACTGATTTTAAGACCTTTTATAAATGGTATTATCTGACCTACTTTTTTTAATTTCAATCCAGCTGAAACTATCTTTTTGCTCTTCAAAAGTTTATCATTATTGGAAATATTTTTGTTTTTAAAACAACTTCCTAATTCATGTTCTTGCTTATCTTGTAGTTCCTTATACCACTTTACTTTGTTCCCAGTTAAATCTTCACTACGCAATTTTTCTATAAGTCCACGAGTACAGAAACATCTCGCTGCATTCTTTAACAAAGCGGGACCCTTTATTTTTGATTTATTTGTATTATCTAAGTTATCGTGATCTTTATGTGAACAGTCAAATTCAGTATTATTATCACAAGTAGTGCTGTCACTAAAGCAATTGGTGCAACTTGATTGAAAATTTGGAGCACAACAATTTTCAACGAAACTGGTACTTGCAATATCACTGCAAGTTGTTTCTGCATCACAATATTCAGAATTTTCATTGCAACAGCGATAATTACTTTCATTAGATTTTGTTTCTTTTAGTTCGCAAATACATTTTGAATCACTTATTTGTTTTTCTTGAATTAAATTCTCATCAAAACTTTGAGAGTTGACACTTCGATCTATATGATAAAACGACTGATCTAATTTAGGGGAATGGATAAGTTTGTTGAATGGGGCACAAGGACATTCAGAATCAATAGTTCGATTATTTTTGCCACGCTTAAGTGTATTCTTAACACAAGTTTCACATTTTGGGAGTGCTGATTTTATTATACAGTTTTGTTCACTTATTACAACACAGGGACATCTGACTTTATTTCGTTTATTATCTAAGTAAGGCTTTTTGGGATAGCTCTTAGTATTCTTGCCACTGCAAAATTGATTTGGAAAGGATGTTTCATTTAATCTACACATGTGACATGACTCTTGATATTCTACTTTATTGTCAGATAATTTTTGGTCTTCACAAATATCTCCTTTTACATTATTATCTGGTCTACATTCATCGCATCTTTTATGTGTTAATTTGGTTTTATACTTTAATATACTCATACATCCACACCTTTCCTTTTCATTCAACGGGTATCTTTCATTAATATTTTCTTCAGTTCTTGGACAGGTTTTTACTTTTTGCGGCAGTTTAAAAGGTGAGTCGAAGTCACCTTTTTGTTGTTTTTTGTTACACTCAATCTTGTAATCTTTATTATTATCTGGTACACTTGTATAAGGTTCTGGTAATGCTAATTTTAGTATGCAGTTTTGTTCACTTATTACAACACAGGGACATCTGACTTTATTTCTTTTATTATCTAGGCACGACTTTTTAAGATAATTCTTAATATTCTTGTTACTGCAAAATTGATTAGGGAAAAATGGTTCATCCAATCTACACATGTGGCATGAACCTTGATATATTGTTGTATTATCAGATATTTTTTGGTCTTCGCAAATATCTCCTTTTATTTTATCTAGTCCACATTCATCAGGCCTTGTATGTGTTAATTTTGTTTTATACTTTAATGTACTCATACATTCACACCTTTTCTTCTCATTCATCGGGTATCTTTCATTATTATTCACTGAATCATCTTCAGTTCCCGGACAGGTTTTTGCTTTTTGCGGAAGTTTAAAAGGCAAGTTGAAGTCACCTTTTTGCTGTTTTTTGTTATACTCAATTTCGTCATGAAAACATCCATAACATTCTAATTGCTCTTCATCAATTTTACTTTCTTTTTGGTTACTTTTATGAATTATATGACAATCACCACCCAAAGAATTACCTTCAATGTCATTGTTTTTTCTGCTGCAATATTCATCATTCGGTTGAACTTCCGCTTGCTTTGATCTTTCACAGGAACATTTATACTCTCGTTTTACTTCTATATTTCTGTACATTTCAACATTTTGTTTCAAAATGATAGAATTGTTCACACTCACATCTACTGTATCTTCATTAGAAAATTGTCTTGTAAAACAATTTTTGCAATAATTGCACCAATTTACTTTACAATGGTTATCCTTGTGCATAGAAATAGGTCCTCCTTCAATCTCATTTTTCTTACATTGTTTTTCCTTTAGGTCTACCTTTTCTTCAAAAGCTTTAGATGTCTGTGTTGCAAAGTTATCAGTCACATAAAATGGTGAAACTCTTATTTCATCATTTATTACTTTTTCCTTGTATGTCAATTTATATAAATCCGCCGTTGTTGTTGTTACATGTAAATATTTTTTGAATAACAACTTGCGTTTCAATACACCGAACAGTTTTGGAGACATTGATTCCGACACTGGCACCTTCTTGCCAGATATATAATATATATTGCTTTATGTTTAAAACTCACTTGCCGAACCTTTTAATAGGACTTTTGTCTTGATTTAATTTCTTTCTTCTGTATCCAAAAACCTTAGGTATGTATTTCATTTTTGCAGTAAGTATACCCAAAAAATTTTAATAGCTGTGAATGTCTTTATTACTTATCGATTTTTTACAGGTAGGTATACGAGATATTTTGTAGTTGATCATGTTCTTCTTTCTTGTTCTAATATAAAGTGAATTACTTATTATTAATATTATCAAATTCTATTTGTTACCATAGGTGTTTGGGTGTATTTATTCGCATCTTAGTTCAGGATGGAAATTATTTTCAGTACTTTTACATTCTCGTAACAACAATTTTATTTTATGGAAAAAGATTACGGGTAAAGGTTCTTGATTGTTTTCATGATTTTTTTGAAGAATGCATGGAATATCGTTTAAATTTTACTTTATCCTTAAAAAACCTGTGAAAATAACATATTGATATGAAAAAAAGAAAAGAAAGTTAAAGGTGAAGCTGGTTTACAGTTCCCTTTAATTTATCAAAATATAAACACATAAATAAGCATAGCAACTTACTGTTTAAAGATGACTTGATTAGGATAAAAGCTTTACGAATAGCAAAACTCTCGAGAAGGTATAGACATTGCCAGGGAAGTATGAAACGAATTGACCGAGAAATGGTATTAATATCATGCATTTATTATTTAATTTTATAAAAAATAAATATTGGCAAATATTGTTTGCAGTCGTTTGCGGTACATTTTCATTATCAGTCTACATGACAGAAGGAAGTTTGAAGTATATTGACGCCTCCATCTACACCGTAGACAAAGTTGTCTATGCAATATTTAGGTACACATTTTATATTTAACTTCCTCCTCATTTCCTGCTATTATAATCAAAGTGTATTAAAATAAAGGTACCTACTCTTTCAAGCAAAACTGCTGAACAGATCTGGCTGAAATTTTGAAAAGAAATAGCTTAATTATAGTCTGGAATAACTCATAGACTACTTTTCATCCCTGAAATAAGTTAAGAGCGAGAACTGGTTAAGAATTCCACACGGGCAAAGTCGCAGAGAAAAACAAATATTCTCGCTTAAGATGCCAGTTGGATCGACTAAAATAGAGGGTTTAGTTCTTCAGAACTTAAAATCCACTCAACCAAGTTTTATTTTCTGAATAATAACGGTTTTTCCCTAGTCTGTCCAGTGGGAACTTTTTGTCCCATTGTCCAGGGTCAGCTTGTGATGTAGGTGTATAAAATTATCATTAAACCATTAAACAGAAAGTGCTAGCTGTATTAATATTACATAGTTTTTAATGTTTAATGTGACATTTTGTTGATTTGTAATTTGTTTATGAAGTAATTTTCACATCATCACAAGCTGATGAACAATGAGACAAAAAGTTCCCACTGGACAGACAAATCTAACCATCGATCTGAACAACGACAGGAAAAACCGAGCTGATCTATCGGAAAAAAGTTCCCACTAGACAGACTAATATAACCATCGATCTGACCAACGGGAAAAACCGAATAATAATTATGTACGCCAGTTATTTCTGATTATTTATTTATAAAAATGTCAAAAAACAACCAAATAAGAAATCACGCTCCACCAGCACACATGAAACAACACATCATAGCTCGGCACAATTCTGTTACCAGTATACACGGACTCCATATTCCGACGGCTAACAAAAATAAAACTACGTCAGTGAATTTTCTCCAGAAATACAATAAGCTCAGACAATTTGGATAAAACTGGGGGCAAAGACGATAAAACCAAAGACATGGTCTCTTTCTTAAAGATGTCAATAAAGCACTACATTCATAAGGTTCAGGTTCCTTCTCAGGCTTTTTTTTTAACAGTCGTTCCTTAGGATCTTTATCTCGAAAATGGAACAAATAGTTTGTTATTGGATTTGTTTCTGCTTTGGCAATCAAATATCTTGATGTTTTCATAGCAGCACACCTACTCTTTACTCTCGCGACAGTCCCACTGAAACCGCTTCCTCGAAAGTTTTGCAAAGCTTTAGCTGCGGTAGCACATGGATTAGCATAAGCTAGCTTTGCCCTATTGGGGATATCTCTAGGATGACAAATACCTCTTTTCACACTTGTTATCATACGGGTAGCGGTATTTATGCCAAATCTACCAATATCTGAAGCATTCTCAGCTAATAAAATCCAGCTGTTAACATCTGCATCATCTATGTACTTGTCCAGGTTTTTCATAGCTTTCTTATCCTGGCTCTTTATTTTTTTTCGCATCGCAGCATCTTCTTTTGCATACCGTTTAATTCGTGCTAAGGATTCTTTTTTCAACCGTTTCTTTCGTTTTTTTTTATTTTTGATTGCCTTCATTTTTTTCTTTTCTTCTTCCTTTCTTGTTTTACACGTATGTTTCGGTTTACAGATTGCACTCCCACAGACACTAAGGGGAGGCATACTTGCTTTGAGACATGCTTGATTAAATTTTTTAGTTTCTTTTGCACATACTGTTTGCCCACAAAAACATGGCACCTTTTTTAACCGTTCCTTCTCTAGTTTATTATTTTTCTTTGCCCTATTTTTTTGCTTTTCTTCTTTATTTCTATAATTTGGTATTTTACACGTATGTTTCGATTCACAGACTGCACTCCCACAGACACAAAGGGGAGGCACATTTGCTTTGAGACATGCTTGATTAGGGTTTTCAGTTCCTATTGCACATAGATTTTGTTCACAAAAGCTTGGTTTTACGAATATATTAACAAGTTTTCTTACAGCAGATGTAAGACTTGCTATGGGACCTGGCTGGCGGCTTTTTAGCCGTTCTTCTTCATGTCCTTTGGCGGTTAATTTCTCATGCTCTTTGTTTTTTTCTTCTAGATTTGTTCTACTTATAATCCTATATTTTTCAACATCTTTTTTTCTACTTTTAATATAATTTTGGGGATGATGTTTCTTGCGTACATCAGCGTCATCACTACAAAAGCTGCAGGTGCAATATTTTGGATGATTCTGCGGTGTGGCACTCGTATAAACCAGGCATGGTTTTTTATCTTCATGAAAATGAAGGCAGCACGGCTGGCTTGTTGCCATTATATTTTTCAAAGTAAAGGGTGTCTTCTTTTTTCTTTTGTAATCAGCACCTAAAACCCGATATATTTTTTCGCAGTTTAGTGCGTCTCTATCTATGACCAAATCGATAACTGGTAACAACTGATTTTTCGATGACTCTGGAAACGACGAAAAAGTTTATATAAGGTGTGTTTTATTAGGATATAGAAAGTCAAATCACACCTTCACACAATATTATATAAATAATAAAATAATGAATATCTTAAGTGCATCATATTTTCAGCATCAACCTTTACAGTTTCATTATATCATATTTATAACACTAGCGAGCAGAGTGTAATGTATGAATCGGAGTGAAACCGATCAAAACCACATTCTGTTCCATCGTGAGACTGGTAATCAGCTTTACCCTAGAAAGCCCTTGCTCACTATACTAGCACAATATAATAAACACGATTCTAATAAAATGGTTCATGAAAGAATATCACTATAATTTAATAGTCTCCACCTTATACCTACATGAATTAAAAGATTTAGTAAAAAATAAACTAACTTTCAAGATTTTGTTTCATAGTTTGGGGTTCACGGCGACTACTTCTTAAAAAATGATGTATCTCGTCTTTGTTTTTCAATTTCATAGTTTTTCCATCCACAATAATGTCAAAGAGAGGAGATGGTTTAACTGAAACATATTTGCTTCGCTTTTTTAGGATTTTCTCATTTCCTTGTTTTTTAATTTCACTTGCACTTTTAACACATTTTGTTCCAGTAGATGCAAAGCGATGATAGCCACCACAGGCTGAAGGAGGAACATTTAATAGGATACTTTTGCCACATGTTGGACACTCCTGTTTAGATGAAGGAATATCTTTCATTCTACATTTTACTTTGAAGAAACCGGGTACAGATTTTCTGGCGTAACAAGAATGGGTTTCAGCTTTAACGTTTTTTTTATCATCAAATTTTGAACTGTTAGCATTATTGATAGCTTTTCTATATTTACAAATAGCTGGTTTCACATCAGGTACAGGCTTATCTTTGATTTGATTAACACTACTAGCACAAGTCTGTGTACTGCTAGGTCTTAATTTGATTTCTTTCTTTTTAGACTTTAATTGTTCCATGTTGGTATTGAAACCTTTACATTCACGAACTGAACGCAACCCAGTAGTAATAGGTTGGGCGCATTTAGTTAGCCGTACATTGTGAGGGCATTGAAGATTCGGCTTTGTATCTTCTAAATATTTACATGGAATTCCGATTACACCTTGTTGGTTTTTTTTAATATGTTTGAGTATTTTAAGCAAACCGAAAGGTGAGTTATAAAGCCCAGTTCCTATAAATTTCGTAACAGCATTGAATTGTTGTAGACATTGAGATGTATCAATGGGACCTCGCTCGTTTGTTTTCTCAATAGTTCTTAAAGAATTTGGATCTGGTCTATTTGGATGATTATCAGAAATATCATAAGAGGTCTTTGAATTAACATGAATATTTAGCTCATTGATACGAACAGCACGATTATCAATTTTCTCATGTTTGCATTTACTTGGCATATCAATATCGTTTGAACACTTTGCATTCATTTTGATTGTTTCGTCATATTTATGCAGGTTTTTCATTTTATCGTGTTTATAGATTCCTGAATGCTCAACAGATACGTCATAATCAGATATGTGATGTGGATTGCCTTGTTTAAGTGTTTTTGACATAGAAACCTGAATATCAGCCACTTTAATATAACTGGTGTTTTTTTTGTATTTTTTCTTTGAACAAGGCATAGTGCTATAATTTTCTTGCAACAAAGTTTGCTTGGATTTTGATTCTGGTTTACCAAAATGTTGACCTAACTTTTTATCTTCGTTTTTATTACAGACAATATTTGTAGCCTTACAAACCATTCGCCTTGTAGGTGTAGTACTTTTGGTAGATTTATCAATTTTTTTACGCATCTGGAGGCAGAAACATCTTTTGAATGTCGACACTGTGCCTACTGATTTCGACTTCAAGTCTGTTTTCGCTGATATAGAAATGTGCTTGAAGTTTTTCTTTTTATTTCTAAATAGTTTAAAGCAGTTATTTGGGTCACATGCACCTGGTACACATGTGTGTGGTTTACATTCATACACATTATTGGCAACTTGTTCTTTCGTCAAAGTACTTTTGTCATAGCTGTAAACAGATTGTTTATTTGATATTCTACTAATACCATTCTTATTCAATTTGCATTTTAAATTTTGTTGCATATTAGTTTTGTTGCCACTATACAAGTTTTGTTTATTGCAGTCTTTATTTCTTCGCTTTTCACTTTTACATCCTTGTGGCGTGCACTCAATGTTAATTTTTTCATTGGGATTAAGTTCTTTTTGCTTGCAGTTACTATATTCGTTTATTTTTGTTTCGTATATTGCAGAATTTTCGCATAAGCCATATGTTTTCTTCTCATTTTGTGATTTGTATATGGAATCAGAAGCTTTACAAGAATCCTTTTCTGAAAATTCGTTCATTGGAAATTCACTTTTATGCATAACCTTTTCGTCACTGCTAATATTAACAGATTTGTTAGTTTTATAATCTCTTTTATCAATATCGTGTTTAATCTGATTTCTTATAACTTCTCCGTCGGTAGATCCATTGCTACAATAAATTTTAGGTTTATTATCTTTCTTCATTGAGATAGTGCTTTTAGACTTCTTGAACATTTTTGAAGCATCCAATGACTTGAGTCTTTTTATAATACTAGAAGTGGTATCTTGTTGAGTTGTTATATGATCTAAATCCAGTTTATCCTCTTTATACAAGTTATTATCACCTGACTTTCGTAAAGTTATATTAGACTCAAAATGGGTGACACGTTTAGGTTGAAGAGGAACTCTTAATTCTAAATGATTATCTGTTTGAATACATTTCTGTGTCTTTGATATTTGCATTGATTCGTTTGTGATACTTCCAACCGTTATAGGTTTAGAAATATCCGTATTAGTCTGCTTTGGACACTTATAGCGAGTTTTTATTCTCTTTGAGCACTCTACTGGGTCACATTGATACGGAACGCAGAAACCAGGTTCACATTCATAATAGTTTAGTACCGAGTTACTCCTTTTGGACCCGTTACTAGCTCCGGAAAGAAAAGAAACGCTTTTCTTTAATCCATATATTTGACATCTATTCTGTTTTTTACTACGATTTGTTTTTATTGATTCATTCTGATCAAACTTCTTGTAGCCATTGTGCAAGTCTATAATTTTGGGTACTATGCTATTTCTTTTTGTAGCTTTTAGTATAGATTTTGTTTCATGAGTTTCCTTTTCATGATCATTTTGATGAGGCTTGTTATTACATATCTTTTTATGTCTAGAGTAACTTGAATGGGTACTTGGGAAACTACGTCTTTGCATTATTTTTCTTTTATGTTTAAGGTTATGTGGACGTGAAAATACTTGTAATATTTGACCAATGCAGGATGATCTGCATTTTATTATATCTGTAGTATTTGCTTGGAGCGTGCTATGTTCCGGAAGGTGCCTTTCGTTTTTATTTCGTTTTCTTTTCTTGGTTGATGTTATATTACTATCTGTGTGACATTTTGTTAAGATAATTCTGTCGTTTATATTTGAAACGGGATCTACAACTCCAAGTTGAGTACCCCTAGATTTACAATTATTAGAAGAGGTCATACTCATTGTTGATCTTTGATAGTTTTCTGTAGAAATGGATCTATCGCAATATCGCTTATTATTTATTCTATTCTTAAATCGATAATACGAATCGCATAAATTAGGAACACAAATATTGGAAGCATATCCATCTATTTTTAACTGGTGTTTAGGGTTTTTGGATCTACGTGTACTTTTCGAAAAATAACGATCAAAAATACTTTTATTATCGGTAGTGATAGGTTTCTTTCCTTTGTTTTTGGCATTATTACAGCCTTGATTGAAACCATTTCCAACCACTTCACTGCTTCGAATTTTTTTAGCATTAAATGGAAAGCAGGGGCTCTTTGAAGGTTTAACTTTTGTATCTATATTATCTTTTTTCAGCATACAACTCTTTTTATTAAAACACCTTGTGGGACGAACATTACTATACATTACTATTTTGCTATGTTTATGAGTATAAATAGGTGTTGGGACTAGATTTATACTTGATGCATGTTCTGGTAATATTTTATATGGCTCCAATTCACAACTATATTGTGCTCGGTTTTTTTTTCTATATTCATATGGTTCATATTCTCTTGGTTCGTGAACGAACATCTCACCGTCGCAAGGTTTCTTCTTAGTTATATAGGTAACTTTATCATTTAAGTGCTTAGTTTTACTTGTCCAGTCTCCATGATTTTTAAGTTGCAATGAAATTCTTTTCGACTGAAATTCGTCTCCGTAAGATGCTTTCTTGGCTTTTGATTTTAGTCGTGTATAAGATTTATTTAGTCCCGAAGCACCTAATCGGTCTATTTTTATTGCACGCTTTGTAAAAAAAGCATTCGACGAATGTCGTAATAAGGAATTGCAGATACAAGGTAAGCAGGGTTCTGAATAAACATAGGCCACATGATTTCTTATTAATTTTTGAAGCATTTTTCTCTTATGTGACGGTAGATTATTATAATAATGTTTATCAATTTGTTTACCGTTCGCTATAAGTTGTTCTATTGGTGGTAGCTTCAAATTATTTTTACAGGCATAGTTGGGGCAAAAGTAACCATCAAGGCGCTGCTTCATTGTGATTTAGAATAACTGCATAATACTGACTGTTTACAAATATATAGACAATCACTAAACAATGCACAATATGAATTATAGGATTCAATCACTCCATTATTTTGGAACTTGTAACGTCACCTCATGTTAAACTTGGAAACATAACTGCAAAAAAATATTATTTCTAATTATTGTTCATTACAAATCATATATGGGTAGATAACTAATAATTATGAAAAAGCAGGAATATGGACTCTGGGCTTTAAGATGTAGCCTCGGATGCAATCGGGAAACAACGCTTAGATGATGATGATGAATCTTATATTAAAATCAATTATAGTTACCTATTCTGATTTCTTTTTAGCCAGGGTTAGTTAAAACATATTGAACGTTTGTAAAAACATCGCATCCTAAACCAACAAAAGCTCTGATTCAGGATCTACAAGCAGGAGTTTGCTTCTTCAAACACCATCCACCTAAAGGCACTGTATAATAAAATACATTTCCTCAGAGAATGCAATACTTTCATATCACTGATGCAGTAAAATTCTGAACTAGTAACTAGTTAATGCGTTACCATCATCAAATAAATAATAAAATGGTATATTGGAATACAAATTAAAAAATCGTGAGTTTAATGATAAGACTTATGGGACGTCTGGCTCTGACAGACTCTGACCACGTCTGAAATTCGCAGAAGTGTCAACATTGACATGAATTTGTTGCCATATTATGGCAAAATATAACGAAAAACATTTACAAAGGAGATACCTATTTCATTTTGGGCCCCCTAATGGTAGGTACACAATACAGAAAAAAATAGAAATCATACCGGTTATTGGTAAAAATACAAGTAGGTATATTTATTCGCCGCCGAAATTCAAGGGCAGAAATTAATAAAATATGAGTAGGTACATTTCTATAGTTTTAGTCCACCATATTTGTTGTGTTGCAACAAAGTGTTTTTTAGTTAGATTCCGCCAATAATACGAGCTTTCCTCGTATTATTGGCGGAATCTAACATTGCCTATGCTATTGCTGCTAGTTTTTTAAGTAGTGTACAATTATCGGGCCCAAGGTCCATACATTTGTGAAACATCTCCTTTAGGTTTAGCGCGGGGAGTTCCGTCTACGCGCGGGGTTACTTTTGTCACCGTGACGGTTTCGTTTACGGAACCGTTTCGTCACTCATTGAAAGACTAAAGATACAATCTAGTTTAGGCCTTTTTTGTTATCGTGCGGAAATCCCCACGGATACCCCCATTTATATAAGTACTAAAGAACAAAGTTATCCTAATTTTTCCCCCTCTCAAACCGACTAAAACTGTACGGTGTCCCGTCACATCGGCCAGAGGAATCTGGTAGCCCTAGGAAGGATATCGCAGTCTAGTCTAGTCTAGGACTAGTTTGGTAATCAGTATCAACAAAGAATCAGTAGGTATCAGACTTATCAGAGTACCTATCTACTCGTAATATTATAAAGATGATGTCTCTGCCTACCCCAATGTGAAAAAGGCGTGATTTGTATTGTATGTTTGTAGGTATGTAATATTTTTTAAAAATAACCACAGTAATTTTTTTAAAACCATTTATTGTTACTCTTAGAGAATAATACTTAAACATTATTATTTTAACACCCCGTCGGTCGCGTGGGTACACAATATAAGTACCTGTATGACTGTAGTATGCGTCGAACGCAATAAAGACGAATCAATATACTTCTAGATTAGGTACTTATTACGAAAAAAAATTAAAGTAATTAAATAAATAAATAAATATTCTAGGACATTCTACACATCGCTCTCTAGACCCAAAGTAAGTACCTATTGTTTAACTAGCTTGTGTTATGGGTTCAAGAATGCGGATCCATTTTAAACATACCTAGAATAGAATAGATACTTAATAATATGACGGCCCCTGTGGCGTAGCGGTGAGTCGAAGACGTTTGGGACACAATTTCTACGGACACTGTGTCCCTAAGTGTACTTCCAAATTTATTTATTTTTTCGAAGACGTTACGGACACCAATGACTGCTACTACAGGAGGCGCGGGTTCGATTCCCGCTCAGTGCAAATATTTGTATGCAGCATTTACAAAAAAAAGTATACAAGATGTTTATCCGCATTCTAGAAGCCATAACACAAGCTAATTATGCTTAGTTTGGGTCTAGAGAGCGCTGTGTAGAATGTCGTAGAATATTTATTTATTGATTTATTTATTTTGTAAATGCATACCTACATATTATTATACATAAAATTCATCACATTGGCTGACTAACCGTAGGTTTTAAGTTTAGCACATTAATATTGTAAACAAGTACACCATTATCAGTGGTAGGACATAGCGCGCGTACATTTTTCTAATGTTAAGATCTTTGTTTTATACCTATGATCTACAATTATACATAAATAAATAAATAAATAAATTACATCATTAACATTTCTACACACATTACAGATCACATATATGAATTCGCCGCAGTCGGGTGAAGATAGCACTATACAAAGTTATGGTTTCTTATCTATTTTATTCTAGTACATATACTAAACTTAAAGCTAGTATTGTATTGGCCAATGACATGGTAAGACTCTTTGCTTTGTTGGGCTTCGCCGTCGTCTCCGCCTTCACCGTCGCCTCCGCCTTCGCCTCCGCCTCCGCCTCCGCCTCCGCCTCCGCCTTCGCATTCGCCGTTGTTGTTTTATCCTAGAAATAAATACGAATATGAATGTTAGCTATAGTCTTAAGCCGGCTTTTAACTATGGGATAATATTAAAACTTGAGATATAATATTTTATCGCTCGTCATACATTTTGCACGAGACCGTTCACACTGATATTACACTAAATGTATGACATACATACATACATGATAATCAAATCAAATTATATCTCATAGTCAAAAGCCGGCTTTATCGTCCTCCGAGCCTTGTCCCACCTCAGTTGGAGTCGACTTCTCAGTCTAACTGGAAAGCGGCGCCGGTACTTCGATATTACGGGTAGGACACGACGGTATCTCCCGTCCGAAATTAGCAGTCCGACTGGGGTAGGGTAGTACCACCGCCCTAGAGAAAACCGTGGCCATAATAACCATCGTGTTGTGTTTCCGGTAACTAGGATAGAGAGCTCTTCCGCAATCGCCCCAACCTTCCCCCACCCTCCAGTGTCGGCAACGTAAGTGTAACGCCCCTGGTGTTGCACACGTTCATAGGATGCTGTATCCACGGTGACTGCTTCCCATCAGGTGGGCCGTATGCTTGACTGCCACTTAAGTAGTATTTGAAAAAGAGATCCTATTATTAAGTATTTTTTTACTTACCTTTCCTTTACTCCCCGGTGAACTTGCCTGTGCTATCAATTCTTCACATTTGTCAACCTTGCTTTGGTCTTTAAAGTATTCAATCGTCTTGTCATCACATTCAGCATACATGTCCTTATTTATACAATCTTCATAAGGCTTCTTTAAGAGGCACGAAGACGTCTGTAAACATAATTATGAGGTTTAATTATTATAAAATAAAAAATTAATGATTAAAGAATCAAAAGACCGAAACAACCATTTGGTTGCAGGTGGTACCCCTTAAGTTTCTTTCGGCTTATGATATGATACCACCTGCTATCAAACTCGAGGAAGCCTTCTTCAAACCGAACCGGTTAGGTTGGTCAGTAGGGTGACAGGTGGCAGTCCCTCCTCCTACCGGGCTCGGAGAACCAGCCCGCCCCTTGCCTATAGTGCCCTCTGATTTTCAGAGGACACGCGGAGAGCGTCCAAGCAGCCGTATGCAAGGCCACTCCTTCCTCGGCCGTAATCAGCCGCAGAGGGCAGCGATTCCCATGCAAGCGGGAGGCACTGCTGACTGCAACAAGGAGCGAGTTGATTCTTCCAAGGCGGGTGACAGGACGGCTATCTGTCACCTGGCAGTCAATCCGTTGAGGTGGCGCGATGCTCGCCCTCTCTTTTTCTGGGGGCGAGACGGGAACATCGTGGTTCCTATACCCGAGGGGGCCTAACCTGACCACCCCAGATGGCCAACGGGTATGTCGTTCCGAGCTGAACAGCTTAGTCGCTGAGAAAGCGACGAATTATTGCTTAGGTCATAAACAGAGCAATGGTTCCAGGCCTCAAGAATCGGCAACATGTCGTGATAAAGCAGCGTATCACGAAGCGTTGCCCGATAATTAAGGCCTGGAGCCACTGCTCCGTTTGATTTTACCACTTTCCTTTATCACCTAAGCAGTTTGTCGCTGTCGCAGCAACGAACGCAAGGCTGTTTCCTTAGGGAATAGCACTGCAGTCCGCCTGGGGACCTCCGCCCTACAGAAGACCGCGACCATAACACCATCGTGTTGTGTTCCCAGCGGTAAGAAGGGTAGCCAGAGCTCGCAACTCGCCCATCTCCGCAATCCCCTCCCCCTCCGCCTCCCTGCCCCCCCGCCCCAGGATCGCCAGCGCGAGTGTGTCATCCTTGATGTTGCACTCGTCCATAGACCACGGTGACCACTTCCCATCAGGTGGGCCGTGTGCTTGTCTGTCACCTACACAGAACAAAGAAAAATCCTTAAGACTAGAAATCGTATGGGGGCGTGTTTGTGTCGCCAAAAACCTAAGTGTAATTGCATTTACCTCACACATATACACTTGTGTATGTGCACAACGCAGGCTAAAATAATCAAAAAACAATTTTATGCGATTGATTTTAAGATTTCTTTTCCTATAAGTTTTCACGAAATATTTACTTCAATATTCTAGAAGTTTCTATACCTGTCCAATTCAGGATGCTAAATGATAATTTTGACAGTTCACGTCTATGAAGTATCGTATTTTTATATACAAAATAATACCTCTAAAATTATCGTAGCACATGGACAAGTACCGCCCACTTTTCGTAGTGAAGCGTCTTGCAAGAATTCAGCACAATTGACTATGACACAAAGGAATCGAATGAATCGAATAATAATAATGTTGGTATTTTTTATAATAATAATAATATTTATTTGTGAATATGGTTGTTACACAGATATAATAATAACATGAACTTAAATTAATTTATTGAAATTTTTAAGTACTTATCTACTACCATTTTTTGTAATATAATTACAAAAAATGTATAAGTATAATGCAAAACATAATTACTGTA
Source organism: Lithosia quadra (assembly GCA_963576445.1). Taxonomy (NCBI): domain Eukaryota; kingdom Metazoa; phylum Arthropoda; class Insecta; order Lepidoptera; family Erebidae; genus Lithosia; species Lithosia quadra. Next base: position 4,790,617 of record OY754879.1, on the reverse strand, counting down.
CCATAAAACTTCTCTTTTATCATCCTGAAATAAGTTACCTAAAATAATAAAAAAATAAATGCTTTTGTGTTTTTGTAACTATCGATTCCATATTCTACGGGAACGATAATCGAAAATCGATTAGATTCATTTTCGATTATACTTTATGGGGTACTCTACTTAGAACTGTCAAAACTATCATTTTAGTTAAGTTTGTGAAAATGTACAACATAATCGACACCATGGGGGTCGATTCTAGTGTTCCCCGTATTTTGAGTTATGTTAATTTCATCCTTACCGATATTATATTTAAGGACTGATTAGCAATACAATACAATTTTAGACATCTATTGGTGTATAGCAAAACTATAATGTACATTGATTTTGCTATTGACCACTAGATGGGGTATTATTGGGATAAATAAATTTGTGCTCTATTCCAACGTGGCTTAAACATAATTCTGTTGTATATTACGTTAAAATGGGGACAGATTTGATGGTACTCTGTAAACATAATTGAAGTATAATCCGCGCGCGATGAAAATGTGAAGGAACCTTGTCAAAGTAAATCGAAAATGACAGTTCTCAAGTAGCGTTAGCGTGTTAACACCGACTTTGTTCTTCATTGAAATATCTATCAAATGCCAGAACTATTTCGCGAGATTGACTACTCAAGATTTTACCCCTTTTTCCACTCATTATTAATCTTTAATCTATATAAATAAAAATTAATTGCAATTCTGTTAGTATTGCAAAAACTCGAGAACGGTTGAACTGTTCTTACCTGTCAGACATTTTGATGTTCGTCCTATCTCCTATCACTCTCGTCGTCGTCGTTTCGGTATTTTTGGCACGATTACATGTAGATCCATGTAGATCAAATAAGAAAAGGCGGTAAATTAAAGATAGCTGTTGCCCGCGGCTCCGCCCGCGTGGACGTCGATTTTCGCGTTTTATTGCCGGTTCTAATCAGCCGATTGTGATCAAATATGCGTAAGATTTTGAGTCTAACCAAAACCTTTCTAATAAAAAAAACGCATCAAAATCCGTTCAGTTCTTTTTACGTCCATCGATAGCGATAAAAAATACCAAACGGATTTTGATGCGGTTTTTTTTTAAAAAGGTCTTGCTTAGACTAAAAATTTACCGTATGTTTGGTTGTAATTGGTTAAGTAGAACCGGAGATATGACCAAAAACGACCTAAAAACGAAGCGCGGGCGGAGCCACGGGTTTCAGCTTGAATAAAAGTAGCCTATGTGTTGCCCAAAACTATGAACTATAATCGTACCAAGTTTGGTCAAAATTCCTCCAGTAGTTTCTGATTTTTGCGCGCACAAAAATTTGCGGACAAACAGACAATCATACAATATTATAATTATTATAAATCTCGCATTCAAAATTAAACTCATTTAGAAATCTAGTCGCGCTAAAATTACAGTTTCGTTTTGTGAGCTTCGACATGAGTTTGCCGACGCTACGGCTTGCCGGCGGCCCACTTACGTCTCAGTTCCAAAAGGTAGCATCACATTTTGATCGCGCGCGGATTATATATACCTTGTCAAAACGTACTTTAAATTCATTTTCAGTAAAATATGGTGTGTAGTTCTGCTCTTCTTATATTTTAAGGTAAAATGTATGCAACCAATAAGACGTCCTATAAGTCTGTGTGAGTGTATTTTTTGGCGACAGCTATTCCTTTGTATTTTTACTTAATTACTAGGTACTTCTATGGTTTTTTAATGTTCTGTGGTCACCTAAGTAATATATAGTAATATACAAAAAAAATAAAAGAGTAGAAGAAGGTTACATACGGTTGCACTGGGTATTCTACGGCTTGCTTTAAACAACTGGAGCCTTAGATACGTGAGCGATGATTCTTCCGAGGTTGGGTCAGTTGCGATATTATATTCCTTCGGAAAGGTTTTATTGAAACATATATCCCGCACGGTTGTATTAATACATTCTGCATGAGTAAGAGCATCTGTAAAAAATATTGGTAACTTGTACATGTGTTTATATATAAAATAAATTAAAAATTTAAAAAACCCCCGACTCACAAAAAAAGCACAGTAAAAAACCTTTAAAAAGTAAAAAAATAACTGTTATATTATGACCGATCTACCCTAAGTATTAAACCTTTATTATTATTATAGGTAGCTATATTATTTACGTATTCATATTTTTTTTTAACTAACAGTTTGTCTCGTCGGGGGGACCGCTCTAGATCTTGCGAGACAGACGATTAGGTTATGATTAGGTGAGCGGTCCCCGACGAGACAAACTGTTAGTTAAAAATATGAATACGTAAATAATATAGCTACCTTTAATAATAATAAAGGTTTAATACTTAGGGTAGATAGGTCATAATATAACAGTTATTTTTTTACTTTTTAAAGGTTTTTTACTGTGCTTTTTTTGTGAGTCGGGGGTTTTTTAAATTTTTAATTTAATTTTTATTTCATGCTTTTTATAAGGGTAACTTAAGTATAATAGCTATTCATTATTTAATTTCAACATACGTATTAGTCTATCAACAATAAATTATTCAGAGCTAATGCGAATTGCGCGGAGTGTGGTTACAGAATTAAAATACATTCCACTCGTCATATCTTTCGAATGGCTTAACCGATTTTCATGAAACTTGCGGTATCGTGATGTGTAAGTTATGACCTTTCATTTGATACCCAACACGGATATATTTGAACACTTTCAATTTTTCATCACCACTTTCACCCCTTATATCTTTGAAATAGCTTAACCGATTTTCATAAAACATAGCTAAGAACACTCTCCCTCAACCCATCTTTCAAACAAAAGAAACAGAATCAAAATCGGTTCATCCGTTTGGGAGCTACGATGCCACAGACAGACTTACACACACACACACACACACACGTCAAACTTATAACACCCCGTTCGGGTTTCCGTCGGGGGTTAAAAAAGTATATTTCAACTATGTTTATTTGCATTCTAGAACCCATAATACAAGCTAATTTAGCTATGCTACTATTGATCTAGAGAGTGATGTATTATCTATACCTACATAAAATTAAATTAAAAATTTAAAAAACCCCCGACTCACAAAAAAGAACCTGCAAAAAGTAAAAAATAAATATTACATTATGACCTATCTACCCTAAGTATTGAACCTTTTTAACTAACAGTTTGTCTCGTCGGGGACCTGTTCCTTGATATTATGCTCAATTGTTTAGGTATAGAGCGGTCCCCCCGACAAGACAAACTGTTAGTTAAAAAGGTTCAATACTTAGGGTAGATAGGTCATAATGTAATAGTTATTTTTTACTTTTTGCAGGTTCTTTTTTGTGAGTCGGGGGTTTTTTAAATTTTTAATTTAATTTTTTATTTCATGCTTTTTATAGGGGTAACTTAAGTATAATAGATAATCCATTATTTAATATCAACATACGTATCTATCAACAATTATTCAGAGCTAATGCACATTGCGCGGTGTGTGGTTAGGTTATAGAAATACATTCCACTCCTCATATCTTTCGAATGGCTAAACTGATTTTCATAAAACTTGCGGTATCGTGATGTATAAGTTATGCCCTTTCATTTGATACCAAACACGGGTATATTTGAACACATTAAATTTTTCATCACCACTTTCACCCCTCATATCTTTGAAATGGCTCAACCGATTTTTATAAAACATAGCTAAGAACACTCTCCCCCAACCCATCTTTCAAACAAAAGAAACAGAATCAAAATCGGTTCATCCGTTTGGGAGCTACGGTGCCACAGACAGACTTACAAACACACACACACACACACACACACACACACACACACACACGTCAAACTTATAACACCCCGTTCGGGTTTCCGTCGGGGGTTAATAATAAAATGGTAGGAAAGTCAAAACTGTACATTGAATATTTTTTTAAAAGAATACTTGGGGTGTGATCTACAATCGATACCGAAGCCAAAAATATAGTTTTTAGAATTTTTGTCTGTTTGTCTGTATGTCTGTATGTATGTCCGGGATAAACTCGAAAAGTACTGCATGGATTTACTTCAAATTTGGCAAGAATATTATTAGGAAGTCGGGTCAACACATAGGCTACTTATTATCACGCTCTCACCTACGGGGAACGAGCAGTGAACGTTTATATCTTCAACGCATTCTGTAACAACGTGTAATCCAAATACGCATATTTGAATGGTGTTATTATGTTAAACATGCTATAAGCTAGCTTCACACTATAAGTAACTTGACCGATAAATTATAGAATAAAAAACAAACTTAATTTTGCGGTTCAATCCGTAGACCCGATTACTGCACCAACCGCAAATAATAAGTTTGTCGTAGGTTACGTCAATAAAACTGTAGAGAGGTAAATTCTGTACATTGAAATATTTACAAAATAACTATTCGGGGATGATTGGTGATCAATACCAATGGTAAAATGCAATCAGTAATTTTTTTGTCTTTCTGTCTGTCTGTCAATCTGTGCACGCATGGATAAAAAACTACTGGAGAGATTTTGATCAAACTTGGTACGATTTATTTATAGTCCATACTTCTGAACAACATAATAATATCAACCCATTTATGTCCCACTGCTGGGCACGGGTCTCCTCTCCTGTAACGACAGAGCTGAGAGGGTTTAGACCTTAATCCACACACGCTCGCCTAATGGGGTTTAGTGGATCGAACATGTCCTTAGAATTTCTTCTAGGACATGTGGGTTTCCTCACGATGTTTTTCTTTCACCGTCAGCAGATGGTAAATCATGGTGATTAGCACATATAAATTCCACAAAGTGAAATTCACATTGGTACTGTCCGGCCGGATTCGAACTCAATACCTCTGAGCAGAGGCCGCGTCCTTATTCCGCCTCAGCCTGCTACTGTTAGGCCAGGAGGGCCTGTCTCGGCACGTCCCACGCCGGACACTTGACCAGCGTGTGCAGCCCTGAGCGTTGGCTCCTTTCGAATCAGACACAAGTGATCCCCGAAGCACTTACCAGAGATCACCTGCGTCAGCCGGTACGAGGGGCCCCCGTGAGGCCTCCATGTCGAGTCTTACAGCCACTATAACGGCGTGCCCCGCGCTTTGTTTTTTTTTATAGTCGATAGGCTCGCGTTTGCCCAAGTCGGTCCTTCCACTCCACCACGGTATCCCGGCGGAGCTGGGTGTGGACGGCCTCGATTACTCGAAGCTCCGGGTTCAGTCCCCGCTCCCGCGCCTCCTTTCGCCACCAATATAGGCATAACGCGCTGCGGCGCTCCCAATGTATGACATACACCTATTACGGCTATTCAGAGCCTCCGCCCAGATCGGGCACGCCGCCGTAAAGGGCCATGGACCGCACGATCCCCGCGTAGAGCATCCTGCGGGAGTCATCCGGCCCCCTCATGTTGGGCAACAGCCGCGCTGGCAGCAACGTTGGCCCCCTTACACCCTGGCTTCAGAAGACCCGGCTAGACGGCGTGCGGTTTTAGTCAGTAAGAGTCGGACATAACCTGCCCCGCTGGCCGCAGGGTAGGTATCCATAATAAAAAAAAACGCTATTTTTTATATAAGCTGATACCCGCGACTCCGCCCGCGCGTCAAGATTTAAGGTATGTCATCATTTTTTGGTTATATCTCCAGTTCAACTTAGCCAATTACAACCAAACATAGGGTAAATTTTAAGTCTAAGCAAGAACTTTCTAATAAAAAAAACCTCATCAAAATACATTAATTTAGTAGTTTTTACGTCCATCGCGATTATCGGCTTTTGATGGGGTCTTTTTATTAGGAAGTTATTGGTTAGACGAGTGGAGTGAAGAGTAGAGTGGAGAGTGGAGAGTGGAGGTGTTAGTGGCGTAGAGAGTTATTTTATTAAAATAGACTTGGTGGCGATACCGACCTCCACGCGGGCGAAGCCGCGGGCGGAAGCTACTACTATATATTATGGTACTAGTTGGCCCCCGCGGCTTCACCTGTGGCCTCAGACCAATAAAAAAAGTATAAACGGAGCTTCACTTATTTCATCGCTATTGTTGTTCATAACGGAACAATAGCGATGAAATAAGTGAAGCTTCTTGTGCATAAAGGTTAAACCGCACTGGGCGACGCTTCACGGCAGGGTAGCGACACGTAGCGACACTGACTATGACGTAGAGGCCTGCAGGTGAGGTTAACTTGACCCCGAGGAGAAATTTTGCCAAACCTAACCTTGTTAAATAAACCTAACAAACTAAAAATAAAACCTAACAAAAACAGGATGCTAACCCTACGTTCACACGGAGCCACGTTTTACCGGATCTTATTTTCATCGGATCGATTTTTTGCAGGATTCGGTTTAGTGGTAACATAGACTAAGATCCCACTGCAAAATCATGCATGAATCGAATATTTGGTAAGAACCAAATTTTACACATATTTATGATTAGGAGAACATTTATTTACTAGGTTGCCTATCACAATGTGGCCGCTATATGTTTAATTCAATTTTTGCTAATTCATTTTTCGGAAAAAAAATCCATCACATGGTTTTTAAATAAAATATCATCCACGTCACGGCAATACACAAAAGGACTCTGAAAAATCACGGTTGCCGTTGCGCACTTCGCCGTACCTCTTCGCAGCCAGGTGTAAACAGGTATGATTTTGATACATTTATGCAATCATAACGGACATTTATTATTTTTACATCAAATTAAAGCTATTTTTTTTCTGTTTACTATAATATACGGTTGCCTAATTAAATCTGGCTGCAAATAAGGGTTGCTGGCTGTTAAAGATGGTAAATATTTAAGATAGAGTGAACGAGAGCTAGCGCGTAGCCTCACTAGTCAGACGAGGATAGCGATTGCCAGCTGTATGACGCTTTGAAACCATTGCGCATGCGTCGGATGCTAGGGTTCTCAACCACCGGTTCAAACAGTAATAGGGACTACTGAATAAATACTCCAAAAGAAATGTCTTCTTTTTCAAAATGACAAAGAAAATTACAAAAAAAATTAATATCGGTGAAAAATAAAACCAAGGTTACTTATATAAAAGAAAATTATATTGAACAAGTGCTGTTTGAAAAAATTAAACATTGAAGCAAATAAAAATTAAAAAATGTATTATATTTTCGTAACTTATGAGTTTATGTTAGTTTAACTCTTATTTAAAATTCTGAATCAATGGAGCTTTCACTTATACTATCATCGCTGCTATCACTTTCATTGCTACAAATATCTAAATCGTCGTCATTATCGGAGGATTTGTTCATTGACTCGCATAGCACACTCTCAACTTGCGTTGGAGTTGAGTCTCCCAGGAACCATGTTGGTTTTAGAAAACCATCTAAAAGCCAGATTAAAATTATTACTGCTATTTATATACTTACTAGATCGCAGCCTAAAACAAGAATACTTTGTTCATGAAGATCTGAAGGGAAACTTGGAATCTGTAAATTATAATAAATACGGGGTTACAATTTTTTGTATTCTCCTTTTTTTTTGTTTTAGAACTGTAATTTTTTTAGACACTTAGTATGATATCCAAAATCATCAGTAGATTCAATTGTCAATAAAATGTCATGATATTTATATTTTTTCTTACGACGAAATAATAACATTAGTGAACACTTTTTGAATGATGCACAAATGGACCATTGTCTGAATAAATAAATACATTATTATATTATATTATTATTGAAATCAAGTACATTGGATTTTTTTCACACAGAAAACACGCCTTCATCTTTATAATAATTATTTGTTAGTTCTTAGAAATAAAACAACAATATACTACCCGCTCGCCCTAAGTTTGCCGCTGTCAACTGTCACGCGTTTGGCGTTGTCTCACTCACTCAATTCTAGCTCCAGTGAGATAACGCTATACTGACGTTATTTAGTCGCTATCCTCGTCTGACTAGTGATGCTACGCGCTAGCTCTCGTTCACTCTATCTTAAATATTTACCATCTTTAACAGCCAGCAACCCTTATTTGCAGCCAGATTTAATTAGGCAACCGTATATTATAGTAAACAGAAAAAAAATAGCTTTAATTTGATGTAAAAATAATAAATGTCCGTTATGATTGCACAAATGTATCAAAATCATACCTGTTTACACCTGGCTGCGAAGAGGTACGGCGAAGTGCGCAACGGCAACCGTGATTTTTCAGAGTCCTTTTGTGTATTGCCGTGACGTGGATGATATTTTATTTAAAAATCATGTGATGGATTTTTTTTCCGAAAAATGAATTAGCAAAAATTGAATTAAACATATAGCGGCCACATTGTGATAGGCAACCTAGTAAATAAATGTTCTCCTAATCATAAATATGCGTAAAATTTGGTTCTTACCAAATATTCGATTCATGCATGATTTTGCAGTGGGATCTCGTACTAACAGTACCTATTTCAATGAATGAGTTCACACATGCATTCGGTTTCAAGACACGGCAAAAAAACGAATCTTGCTGAAGTTGACTGTTTCAAGTCCGGCAAAACGTGGCTCCGTGTAAACGTAGGATTACACACTTATTATTAAGAGTTATAATTTTAAACATTACGTTTGAAATATTTATGCGTCACAGTGGCTTCCATGACTTTCATGAACTCCGGGTCCTCCGTCAAATTGTAATTCCTCTTTTTTTGATTGTATAAGTCAATAGCTAGGTTAGCCTTGAAAACTTGCAATACTTTGCGGAAGTCGTCCATAGTCTTACATGTTCTGGAAAGAAAACATTAATAAATAGTAATTATTAGTTACTCTATATGTAAAACATACTAGACTACAATATGGGGCTCTTCAAGAATCAATTCGCAATTAGCGATGGACGTAAAAAGTACTGAACGGATTTTGATGCGATTTGTTTTATTAGAAAGGTTTTGGTTAGACGAGTGGATACCAGTGGAGTGGAGAGTGGCGTGGAGTGAAGTGATGCGTCGAGTGGAGAGTCGTTTTATTAAATAGACTTGGTGGCGATACCGACTTCCACCAGGGCGGAGCCGCGGGCGGAAGCTAGTATATAATAAAAAAAAAAAAAAAAATGGTTTAAATACTTACACATCTTTTTTCATTACGTCAAATATATCGTTGTAACATTGCATTAACTCTGAGTCCTAAAATAAAAAAGTTTGTTATTTTTTCAACCACTACGTTCGTAGTCATAGTCAGTAGCATAGTTTTCTCGTGACCAAACGAGGTCGAAAGAGCCTCGATTTTTACTTACACTAGGCGCACACTGGGCGACACGCGACAGCGACTAGACACGACGACAGACTGCGGCCGAGAATTTCATTTATATTTTGTTCTAAGCTTCGCAAACTTGGCGTCAGAGACGCGGAGTCGCGACGACAAGCTAGTGGGGTCGCCGCGTCCGTCGGAGCCTGTATGTCGTCGCGTTTAGACGCCGCGCCGAGCTGTCACTATCGCCTTTCGCCAAGTGTGCGCCTAGGGTTAGTGTTTAATTCTACGCCTGTTCGTCCCAGTTCATATTCAAGTTAGGTATGGCGTAACCACAGACCTGTTATTTGGCGTAACCAAGGGCAACAGGGGCTTATTCTTCTGTCTGTAGGTACCTACCTCAGACCAACAAAAACGTATAGACGGAGCCGTTGTGAACAATTGCGACGAAATAAGTGAAGCTTCTTGTGCATAAGTCATAACACGTCACACGCTGACAATAATAGCTCTTCGGCCGATGCCGAAAGAAGTTAACGAACCGAGCGTACGTCACAATTCCGTCACGTCATAAGACTATCGAATCGTCTATAAGTTGATGGACTTCAAAAAAAATTCGCAATAGGTACTCCGTCTATACTTTTTTATTGGTCTGAGGTACCTACTAGGTATTATAAAATTGTAAAGTACTAGCTATGTCAGTACATTGAAGATATTCGAAAAATGCTTGTGTTATGTTATTCGGAGCAAATTTTTATTGGAATTCTTGAGTGTTTGTCTGTTTGTGGGCGATAGATGCAAAAGCTACTGAATGGATTTGATGCGGTTTTTTCTTGACGTCCGTCCACGCGGAAGGAGCCGCGGTCATAGGCTAGAGTATAATAAAGGTTAAATATAAAGATAAATCAATGATGATCTCACTAAAGTAGTAAAAAGACGAATTACAGAATTCTGAATGAAATATTATGGAATTTTTTTAGAGGACTTCACGGCTACCCGTATTCCGCATGGGCAAGCTAACGGCAACCGCTAGCATATTATAGTACTTAATACTTACATTGGCCAGTTTAGGAACAATAGCACCAGTCGTGGACGGTGGAGAAGGGGTTTCTGCAGATGCATATAAAGCAGCTGAAATAGAGAAGAAAAAAGAAAAATAAATCCAACCGGATGCATGGTTATCTATAATTATCTATCTATACTTACTTATAATAAATCTGTAGAAGTGAAAATTCTGTACATTGAAAATATCAAAAAAATAAGTAGCAGGGGGTGTTACTAGACCGACACCGATCCCAAATAGGTATGTGATAAAAAAAATTTTTGTCTGTCTGTCTGTTTGTTCAGGCATCACTCAAAAACTACCAGTTCGATTACAATGAAACTTGGTATAATTATTCTTCAATATCCTGGGCAGCACACTGGGTACTTTTTATCCCGGAAAAGTACATACAATAAAAAACAAACTTAATTTTGCGGTTCGATCCCTAGACCTGATTACTGTACCAACCGCAAATAATAAGTTTGTCGTAGGTTACGCCACCAGCAGTGGAGTTCACTAGACGCTGCTGCCTGCGGCCAATCCGGGGTGGGAGTGGCCCTCTAGAGGGCTGCTCCGAGGCTCCCCATGTGTCCCTCTGACTAGCAGAGGGTACAGTCGGGAGCAAAGCGGGGGGCAAGCTGATTGTCGACGCGCCGATGGTTGGGTGACAGGACGGCCGCCTGTCACCCTACACCCCACCGTCGGTGAAGTGGCGCGATGCTCGGGGGGTCAAGGGGGCCATCTTAAAACCGTAGATGGCCCAGGGTCGACTGGGGAGCGCGGGATATGCTCTAAGCAATCTTACAACCGAAGACTTGAGATGGCCGTCTCAAGTTTCACGCGCGCTGTCAGCCATCAGGAGTAGTTAAGTGGTATCCGAAGGAACTTTCGCACGAAAAAAGGAATTTGAAACGGAATTCGAAATCAACGCGGGCGGAGCCGCGGGCATCAGCTAGTATACTTAATATGATTTTAAATACTAAAATAAAAAAAACCGTAGATGGTCTGGGGTCAGTTAGGGTGCGCTGCCAAGCCGACGGTAGCCCGTCTCCCCACCTGTTCACCACCTAGCCCTCTGCTCAGTGGCGGATTTACAAATTTGCCGCCAGTAGGCTATACAATTTTCCCCATGACTACCCCCCCCCCCCCCCCCCCCACGTCAGCCATCGGGGGTGGATATATCACTATCACAAGGACACCGCTCTCCACACTCAATCTTGTGACTCCATATTATGAGTGTGGAGCGCGGTATTCTTGTGACAGCTCCATGATTTTTCCATGACGGGTCTGCCGCCTTAGTTTTAATATAATTGTAACGTGCCCTTTTTTCCGTGCAGAAATCCTTATGGATACCCAACCCGCGGCTAACGGGGCAGGTTATGTTGGACTTTTACCGACTAAAACCGCACGCCGTCTAGAGTCTTCTGACGCCAAGGTGTGAGGTGGCCCATAGAGCATTTCCCTCGCACCCCAGCTTGACCCGGGCCATTTCCGGATTCGAGATGGCCCCCTCGGGTTTGGGAACCACGGTATTCGCATTCGGGGGGGGGGGGGGGGGGGGCGTGCTTGTGCACGCTGCCGCCTTGGTCTGCTTCTGCTAGGGTGACAGACGGCTCCACCCGTCACCCCCAGGCCTGCGCTCATAGAGGACGAAAGTCGTCAGACCTTCGACGCCTGCAGCGTCTGCGCACGTCACCGTTCGGGAGAGCTCTGTGCAGCCTCTACCGAAACCATTCCGCCGCCTCCTTCTCGAGCATCACTTGCTCGCAGAATGAGGCGGCGGCCGACCACGCGTCGCAGTAGGAGGCGGCGACTGACCACGCGTAATTGTGACGTACCCTAGTGAAGAGTAGGTATACCTGCTATTGAAGAGCTAAAAACAGCGACGAGTACTAATTAGAAGGTGGATTAAGATATGCCTCTCCAAGAAAACGCTCCCCAAAACTCGTTTGTGTATATACCTAATAAAGATTTTTTTTTTATTTATGAAAGAAAAAAAAAATTGGCTCAAAATTGCCGCCCCCTAAAATCTGCCGCCCTAGGCTCCAGCCTACTCAGCCTACTGGTAAATCCGCCACTGCCTCTGCTAGTCAGAGGGACACGTGAAGAGCCTCAGAGCAGCCCTCTAGAGGGCCAGTCCCACCTCGGCCGGCATTTGCCGTGGCAGCAGCATCTCCCCTTGTGATTGGGAGGAGTGAAGCCAGACCCCAGAGATTGAAATGTCTATAATACTACTACTAATTACGTCCCAGGAACTTAGTCCACCGTTATCCAAGTTTCAACAATTTGACAAGGAAAAAATGACAATCAGATCAACACGGACGGATAGAGTAACTGTTTTTACTATACCAAAATGAAATCCAATTTTAAAGGAGGTAGTACACGACGGTATTTCCCTTCCGAAATAAGCTGTCCGACTCCCTAGTACCTATACCTCCGCCCTACAGAAGACGGCGAATAATTATTGTGTAGTGTTCCCGCCGGTAAGTAGGGTAGCCAGAGCTCACTGTAGCCCTCCTCCCCCCACCCCTTCCTAGCCTCCCACCTCTTCCAAGCCCATCCCCCTTCCCTTCAGGGTAGGCAGTGCATGTGTTGCACACGTCCATAGGCCACGGTGACCGCTACCCATCAGGTGGGCCGTATGCTTGTCTGCCACCTACGAAGTATAAAAAAAAATCCAAATATAGGCACGAATCCATTATGAGAGGGTAACATGTACATATTAAGTAACTGACCATAAATGGATCATAACCTAATCACATAGTAGGTAAATCTGCTCTAATGACGTGAGAAATACATACAACAATACCAGATTCGATATATACCTACATAAAATTTAATATCGACGGGTTCCGGGCTATTTGTATTAACCGACATTTTTGAAACTTTACACCAGAGCAGTTTAAAGTTTCGATTTTTAGAAAAGAAATTGTAACTTTAGTAAATAGCATTATTTTTAAAAAAGAAGGATATTACTATTTTTATAACATAATTCCCCATAATTGAATTCAGTTTTTTTCTTTTATTCCTATTTTTAACGAATATAAATGTCGCTTCATACAAAATGACCCATATTTTACTTTTTTTTGTTCCAGGCTAAATGATTTAACCGCCTATGATTATTCTTTCTTATTCCAAGCTAAATGACTAAACCGCCTAGGTTTATTATTTCTTGTTCCAAGCTAAATGACTTAACCGCCTAGGCATGCAAATAATAGCTCTAAGCTAAGTGCTTTAATCAATAAGTTGGCCATATTTCAAACCTAAGCTAATTGATTTAAATACCATATCTTACACTTATTAATGTTTGGCTAATTAGTTTATGGGACAGATTTTTTTTAAATAAATTGTTTGTAATCATACATGATTAATGAAGTTTGCAGAAACTGGCGGTTAAAACACTAATAAATTAAAAGGTATACACACATACATAGGGTGTACTTACCTATCTTGTAATAATTATAAAATGAGAAATAAAACACACAGTTTATACTAAAGATAAGTTTTTTATTTAAAATGACCATTACTTTGGAATAGCAGTAACTTCTTAGCTTACCAAGGTAACAATTAAAGTTATTATCACAATTATATAGGAATCAGAAGTCAAACAGTCTTTATTATTAAGTAGCCTACCGTCTTATTAAGTGAAATAATTATTCTCATTCTTCTTAAACTTTAACGTTTATGTATATAAGAGATCTCTTCAAGAAGATCTTGAAGACCTAAAAACACAATAATAATAGATTATAATACATAATTATAAAATATCGAAACCTACTGCCTTTAGATCTAGATCATACAACAGAACGTAAGTAATTTACTCACATCATTATCTTTCTTTGCTTGTGGTGATTTTTTTGTAGTTTTATAGTTCATGTTTGCAATAATATCTAAAGGTACTTTTTTATTCTGCAACTTATCTTCATCTATGGTTTGTAGGGTATTTTCTTCATTGTGAGATATTTCTTTTTCCTCTAATCGTTGCAGCACAAGCAGATCTTTGTTTTGTTCCCTGTAGGAATTACTACCTAATACTGTTACTGTTTTAGGCATGTTTTTTAAAAATATATTTGGTTGCATACTGGTAGAATCATCTTGGTTTTTATTTCGCTCAACCGTTGTCTTTCTTTTTACTTTTTCTTGTGTTTCAGGTTCCGAATAATTTTTAATTGAATTTATGAATAATTTCCGCCGCACTGGTTCCATTATTAGGTGTCAAACTGTAAAATAGTTAAGATACTAATTTATTAAAATAAATTTAAGTACATCGTCCCATAAAAGCCAAACGAGCGTATCGCCAATTTGATAACTTTACAGGAGAGCTAAAAAACTGTGCAAATACCACTATTCTGAACTTTGAAGTACTTTATTATGCATTATATAACAGGTAATCGAGAAAAAAAAATGCCTTAATATAGACTAGTTATCAAAGAGTTAATATAGCAAAAAACTAATTAATAATGTTTTGAAATATATTAGATATTTAATGGTTTTTCAAAAAGTGCCAGGCTTACGTTTTTTTGGCTCTTATTATTTTGCAAATATAATTGAAAATAATAAAGCGAACAAAACGTAATATTTTATACGTTCAAATGGCTCTTAATTATAACTTCAAATTCGCTTATTTTTTTATACTATAGGAACGTATAAGTTGTTACGTTTTTATGGATGGTTAGAAAGTTTGTCAGTTATGGAAAATTTCAGTATCAAATGAACTCGTAAACAAATACGTTCATTTGGAACTAAAAAAAAAGGAAACGGATAACATTGACATACACCAATCGAAAGTTAAGTTGTTATCGTCGTAAAGAAAATATACTTTTTTCTGATACGTTACAATGGAACTCTGAAACTATTGACTATACAAATACGTCCTTTTGGCAGATGGTGTAGGACCACATAGACAACGTATTTCTGAAATAAAAAAAAAATCGATATTTTGGTGATACGCTCGTTTGGCTCTTATGGGACGACATAACCTGTTAAATTAGGAGTTATTTTTTATCCATTTGCAAAATTTAGAGGTCAATTTTACTCATAAATATTAGAAACACTTTTACTACGGTATCAACATCAATCGCAGTACCTACCTAATAATCGTACAAGTAAAAGTGAATGACTCCCAGTTACTTATTAATCAATGTTTTTCTGCAAAATGTAAATAACTAAATTTAATAAACTCACCTTAACCTTTAAGTACCGTGGTCTGACAGACACTTCGTGAGTTCGAATACACTGGTTTCTATTAACTTAAAGGTTAAAATCCAAAATTGACGACAAATGCGCAGCTCCCACAAAACACTATAACACGTACGAACTTGCTCACGATTTGCGTCAACTAAAACGATCCGGCCGACACGGGGAGATGCGTGGCGAGGTAGGGGACGCCTGAAGCGCCTGCGCGGGGTGGCGGGAACATTCAAGCTCGCGCGGTTTATCGCGATAGCGCGCCAAAATCATTGTTTTAACCAACGTCATAATATATTAATATTAAAATTTTGATTGTATTAATGTGTTTACTATACTTATTCCATTTAAGGTAAACTGTTTGAAGTACTAGAATTTAATTTTGTTATTAACTGAACCGACCTTGCAAGTCAAATATTGAATAAGAAAAATAGGTTGGAAGGACAACATCTAACATTTCATGTACAGAGTTAAAGAATGGATCGACACTGGGTATGAATTTAACAAAGAGGCTAAATGTATTAAACGACATTCTTGTATATTTACAAGGTAAAGCTAATTGCATTAAGCGACACTGGATAAGAATTTAACAAAGAGGCTAATTGTATGAAGCGCCATTTTTATATATTTATAATGTCAGGCTAATTGCTTTAACGTGCGTTGCATGTAAATTGTAGCTACAGGGAAAAAAGTTTAAACGACTGTCTGATATTTGGTAGTGACCTTAAGTAGACAGTTCCTAAATTTGTCAATATTTTGTGTCGCTTCATTTATTGCAGTTCAAAATAGGCCCAAAAAATGTGGTTGTATGAAGCGACAAAAAAGTGCTCCGATCGTCACCAAACCCAGCTCAAACGACGCAGAAAATTTCGCTGATTCCAAATATTATAAAAAAGTCTATATCGCTCAGAGTGTCGCTTAATACAATTAGACCGGAACCCGTCGATATAATTATTGTATGTGTCATGATGGAGCGATTGTGACAGGAAGATTTACACAATCTAAATAACGGGAAACACCGCAATCACGGTATGTTCTTACATATTACAATCATGTATTTTATTTTATATGGGACAAAACAGACTTACATACCTACCTACATTAACAATTATGTAACCCAAACATGGTGTCCACGAATAGACGATTGAAACAGTTCTGTATTATGGCTGTTTATTAGAGAGGCAAATAAATGAAAATCAATGCTACAACAAAGTTAAATAACATAAAAGAGACAAAGTAAAATAAAAAGTAATATGAAAATGAAAGATTTGAATTGCCTGGTGCGGGGTGACGAAGACCTTTGGCCTTAATCGTTAACGCGTCGCGATATGCTTTATCATAATATATTTGGAGACTGGAGCCATATATTTGGATCAAAGGCTACTAAAATATGTTGACACCTATACATAATACTTAGAAAACAAATCTCATTTGGGAGACATTAGGTACACTGAACTGGAGGTTGAGAGAAGAATCTCGGGTGCGTGGCGAAATTTTTTAAGATTAAAAGAAATCTTAAAGTAAAATGCCTATGAAAATAAAGAGTAAGATAATAGACACCTTGGCCTCGATTCTATTAAAACAACAACAACAATAAAACAACAAAACACTGTCATGCCACTGACATTAAAATAATAACATTTTATTTGGACTTTATTGTTAATCAAGTTTAAATCTTTGTAGAGCGATTGAAAAAGTTTAATGAATTCTTTTCATTTGATTTTAGACTTTAACTGTACACTGCTAAAGTCTACAATTAAATAGCATTTTTTAGATAGTCATGACATTGGTTTGCATTTAGCAGGATCGAAAACAAATCCATCCATTACTATCAAACATGGAAATTCGCTATTAACAAAATTAGGACCTGCCAGAGAAGCATGGAGGGGAGCATTATGAATATGAATAAACTGCATAAAATACAACATACTACCACACGTGCGTCCTAATAGCGACAGTAAAATTTATAACTCACCTATGTTAGCAACTGCAAACACCACAGGAATTATAAACGCACTTCGGCTCATTTTCCTCACGCTAATGTACTCAGTTATGTAGACGACACCAAACTACTGTCACATGGCTGATATGAGCAGTATATATAGACTACTAGCTTATCCGCGCGGATATTTGGAATTCCCCGTACTAACTTTCAATGTGCCTATTCCTTGACAAATGGTGGTTGCAGCTAAGCGTAGATATTCATTTCATCACTAGTCCTGTCAAACCCCTCAAGGTACAGTGCCGTGCATCACGGCCAAAGCCAGATCATTAACCATCATTGTCCTTTTTCATTGTCTTCTAGATTTTATGGGGATTAGATAACTGCTCTGGCCAAAGTATGTGTGACTTGGAAGAGGCCCTTTGATGAACCCTTTTACCATGGGTTTCGTACTCATTATCGAAAGACATATTTGCGAAGCCCATTTCTACAAACGCCAAATCGTAGGTACGAAACCCTGTTACCATAGTTGGCATAGTTGCATTGCACTTTCACATTCGATGCACTATTTCAAATTAGTTACTTAAACATTATTTATTTCAATAATAAAATCAGATTTTATATTAAAATCTGATTTTATTATTCAAATCTTGCTACAGACATTGACATTTGACAAGTGCGAATTGGGCTCGTGGTCGCAGGGTTCCGTACAACACTGAGTTGAGGGTAGAGGTGCTCCTAGTCTTGACAGACAGACATATTTTTACTTAGATTTTTTTTTTGATGATGTCGATGTTTACGCTTTCTCGAACTTTTACCTTTACCTTTACTATATTATAAGATTTTACTTTCTGCAAAATATCTGGATTCTAGCCTTCACCTCAACAAAGCCAAGGCGGCAATGGAGAGGTTGGTATGTCGCGTGTCGGACTCCTACTGAATAAAATCGCACAGCCTTTTTCAGGCCTGTGTGACCGAGGAATCTGGTGTGTCCTGAAAAGGATATCCCAGAAACCTCGGCCTGCTCCGGCCGCCAGCACTGGCTCCGGCAACCATAAGTATCTAATATTTATATTATATTATAGTGAGCAAATCAATTATTTTGGTATCGTTGAAAATCATTTCATAATAAGGAAAATAACAAACGTTCATTTATAGTCTTTTGCTGATTATTTTCCTACAATAACAATTTAAGGGAAAATTGTAGGTATAGAATTAATATTGGTTGATTGCGTTCTTGAGAGCGTGATTTTTATTTATTTTTTATAAACTACTAGAGCCTAGGTACTAGTGTTTGCCCGCGACTACACCAGCGTGGACTTCAGTTTTTTTATTATTATCTTCGGTGCTACTCAGCCAAGATGAAGAAGTGTGAAGAGGTGTGATTTAAGTCTTAACCAGTATTGGTTCCGACTTTCACCATCGGTCAAAAGTATTTATCAAATGAAAAACCACACAATACCTATCCGCATAAATATCCGAAGTGACTGGATCGATTTTAACGAGATTTTCACTAGCAGATTAAGATAGAAGGTAACTGATTTTATAAGGTAAACACCAAATGAGGCTACTTTCATTTTTAAAAAACGTAATAGGGTTATCACGTACAAAATTAAAACTCAGATTCCAAATTCAAGTGGACAAAGTCGCAGGCACTAGTGTTTGCACGACTAATAATGCTACCACGATGTGCATTAAGCATTTCAGTTTTGGGCAACGACAAAAGGGAGAGAGACGGAGTTATATACCGTCTATAGCTACATCTTTCTCCCTTTGAGTTTCTGAGCCACTGAATTGAACTGAATTTTGTGATAGGCCCGCAGACATTGGGCGACACGCCACCGCTGAATTCCCAGATTCTTATAACCTGGGAGTATGCTGGGAGTCTTCAGTGTCAAAGCGAATATATCGATTCTAAGCACCAATCACCTACCATGGGTTACAATATGAGTAGATATAGTTATATTATCATATCGGTACTCTATAGCTACCTCATCCGGTACACCTCATTGCGGATCGTTGCGGCTAGGCTTGTTGTAACGCACATCGAACGCTAAGCTGTTTTGACAAAGAAAGACAATTGAACATTGGTCTTGTAATATATTTTAAGACAAAAACAATGTAAACAAGACGTTATCCTCCACCGGCACACATGAAACAACACATCACGGTTCTGCACACCTCCGTTAAGAGAATGCAAGGACTCCATACTCCAACAGCCAATACAAATAAAATTACGTCCGTGAACTGCCTCCAGAAAGACAGTAAGCTCAGACAATGTGGATAAAACCAAGGACAAAGCTTGTATAACCATAAACATGGCTTCTTTCTCAAAGAAGTCATATAAGGACTACATTGGTAAGGTTCTGGCTCCGGCTCAGGTTTCTTCTTAAATAATCGTTTCTTTGGGTCTTTATTCCGAAAATGTACCAAGAAGTTTGTTAATGCGGTCTGTTCCATTTTCTGTACTAAGTACTTTGAAGTTTGTATGTTGGCACATCTGTAGCTAACTCTTGCGGCAGTCCCTGCGAAGCCACTACCTCTAAACTCCTTTAATGCTCGCCGTGCCGTAGCTCGTGGGTGTTTACGAGCAAGCTCCATCTTGGTGCAAACATCCCTGGGGTGACGGACATTTCTATAAACACTAGTCATCAAGCGACGTATTTGGTTTATACCAAATCTACCAATATCCGCACAATTCTCAGCAAACAAAGCCCAGCCATTAGTTTCATCTATGTATCTATTCAGTTCCTCCATTGCTTTTTCATCTTGGGCCCTTATTCTTTTTCGCATTTTGGCATCCTGACTAGCATATCGACTTATTCGTGCTAATGATTCCTTCTTCAATCGCTTTTTCTTTGCCAACTTCGCCTTTCTTTTCTTTATTGCTTTATCTCGTTTCTTTTTGTAATATGGCGTTTTGTTCACATGCTTTTCTTTACAAACTTTACTACCACAGACACAAGGTGGAGGTATTTTTCCACTAAACCTTGCAAGTTTTTTATCACGTATTTTCTTTTTTTCTTTAGCACATATACCCAGCCCACAAGAGCACGATTTAATAAATTTGGATCCCACACATAATGCTACACCTCTCATTTTGTTTTGTAGCCTTACGCATGATATAGATTTTACATTTTCATCTTCTCCTGATTTTGCACCCTTTCCTTTTCCTTTACCTTCAATCTTTCCTTTACCTTCACCCTTTCCTTTACCTTCACCCTTTCCTTTTCCTCCACCCTTTCCTGTTCCTTCAGCCTTTCCTTTTCCTCTACTTCCGCTCTTTTCTCTTCCTTCCCCTTTCAGTGTTCCTTTAGCAGCCCCTAAATTCTTTTTATCTTTCAATGATAATGATCCTCCAGTAACACGACGAACTTTGGCGTAAGGATCTTCATATTCGACTTTAGGCGTTTTTACGCCAAAACGGCAGCCGAAACGACATATGCAACATGTGCAATTTTTAGGGTGACCTTGTTTTCGTTTACCTTTATTATTACTACAAGCACAACACGTACAATTTTCCGCATGAGGTTGGTCACTTACGACTGGCTTTACCGTCTTACACACAGGACATACAGCTGGTTCACTGGTGGCTCCTTGCTTCGTCATGCGATACTTATTTTTATTAAACTGCCACATCATATTATCGGGTCGTAAAACAGTAGCATTATCTCTATCTATAACTAAATCGATTGCTGGTTGTCGTTTACCGGCTGTAAACAAAGAAAATTAAAAGAAACCATTAACTATTTTGTTTACCTACAAAAAATATATTGTTATAAATATCCCATTTAGAATTATTTACTACAGCCCTCCTGTAATTGTTGAAAAGAAAGAGTATAATGAACTCCTACGACATTAGTACTCTTAACAGCAAAACGATTACAAAATTAATCAAAAGGTATGTTTTGATACGGAGTAGTCAGTTTTTGTTTTGGAAGTGTCAATTCTTATCTTGGAGAACATGTCAGACAAATTAAGGACTCGTAGATATTTGTATGTCACACACATACAATATTTGTAGGTGCACACGTGTTTCCGTCTTCAAACAACCCAAGGTAAGGACCGGCCTTAGATTATTAATATGTCTAGATAGACTGTCAAAGCGTTGAAAGCGGCCAAAAAAATACTCACTAAAGGTTGGTGTGTAAACGATTTTCCTGCCACCTTTAGTGGGTGCCGTAGACTTAATTCACTTTGGCTTATTCACCCAGGGTAATTAAGTATACTATTTAGTAGACTTAATTCACCTGCTTGCGTAGGTGATTCAGGTATACCGTTTAGTAGACTTAATTGACCTGGACTAATTCACCTAGGGTAATCCAGTCTAGTAATAAGCAGACTTAATTCGCAGTATTTTCTTCACAGTATAGTTTATGCACTCACGTAAATTTAGGAAAATGTTTAAAATATTAACATTTTAATAATAAAATACAACCTGTTCTCGTATAACTAATGTAATATTGGCTTGAAAAACAAAAAATAAAAAAAATAAAAAATAAAATAAAATTGAAAATCCACTAAACAAACAAAAAACACCAAACAAGCTAATTCCGTACCAAAACCCAAAAAGCTACACAAAGTGAAGGAAACAGGGAACTTATAGGATGCACCGCGCAAAATAAGACTAAATTAGAAAGTATGTTAAAAAAAGGCTAGGCCGGGTTCATGGCTAAAAGGAGGATACCTAGGTATCATAATCACCTACGCAAGCAGGTGAATTAAGTTAAGAAAAATTATTATTATAATAATAATTAAATTAAATTATTAAATAAAATAAGTAAATAAATAATAAAATAAATTATTATTAAATTATTTAATTTAATTAAATTATTATTATTAATTTTTTTATTTTTTTTATTTTTTTTGTGAATTAGCTCAAGTGAATTAAGTTTACTTAACAGGGGCCTTATTCTATTTGCCATTGGTTGCGCTAATCACGCGAAAATTACGATTAAGTCACGAAATGGTACAAACGTCTAGTGTAAATTGTCATCGTAACCGTATCGAGCCTCGATACGGGCGTGATACGGCTGTGAAATAAAACTATAATTGTTATGCGCGCGCATTTAACTGACATTTGCGTAAGACTGGACTGACAGACTGTGATATTTGAAAATTTTTGGCCATCTTAACCACGTCTTAACCGTGATAGAGTCTATCTACAATCGTACCAAACCGTCAAAATGACAGAAAAACATGGGATTCTAATCGACAAATCTAAGCGCGCGGTTGACTGACATTAGCGTAAGACTTGGTAGTCTTACGCTAATGTCAGTCAACCAAACTTCACGCTGCTGCCTGCGGGCAATCCGGCAGGGTGGGAGTGGCCCTCTAGAGGGCTACTCCAAGGCTCGCCACGTATCTCTCTGACTAGCAGAGGGCACAGGGCCCCCTTTCGTGGGGTTGAGGAGCCCATCTTTAAACCGGGATATGCTCTAAGCAATCTTACAACTGAAGACTTGAGACGGCATCGGTTTTTATGAGGTCCGAGTCAAAATTAACTACTCCTGTTGGCCGATGGGGGTGTTTTTTTTTATACTACGTAGGTGGCAGACAAGCACACGGCACAAGTGGTATCCGAAGGAACCTCCGCAAGAAAAAAGGAATTTGAAACGGAATTCGAAATCCACGCGGGCCAAGCCGCGCGCAACAGCTAGTACTAGATAATCATCTGTGGTAAGACTGGACTTCTTCAACTTAGTGTAAATCCCAGTCGCATCCAAAGCTTTCACCTCGGAGTCTGGGGTCCGCTTTACCAGTCTAACTGTGGATTTGGCTGGACCTCGATATTTTCCATGAAGCGACTGCCATCTGTCCTTCCCAACCCAATGGTGAAATTAGGCGATATCGAAGCATTGCAGCTAGACCGTTGTTGTTGGACCTTTTCGGGCTCAAACTACCCGTAACGACTGCTATAGATGTTTGTATGGCAACCGGGACCGACGGCTTAACATGCTGTCCGAGGCACGACCAGACCAATGCAAATACCCATATTCATGCATACAATAATTGCACTGAGCGGGGATCGAACCCGCGCCTCCTGCGCAGCGGCTGCGTTCACTACCGCTACGCCACATTTGGAAAACTTGACGTGCCCGATAATAGATATTTTGAAAGGAGTTTTTATTTTTGTTTGCTTTGTTTGACATTGGCATACACCTACCTATTTGCCATAAATTGCAAAAAAAAACATTGATGTCAAATACGGGAAAATAAACAAATCATTGTCATTTATGCGAAAAATAGGTAAATGGAAGTTTTGTAAAACGATTACTAAAAGAAGAATATAATTTATATAATAAGAAATAACACGAGTTCAGTATGAACGTTTAATGTGAAAAGAATACCCAGTCTTTCATAGGTAAAAAGGAAAGAACATGAAGGAAAGTTAAAAAGTAGAGTAGTGAAATATACAAGATTATGTGGCATTAAAAAGTAAATAAATAAATAAATCTAGCCGTTGAATCAAAGAAGAACAAATAAAATGTATTTTACATTTGCTGTGTTGATTGCATGATATTTCTCATAAAATCCTAAAAGGTATAAGCACAGGTATAAGGTATATAATATTCGTTTTTAAAAGTTTGCAGATGTAATAAAAGATCTTAGCTATAATAAAAAATATTAAGGAATCATGTTGTTTTTTACTTATCCGATCCTACATGCATGCATAGGTACATAATAAATATACTATATTGATTAATACTACCTTGATTTCTGCAGCTCTTTGATTAGATCTCTCAATAGGTTTCAATCTAAAGAATTGGCTAAGAAAATGAAACAATCCTTTAATAATAATAATAGTTACCTATAAGCCTTTATTTCAGACATTACACATAACATGACACTTACAGTTAGATTTACAATATTTAGGGTATTTTGCCTATTGGTATAGGCATCCTCCAATGCCTTTTATCCCTACCTGTCTCTGGCCAGTCTTTACCAAGTGTGGCCTGCTACGGCTTTTATCTCATCTTCCCATCTCTTGAACTGGCAGCCCCATAATTTGCTTTTCATATTTTCCTTCAACGTCCAATAGGTACCTATCTCTTTCATGCTTTGCCAACTTTTAGTGCCAATTTCGAAACAATTCTTACTTTAATTTCGTATGAATAATTTCTGATCTAAGGACAGCGGATCTGATGCATCTCTCTGCAATTTCCTTTGACGACGGAATATAATAAATAATACTCATCCATTTTGGTTTAAGTTATTTAGGTATGATTCCAAAAAAACGGCAAAAAACCGTAAACAAAGTCGTTGTCAAATGACTGTAGTTGACAATGTCTGAATGTCACAGTCACCTCATTATGAGTTCAGAAATTATATGAAATTCCAAAAAGTTTGGATGCGATTTTCATGGAAAAACAAGTCCAAATATTGATGTAGGAACCAATTAACACTATTTCATCTTGCATTATACGCAAAGCTTATCAATTATCATACCTCTAAATTAAAACCGGGAAAATGATCACTGTCAGAAAAGTGATAATTACTGACAGTTATTTTCAGAACGAAACCACGGTACAATCGTATGGCAATTAGAATACACTATTTTGCTTTCGATAATTTGATAAGATTAGAAAATGACGTTTGGGTGTGATACAATCACACTTTTTCTACGGTTAGTAATCGATGGCAAATAGAATAAGGGCCCAGTATACATAAATCACCTATGGAAAAAAAATAGAAACAGGTGAATTAAGTCTACTAAGTAGTATACTTAATTACCCTGGGTGAATAAGCCAAAGTGAATTATACCTTGTCTAATCTAGGATGATAATTTTGACAGCTCCAAGTAGGGTACCCCATTTAGTATAATCGAAAATGGTTCTTTCGATTTTCGATTATCGTTCCCATAGAATATGGAATCGATAGTTACAAAAATACAAAAACATTTATTTTTTATTATTTTAGGTAACTTACTTCAGGATGACAAAAGAGAAGTTTTATGGTATAGTATTTATGTTTCGTATCATATTTAGCTAATTATATCACAAAAATTTTAGTAGTATAAGTACTTAATAATTTTAATAAATTATTTTAAATTCGATTCATTCGATTCATTTGTGTAAAGTCAATTGTGCTATATTCTTGCTGACGCTTCACTATGACAAGTGGGCGGGGCTTGTCTATGAATTACAATAATTTTATGGGTTTAATTTTGTAAAAAAAAAATACGATACTTCATAGACATGAACTGTCATTATTATCATCCTAAATTAGACAAGGTATAAGTCTACGGCACCCTTTAGTGTCAGATGCACTGTCAGTGGGCACTGTCAATAATTTGAGATTTTAAAAATAACGATATGGGTGGTAAAAGTGTGCAGAAATTATTCAGGGCGTACTAAATAAATAAAGAAAGTTACCTATCATCGGTTTGTACCATTGTATCGTACTAATGTTAGCAGAATAAGCCATTAGCTTTTTTCTAAAATAATTTAATATTGTTGTCGCCATTTTGTACTTAACGGGTGTGTTGCTAGTTACTCAAGTCAAAACTCCCATAAAAAATCATGGCCTAGCGGGTATATTATGCAATATAATGTGAAATACAATATTATGAGTTTCGTATGAGGGGTTTTTCGGTATGCTGAGTACGAATTTGATGTAATTTTTGCAAGTCAAGATATAATATATGGTCATCACGTCAAAACAAATATTCAAATCCATACTAATATTATAAATGCGAAAGTAACTGTCTGTTATGCTTTCACGCCTGAAACGATTTTGATGAAATTCGGTATAGGGGCAGATTAGATTAGACCTCAAGACATAGGCTATGTTTGGTCGCGATAACCGACATCCACGTGGGCGAAGCCGTGGGCAAAAGCTAGTATTCCATAAAAACGGGTAAAATTATTAGGTAGACTCTGACTAATGAAAGCTGAACCACGACATTTATTGATTTGCAACACCAGTAGACTATAAATGTCACCTTCTGTCATTTCTCTGTGATTGTGCGTTGACATTATGATTTTGATACTTTGTTGTATTCACGTTAAATATTAACGAGATTCAGATGCGATATCCAAAAATATTCGCTTTTGTATTAGATATTTGTACTTTTCGACAATATTTATTTAAATAATGTAATTAATTATAAGTGTGACTGATGATGGATCAAGCAGTTCGGATTATGGTGAAGAATATTTGGAATCTAATTTTGATTATAATCAATAATATTTTTTTCTAATAAATGAACTTCGTCTGATTCCTATAAGCCCGCTTGAAGATAGTTTTTAGTCTGGAATAACACAGGCAAAATGTCTTGCACACGTTCATAGGCCAATTTCACTCGGGCAACAGCTAGTCTATATCTCCACTATATCAGCGGTTTTACTCGGTTCGATTCCGACATAACCACCCCCGATGGCCAACGGGTATTCGTTGGGGATTATCACACGATTAAAGCTGCTACCTTTTCTTTCTCTTCCCGAGGCGAAGTCGTGAGCAATAGATAGTATTTAATAAAGAAATCAACATGTAAATAATAATGACACCGAATAAAGCGCGATGAAATTCTTTAAAAATACCAGTTAAACTTTAATAGGTACATACTTTTACTTCACGATCAAAATGTTTTTATCCAACTATAACGGGTGATACCTGCCCTAAATTTTTTAAATTTGCCGCGGTTTTGTTGGTCCAGCTTTCATTAGACAAACTATACCTATTTTTAATTATATTTGGACGCTTTAGGTTTCGGTTAGGATAATTGCTTCAAAATGCAGTAGCAAAATTTGAAACGAACAAACATACATACATACATACATTACATTACATCCATGCAGCCAAGTTGAATAAAATATATATTTTCTAAACTGTATATACATTTAATATTATTAATTAATACATAAAATTTTCCCTATTTTTAAGGCAGTTTTCAGCAACTGGTATGTATTTATACACGCACACTAAAAAGCAAACTGACATAACGCGAGTGTAAGACGAAGCTGTCACGCACACTAATAAGGAAAATTCGTCCCATTTCTTCTTGTCATTTTGCAGCGCGATACTCCATCTAGACATATTAATAATCTAAGGGACCGGCATTTTAAAATCGACGGTATCTGAAATGTTGGCCAATAACTTTTTGACTTATCATCCAAGGGAGTGCAGTACGTAAGAAGAAGTTGATGGACTAATCATAAAAGAAAAATAAGGATCACTTACGTGAAGGAAAATGACCTTCAAGTTTATCTTGGCAGCCAATACCTAGATGACGATATATTTCTTCCTTATTTCTTACTTGCATATTCTTGGCGTCAACAACCATACTAAATAGCGTTTCAACTGGTTTGCCTTTAGGTTGTTTTGTGTCTTTTATTGTAGATGGCATCGCACCAGTGCCGCCACCAGCTTTTATGCCGCACATGGGACATACCGGTGGTTGGACACCAGGGCAAACGGCAGGAGCACTTTTACCTGTAATTTCTTCATTTTTAAAGCCTTTATGAGTTCAACCTATGACTTCTATCTATAGGTACTGCTAGACCAGTCAAAACAAAAATTTGGCACCGCGAAAGGCCATCCGACCACTAACTTTTGTAGCTGACGTACTTATTAGGCATTAGTAAAAGGCCTGCGCATTTTGGGCAGAAAGGGAACAACAATTATTATGGAGGACGGTATAAAGCCTGCGTCAGAGCGTTATAGTCTTGGGGTTGGGAGGTCAGAAGGCAGTCGCTCCTAATCAAACCGTATGAACCATGAGATTGATCTTGATATGCGAGTAAACGGACTACGAGTTGCGAGTTGATCGCATTAGATGTAACTAGAAACAAAGATAAGATAATCATGGTGATTATTGAGAAAAATGACACTTACCTTTAAAACAGTTTTTGAATTTGTCCAGGCAGCCACTAACTACGAATTTTAACATATTTGATGTGCTGAGCCCTGAACAGAAGGGGCATGCTGGTTGGATCTTTTTGCTACCATCGGGTAAGGCCTGTGAACACATAGGACACTGACCCTGGCCAGGTTCAATTTTCGGACATAAACATTCAGAATGTGGTTCCGGTTTAGGTGTGATATTAATTTGACCACAGCAAGGACAAATAGGAGGAGGACCATATTGTTTAGTGTATGCTTCCAAACCCATCTTTTTGATCTTTTTAGCTTCATCAATTGTAATCGATTTAGTAAATTCCTGCCCAATTTTTTTGTCACCAGATGCTAATTGCGAAGGCTTAAGTTTTAAGCCTCCCACTACAGACATACGTTTGAGTTGTTGACCAATAGATAGCTTAACAGCTTTGCCACCAGGTTGTTTAGTTAATCCTTCAATCTGTTTTGATTTACGCTCTTTTGACTTTTCTCCAGGCTTCTTTTCTTCATCAGGAACACTTTTAAAACAGACACAGATCATTCCGGGCTTTGTTTCGATACCACACTCACACTTACGGTCTTGTTTGCCACATTTACATATATGACCCTTTTTTTTATCGCCAGTGGCTTTACCTTCACCTTTCTCAGGTTCATCCGATTTAGCCTCTTTGGATTTACGCTTCTTTGCCACAGGACCTTCATTACGATCCGGTTTTTTGGTATCATTCTTCTTTTTTTTCTTTTCTTTCTTTGATGCAGTTTCTTCTGAATTATCTTCATCTTTTTTTTTCTTTTTAGATTTCTTCTTTTGTTTATCAGTTTCAGGTTCTGGCATAGAATCACCAAAGCATTGACACACATTCTTTTTACATTCACAAACCATTCCATCTTTCTTTTTTGCATGACATTCACACACATTCTTTTTACAGTCACACAACATGTCCTTTTTAATACCTTTACTCCCAGTTATGGATACTTTAGATTCACTAGATAATTGTTTCTTCTTTTTCTGTTTTTGTTTCTTTTCATCGGAAGATTTTTGTTTCTTTTCATCAGAAGTTTTTTTATGTTTCGACTCCTTGCGATTTTTTCGTTTGACATCACCATCGCGTCTTTTTTCAGAATCGAGTGAGCTCTTAGAAGAGCGTTTTTTATTCTTTTTTGACTTTTTCTTATCTTCTGGCATCGGAGGTGTAGGATCAAAGCACCGTGGCAAACATTTACAGATTGATTTACCCATTGCTTTACTCATTGCTTTCATTTTTTTGCATTCCTTTCCATATTCACATTTCTCTTTCCTGCATATATCTAAATCATCAGGTTTTGATTCAGACCCACTAGGAAAAATTTGTTCCATTTTTTTCAATTTCGTTTTTGATTTTTTATTTTTTATTTGTTCAATGTTTTTCGATTTCGTTTTTGATTTTCTATCTTTAACTTTTTTATCTGTGACTTTCTTTGTGTCACCACTCGCTAACTCGACTGACTCTAGCGGTGTAGGCCCAACAAAACCCTGTGGTACGCATTTACAAATGAAGGATTTATCCTTACATTTACACACATGGAACTTTTTATACGTGTCAGATTTAAGTTGTCTTTGGTCGCTAATTGGTATTATTGGTTCAGGCTCTATAGGAATACCCCCTTTATTTTTATTTTCGAATTTGCCTTTCTTAGGCTCTCCTAGTACTTTTTTCTGCTTACTTACATCGACTGCTTCAGATTTGCGTTTATCTTGAGCTAGTTTAGACTTCCTTTTTTGGAACCAAGATACAGGAACATTTTTATTTTCTTCAGGTTTGGCCTCATACTGATTAAGGGTCTCTGGTATTTGATAATTAGTATCACCAACATTTCTAGTAAAGCAACATCTACATATATTGCGAAGTTTCTTTGGTTTTCCTTCTTTTCCACATAGACAGTTCTCAAATTGTCTAGCGCCTGTTTCTGAATAAGGCATAACTATTGCTGTATCCGGTTTCTGTATTAGTTTTGTTTCAAGAATTCCTTCTGCTTTTGGAAGTGGAGGACTTTTTTCAACTTTCTTGAAACCAAAACTTTTACGCCATATGTTTTTACCCTTGGTATCTTGAACTACCTTATTTCCTGGAGTAGTATCAGCAGGTCGTTTTTTGTCATCAATCTTTTTTTCCAATGGTTTATCTAACTTTTTATGAATACTTTTTGTTTCCCTATTTTTTAATTTTAAGATACAAAAACACCTTTTCGCAGTACCAGGTGCAGAGAATGGAAAAGCTCCGGTGCCAACTGATTTTGATTTCAAGGCTTGTGTTGCGGATATCGAAGTATTTTTAACACGTCTCTTAGCGTTAAATATTTTAAAACATAATTTTGGATCACATGCATCAGGTACACAGACATTTGGTTCGCATTCGTATAAATTTGAATGTCGCTTTTGTTTTGTAGCAGTACTTTTATCGTAACTCAATACGTCTGACTTTACTGACAACCCGTCATGGCCAACCTTTGCTGATTTACTTCTTAATTTATCTAATCCAGTCACGTTGCATTTACAATCAGGCATTTTACATGCACAAACGGGCTTTTTACATTTACATACTGGTTTTTTACATGTACAAACTGGCTTTTTGCATTGACATATTGGCATTTTGCATTTACATATATGTTTTTCACCTATTTCGGTTTTATCTGGCACTTTGCTTTTATCTGATTTAATCGAAACTGGGCCCATACTCAAGTCAATTTCACTTGTATCAGGAAGTTTACTTGAAACTCCCTCTTTGCTTTTTAAGCTTTTACTTGGTGGTTTTACACTTAATGATTTACTTTTTTCTGATGGTTCCTTTTTTTCTGAGCCTTCAGCTATTTCAGAACCTTTAGATTTAGTTTCTTCGGACTTTTCAGAACCTTCAGATTTGCTTTCACCTGTTTTTGTTACTTCAGAACCCTCTGAAACTGTAGATCCACTTTTATCAGTTTTCACTGAACTTTTTTTAGATGGAGAACGAGTACAGAAACATTTAATTTTTTGAAGAATACCAGTCCCTGCATCAGTTTGATCTGTAAAATATCAACAACGAAGATTTTACATATTGTGAAGCTTGTTCAAATAAGTATTTTATCAATCAAGATAGATTAGCTCAGTTAGTACATAGCCTAGTCCTTCTTCAAGGACTGGGCTATCAATAACTACAATGTCGATATACCTTCAGTGTTAATGGGAATCTAATTTTCATGTTTTCAGTCATTTTTATAAATAATACACGTACCTTTTTTTCCATCCAAAGCTAAGGAATCGTCTTCTTTGTAAAATTGCATACTAAAGTTAATGTTAGATCCAATTGTATACACTCGTCTTCGCGGAGGTTTCATTAAGAATTTTTCGAGTTCGGAGGGCATTCGAGTGGGTCTTGAACGAGCTATGCGGGATGCACGGTCTGTTCGAATATTCATGAACTTACGATATTTGCTCGATCTAGACATTCGATCTAATCGGTCTAGCCGATCCAGTTGGTCTAACCGATCTAATCGATCAGGTCGATCTAGTCGATCATCAGGCTTTCTTGATATTTTTGAATACTTACGATATATGCCTGGATATAACGATTTACGTTCTTCTTCAGGTTCCATGGGCATGTTCATCGATCTACGGTATTTGCCTAAATGCATCGATTTGTGTACTTCTTCTTCAGCTTCCATTGGCATCTTCATTGATTTACGGTATTTGCCAGAATGAATCGATTTACGTAACAATTCAGGCTCCGTCACAATTGGAGTTTTTATTGGCTTTCTGCGTTTACCTGAAAGAATCGATTGAATTTCAGGTATAGCTTCAGGCTTCGATGCCTTTTTCATTGCCTTACGGGCTTTGTCGGCATCTAAGGATTTGGATGATTCTGCAGGGTTTGCGGGAACATCTACTGCCTTACGATCTTGGCCCGCATAAGTCGATTTTGTTGCTACAGGTTCTGTTTGAATGTTCGTTAAATTTCTACTTTTTCCAACAGATTTATACAACAAAGCTGGTTCTGTTTGCGTGTTCATCAACATAGGTCGTTGTCTTTTTATAAGAGTTTGTTTTTCCGATTCTAACATTTTAGATCCTCTAACCTGATATCTTGTTTGTTCAGTTTGTGGTTTAAATTTAAGAGATGGCATTTTCCTTCTTGATTTAAATCTACTAGGTCTCTGTTTAGCTGCAATAATAGCTTCATCATCTGGATAATAGTCCTGGTAGTCACGACCACGACGTTTAGGTGTATCATAATAGGGCTTTTGTACTCCAGTTGGCACAGCCCGATCATAATCTTTTATCTTTTCCTCATAAACATTATTGTATTGGTCTAGATCAGGTTTTGGTGTTCGATCTGCTTTCAAATCATTTGTATCATCATAGCGCGTATAAGCTGCCATATTTAACTTGAGACTAGATCCATAGCGCTTCTTTCTTTTAGACGGACGGAAAACTTTGATAACACTGTGCTTATCTGCCTGAGAATAACTGTGACTTGTTGGTTTTGGTGTTGTCATACTTGCATTGGCCTTAGTACCAGATCGGTCCGTCTCGGTCTGCTTCCAAGACTTGAAGCGACTTTTTATTCTTTTCAAACACTCCACTGTATCACATTGATAAGGGACACAAAAATCGGGTTCACATTCATCGTCTTCGAGAACCGGCATTTGAGACCTCTTACGTACTTGAGATACTTTAAAATTTAGGGCATAATAAGATCTATAAAAAGGGTTATTCTCACTTAGTGTCTGATTATCTAAAATATGCCTAAGTTTCTCAAGCCTAGTAGAACCATTTTTCAAATAATTCGTTTGAATTTCATTGTGTTTTGTAATATTAATCATAGATTGTATTTTATTACGGTTTTTGTAATCCATGTGAATGGTATGAGCAGATATACATTTTTTAGATATTTTGCCTGTTGTAATATATGAAACTAAACGATTTAAAGGTTTTGATTCATCCCTTGATTTTTTATATTTTTGTTTTGGTGTAACTTCAGCAAACTGTCTTACTGGAAGGACACTATGAAAATCAGATGTTGTTTTAGATTCTTTTTTCTGCTGAATAAATGTACAAAAACACTTTTTAAATATACTACTCATGTGGGATGTCTTATCATTGGTTTTAACCATGCTATTTGCTTCCAGTAACATATGATGTCTTGAAATATGTGGCTTATATTTCGTTCTTATATAATTTTCATTGCTCATATTTTTGAAATTAGTAACTGTATTATACATTGTTGTTATAATTTTATCTCGTTCATTTGAAAAGGCCTGATCTTTATAAAAATCTATACTAAAACTGAAATCTGATCCTATCCGGACAGCTTGTCGAGAAGGCGAATAAGCATTTTCAATTTTCTCTTGCTTCTTCTTAAGTCTACGTTCCTGGTTTGTTTGCTCAACAGCACTCGATTGAGTACTTCTCGATTTAATACTGCTACTAAAGTCACTTGAAGTCATGCTCAGAACTGATCTTCTTTTCCCTCGCTCTGTAGTAATATATCGGTCGCGATATCGTTTATTATCTCGTCTTTTTAGGGTCTCATAACATTCATAAGGATCGCACAAATCAGGAACACAAGTACCGGGAACACATTCGTAACTTTTTAGGTCATGTCTCAGGCTTTTGTTTGTATTTGTACTTTTAATCGCTGAAATTTTAGATCTTGGACCAAACAATTGTAGAGTTGTTTTAGTCTCTTTGTTGACTAATGCATGCTTTTCTTTCACTTTGGCATTTCTTCCCTTCTTATGAAGTTTCAAAGTACATAGACATGTTTTCATAGCGGAACCAACGTAAATATTTCTTTTTTTAACTTTGGCCTCTATAGATTTTTCAATTTGCTTTGAATCTGTTTGTAATATTTTTTTCTTAACTTGTCGGTGTTTCGTATATTCGTCTCTCATATCTGGAATGTGTTTTTCATTATCTTTTACTGTATAATCAATTTCCCCGCTATTATCAAGTTGAATTCGTTCCTTATAAAACTCTAAATTAAAACTAATACTGGAGCCGATTCTCACTGCGTCTCTTGTAGGCGTAGAATCAATAATCGTTTTATCTGGCTCTTTGAGATAATGTTTAGCATTTTTCTTATCTTTGGCAAATGATTGAGATTGGGTGTTTGAATAAATCTGCTGTTTCGGTACTTCACTGTAAGTTGAGCTTGTCGCTAGATTTGTATCTGGGTATTCATTTTTGTATTGCGTACGTGTTTTCATCGAGTTTTTACGATCATAGGGACTACTTTGACGTTGACGTGAAAGTTGATGTTTTGGATTTTTTGTTCCTGCGTCAGACTGCCTAATTTTGTAAGTCGTATAACGGGTTTTCATGAGTTTTTCACATTCCTGAGGATTACATTCATCTGGTACACAAATACCAGGTTCACATTCATAAGGCAAGAGTTTCGGAGGTTCATGAAGATATTTCATATTTTCAGAATCCTGTGTTTTTGCTTTATTATGCCCTTTCACAATGACGTCATTTTTATTTTCTGGTGGAGTCATGGTGCCTGTTTTCCTTTTAGAACCGTCTTTACTGAAAAGTTTTAGATTGCACAAACATTTGTGCCAAAATGCTACCGTATTGGTAGGTTTTGTCGCATTATTTGCCACTGCTTGTAAACTTGTATCATGTACTCTAGTTTTGCGGGGTTTGTTGCCCTGTGCATGCCTAAGAATCTTTTCTCTGCGTATACTTTGAGTTTTTTCTGGACGCATATTTGTTTTGCTTCGAAAAGTAAAACTAGACGTGGATTTCTTTGAGATGTATGAAGTATTGGTTAATTTCTTGTTTCTTTTAACTTCATTCCGTTCACGAGCTTTTATTCTCTTGATGCAATCGTACGGATCGCATTTTCCTGGTGTACAAACAAATGGTTCACATTCGTAAGGAAGTAACGATAGATGGGATTCCTGTACAGGGTAGTTCTGACCTTCATCAAAATATTTTGTTTGCGTTTTACGTACTCGGCTTTTCTTGTCGGGGTGTGAGATAGAAGTCATTGTTCTTTTTGATGTAGATCTTTTTAGATATCGTTTCCTTTTTTGTAATTTTAATGTGCAAAAACACCGCCTCAAGCTATGTCTGGTCTGCTTTTTTTTTAATGAATGTGAAGATTTTGATTGAGATGTAACATGTTTGGTGGTCTTGCGAGTAGTTTTTAGTTTAGTAGGTGTTTGTGCTAATTCTGATTTAGAGCTTGTTTTTAATGATGAAGTTGTTATACTTGCAGATCCCAAAGCTTTTTTTCGATGAAACTGAGAGGATTTACTAACAACCTTCCCCAAAAAGGAGACTTGACTTTCTTTACCTCGTTTATGCTTTGGCTTCATTTTGCTTTGCACCGGTGAGGATTTTGTTATTGAAATTGATGACGAAGATTTAGATTTTGTTTTCGCATTTGCTCCCGAAAGTTTGTTGTGTTTTTTCTTCTGTCTTTTTTGGCGGACGCGTTTGTCTTCTGGTAAATCAGATTCTGAGTCATGGTACCTGCTTTTTCTAGCCCGCTTTTTTCTTAGTTTTGCTCTAAATAAGCTGAGGGAGTCTTTTTTTATTTTAAACCTCGACTCAAAATTTTTTGCTATCGATTGGCTAATACTTCTTAATTTTTGCCCCGCTGAACTTGCTTCCTTTAATTCTGCAGAAGAGTCAGGAGGTCTAAAAGTCACCGTGGCGTTTTCTTTTGATCTAGGTTTTTTTTCTGATAGTTTTGAGGAAAAGTTCATTAAAGATAATGTACAAAAACAGGGATCGGATCGAATGCTTTTAGCATTGAAGCGTTTAACCCTCATTTTGCCACTTAACTTCGAACCTAGTCTTCTGCGCCTAGCCTTGGCTCGTTTTTCAGCATTCTGTTTATACTTAGCAATATTTTCGTAAGGTACACGGTGCTTGTAAACATGCGGATGTTTCTCAATACTTTTTTTAATTTTTTTTAAAGAGCTACAAGAGCAGCAATTACAGCAGCTGCTTAATTTGCTAGTATTCGACGATATAATTTCGCCTCTATCGCTCAATTCAACCATTTTCCTTCTTGTAGATGACCTTGTCTGGTCACTACTACTGCATCCACTAGTTGAAAGTAATCGATCCCTCACGTCATCGTAGACAGCACGGGTTCTTACCAATTTCTCAAGAACTTTTCTCTCTCGCAACGGTATATATTTACCGTAGAAGAGTTTGTCGATACGTGTACCATCTGATACAAGTGATTTTATTGATTGTCGGTTTGAACCACTCCTATAAGCACAATTAGTGCATGAGCAGCTTCCAGAATACATTGTTGTGAAGTAAATTTGCAATACTATTCGATTTTAGGAACATGCACAAGACGAGCACCAGAAATGTATCAATTCATATTCCAAATCTTCTTGACAAAGCACTTGATCTCAAGACCAGTATTGCTGATAAAGAGACGACTTGTCGTAGACGTCACCTCTTTTTAAATGTACATAACCTAAAAAACAAAAACAAGTATTACAACACTATGTTAACCCCGCTTTATTCTTTTGAACGAAGGATGATAAAACATGCGACGGTCAAAATGGATGTCTGGTGTGATAAGAATGGAGAGAATAAGTAATGAATATCTACCTATATTAAGGGAGGTTTGAAAGTTTCACCAGTGAATGAAAAATTGAGAATAAGTGACTGTCATGTATGAGAAGAGATGAAAGCAATGTTGTTAAAAATGTTCAGAGTATGAATGTAGGCTTTAGGGGCAGAGGTAAGCCTAAGAAAAGATGGATGGAATACGTGAAAGAGGAGATGGTAAAGAAATAGGAGATGACATCTGATAGGGATGTATGGAGGAGGACTCCAGATAATTGGGACAAGGGCAGGTACATTCATCGTCATGTCTATCCCAAAAACGTCTTTCAGTTCGTTAGTTCATTTTGCTTGGATCGACAGAACTTTTGTCCTACTTCCTAACTACACACTATAAAATGTAACAGTTTGATACCAAAACACATTAAAACCGAACAGCGACAGATCAATGTATGGAACATATAGATCTAGACTACTTTCCATCCCTGTAATAAGTTCCTATGAGTTATGAAAACGGGATCAGAAATCCGCGGAAAACCGCTGACAACAGCTTGTGATCTTATAATAATATTTTGACCAATGAATTTGAGATTTTAACAGTAGGTAGGTACTTAGTATCATTATAAGGTTTTGTACACACCGAAATGTTGAAATATGTAATACCATCTTCGGCTCTTTCTAGAAGCAAGGTGTTACGAGAATTTTGCTAGAATCACATCACCACAAATTTTTATTAAAATTTGTGCATCCACGCACTTCACCTCATTTCGAAATAATGACACTGTCTATCAAAATACCTTACGTCACGTCACGTCAGTGCGACAAACATTACACCGTTCCCGTTGGCACGCCGCACAGTGGGCTGAAAATCGATCTTCATAGACTTAGCAACTTGAAATTTAGAGGGTTGTTTTTTTATATAGATATGGGTGTTGTTTACCTCTACTATACTAGCATGTATCATTAAAGTCGATTTGGTACGCAAACAACACCGTTATAATTATTTTGCAAAATAATTGTATGAAGATAGTATGAAAAATCCGATTATTTTTTGACCTGCAAGGAAAACCGTAATATCCTCGGAGTAGTTTGTAGAAGTGATTATTTATGATTTTTTTACATACTCGGTATAACGGCATCAGCTGCAGAATTTATTTAAAAATTAAAATTAATAATATTTTTTTATCGACTCTGTTTAGTTCTAAAGATACAGATATTCATTATGATTTTAGTTTAGTATTATTATTATATAGGAAAAAAATGATGTAGACGTAAGTTGAAGACAATATAATGCCTAAAAAAATATAAGACCTATTACAAAAACATGATGAACGAGTATAACAATTTGACCAGAAAAATCTATTAAACATGAAATACTATACAGTCATTTTGGGTAACTTTGAACATTTTTAACGGATTATTAATGTATACTCTCTGATTATATTTATTACATCTTTATTACATCTTTATTTTATAGAATAAATAGTGTTCTTTTGAGTTGGTTTATGTTTCTAAACCCACAAATTTATGGAAAAAAACACAAAGACTGCCTAAAATTTGCCCCAAAAGTCACATTCAAAGTTAGCACGAGTTTTGGGTAACTTTGAATATATATTTTTTTGGATTTTGAAACCTTTATTATCGAAACATTTTAAGATTTGGATAAAATTGAATGATTTATTCTTGTAAAAAATAGTCCAATCTATGAAAATCATGAATAACTTGACGTACCTACCTGTGAAAAATAGCGAGGTCTTGCCATATGAAACAAGGCGGACCAATTTGGTGGCAAAAAAAAACATTGTTATTTTTATATTTTCTAATAAAGTAAGATAAGTAGGAACGTAGTGCACAACATAATAAATTATATGTTTATTTGGTTATCAGATGAGATCAAAATCGTAATGACTGCTAATAATTTTTCTGGACATTTTATTTTTTAAAGAAAACTAATCACCCCTTTCCATGAACAAAATGTCATCGTCAATACGAATTTTTCCAACTTTTTAGGGCCAAATGGCAAAAACAGAACCCTTATAGATTCGTCATATCTGTCTGTCTGTCTGTCCGTCCGTCCATCCATCCGTCCGTCTGTTTGGCCGTCCGTATGTTACACACCCACTATTCTCCGAAACTATAAGGCCTATGCGGTTGAAACTTGGTAAGTAGACGTATTCTGTGAACCACATTAAGAATTTCACACAAAAATAGAAAAAAAGCAATAAATTTTAGGGGTCCTCATACTTAGAACTGAAACTTTTTATAAGACACCAATAACTTTGAACCATTCAATGTTACCCAAATCACTTCGATTTTGATCGTCGTTACAACTTTATCAGTTTTAGACAATTTATGTAACACCATGTACGGACAGCGATTTGAAAATAATATTTTTTTAGTAGATTTTAAAGATAAACACCAAACATACCTGTTACAGCAAGTTTTGTACAAATAATTCCGATATTAAATTCAACTAACAAACACTGCTAAAAACTTCACTCGAAAAAGGCGGTTAAATTACAAAATTATGACTTTGAAAGCTTAATGTTTTACGTTACGTTTGTTAAAAAACATCATGGCGATCCGTTTAGACAGTTATAATATTGAAACAATAAAACATTTGCATCAAATAAATTTTTAAATCTTTTTCACAACTTTATTCAAAGTTACACTGTGATTCAATGTTACCCAAAATGACCGTACAAGTATACAATAAATAATTATGGCCATTTTTCTAAAAAAACAAGTCACTGTTCGCCATCAGTATCATTGTCAGATTCGTTTTCAGAGTCCAAGTTCATATTGGCCATATCAAAAAATTCGTACGGAGTTTCCGATAATTTAAGCAAATCTAATGTTTCATTAAAAAATGTCTGCGTTTTCGTAGCATCAAATTTGGGTCTTTGTGCACAGATGAAGGGATCAGACGATAGAACAAGCATGTTTAAAAAGTCTTCATTAGTAGCTAGTCTGCTTTTTTTCCTTGAATGATGTTCCCGGAACCTCCTGAAACCTTTGTTGCGGGACTCTGAGGCTTCTTCTGAAAGGCTTCCGATTGGCACAATGTCATTTTTTGCGATGATATCTCCCCCATGTATGAGCAACTTATCGACAGTTGACGACATATAGTACCAGTCATACAACTCCACGTACTTCTCTGCTGTCTTGCGGGCGTAATCTTTAAATTTAGGGACATCAATTTGTACCCCAGAAGTTATAGTTTGCAAAATTACAACAAATTTCCGTACAAGTTCCTCGTCTAAACCAGTAATAGCTGCAGTTTTATCGGGAAACTTAAAGAAGCGTCTTGCCCACTGCCTCACACTCCTTTACAAAAGTAAACTGCACTGGACGACAATAAAATGATGAGCACGGATTGGGACTCATCCAAACAATTTCGTCTCCAGCAGAAAGCTGAATGGGAACTAAGGAGGTCATAAAAATACTGGAATCCTCTTGCTCTCCTTCCATTCTTTGCTTGATCTGGATGAGCTTAATCTTTTAATTGACATTGTTAAACAGGGCTCAGGAACAACGAATGACGGGAATACTGCAAGACGCTTCTTTAAGTTTCCCGATAAAACTGCAGCCATTACTGGTTTAGACGAGGAACTTGTACGGAAATTTGCTGTAATTTTGCAAACTATAACTTCTGGGGAACAAATTGATGTCCCTAAATTTAAAGATTACGCCCGCAAGACAGCAGAGAAGTACGTGGAGTTGTATGACTGGTACTATATGTCGTCAACTGTCGATAAGTTGCTCATACATGGGGGAGATATCATCGCAAAAAATGACATTGTGCCAATCGGAAGCCTTTCAGAAGAAGCCTCAGAGTCCCACAACAAAGGTTTCAGGAGGTTCCGGGAACATCATTCAAGGAAAAAGAGCAGACTAGCTACTAATGAAGACATTTTAAACATGCTTGTTCTATCGTCTGATCCCTTCATCTGTGCACAAAGACCCAAATTTGATGCTACGAAAACGCAGACATTTTTTAATGAAACATTAGATTTGCTTAAATTATCGGAAACTCCGTACGAATTTTTTGATATGGCCAATATGAACTTGGACTCTGAAAACGAATCTGACAATGATACTGATGGCGAACAGTGACTTGTTTTTTAGAAAAATAGCCATAATTATTTATTGTATACTTGTATAGTATTTCATGTTTAATAGATTTTTCTGGTCAAATTGTTATACTCGTTCATCATGTTTTTGTAATAGGTCTTATATTTTTTTAGGCATTATATTGTCTTCAACTTACGTCTATATCATTTTTTTCCTATATAATAATAATACTAAACTAAAATCATAATGAATATCTGTATCTTTAGAACTAAACAGAGTCGATAAAAAAATATTATTAATTTTAATTTTTAAATAAATTCTGCAGCTGATGCCGTTATACCGAGTATGTAAAAAAATCATAAATAATCACTTCTACAAACTACTCCGAGGATATTACGGTTTTCCTTGCAGGTCAAAAAATAATCGGATTTTTCATACTATCTTCATACAATTATTTTGCAAAATAATTATAACGGTGTTGTTTGCGTACCAAATCGACTTTAATGATACATGCTAGTATAGTAGAGGTAAACAACACCCATATCTATATAAAAAAACAACCCTCTAAATTTCAAGTTGCTAAGTCTATGAAGATCGATTTTCAGCCCACTGTGCGCCGTTGGCCGTAGACGGCCGTAGACTATAATATACTCGGTCTACGCCGTAGACAGAGTAGGTAGTTGGCTGAGAATACTTGGTCTACGGCGGTCTACGGTCTGGTAAAAATAAAAACCAATGAACCAAATAAACCAGTTCACTTATCTGTATTATACATGCTATAGATAATACAGATCAGTGAACCAGTTTAAGGAAGGAAAGTGGACTCACAGTGGACTCCGAGAAGGACGCAATGGACACAACAGATGATGATGTAAAAAAAATTAGGTACCTACCTACGTTTATTTGTAGCAAAAGTTAGTTACACAGATAAGAAGATTATGTACTACGTAGTTAGTTATAATGTACCTACCAATGATATTATATAAGTATAATACATAATGTTGTACTATAGTGACTATAGACTATATTTCAATAAAACCTCTTATCGAACCCTTCAGTTAATTCTAAAATAATAGAAATTGTTAAAAAATAAACAGGTTGTCACATTTATGTCTCATTTTGATAGAGATTTATTATAGTGTAGTTAGCACGTAATATATTATAGGTTAGCATAATTATTAATTTAAATGCGTTCATTTGAATTTTCTAATGCAAATCTTTTGTTATAAAGAAACACATGCATACTATGATTAATATATTGAAATAACAGAAACGAAACAGGACCATTATAATTACTTTCTCAAACCGAACAGGTAAGTCATGAATTTTAACCAATAAGTACTTAGCTAATCAATAATTTTGATTAAGTGAGATTAAGATATGAGATGATGTACATGTACCTACGTATATACCTACCTATTTAAAATCAATAGCAGTACCTAATTTGCAGTAGGTAGGTATCATTAATGCTGAGGCCATGATAATGAGAAATGAGGCTTAACATAGGGAGCGCGGAGACAGTCATTTATGTCGTAAATTCTAACAATAATGTTTAAAAATGTGCAATCGCAGTATTATTGATGTGCAAACAAACGCAATACCAGATTATCACGATATTGGATCGCAAATACTTAAATTATTTTGACTGTCCTTCCTAGCCTCCCCGCCCCTTCCCAGCTCTCCCCCCTTTCCTTCAGGATAGGCAGCGCGTGTGCGACACCCTTAGTGTTGCACACGTTCATAGGCCACGGTGACCGCTTCCCATCAGGTGGGCCGTGTGCTTGTCTGTCACCTATGTAGTATAAAAAAACTGTCTTCACACGCCCATAGCTGTAGCTACGAAAACACTATAATTTGATGCGTGGCCACTCCATTTCAATTTAATAATGGACACATTACATTAGAATTTATTTGCTTTGTAGTACCTACCCATTGGCCGTTTCCCGTTAGTATGGTCCCAGGGTAAAATAAATGTACTTTTTACAGATCATAAATCATAAGGCATGTGTCAAATAGCGCAGGCGGTGGTGCAACCGTGTGTATACTTTATGCAAATGATAAGCAATATCCTCATAACCATATTCTCCGTCATTGAGAATTTGATAAGA
The DNA here is from genome assembly GCA_963576445.1 of Lithosia quadra. Taxonomy (NCBI): domain Eukaryota; kingdom Metazoa; phylum Arthropoda; class Insecta; order Lepidoptera; family Erebidae; genus Lithosia; species Lithosia quadra. Next base: position 4,747,750 of record OY754879.1, on the reverse strand, counting down.
TTGATCCTCCAAACATTGCACAACATCATCTTCTTCATACTGCAGATGGTCTCTTTATTACCTATATGTTGTGTGTTCATACTGACGTCACAACTTAGGTGCCTATTGTGCCGTGGTAACGGTTTTGGCTTTGACTACGGACGGAAGACATGGGATTGCGTACTGACAATAATTGCATTAACGATTCTATATTACATACTCAAGGCGCATAATGCTACCGACATAATTAGGAACATGTTCGAGCCACAATGATGATTTAATAAGATTATTTTGGGATGGAAGTCCCCCTTATTCTTCATAGGAGCGAGTGAGTTTGAATGTTAATTTTAGTGACTTAAGGGTTAGAGAGACCTTAAGAATTTGATTCCCAATTTTATTAAATACACGTTTCCCCAAGATTGTAAATAATATTAACTTTGTTACTTGCAAATAACTGGGCATATAGGTATTATGAGCTGGCGAACAAAACGGTATTATTACCTCCTTTCTGGTCGAAATTGGGTTTTTCACCGTTCCTGATTCCTGATTTGATTTCATGATATTATGTTTTTGTTGAACCTGTTTTTCATTGTTCTTTCCGTGATTTATTTCCCAGTCACATAGTCATTAATTCATTTATTATGTCGATTGATTACACTAAGAGTGTAAAAAATTGAATTAATAAGATAAGATTGAATGATTTTAATTGAGAGATTGAAAATATCAGATGTTCTAGAACCTGTTCCAAATCAAATCAAATCAATTTATTGCGATACATGGGTACACAGTATGTTAGCCTTGGTATGGTCAATGCCTGACTGAACCAGCGGTCAGCAGCCGCTCCGTTTGAGGTGATTTTTTCTTCTTCGCAGCAACGAAGAGTCGCAGTTTCTGTACTTTGCCGCTCAAGTTAGCCGAGTGAAGAACAGATCAAGCCAGACTATCGCTTCCAAGGACATCAGGGACGGAGAACCTGCTCGTGCCCTCTTCTTGATTTTATAAAGTCCTCTGGTAATCAGAGGAACACGCAGAAATTTCAGGATAACCCAAAACGTAAGTCTTCCTCATGTCAGTAGGTAGATACATCCGCACGAAAGAAAAAAGGTACATCACCATAGCAGCGCTGCTTAGTAATGTCTTCGCAAAGAATAAGGAGGCCACGACTGTAGCACTATCTGTGTAGGTATGTAGTGGTGACCACCGATCGGATCCTGACTTTGCCTTTAGCTTTCCATCAGACGAGATGAAATCATGTTGAAGTGTCCATAAAAACGCCAGTACAGTTATAACAATTCTATAATATCGATAATATCATTATTTACAGGTACCTACAGCTTAAACCATGTGTCGTACGGTGCACGCCCTTCTCCAAACCGTCATATGCGGAGTACAAATGTTTGTCAGGGTCTTCATGACCGTAATACTCATGTTCGAGAATGTTGTTAGAATGGTCCTCCAGACTATGTACAACTTTATATCCTTCGTGCTACAAATGATATCACTTATACCAATATGTTGCGTGTTCATGCTGACAGCAAGATTAAAGTGCTTCGTATGTGGAGGCGGGGGGCCTTGTCCAGTCAACAGAGGAGGAGCATGCGATTGTCTGATGTCGTTCTTCGCTATTCTGATAATTTTCTTCATATTCAGAGCGACTGGCGTCCTTGATAAGATATTTTATTCGTTGGGCTATGCTAAAGCCAAACCTATAATTGTTACTAGGTATGTTCCGACACCCGGTGAGATCACTGAGTGCTCTAGGAACGATACTGTGTACACAACTACGGAAATGGAGACTACTTCAACTACAACAGAAGAATACTATTATGAATGGTCTTCTACACCTACACCCACGACTATCCCGCCAAATGTTCTCCGAAACATCCGCACAACGGATACAAGTTACTTACTCAAACAACTTCAAAAGCACTCTGTATCCGTCTCCTTAACTGATAATGATTACTTAATGGCCAAACTCGAAGAGCACTCTATTCCGTATCGGAAGCAAGGCAATAATAATTGGACCACTGTATTTTATTATTTGGTTTGATTAGAATTTTTGAGTTAGTCAATGAATGTTTTATTTATTTTCGAATTTATACATGACAGGTAGTTGCTGACCGATTTCGCGTCTTCCTACCAAGATCTTCGATACTTAGGCCAACCTTACCTGCAAGAGTGACTGCCCAATCTGGAGAGGAAACCTCACGCAAGAGGTCTGTTTATTAGTTACCTACTGTTGCTGTGCCGGCTTGCATTGTAGAGAAAACCTAAAACCTCAGGCGTGAGGTTTCCTCTCCAGATTGGGCAGTCACTCCCGTAAGACAAGATAAACTACATTAGAGATGGAAAGCGTAGAACCGTGATTGGTTGAGTTATCATGTAAACCCCGTTTTCCTCATGGACCAACTACGTATGCACAACTAGTTGTGCCATCCCAGTATGTGTTCCTAATGACACAACTACGCACAACTAATTACAACTCATTTGTTACAATCATTCCTTTTAGCACAACTACTCAGTTGAACAGTGTAAATAAGATTATTACTAACCTCTTCAGATAATATAGAAAATGATGTTGGCCACTTCTGTCATACTTATGTATAGAAAAATAAATATCTTTATAAATGCCATTTCTTGTCAATCCTATTACATTTAGTACGATTTAGTACCTACCTATTTCAAGTAGATATTTACTTTTCGTATTATATCCTGCCTGTAAACCAGTATATACCTATCATTGGCACCCATCCAATTGTTGACAATGAAGGAAAAAGAAATAATATCCAAATATGCATAATTTCCAATTGGGGTTGACTCGTAACCGTACATCAGTAGGTAGATACTACTATAATATTCTGTGTCATAACCACAGAATACATAATCAAACGGTCCCAAACCGTTCACCCACTGGAGTTCCCCACTGGTGGGTGGAAGGGTAATCGTGAATTACCCCTCCACAAACACCAAGCGTGACGTAAACTAAAACAGGAAAAGCACAAAGCTATTCTGAAATCCACAACCATTGCAACCAACCTATTGCTGAAAATAAATTGATGGACAGTTAGTGGTGATCGGGGATAATAAATTAGTGTTACTAACAATATCCCCGACCTACCTATAGTAAGCCTATAGTGCACGGCTATAGTGTGACAAACACTAGAATCATGATAGTCATCGGTCATTCTAGGCACTTATAACATTAATAGGAAGCGCGTGAAGTATGTAAGGACAGAAGCAGATGGCGGGTTGTTGTTTCTGCCTATCCCGGAGGGAAAAAGTCGTCATCATAATATGTATGTACTTATGTAGAAAAAAAATTGTTTTTGTTAAATACACACAATGCTACTAACTTTGGCGATATTTTTAAAATTTTATTTTTTTCTACCGTGGCGCCAGCTATTTACGGCAAGTAACTATATCAACTTCAAAAAAACAATCTTTTTTTAATAGAAATTGTGAACAACTTAATACCACACAATATAATCTCTCTGCTGTGGTTTTCCCTAGCAACTAGTCTACAATATGGGGTTTTTCAAGAAGGGCATTAGGTTCTTACAGGGCCAGGGTCGGCAGCGCGAGTGTGACGCCCCTTAGGCCACGGTGACCGCTTCCCAGCAGGTGGGCCGTGTGCTTGTCTGCCAGCTAAGTGGACGTGTCTACACCTAGCGGGATCCCCTGTCTGGGAGACTTATGAATGATGCAGAGAATTAGTTCTGGATTTGTTCTACTGAATTATGCTGGAAATAGAATTTGTTCCGTATAATAAACGGAAATATAAACTTTTCTAACCGACCTCCAGCCAGCGGGATATTTACCAAAATTAAGTCTGGGGAACTATAAATTGGTATTACCTTTTAGTTCTGTCTTTGTTCTGTTTAATAAAACAAAAAACATACTTCTAGCGTCCTTACTTCAGCCACAATCAAGCTGAAATGAAACCTCCAGTCAGCGGACTTTTTTTCTCAGGGACATTTTTTTGTAACTTTTACACTAAATTGATAACATTTAAACTATTTACGACTATAATTCTACTTAAATTACCTATTCGTACATCTAGTATGAAAATTAAAAGTATAGAATTTGAAAGCTAGTAAGTGGGTAGAATACAAAATAATCTCACCGGTCTGCATTATCTTTCATAAATTAATATTATAAATGCGAATATTTGTAAGTAAAATTATAGTCGTAAATAGTTTAAATGTTATCAATTTAGTGTAAAAGTTACAAAAAAATGTCCCTGAGAAAAAAAGTCCGCTGACTGGAGGTTTCATTTCAGCTTGATTGTGGCTGAAGTAAGGACGCTAGAAGTATGTTTTTTGTTTTTTTAAACAGAACAAAGACAGAACTAAAAGGTAATATCAATTTATAGTTCCCCAGACTTAATTTTGGTAAATATCCCGCTGGCTGGAGGTCGGTTAGAAAAGTTTATATTTCCGTTTATTATACGGAACAAATTCTGTTTCCAGCATAATTCAGTAGAACAAATCCAGAACTAATTCTCTGCATCATTCATAAGTCTCCCAGATAGGGGATCCCGCTAGGTGTAGACACGTGCTAAGTGGTAGTATAAAAATATATTTATTCTATGCTATGAAGCCTATAGGTACAGTCAGCGTCAAAAGTCTATGATCATTTTCAGATTTTGAACATTAGTTTTGAACAAAGTAACTTTATGGTTCTTAATGAAAATTATGTTTAATTAATTAGTTGGTCTATTTAAACTACCTTTAAACTTTGATTACAATATCATGAAACATTTTGATTAGAATTTTTAAGTTTAAAATCTGTGCAATTATCATAGACTTTTGCCGCTGACTGTACATGTTTGTTTTACTACATATTATTATAAGAAATAAGAACAGTACTACAGTACTGTATTATACAGTACAGTCATAGTACAGTACTTAGTTATTAGAAAAAAAAGAACTAACTGCAATTTATACAGTTTAATAAAATAAAATCAATAAGTAGAAACATATATCTTATAAATAAATAAACGCTTACGCAATAAACCAATGTACATTCGTCTAAAATATATCCGCTAATTAGGTAAACATAATTATTATTATCAGGAAAATGGTTTGGTACCAAGTATTTCGAATGATGACATCAGACATTGAGATTGAGATAGATTTGGTAATAAATATTATAATAACAATCTTTTCTCTGAAGTGGAAGGTAATGATAATTTCATAAGAAAATTGCATCACTTTATCTAAAAAAATTAATACCGCAATAAATATTGGTATGACGTCCCCGTTCGTTGACCCCAGCGGCACACAAGGTCAATGGCGGCTTTTATTTAGCTGTAGTACATGGCTGTACGTGATGCAGTCAAAACTACTTTTGGTTGATCAAAAGTTGTTTTTAACACCCCGACTCGAGTACCCCGACTCGGATAGATTAGGTTAGAAGGCTAAGGCGGGAGCGACGCGGACGGTTATATTTTTTTTATATTTCTTGGTGGTTTGAAAAAAAAAAACTACTTATGACGAAGGGCGTCAGTCAAAAGTACTTTTAAGTGTTGCCGCACACGGGCCACACGCGACAGCCACAAACGCCGCCACAAGAAGCAAGAAACGGCCACAAAAGTGGCTGAAGCGCGACAGCCACTTGTGGCCGATGGTCGACACTAAACTTGCGGTCGGTGGTTGCTGCTTTTTTTAACAAGCATGCAGTATCATAATGAACTCCGACGAAGAAGGTTTAATTGCGCTACTTTTGATGAAAAGACGACGTCGTAGAAGACGAAACCGTAGTTATTGGATACATTCAATTTTAACGAATGTACACAAATGTAACGAACATTTCGATAATCGCGCGAGTGGCATGTGGCGGCTTTTTGTGTCGGCGTTTAGTAGCCGGTGCGAGCCACAAGAAGCAAGCTGCAACGATTTGTAGCGTGTGGCCGCCACCGGCGCCAACCGTGTGCGGCGAGTCCATATAAAATGTAGGAAAATTACAGAAAATATGCCAGTGGCGGCGTTTTGTGGTTGTGGCCGGTGGCCCGTGTGCGGGAGCCCTAACTGATTTTGCCAGTCAAAAGTACTTTTGACTGGTTAAGAGTTTTGACTGCAACAACAAAAAAACACTGATAAAAAAATCTAAACAAACGATTAAAAAACCCGACTTCCCAAAAACTAAAAAAAAAAAAAAAAGAAAAAAAACAACAGCAATAACAATAATAATTGAACAGTCGGGCTCCATTGAAAAATTTGATTGGCTGTCGAGTGTCGAGTCGACGGTGGACACGTCTTGTTGGAATTTCTCCGATATAATATTCTACAGCTCAGGGAGCCGGTGGAACCATCTACCGTAATTCATTCGAACCTTATTCGAACTACGGAATCATCTACTTAAATGACTGTACCTGACGCTGACTACACCTCTGTTTCGTGATCATTTTAATAATAATCTGATTATCATTACTGATGCCCAAATGCTCAATCCTTCTTCATCCAAGGAAATCTCTTCATCAGTGAATAAATTGTCTTCAACGAAAAACCGATATTGACAAACCAAATTTCTGTTAGGATTTCACGTATCCCAAAGCACCGAATATTTTTTCCATTAAGCCGAACCAATTTAATATGGCATATAATACGCCGATACATACAAAACTCAGCAAGCATTGTCCTATTCCTCCTCCACCAGGCGTCGGACAAAACGGCTGCCCCCCACAACATAGACAGCATTTCAATCTCGCTGTACAGCAGAATATACAGCATAACGGTATAATGGATATCATTTGCAGTATTGTCGATATTATGTTGTAAACTGTTGTTAGTACAAGTCTAATTATGTTTTCGATCATTAGCATGATGGTTACGAGCATTCTGACTAGCATTTGTATCAAACATATTATGGTTTGTGCTAATACTTGCACGGTCCGACACATGTTTTGATATCGTTTTATGTTTTCTTTTAATACTGTTTATCTTAAAAAAAATATTCAACACGTCAACAAAACAAACATAACAGCCTAATTAAATGTCATGATGACAGTCTGTCCTTGACCCTGACCAGAAATATTGAAGAAGAAAAGCACTATGGGTTATAATATTATGTTGTGGTGTGGGCACGGAACAAAGAATAGGTAGGTACTCTGTTCTGTGGTTGTGGGGTCCTGAGAATTTACATTTAGGCGCTGCGCAAACGTAGACACTTTTGTTTCTTGTGTCCGACACAAGCTACCGATGAATATTTGAATTCTATAGAACAAGTATGAAATCATTCAACTCCCTGCGCATACGTGAGTCCAGTTGCTTCCACTTAACACTATATTCAGGACGATCAAAAAGTGTTCGGTGTCGGTAACTGGAAACTAAAAGTCGTCAGTTGAAGACACAAGCAACATTCACAAAAGTCCATCATGAGACCACGGAAAACAAGCAGATACAGCAACTACAGCTACAGTTTCTTGTGGTGTGCCGTGTCGGTGACAGGGAACCGGCAACGAGTCGAAGACGTTTGGGACACAAATTCTACGGACACTGTGTCCCTAAGTGTACTTCCAAATTTATTTATTTTTTCGAAGACGAACTACGGACACTATCATTTTATTAAATCGGCTCAGTACAGTCTCATACAAAAGTGTTATAATTACATTGGAATCTAAACATAAACTGGCGAAATGTGGGTGCTAGCACCTCTGCCTACCTTTTCGGGGATATGGGCTTGAGTTTATGTTATGTTATGTTATGTGAAAATCGAATATGTACATTTCTTGTCGTTTTTGTATTCAACGACCCCAGGGGCCCCTGTGCATTGCCAAGAGCTCCCAGTAGCATGTATTACTTGGCATATGTGTATCATGCAAGGTATATTTTAAATATAGTGGGTTACCATGATCTATAATAAAATCAATTTTGAATATTTTAACATCAGTTTTATTGATTCATTTGGTACTTATTACTAAAATACACATGTAACGTATGTAAAAATCACAGATAATAATGAGAACAAACAAAATAAAATCTATCCACATTATTATAGCCTAGACTAGAATAATTACAGTATTTAGAATAGTTGTCATGACACTCCAAAACTTATAAAAATAAAAATGAAACTCATACCTACAATGTAAAAGTACTTGAACCAGGCGTACTAAGGTGTAAATATTAATGAACATCTGATAGTAGATTTTGTAAATATTAATAATAATAAAAAGATAATTTAAACCATGATTTTGTCATGACAACGAATGAAAAAAGTTTTTTGTTACAAATTTCTAAAATAAACATTTAAAAAAATAACTTTAAACCAGGGGTAACTAGGACATTATAAAATGGGTGTAACTAACAAAAACATTAATAATCAATGTATTTTTTGTAAATAATTAATAACACCGGCAATAATTAATTACGGCGCCGCGCAGCTGGTAGGCTTCATTAGATAAAGATATACCTAGATACAGTGCTGTTTATGAACCTTAATGCTTCTAATATATTATAGAGTATAAATTAACTTTGCAACAGAAACACGCTTCTCACGAGAGGCTCGTTGCTACTTATTGCAAGAAGAAGTAGCAACGAGCCTCTCGCGAGAAGCGTGTTTCTGTTGCAAAATTAATTGATACTCTATATTGGAAGCAATATTCTTCATTTTTACACAAATAAAATATTTTTACACAAATGAAATATTTGATTTCAATTCTCGCCTCGAATATTCATAACTGTATGTTTTGCTAAGAGAATTTATTTTAGATTTTACAAAAAATTAAAACACATTAAAAACACCTGGCAACACGTTGAATTGATATTTGTTATTTAGATTTGATTTTCAATTAGAATTATTTAATGCAAAAAAGTGCAAGACGCCATTACAGACGCTTCACTCGCTCGACCCTAGTTCGAAAAATTATTAATTTTAAATTTTTATTGTAAAATCTTTATGGAAAATACAATTTTATCGCTAAAATATTTTAAAAACTCATTGAGTAATATAGGAGTAATCACCTATACTCTGTCTGATGTAGGATGATAAAAATGACAGTTCATGTCTTTTTTTTTATATCGTATTTTTTTATACAAAATCATACCCCTAAAATTATTGTATTACATAGACAAGCCCCGCCCACTTGTCATAGTGAAGCGTCTTGCAAGAATATAGCACAATTGACTATACACAAATGAATCGAATGAATCGAATTTAAAATACTTAATTTATTAAAATTATTAAGTACTTATACTATTTTGTGATATAATTTGCTTAATATGGTACGAAACATAAATACTATACCATAAAACTTCTCTTTTGTCATCCTGAAGTAAGTTACCTAAAATAATAAAAAATAAAAAGTTTTTGTGTTTTTCTAAATATCGATTCCATATTCTACGGGAACGATAATCGAAAATCGAAAGATTCATTTTCGATTATACTATATGGGCTACCCTATTTAGACCTGTCATTATTATCATCCTACATTAGACAAAGTATAAGAGCGTTTGTATGAAACTATGATTGACTTGTTTAACCTTAAAATCGTATTCTGAATTAAGTTTTTGAAGCAAACTTTACAACAAGAGAATATATAAAATTATTTGACTTACCTCCACAGTACATAAAATACAACAATAAGTGCCACATTATTCACTTTTTAAATAATATACGTAATTAATACTGCCGTAGTTCCACTGACCTTGACTTAGGACGAATGTCATGCGGTTCGTCAATCATGTACTACAACAATACGAGCAAGACACCTATACAAGCAAAAGAGATGAACGACTGCATCGTTTTCCTTTTCACAACATGTTGTGCTCTTCCAAAAATCCTCGCGGCGACGCGCGACGCGCACGCGACTCAGCGCCTCTGTAGGTATTTCATTGAAGCGAAATGTATTTATAAACAACTAGAAGTTTTCCATCCGACTGTACAAAACTATCGTTTTATATTGGTGTCCGTAACGTCTTCGAAAAAATAAATAAATTTGGAAGTACACTTAGGGACACAGTGTCCGTAGAAATTGTGTCCCAAACGTCTTCGACTCCCGGCAACTGTGTCCGATTGTCGATACGGGACACAGCAACTACGGTTTCCTGTGGCGGTGTGCCGTGTCGGCAACACGTTTGCGCAGCGCCTTAGCTTATCATCAGGCGAGGTCAAATCATGTTGACATGACCAATATAAAAAAAAGTTCAAGTGTAGATAGATAAAAACTTTATTTTATTTTACACCAAAAGTTACAGGAAAGAGTATTAGTGAAAGTGCAAAAAAATCCACAAAGACCTTCAGAGTCCAAGTCCAAGCTACCTCATCTGTAAACCAGCACACCTGCTGATTGACGGACGATACTCTGACGCAAATTCGGGGTTGGGGGTTCGGACGACAGTTGCTCCCATAAAAGGCAAACCAAATAATAGCAGACGAGTAGGAGAGCGGACCCTGGGCTCCAAAGTGCAAGCTCTGAATGTAACCAGTATCGGCTCTCTGTCGAAGGGCAAAAAAATTACTCATCGTACCACCAGGGAGGGTCAGTAGTACCGTGGGTCAGAAGCGTCGAGGGGTAGGTATAAGGCTGTAAGGTGGCCCAATAAGACAATTACCTCGCACCTCGGCTAACCCGGGGCCTTCTACGGCCCGATTCAGTAAAATTACGTTTTTAAAATGTGTTTTCAAAGCTTATGAAACCTTAGATTTAATTTTTCAAAATCTAATTGAAAATTAATCAAACTACGAGATAACTCAAGAACATTATAGAGTTGTTTAATATAAAGGTTTGTTACCCTCACCTATTATAGGTAAATTTATTTTGACAGTTCATATCAATTTTTTTTCCCTATTTTCCGTTTCCTACCAAGAACATTAGAAATTTCCTTGTTATTTCCTAATCCATCGAATTGAAATCACGCGTTTTCATAACGTGCGGTTACTGGACGCCAGGTGTAATGGCAACCACGGTATCCCCATCTAATTCAGCTGGTAAAGAAGTACCTACATGTAAAAAACAAAACCGGAAAGTTATTTAGCTCACTGCCTACCTGATGTCAGACGGTCAACCGTGGCCTATGGGCAGAGTTTGCCGGGACAGCTAACATTGCTTAAAATATAGCATCCGTATGTGTTCGCAAAACTTGATCGATAGATATTGACTTGTGTTCATCCAATTTGTATCCCAAGTGCCCACGGGAACTCGACATATAATATATATCGTTCATATTAAGCAAGCCCACAATGATACTTGGCCAGGTTTAGTTGGTAGGGTACCTTGGTAGGGTATCATAAAACAAAACAATTTTTAAATCAAAATACTTTAATGAAATTAACATAAATATCATACCACACGATAATAAATTATACAATTTTATAATAACATTAGAAATACTAGTGCACTGTGAAACGCAATGATCAATCAGATCTTCGTGCTAGAGATAAAGAAGCAAACGGTCGTGAAGGTACTATACTTAACTACACACTGACGCTAAACCTTTATAGAACTTTTTTTTTTTTTTTTACTCACGAAAATTTTTTTTTAGATTATAGATCAATATGAAAGTTTTTCTAATATAGCAAGTTATACTTTTAAAAAAGTTAGGTTTATCGACTTATTCGATTTTTAAATCGAATAAGTCGTGCTTTATTTTTTTTTTTTTTGTCTGCCTAGCCCGTAGGGAAAAAGCGTAAGCATATGTATGTATGTAGATTTAAAATCTAAAATGGACGGCAATAAAGCGAAATTAAATTTCTATATGCGTTTTCAGATAAGTTATTAATTTTGTAGTGATTCCGTACTGTCGCTTGAGTTCGACGACAGCTTAAAGCTTGTAGGCCTGTCTCATCATCAGGTCGAAGTAGCAGTCATTGTCGATAGACACGCTGATACCACTGTAGTAGTTCATAAACTCCTCAAGGGTTACCTGCGAACAAAATAGAAACGTTGAAAAACGAACCGAGTTGAAATGAAGGGAGGAGGGCTTAGCAGGGGTGGGGAGGCTAGGAAGGGGCTACCTTACTTACCGGCGAGAATATAACACGATGGTTATTATGGCCGCGGTGTTCTATAGGGCGGAGGTACTACCCCAGTCGGACAGCTCATTCCGGACGGGAGATACCGTCGTGTCCTACATCCTTATAAGTATAGGGGATTTTCGCACGAAAAAAAAGGGTGGCGAGTAGTGTCGTGGTTCAATTGTTCCCACACGCTTTGTAAAGACGCATGACTGATAGTAGGTACTAATAAAATAAAATGTAAATTGTCAGGACTTGATAAATGATATTTACCTTCCCATCCACGGTGCCACCTGACTCGAAATTGGCAAGGAACCTGTTTAGAATCAAGTCACCTGTCTCTTCACCGCTCATGTATCTAAAAAAATATGTTCATATCAAAACACGATATTTATAAATCCAAGATAAGACCTGCCTTCTTGTATGGATCGTCATGTCTGGTCTTGAAAAATTAATAAAAAGTAACTGCATTTAGGGAGGATAAGAATATGTAATGAAAAAAAGAAGAACTTCCGTACTAACTTTTAAACTTTCGCAATCCATGATTATAATAATATGTAAACCTGTATAAAAATGTGTAAAAGTGGTCAGCCTGTGACCACGGCCGGTGTAACCTGGTCGAAACGTCATTATGCCGGAGATAATTATGGTCGAGAATGGATAACATCAAGAACGGATGAACGGAGGCGACAATTGCGGATTACACGTAAAATTTAGATAGATAGATAGTTTTTTTTTATATACTAGACTTACCTAGGATGTGCGGTCAATGAGTATACTCCACGAATGTCTTCAATTGTAATAGCGCCATCGCCCGTCTTGTCCAGTTTCCTGAACGCTTGCTCGACTATAGCACGGCGGGACTCTGACATGGGAGGCTGCGAAGGTAACAAAGAATAAATTACTATTTAACCCTAGGTGCACACTTGGCGACCGCGACAGCTCGGCGTTTAGACGCAACGACAGGCAGCGGCCGACAATTTCATAGCGCCACGAGACGCGGCGAAGTGTGCGAAGCTTAGAACAACATAATTAATATGAAATTCTCAGCCGCAGCCTTTAGTCGCGTCTAGTCGCCGAGTTATCACTGTCGAGTGTGCGCCTAGTGTAATAGTTGACGGAGTGTGTTTTTTTTCTTGATTTCTCTAACCTTCAAAAGGAGGTTCACTGTTAAACCTGTATGTTTACAAACATATGCTCATGCCTTTTTCCCACCGGGGTAGGCAGAGAGCAGCCTGTCATCTGCATCTGTCTTTACATACATCACGCGCTTCCTCTACTATCATCAAACCTTTCATGCAAGCTCGCCGGTTTCGAGTATGTTTGTCAGCAATAATATCACGTTGGGTTGACCCTAAGTTAAAACAGTTTTCAAAAAAGTATTTTTAAATTCTGGAAAAGTTTTATACTCTGTCTAATCTAGGATGATAATAATGACATTTCATGTCTATGAAGTATCGTATTTTTTTATACAAAATTATATCCCTAAAATTATGGTAATACATAGACAAGCCCCGCCCACTTGTCATAGTGAAGCGTCTTGCAAGAATATAGCACAATTGACTATACACAAATGAATCGAATGAATCGAATTTAAAATAATTTATTGAAATTATTAAGTACTTATACTTCTAAATTTTTTGTGATATAATTAGCTAAAATATGATACGAAACATAAATGCTATACCATAAAACTTCTCATTTGTCATCCTGAAGTAAGTTACCTAAAATAATAAAAAATAAAGATTTTTTGTTTTTGTAAATATCGATTCCATATTCTACGGGAACGATAATCGAAAATCGAAAGATTCATTTTCGATTATACTATATGGGCTACCCTACTTAGAGCTGTCATTATTATCATCCTACATTAGACAAAGTATAGTATATTTAACGGACTTAAAAAAGGAGGTAATCAGTTCTACTTTTTTTTAAATAAAAGTACTTACACGTATCTGATACAGAAACTCATCAAGGCTAATGGAGCCACTGTTGTCTGTGTCGAATTTCTCGAACAACTCCTCTGCGTCCTGTAATTTAAAGAAATCTATATTACTATAGTTGAGTCAATTTAATAGGTCACATTTGACGTTTGTCAGTTTTATATTCATAATGAGGTGACCTGTTAAAAAAGGTCGATTAAAACGAATGAATCGATACGGACTTGAAAGATAATGTGAATTTTTAAAATCCTCAGGTGAATCCCTGTCTCATTATTATTTTTTCTTTCGTAAATTTAAGGAGCAAAATAAGACAAGTACATGATCTATACCTATAATAAAACTGTAGAGAGGTCAATTCTGTTCATTGAATATATTTACAAAATAACTATTGGGGGATGATTGGTGATCGATACTAATGCGAAAAATGCAATCAGTAAATTTTTTGTCACAACGTGGTTATTAATTTTATGATGATATTTCTTCACAAGTAATCATTTCATTCGATTCTACTTATCAGCTTTCGATTTTTAGAGTAACATGCCTAGTGTTTAAAAAGAAAAAGGATTAACTGACACAACATTGTAATGACAAGGTAATGACGTTCAGTTCTTTAGATCAGAAATTGTTTATTATGTTTAGAATGGTTTATTGGTGTAAGCAAAACGTAAAATTACTTGTATCTGTCATTATTACAATAAATATGTAATAGTAATTGAAAAAAGTTAAGCAATTGTGCAGTTCTAACAAAACGAAAAATATATAATTTGATGCCCACCGCGGCGCACCGTTACAAACTTGCGATGTTGAATTTTGATGAATTGTCAAATGTGGCCTATTAAATTGACTCCACTATATTATAAAAAATTGTAAAGTAGCTATGTATGTACATTGGTGATATTAATAAAAATGGATTATGTTATAATATGGACGATACTGAACACAATTTTTTTTTTTTGCTAGAGCACACCCCTGCCCCCCCCCCCCATCCATCCAATACCCTCCTCCCAACCTCCCCTCCCGTCCAGGGTAGGCCGCGCAAGTGTGACGCCCTTGGTGTTGCACACGTCCATAGGCCACGGCGACCGCTTCCCATCGGGCCGTGTGCTTGTCTGCCACCTAAGTAGTATAAAAAAAAATTACCTCATGGCTCAGGTCCAACCCAGTCTCCTTAATGCCGTGGAAGAATTCCTCCTTATTCAGTTGTTTGCTGCCATCATTATCCATCTTTCGAAAGATCCTGGAACAATAAAATTGCCACCCTCAGTCAAAAATTCGCCCGAGTCTTTTCCCAACCGGTAGAGCAATCGACTGCTAAGCCAGAGGCCGCGGGTTCCATTCACGCTCAGTACAAATATTTGTGTGCATGAACATAAATATTTTGCATTGGTTTATGTGTTTCTTATTATAATAATGTATGTATTTACAAAAAAAAGTATCTAAGTATTCGAGAACCGATAACACAAGCAAGTATAGCTATGCTTACTTTGGGTCTAGATAGCGCAGTGTAGAATGTCGTAGAATATTAAAAATTCCTCGGCTTTTTTGTAGAACTACGAAGCGGCCGAACTTATACTGATATTTGCGATATTTCCGCGGATTTGTAGTAAGATCAGTGGGGCGAGCACAAAATTTCATTCGAATCGAGTTCGTAACGTGTGCGACAAAAATTATACGACATTTTTTTTATATACCTACTACTCAGGTGGCAGACAAGCACACGGCCCACCTGATGGGAAGCGGTCACCGTGGCCTTTGGACGTGTGCAACATCAGGAATGTCACACTCGCGCTGCCGACTCTTGGGAGTTGGGAGCTGTGGCAACCCTACTTACTGCTGGGAACACAACACGATTGTTATGGCCTTTGAGATTTGTACAGTTCCTTATAGTGCGCTGTACAAATCTCATATTATGTTTTTCGCAAACGTTACAAAATCGATTCGATAGAAATTGCGTGGTCGCCCCACAGTTGTCGAAATACGCATTAGTATAAGATTAGATGTAGAAAATACGGGTTGACATTTTCCTTCGTGACTTATTAGCATATAAAGAAGCTACGGTTATTTAAGGTTACAATAACAATGATATTTCGTGATTTGAATTTATTACTAACGAAACCTTTTATTTGCGTGTTCAGTTGTAACTGCTTCAGTGTTTCTCACGACATATTATGCGTCTTGTGACAACATTTGACGTCAAAAAGATGTAATTACGTTACACTATTTTGAAAAATAAAGAAATTGAAATTGAAACACGTTATGATTTTTTCTCACAAAATATTATAGGGGAGACGATGAAACCCTTCTACGCACTAGAGGGAAAAAATGTCACACCCAGGAGATATAAAAACTGCTTATAAAAAAAACAAAAGCATTTTCAAATTATATTATTTACTGATTTTGCAAGGTGAAGAAGGTTAAGAAATCCGTAAAAAATGATTAAAAATTATAAATCCGACTGCTGTAAAAGACCGAAACAAGTTTGATAGCAGGCGGTACGGTACCCATTAATTTTGTGAGGCGTGAGTGGAATTTCATTCTGTGCACGCCTAGGATATGGCATGAGAAAATGCTCTATGGGCCGCCTTACACCCTGGCGTCAGAAGACCGAAGACGGTGTGCGGTTTTCGACATAACCTGCCCCGGTGGCCGCGGAGTGGGTATCCATGAGGATTTCCGCACGGAAAAAAAAATAAAAAAGGACGTGGCATGATCTCGAAAGTTTGTCACATTGCACATTGGGGCGGGTTACCCCGCTTCCCCTTTACCCTGTGCAATCTGACAAACTCACATCTGGATACGAGAGTACCTATTCTCAACGTGAAATGTCACCAGCATAAGAACGTATTGACGTATTTCCAAAAGGCCTGACATGTATGATTATGTACAAAATTTTGTATGTCTTACCTTCCCAGTCCTAATATGCCCGAGGCACCTCTAGACAAACAAAGGAGTCTCAGCTTGTCGAGTGGCTCCGTAGTACCAGAAAGAGCTCGCGAAGACTTCTGAATCAACTCGTCCTCTAGCCTGGACGTCGCCGACTGCGGTCTGTGCCACGCTACTGCAATTACGAAATAAAATGTAGATTAAGCATCGGACTGACAGTTTCGATAACTTTGAGTAATTAAAACCGTTGTTATTTGAAAACTAGTCAATTCCCCCGGATTCCCCCCGCACGGAGTACGTTTACAGTTTTTTGGCCATATCTCCGGTCTACTTAACCAATTGCAATCAATCATGCTGTTGATTGTAAGTCTGACTAAGACCTTTTTAAAACAAGAACCACATCAAAACCCGTTCAGTAGTTTTTGTGTCCATTGCGAACGTTTTTGTTTTCAGAATGTTTTTATTAGGTAAGTACTCCAATGTACAGATACAACTTATTTACAACGACTTTGGACTTCACACTCTTTTTTCATCGGAAATCCCCACGGATATCACCCGGTTATTGATATTTGTTGGACTTGACTAAAAACGCAGGCGTATAAAAGGTGACCCAAAAGGCATTTCCCTCGCACCCCGGGGACTACTAACTCCTTAAACTGCTTACGTCACTACTATAACGTCATTATCCAGCGTGCCATGAACACGCAATCACGAATTGTTGGGAAGTAATAACCGAAATTCCTTATTGACCCAAATCATTCCTTAGGGCGAATTTAATATTCAAGATTCATATCGCTGTAAACACCTAATAACTGGTCTGATTGTATTTTACTAAGCACCTTAGTAATAAAGAATACAAATACAAATGAATAATGAAGATTGCGTTGTACAATATAGGTATAATCAGTAATATACAGGTTGAATATTTCAGCTAGGCGTGGGTGGCCAAATTCGTAACTATGAGAAACTAGCTGTTGCCTGCGGTTCCACTCTTGTAAAATTACCGGGATAAAAATATGTTATTCCAAGACTATAATCTATCTATGTAACAAAAAGAGTAATAAACATACATCCAGACTTACATTCCTACAAACTTTCGCGTTTATAATATTAATAGGATAGTGATAATGCTCAAAGGAGTTTCGGACCCAATTGTCATGAAAACTAAAACTGCATAAATAAGTATAATTATTCCTGCAGTTTTAGTTTTCAACAAAATCCGGTTTATCGAATGGTGTAATGTTTTTTAATAGTGCTGTGTCCACGGCAAATTTAAAGGAAGATCTGATTTTTAACGAAATAATTTTTAACCGACTCCGAAAAGGAGGAGGTTCTCAATTTCAGATGTTTATATTTTTATGTAAGTATGTTCGGGCATAACTACTAAATTTTTGTTTTGTTAGACAAATATTTATTCCGAAATAGTCCCATTTAAATTTCGTAATGATCTGATAACAAGTTTCGAAGACAAACAGCACCAAACGGAACGGAACCATGTTATATGTATCTATATGGAACCTGTTATGTTTCGAGGATACAGTGACGGAACTCTTCCATAAAGGCCAGTAAATCGGACCTATATTTAGACATTGTTTACGCAATTTCATAACGTACCTACCTAACATCACGCGCGTCTGTACGCGCTAAATGGACCCGCAGACGTATTGACAGTATTATTCAGTTCTATGCACCGATATGCTTTTGAGGCCGTTTTTGTCAAAAATTACTCACAACGTACGTACAACATACTAGTTGTTGCCCACGACTTTGTCCACGTTAGCTTCGGTACAACACGTATTGTTACATATTTCATCGTTATATTTTTAATTATTAAGTACTTATTATTCAGAAGAAAGCCCTTTTCATTTGACTGGTCAACCCACAAAGGTAAAATACCGAATTACGAAATTAGGACAGTTGATTACTCCTATATGACCTAATCAACCTGAGAAAGGGTCATGAGTATTTAATCAGTTAAAAGTATTGCGTCTTTATCAGAATCCTGTGATATGTCAGGCGGAAGCTTTTAAACAGAAGACTAAATTATGAAGTGCTAACAATTAATCATGTAGAAAAATATTTCAACAAATTAAAAAATCAACGATTGTGAAGTAACTAATTTACTGTGCTCGCAAAGGGCTACCAATAAATCTTTAAGTTTGCTATGATATTCTGTAAGTTACCGACAATAATCGAATCGAAAATAAGGACAACCAATTAGGGTACTGACACTAGTAGTCAGCCCCGCACCAGTACTCAGCCTTTTTTGGTTAAAAACCAATAGAAATAGCATTCTAATAGAAACTAACCTATAGAATTACTTTAAAATGGTTCTGTGACTCTTCATTAGTCGATTCAATTCAAAAATTATTAGCTAAGTGGCTGCGAAGTATTTTAAATATTAGTCTTTTTCGACGTCGTCTGCTAACGAGGCGATACGCGGTGCGCGCGCCATTTTTTTGTTAGTGGAAGCGTTCACAAAAAAGTTATTATTTCTCATTTTTTTGTCAGTTTTAAGTCACTTTGTATTAACATTCCCATTAATTAAAAGTTTTGGCATCATAATCAATGAAAAAGTATCGTGTTCTTCTTAAGAATTAGTAATAATGAGGCGGCCGAATACTGGGTACCATTTGTATATGCATTATCTAGTACCCAGCCACCCCTGGCTGAGTACTGGTTTTAACGCTGTTTTTTTTATTTACAGTTATATTAGTATCATTTTAAAGTTCAGAGTTCATCCTTTAATCTGGTATACCCATATCATATACGGTTTTGTCAAAAACCCAATAGTCGGCCACTTAAACAGTTGAAGTTGGTTGCATGGCTGAGTATTGGAGAAAGTATACCCAGTGCTCAGTCGTCTATATTTAAATTGTTTCTTTATACAGTTCCTTTCTTTTAGGCTATTTTAAACATACATACATACAAATCACGCCTTTTTCCCAGTGGACAATCTGGTCTGGGAAACCATTGGACCAGACAAAATCCGTCCACTTGCTACGATCTTGGCATACTCCTTTCGCTTCTTCAACTTTCATAATTGTTTTCATACACGCACGCAAGTTGCTGGTACTCTTGACCTGATCTTTTTCCAAAACGTCCTAGATCTGATTAGAATATGTACGCCTAGGTCGGCCTTTACCTGGTTGCCCATTCACCCTCGCCTCATATATCTGTATCGTCAATCTTCTTTCAATCCTTCCTTTCTCTATCTTGGTCACTACATCTTGAACCACATCGCAACGTTCCCTTATCACACTGTTACACATTCGGTCCATCAACTTTACTCCAACTATGCTTCTTAGACTTCTTATTTCCACAGCATTTAATCTACTTTCATGCTTCTTCTGCCACACCAAACATTCACTACCTTATATACCTAAGTGTGGGAACGAGAACTCTATGTACATGTATGTACTGTACTTCTATGTACAGTGAGACGTGCCTTTTTAGACACGATCTGACTGCTCATAAATTTATGCAGCGCCCCATTCACTTGATTAACTGCTATTCAGGAAAGAAAGTTGCAGAGGCAAAAATTAAAGAAGATAAATAAAAAAGAAAACAAAACAGCTCTAAATTCTAAACTAGTAAAGTGAAGGAGACTATAGAGAAGGAAAATGATGATTCTAATCAGAAATTGAGAGTAAAATGTACAAGGAAAAGGAAATTGGAAGATTTAAATGACATAACTAAAGAAGCAGAGAAGACTGGCCGTGATTTTGTGGAAATATAATAAAATAAAATGAAAATTCTCAGTAACATACTTAATCATCTGAATCTCCTGAAGCAGAAACCTGTAAGGAATTATTTTCCTTACAGGTTTCTGTTTCAGGAGCTCCTGCATACATACATACACCTACATTATGCTCAAGCTTCTGCAAAAAATACTGAAATTCTTAAATTAAATACTTAAATACTGAAACTTTTTAATTACTGAAGAATTTTGAGATTGATTTAAATAGGTATAAGTTATATATTTGATTGATTTCAAGAGAGGCTGACCACTGGTGGCAGTATGGCTGATTACTGGATTTTGGCGGCTGAGCACTGGTGAAAATTGCCTTATTTTGTTAAAACGTATTTTTCATATTATTAAAGGATAATTTTGTAATTTTTGTTAATTTTGTAACAAAGTTTAATAAATGTGTAACGCAATTTATATAAAAGATTTTCAATTTAATCTTTCTAATATTTTTTTATACGAGTTTGAAGTCAGACTTTCCACTAAAAGGCTGACTACTGGTGCCAGTACCCTACCCAAATATTGATAAGTAATCCAATTTCGGTCGTAGTTGAGTCGTAGCAAGCTACGCAAAGCTACAACAACACAAACGTGCTACGCCTACGATTCAGTGACCGAATTCGATGCAAGGTCGGTCGTTACGATTTGTGTCGAAGCTGCCGCCCAGCCCTACTGAATGAATGAACGACGCAATTTAATATACGGTAGTTTAAAATCGTATAATTAAAGGCGCCAAAGTGCCAAAAGTATAATAACTATGATCATTTCCAGATCAAAAAAAAATCTGCATGAATTTGTTAATTTATTTAAATCACGACATTTATAAAAATCTTGATAGCGATAAGGCACGATAAGTAGTTTCACAGCATGCTGCATCATTACTTCGTCCAAAAACGAATCTTCAAAATCAATATGATTCGCTATACAATACACGCCGATTTTATATAGTTGCCATCATTAGTCGTTTTGGACGGCAATATTTTGGGCAAAGCTTCGATACCAGGATCGACTGGAGCCATTAATTTAAAAAGCAAAAAAATACACCTTCAAAAAGAAAGTATTTCGATAACTTGAATTGTTTCCTAATTTTAAAACATGTTCTATTTAAAATTAAAACGTTTCCTACAATTTAATAGGTACCTAGGTAGTTATCTTATTAAATTATCAATAGCTGTAACTCCATAAATCGTACGTACCAACTCGCCAGTACCTGAATCGCTAAAGTTAGATAAAATGAAGTTACTACCTACTACTACTACAAATTCGTCATGGCCAGAAATTGTTATCACTCATTTTTGCGATGACCAAACAATGTTTACGTTTAGAATTCAAGGTCACACGGAAGGCCGGTTCTGTATGTAGGCATGCGGGGGCGGTTTTACTTATAGCTGTCCCGGCCAACTTCATCCCGCCTTAGAATCAAGTTATGTTGGTTACCTTATCAGCTGAATTTCATGTACATAAAATTCAGCTAATAAGGTGGTTCCCATACCCGAGAGGATAATCTTAAAGCCGTAGGTGGTCCAGAGTCAGCGGGGATGCGAGGTAACTGTCTTATTGGGCCACCTTACACCATTATTATCTTATGAGACTCGAGACGGCTTGCGCTTGTGCGTATTACGCACAAGCACATTGCGTTGCGTAGGTAGGTATAACCACCCCCGCTCACTTTATGTCCATCGGGGATAATGTAGTTTTTAAACGGATTTTTTTTTCAAGTGCACTAGTTTCAAAGAATAACCTAGCCAACCCCGGCTATATAAACAAACTCGCAAAATTCTTTCAAAATTATAATATTAGTAGGTAACTACCTACAGATTACTTGCAAATAACACAATAGGTACTTACATTATAAAACACTTTAATTTCCATAAAGTAAGTAACTAAAGCCCCGCATGAAGCATGAAAACAGTATTCAACTAAAAGGTAGGTAGGTAAACTAGTTATACCTACCTACCTAATAGGGAGGGGTTACCATGCGAGTACGACTGCGGGCAATCGATATGCTGTCTGTTTAATTATTTACTTTGTCAAAAGCTATTAAGTCGTACAACTATATGAAAAGAAACATTTCAATGACCTTATTGTAGGAAATGTTATCGAGCGATCGTTTTCGTTGTAACAGTTAGGTAAGTACTTAAATATTTTCTTCGTTTTACATTTTTTCGCGCAATTGCGTAGTTCCTGTTTTAAGGGAGTATCCCTATACGCAATAACATTTTTTTTTACTTTAAAAATATTTCACATAATGGTACCTATGTAAATATTGACATGGTACAAGCATTAATGGAATCATAAATGCAAAAATAATAATAAAAGGTATCCATGCAACAAAAATTGTCAATTAGATTTCATAACAATAAAACCAACACAGACACTATACACCGATACTATAGCGCATAACTTCCCCGGCCCTACTAGGTATAAACAATTTAATTAGTTGTGATTCAGAACGAAAACAAAACAAAACTAAGCCATTTTGGGTTAATACATAACCTCAAATAAACGGCGGCGTCACAATTTACATCAAATACTTAGACTAATAACGCATATAAATATGCCTATAAATTCTTTGATCAAATATAAGAGATACGAGAAATTATCTACTTACTATTAGAGCAGGTATTCGGTTTAGCAAGATACATTGTTCTTTTTTTACCCGTCTGCCAAGAACGGTTATTCATGTTACTGTTATCACCTCACACAAACACGTTTTCAGTAGTTCATTTCACTCGACGCTTTAACTAGAAACGACTTCAAGCCTCGAACCGTAACTTCGGACTGTTGTTTGTAGCAGGCAGGCAGTGCGTCGCGTCGCGCGTCGTACTTCGGTATCGGTATTGTTGTTGTCGATTTTTAGACTAGAGGTGGGTCGTTGAAGGTTACGGCCTCAACGCGACGTAATGGAACAGTGTTAACGTTGTTTACTAGTTTCTCTAGAACAAACGGTGGATTAGATTAGGTGGAACTCAACTACACATCATTCTTATTAGGTACAACATTCATTTTTAACTGACGCCCACCTAGTTGGTTTAAGTGAATAGTTTAATTGTTTAAATACCTATCTACTAGACCTATTGTCTACTTGGGTGCAGCCAGGAGGATTTGGTTCAAGCGAGAAATACAACATTAATAGGTAATTTGGTATTAAATAATTGGTACCTATTGTTAATATGCATCATTCCTTTTACCAGCTTTTTCGTGCGGAAATCCCCACGGATACCACCCCCGTCAGCCATCGGGAGTGATTATGTCGGTATCGAACCGACTAAAACCGCACGCCGTCTCGGGTCTTAATTACTGGGGTGTAAGGATATCCAAAAGGCATATCCCTCCCACTCCAGCTGAACCCCGGGCCATCTACGGTTTTAAGATGGCCTCCTCGACCCCCCGAAAGGGGAGTAGGGAGAGCATCGCGCCGCCTCGCCGACGACAGTCTGGGGTTTAGGGTGACAGGCGGCCGTCTTGTCACCGGCTGCGCGCGGAGTAGGAACCAGCCCGCCTCCCACCCGCTCACAACTGTGCCCTCTGCTGGTCAGAGGGACACATAGAGAGCCTTGGAGAAGCCGCATTTTGACAACGAAGACCAAATGCTAAGTGGACGAAAGCGAATTGGACTTAATACGAAATAGACATGTTTTCGTCTAGTCTAGTGGACCAAATGCCAATTGGACGAAATGCTATGAAACGGAGAACGGTTCTTTCGTCGGAGAAACAGTTTTCAGAAACCGCACGTGTTTCAAAATGCTCACCCCTACTACAGACTGACAGTGGAGGTGGAGTAGACTAGAAAATGAGTATAGCACTGATAGCAGTTAACGGAGTGTTCGTAATTAAGTGTAATTAGCTGTATATCATTTTTACAGTTTGTACATCTAAGTACTCCAACAACATAATAATAAAAGGCACATCAATATAAAAAGTATTGCGAGTTTTCATACTACTACGTCTTTGCATTTCTATTTTCTACCTATATTGCAAAGCATTTCATTTACTTATTCATATTTGGAAGACCAAGAGAACATTGCTTATAATATGAACAAAAATAATACGCATGTAAATTAAATGAAAGGAAACCATTAAGTCAGCCAGAACGATTGAACGGATCAGGGTGAAATTTAGCACAGAGATAGATTATAATCTGAAATAGCACACCTCGGCCACCCAGGTAACCTAAGATTATGTATCTGATGGGCCTTTGAGTAAAAGTGATTGATCTTGTCCCATTGAATTTACATGAATTTCCTTTAATTCAGATTGTTGGTTAAAGAAATTTAATCCTTCCGATTCCCTGTCGATTGATGATTTTTATAAAAGTACAGAATGTTATTTTCAAGATTTTAGTCGGTTCAGTTACCGTTGGAGCCCTCAAAAGTCCAACCAGTCTAACTTGGAACTTCGATATCGCCATTGGTCATAATGACCATTGGTTGTGGAGGTCAGATGACAGTCGCTCCACGGGAAAAATATCGAGGTTCAGCCGCATCACAGTTAGATTGGAAAGCCGACCCCAACTGAGTTGGGAAAAAGGTTCAGAGAATAATGAGTCGGTTCAGTTACCGAGTGTGGCAGGAGAGTTTGTAAAAACTTCAGAGACCACCTTGAAACAACGTATTTTCCCGAAATCTCGGCAACTATGCACTTTAGAGCGAAGGTCATACAGACTATTTTATAATATTTTTATGTGACGTTTTATCTGAATGTTAAAAAAAACCTATTCATTCATGAGCCATAAATCGTAAGCGGTAAGTTTTACAAAAAAAAACGTACAAAGAACATAAGATGCGATATTCTACAGATTGTCCTTAAGTTTCACCGGTAGGTCACATCCAACTGATGCGCGGAAGAATTTTATTAGATAGGTAATCAAATGTGCACACCCAGATATTGGGCTCATACAGTCATACATTGTTGTTATTATTGAACCTTCCGAGCAAGACGTCAAATTACCAATTGACATTATCAGAACAATAGATGAACATCATACCAGGCCATCAGTCATTCAGTAAATGGACCGTGAAAAGGAAATGTAGATCTATGGACTTACTTTAAAATTATAAATCAGATCCGGTGCAACTCTTATATTATCAAGAGATCTATGGGTGTAACATAAACACGGGCTGGGACATTTGGCAAAATGGCAGAATCTATACTATTATAAAATTGAAAAGTAGCTCTGTCTGTACATTGGCGATATTAAAAAAATACTCGGGTTATCTATACTAATATTATAAAGAGGTAAAGTTTGTGTGTTTGTATAAATTTGTTAAATTGTAAGGGGTAATCTCGGGATCTACTGAACCGATTTTAAAAATTCTTTCACCAATAGAAAGCCATGTCATTCGTGAGTCTCATAGGCTATATATTTTATTGGAAAACTGGAATTTACACCCGGGCGAAGCCGGGTCCCGGGTCGCTAGTGTTGTTATATGAATGATTCTGAACAGCCCAATCTAGCCCTGGCTAAATGTGTTTTTTTGGTATGATGTTAATTAATAAATAAGAAAATATTATATTGACGTGCCCAATATAAAAAATAAACAAGCAGCCTGGCTTGATTTCAAGGACGCTATAGAGATGAAATACTGGATTACTTACTTATATTGTGGCAAAGCCTTCGCACTTGATTAAGTTCAACTTATGTACCTATACTATTATTAAGTTAACGCCTCGTTGGCCCCGTGGCGTGTGTACCTCGTGGGGACGCCAGTGACGTCACGGGCTTGGCAATCTTCAGGTATTTTTTATGTAGGTACCTAGGTCACTTCAAAATGACTTCAACTCAACTGATGTGTGTGCACCCAAAAGTAGTTTCATTCAAAGCTTGCACTTAGGCTCCCGTGGCTCTCCCTACTCTTTCCATGATTTGGTTTATGTTGGCTTTTACGGGAATGACTGCCATAATAATATTATGATCCCTCCAACTCGAAGGAAGACTTGGGTCCCGAAGATCTAGGTGGTGCGTGGGCCCTATAAGCTCATACAGACTTAAATATCAAGCAATCTAAATGACGTGTCTTGAGTCATAAAAGTGGCATGCGCTTATCGGGAATTTGCAAATATCAGCACTTTTTAATAAAAGAAACTCGTAAAAAGTAGCATGGTATGAAAGAAATCGACAAACGCGACCCCCGAATGAATATTATTATGTTCACAGTTCAAGGTAGTGTATACGATGTAGGGTTGGCACTTGGCCTGGCACCGCTTGGTGCGATGCCAAAAAGGTACTTTAGACACGGGTATTTTAGACACCATTAAATCCAATAAAACAACGAGGCTGCGCAATGCACATTATATGCAAATTCATTCACAGTTATACAAATAAATAAACATACCTAACAGATTGTATAAATGCATGTGTAGGTACCTAAAGTGTTTGTACGATATTTATTTATCACAAAAATATTTTTTAATATATTATCATAGGTCTGTCTGGCCTTCTGTCTGAATTCAACTGTCAACAGCTGTATGAGCCAAAAATGCCTCTTACCGAGAAACATGCCAAATTAATTGATTCCACTGACGATTTTCTTACAGAAAAGTTCAATAAGTAAACCTGATACACCAGTGCAGATAGATAGCTCCAAAACGATAATTTTTCTTTCATTTCCAACAGTCTTATGCTTTACTTTTTTCCCCTTCAAAAATCACAAAATCTGCATTGAATTTTTAATCCGGCCAATAAATAGAATTCAGTACCTTACGGTCACAGACAAGCGGACAAAGTTATGCCAGAGAAGCAACTTAAAAATCCTGACGAGTGACAACCCTAGGTCGAAGTTGCTTTGATTAATGAACTGAAAATTCTTATAAAAACTTGATTTAGTATTACTCGCTATATAAAAACTGTGAAACGATAAATTTGAAAACCTTTCGTAGACAAAGAGCTTTGTTTCAACAAGTTTTGATTGATTTCTACCGGAATATAAAAAATGTTGCTTCTTTCAAACCACGTTATTAACCTTCATGTACATTTTCAATCATAGATAATGTTTTTTTTTATACATTCGTGACAAATGATTCAATGGCAATCGGAATTTCTTTTATTGATATGTATAACAAACAAGCAGGCTGTTGCCCCACGGTTCCGCCCGCGTGGTATACTGATCCCGATCCTGCGATATAGGAATGTATCCTGGGATTCTTTTTGTTCGTTTAGTTGGAAAAAAAAAAGAAATCGCTACCTATGGTAGTTTACAAAGTGAACTTATTACTATACCTATAATAATATATTAACCGATTACTGCCACTAATAGGTGAAAAATTATTCGGTGCTTCGTACCAATCGGACTATTATCTTATACTATACAGGGTGAATTTTTCAAAAGGGATTGGATGGCCAAATCCGAAACTATAAGGAATAGCTAAAAATGGTCAAAGGAGTCACGAGCCCGATTTTGATGAAACTTAAAACCTCATCATTAGATTTCTGAAAAATCAATAAACCTAGCTGAGAATCGAACCCGTTGACTTTGAAAAAAAAAACACACCCTTTATTATTACATCATACGATAGTGTCGCTGTTAAGAAACAAATTCTGCGAAGTAATGATATACGGCAAATTTAAGGAAAATTTGGAATTTTATGAAATTCATGTTTCATGTACCTATTTGTTTCGTTCGAAATCCCAGAAAAGATCGTAACTATTCCGTGTTTTAAATTATACTCAGAATGATTATAATGATTGATGTTTTTTTTTAAACAAGATCGA
Organism: Lithosia quadra; assembly: GCA_963576445.1. Classification (NCBI taxonomy): domain Eukaryota; kingdom Metazoa; phylum Arthropoda; class Insecta; order Lepidoptera; family Erebidae; genus Lithosia; species Lithosia quadra. The sequence goes on along the minus strand of OY754879.1, from coordinate 4,719,534 downwards.
GCTCCAGCCCATAATAGCCGTAAAAGAGATTTAGATTTAGCAGTTTGACCACAATTTTATTGCAAGGCATGATCCTGTGCCTTGACCAGTGAGATTCCTGCATCTTACTCCCTCAGATTACTATCTTGGGGGTATGTCAAAAACGAAATTTATAAAGACACATATGATACAGAGATACATTTCTGTTGAAAACTTGAAACGTTCTTTGGAGAATATTCTAAACGGAATTAATAAAATTCTAATATTGAATGCAGTACGATCCTTGAGGTCTCAAATCCAGCTATGTATTGAAAACAATGGACTACATTGTGAAAAATAAAATGTATTTTGTTAAAGATGACCTCTTTCCTTTAGTTTGCGGTATGTCATTACTTCCCAGAATATGATCCTTAATAGCAACACTATCGTATGGTGTAATAATATAGGGTGCGTTTTTTTTTTCAAAATCAACAGGTTCGATTCCTAGCTAGGATTATTGGTTTTTCAAAAATCTAATGATGAGGTTTTAAGTTTCATCAAAATCGGGCTCGTGACTCCTTTGAGCATTTTTCGCTATTCCTTATAGTTTCGGATTTGGCCATCCAAGCCCTTTTGAAAAATTCACCCTGTATAATTCAAAGTCCTGACAGGCTGATTGACTGATTGACTGACTGATTACAACGCACAGCCTAAACCGCTGGTCGTAGAGACTTGAAATTTGTAGGGAGTGTTTGTTTTGATGCGTAGAGGTGTACTAAGAAAGGATTTTTTTAAATTCGAACCCTAAAGCCCTAAAAAGGGCTAAAAACGTGCTTTTGCCAGAACTCAAGAACGGCTGAACAGATTTTCATGATCTATGATTTTTTGGATTTGTCTCCGCCTCGAATAGCATATAACATAATTAAAAATATATGATTCATTCAGGAAATTTAGTAATAAAAAGAAAATAAGATGTTGCAAACGTTTTTATCGCCACCTATAATAGTTGTCATAGCAACAGGAACTAAAATTGACTTTGTCTAAATTTTCATAGAGTAATATCCTTTACTTCTTTTTCCTCAAAAGTAAATAGAATGTATTAATTTTTAGGGTTCTGTGCCTGATTAGGAAAAAATCCCTTATCTCTTCGTTATCCGTCTGTCTGTCTGTCTGTCTGTCAAGACCTCTTTCTTAAGAACACGTAGAGGCATCAAGTTGAATTAGATAAAAGGAATGTTGCGGATAATGCTTGGCATTAAACGAAGCGTAATATCCAAACTGTGGTCTCACTATCGACTAAAAGGTGGCTTGACCTACCATCTTCAGGCCTGCACTCATGGAGGACGAAGGTCATTAAGTGACCTTCGGCGACGTTAGTGAGTCACCTGCACCGCAATCGGAGAGTTTTTGGAAGCCGTACCTTATTTTACGTTACCATAGAGAGTATGTGGAACGCCACCGCTTTTTTTGCGAGGCAGTAATGCGCGCAGAAGTGGTGGTGGAAAAGCTACGGGAGAGATCTAGCACTCCCCCGTGCCGATGAAGGCGCACCGGGCGGCGTAGTTCGCAGAACCATCTCCGTCCTCCATGAGTGCGGGCCTAGCTAGGGTGACGGTCGAGGCTAACCGTCACCCTAGCAGAAGCAGCCCCAGGGTGGCAGGGTGTTATATTTCCACTTTTTTATAGAGATGGGGGATTTAGATTCCTAATAACACGTCGAGGAAGCCAGTGCTGGTGGCCGGAACCGGTTGAGGTTTCTGGGATTCCTCGATCACACAGGCATTGGTAGGACTCCGACATACCAACCTCTCCGTTGGCTCCGTTGAGGTGAAGCCCGACGGGGTTTTTGCGCACGAAAAAAGGGATAGGTATTTCCCTTTGGGCTAGAATCCAGATATTTTGCAGAAAGTAAAATCTTATAGCATAAGTACGGGGAAAAGTCTGGAAAGCATAAATATTACCTACATCACCAAAAAAAAAATGTATGTCTGTCATTCAAGACAAGAAGCACTGCAACAAAGTTAAGTTCGTTCCCTTTTTTTGTCGTGCGGAAATCCCCCTCAACCCAATTTTGTACGGAAACCTGCTTGCACGAGCTCAATTCGCACTTGACCGGTATTTATTAGTATATCCTCTTTCTTTACTTTCATGAACTTCTTGAATGTTAAATCAGGTTGTCAAATGTCAATTTCTGTAGCAAGATTTTAATAAATAAAAATCAGATTTTCGGAAATAAATTATGTTCACTAATTTGAAATAGTGCATCGAACGGCATCGAATGTGAAAGAGCAATGCGACTATGATGTCACACATACTTTGGCCAGAGCAGCTATCTAATCCCCATAAAATCTAGAAGACAATGAAAAAGGATAATGATGGTAAATAAACGGGCTTTGGCCGCGATGCATGGCACTGTACTTGATAGAACTTGAATAATACTTGAAGATGAAATGAATACGTTTAGCTGCAACCACTGATTACGAAGGAATAGACATTGAAAGTTGGTGCGGGCAGTCCCTCAGCTTAAAAAAGACTTGGTGGCGATAGCCAACATTCACGCGGGCGGAGCCGCGCGCGGGTACGCTAGTTACCACTAAAATGATTGGCTAGTTTGGCGAACGAACCAACAACCAAAGCTATTGCTGTTAGAAATATATATTTTTTTAAAATAAATTTTTAACTTTTTTTATAAGCTTTTATTTAATTTGCCTTGTCAGTAAGGGTCGGGGTCACCAGGTTTGGTGACCAAGGCCGTTGGGGTCTCAAGGGTATTCTTTCTAGGGTACACCTGGTTCCCCGGCCACTTAGGCTGATGTGGCCAAACACCGACTCCAACCGACCACCATTGTTGTAGAGAATAAAATTTGGCATCGTCAGTTCTAGCCATTTTTTTTTTGTAAAACTTACCGCATACCTACCATTTAATCAACAGACCCGTAATATAAGAGTTATCGGCCGACATAGAAATATTATACCTATCTGTTCCTTAAATGAGCCATAAATCATAAACGGTAAGTTTGATAAAAAAACTTGTAAGGAAGAAAAGATGCGAAATTTTATTCGCTACAATAATGGCCCCTGTATCTTCTGCATAGATTCCGAGATTTAGGGTAAATGGTTATTTTAAGATGGCGCCTGAAGCCCCGCCGGAATCTGTCAGCATTTTGTATTTTTATATTCAGTACTGTGATCCCTAAACGGGGTGTAAGATGGCCCAAAGGCATTTCCCTCGCATTGCGGGTGATCCGGGCTTCATTTTAACTAACACGCATATATATTTTATACTACGAAGACAGATCAAGTATCAATTTAAGTGGGCTAATCGATCGGAGTCGACCTTGAAGGACAAACACCGATTAAATTGGTATTGATCTGAAAACAGAGCAGTGTTTGGTAATGTCAGAATTGGTATTTACTGTAATAACTAAGTATGTAACGAAACAAAATCACCAATGCTTTACTCTATACACTGTCAACGCAGTTCTTGCCTCCTAAGCTCATAGGCTGCGGTAATCACTTACCATCATTTAGGCAGTACGATGCTTCATCGCCACATCACCACCCTAATAGCCTAAAGGAACTTAGTACCTACTGCTAGTAGCAGTAATAAGATATAAGATGAATTTTAAAAAACTTACGATTCTCCATGGCGTCGTTTTTGTCTCCCTTGTCTCCCTTGTCACCTTTCTCTCCTTTAGCGCCTTTTGAAGACGCGTTGTCGTAGTTGAAGCAGGCTGGGAACAAATAATATCTGATTTAGTAAAGTTACTTCCAGCAAATAATAAGTATCTACTGTTTATACCATGAATGGGCCAAGTGCCACCCTCTCAGGTAAAAATTTAGTTGTTATGGAGCCTACTGATGTTGCAAAACAAAGAATTTTTAGTCTAAGTTGCAAAACAACTAGCTCGCTTAGCACCAGAAACACATAATGCCAGGTGACGCAGAGTGATATCAGATTTCCATTTATTCTTATAAATGACTAGCGACCCGGGACCCGGCTTCGCCCGGGTATAAATTCCAGTTTTCCAATAAAATATAGCCTGTGACACTCACAAATGACGTACCTTCGGTACAGGTAGTTGGAAGCCCAAAAATTCGACAACTGCAGCCAACCAACCAGTTACATAATTTTTGTGGAGGTCAGATGGTAAGAGTTAGTAGTCACTTCACGGAAAATATCGAAAGACGGTTATTTCATAGTTAGACTAAAAATCAAGTTGGGAAAACGCTCAGAGGATGAGCACGAAAATTCCATTAAATAAAGTAGATATTCATGAACGCCCTTTGCTTTTCACACGAATCATTGCATGTTAGATAATAATTTCATGTACGACCATGACTAATCACATGCTATATACAGATGTAGTTAATATAGTATATTAATATATTATTATTAAACCTTAAAGGTCAATCTGATATATGAGTAGGTATACATTAATTATAATATGGAACTTATTGATCGCCCCACTTTTATCCTCCTAATTATACGGTCTATTTTGTGACGTGACAATGGATACAAAATTATAGTCAGTTACGGACAATGGTGACAAAATACCTTATACCTATACAGCTAGTAGATGTGACATGATAGTACATTGTAATTAGATACGCCCAGTAATGTCCCTGTAGGACTAAATAGTATAGTAGGTCAAACTTTTGACACACATACTACTTATACTACTGTAATACTGAATAGTATAGTAGATTTATGGTGAACTACGGAATAATAGTAGTTCACCATAAATCAATACTTAACATTCACTATGGATTTTGAAGTTGTTGTTTTCAAATATTTAGGTATTGTGCATTCCGTACAGTTATTCGTAAAGTCAAAATAATCAACAGTAGTACAGGCTAGTCTAAATTATAAATCATCAACAGAAGCAAAGAGGCCTATGGATGAGGCCTAAGGTCGCGACCCAGCAAAAACCTTTCAATGCCCTAAAGAACCCCATCTTGAAACACATCTACAAATTCAAAGTTACTAATCCTTTTTTTATGCTACATAGGTGGCAGACAAGCACACGGCCCACCTGATGGGAAGCGGTTACCGTGGCCTATGAACGTGTGCAACACGAAAGGGAGGAGGAAAGGGGGGAGGCTAGGAAGGGGTGGGGGGAGGAGGGGTACAGTGAGCTCTGGCTACCCTACTTACCGGGCGGGAACACAACAAGATGGTTATTATGGCCGCGGTGTTCTGTAGGGCGGAGGTACTACCCCAGTCGGACAGCACATTTTGAACGGGAGATACCGTCGTGTCCTACCTCCTTTTGGGGCCATAAGCATCAAATATTTTATACGGGAATGTACCCCACCGCTGAACCAGTGAGGACGCTTGGTGGAGCAAAGTAGAAGCACTCGAAGATCCTGGTGGGATCCCAAAAACACCCCTTATGAAGAATGCCTGAAAGGTAGGTACACCGTTTTTGTTACCTCACTCAATTTAATTAAGTAAGTATTTGTTTGTCGCCTTGTAGTTATATGTTCAACCTCAATCACCTTAAAATTTAAGTCAGTCATGGTTCAACTATCTGAGTCATAGTTCATAGAGGTAATTACGCCAAGCCTACCTACGCTTAGGAATTATACTAATGACCTTTGTCATCGCTCGCATTTTGTACGCGATTAACTTCAAAGGATGGTCTAGAAACAACTAGAATTCATATATTTACTAGCTGTGCCTGTGGTTCCTCTTACTCATCGTAGGTATACAATTTTATTAGAGACCTTTCTGGCTTAATGGCTGGACCGATTTTGAGGGGATTTTCACTGGCAAATAGCTGATGCAACAAGGAGGAACTTAGGCTGCTTTAATTTTGGAATAAAAACAGGGTTCCGAGTAAAAACTTAAAACACGCGGACGAAGTCGCGGGCACAGCTTGTTTTAAATACAGCCCTTGGTCAACAAACTTTGGCGCTTAACGACTAGTGCTAACTACATAATCTGATAGCACATATGTATGGATGACACGCGATCACATTATCCTACTATGTAACTATGTAATATTATAAACACGAAAGTCTGTAAGAATGTAATGGATGTATGTTTGTTACCGATTTTCACGCAAAAACGACTGAATGGATCTGGCTGAAATGTGGTACAGAGATAGATTTATTTATTGTCTGGAATAACAGTTTTTAGGCTACTTTTTATCCCGGGAACAGGTTCCCGTGGGTCGCGGGACGGGAACAGAATCTCACGCAAGCATCAGCTTACAAATAAAGAAAGAATTATCGAAATCGTTTCATCCAATCGGAAGTTCTGAGGTGACAAACATAAAAAAATAATCGAATTGAAAACCTCCTTTTTGAAGTTAGTGAAAAATTGTACGCGCACTGTTTACTCATTATTTATTGGTCAATAACCTTGCGAGGCTGCACTCAATATACTGCTTGGTAAAACAAAATTAAATCATCAGGTTACTGTATAATATACAACCTATTTCATAGATGAAACCAATCTTTTCCTCACAAGTCACAATAAAATTCAGTCAAGAATAAGTAGGTACACTCCGGCTGCAAAGCGAAGGCCTAGCATGCGACCCGGGACTCAACGCGGAGATGTTGATGACAATTCAATCAAGATAAGATTACCTAAGAAATATACTTTGTAAGGCTGAAAAGGAGTAATTAATCATCTCATTATTCAAGCAAAACTGAATCAACACTCCACATTTCGGGTTTTTTTTCTTTTTTATACCACTTTGTGGTAGACAAGCGCACGGCCCACCTGATGGGAAATGGTCACCGTGGCCTACAGACGAGACGTGTGCAACATCAGGGGCGTCACACTCGCGCTGCCGACCCTGTAAAAACCTTCTAATGCCCTTTTTGAGGAACCACAGTTATTTTCAGTTTCAAGTGAACCGAAACCATTCCCATCAATCAAAAACCACCCGTCAAAACGGGTCCCTTTTCTCGTCTCCATAACATAGAATTTTCAAAAAAATTACCTAAATAATACATAGTGAGTCATCTAATTCAGTAAAACTATTTGTGAAAAAAAAATGTTGATTAAAAAAACTTACCTAACACTATGTCACTTGGTTACAGAGATGGCAAGGGACGAATGTACACAGCCGACTATCACCGCTCACAAATGACACAATAATGCTTAGAACGTAACTTAACAATGGCTGTCACACATCGACGATAAAAACCGATCGATAGTGAAATTTAACATTAATTATGTAGGTATACACTAGATTTCTGAACACAGTTCACTTTTTTTTTTAGATAGATATGAATCAGACAAGCTGAGAAGATCGAATGACGCAGAGCAGCTGCAGTGCCGGCCTTGCTCCTTATTCGGAGAATAACGTAGGTACGTAGTTTTTACGTATAGTTGTATAGATATAATAAATGTGATGTTTACAAACATCAAGTAGATTTACAAAGTCGTCGGTGGCTTAGTGGCTAAGGAGTAGGATTACGATCGAAAGTTCCCGGCTCGAAACTTAACCATTGCGTACACAACCGACGTGAACCCACTCTAACATAAGCAAGCTTTGCTGGAATGGTTAGGGTTCTAGAATGTGGATATAGGTTACCTACTTATACAATTGAAAATTGTTTGTACAACACATGTAACACCCAGACCAACACCATATAAATAATAGTATAATTTGTGCATAGAAATCATTCTTTGCATTGAGCGGGCGTCGAACCCGTGACCTTCGTCATAAAGTTGAACGCTCCACGGCACACAAGTCGTTATTTAGATTTGAATTGAGGGTTTTTGTACCCATAAGTGATCCTATAACTTTTAAATAGTAGTTAGGTAGCCCACTTAGTATTTGGTCAACTTGCAATTTTGATGTCCTGTCCAGTACGCAATTTAATAACGCTTTAGATAGGTAGGTAGGTATAACGGAAATAAAATTATTTTAAACAACTATAAACTTAAACGAAAAAAAAATTTATTTCGTTTACGTATTGGACTATTCACGACACGAATTATGACGTTTCACGATATAGAACGAGGTGGACCAAATGCGACGAAACGCAATCGGGACTCGGAACGGAACTCAACACTGAGATGATGATGAATGAAATGAAACTTTCGCGCTGTTTACTATAATAAAATAACACAGGTAAAACTGTACTGCACCGCTAGTATTACTTAATCTAATAAAGTTTTCTACCTTTGTCATCAATTTAATAGCGTTTACCATGTCACGGTTCATGTAGTTGAATCTATCGATCGACAGCTGGGGTATGCTGTCGACAGAGTTTTTCAAGGATAGAGACACTATCATACATATTTAAACAGGACGACAGGCGTGACAAATGACCTCGATTCTGCAGCAATGCCGTCTTCAATATTGCGGTGTTACTAGGGAAATAACTTTTTTAATTTCTTCTGTAATCCTCGGTAACATCGATTTCGGCTTGCTGCCGCGTCGGCAAAGTTGTTTGGTAAACGGTGTCATTTGTGGTTTTAAACCGACTTAAAAAAGGGGGAAGTTCACATTTCGACTGCGTTTATTTTTATGTTTATTTCAATTTGGTCTGTTGAAGTCGGTAATGGTCCCATAGGGTTCACATTTACTGACTGTTTTGAAAAGTGTGTGGCATCTTTGCTGTTAGTATTTTGGAGACTTTTAGATACCTAGGTATTTGCTGAGTCCCCTTTAGGAATAAACAAGAGGTACTTGCTTAATAATTTTTATTGAAAGAAAAAGTATTTAAAAACCTATTTAAGTAAGTACTTACTCCAATTTATTTTAATTGAAAATAATTGCATTTGTTGAATAATAATAGCTGGTCAGGGTCAAGGTCAACAGAGGGTTTATGCTTGAAGAGTCTAACAGGGTCTCTAATACCCTAACCCTAAGACCGCTAAGACCCTGGTTAAGATTACAAGGAAAAAAGAATATAATAATTTGAACCAGTCCCATTTTCAGAGTTCAGGTATATACAAACTAATAGGAATTTATTTCTTATTCTTTGCCTGTTTTATCTTATTGATAGGAATTAATAAGCAACTTTTTAGAATTCTTTGATCAAGCATCGTTATTAATTAGGGTTAGTCTCAAATCCACAATAAGCTAATAATAAGCCAATAAGCCAAGCATAGGTACTTGGCTTATTTTAGTTTCTATGGGAGCGATTGTCATCAGACCCGGAGAAGAAAGCTAACTTACACCATTATTATGCGGTGAGGTTGCCTTGAGATCTGAAAGTTTTGGTGAAGCCCCATAAACCTTATTTTCTTATCCACACTACACCGTAGTGGGTGTAGTGTGGATAAGTTCAACAAATTTAATCTCAAAGAGGGCCAAAATATAACAGAATATCTTGAATAGATAGAATCTTTAGAAAGAAAAAAAAAATTAACAACTTAATTTAAAGCCATAGGTAACTACTTATTTTTTTTTTGGGAAAATAAGTAATCACAGTCATACAATGTGTTAAAAATAAATGTATGAAAAAGATAGCAGAAGCAATAGATGAAAAAGTCTATTCTTAAAATAATATTTTCTCGCTTGACTGAACACTACTTGGTCGCTAACATGAAGCTATAGTCGCTAAGGCATGTGGCGTGGTTTACGTTAACAACGGAAAAAAAATATCGTCATATTATAAGGAACACGTGTGCAAGTTCAAATCTGCTCAATATCTGCTCAATATAACTTATAAATCCATAAGTAGATGTAGACCTGCGGGTACCTTTGTATAACAAGATGCGCATGTAAATTGTAAAAAAACAATTAAAACGTAACTGAATAATTTAAACTTACCCGCCATAGAGGCGCTGCTCATTCTTCCGCGTGTAAAATCAATCTTGACGAATTTTTTAAACACTTACAAAAACTATAAATATACAATTAAATTATTTTGACAACACTGAACTGACAGCCAAGTAAACCGTAAAAATTCTTTTTTCAGAAAAGAAATGACGAGCCCTGTAATTTAATTATGCCAGTACGAGAGAGATACATACAATAAGCCCTCAACAGATTTTCTTTGCATGTAAAATAAAATAAATAATACTCGAAGGCAGTTGTGTCGAATTCGGTATACTTATTTCGTGACGGTCATTTTATTTAGGTTAGAAACAAAATATTTATTGGGATCGGGATATTCAAATCTGAAACCATAAACTCCGACATTCAAACATGAGGGTCAATCCGCGGAAAACCAATAATTGCGAATATATGCTAATAATAAATTAGTTATCGTAATAGCTTTCTTTTTTTACTTTGCATGACATTTCCTACATATTTTCACGTAAGGCGCCGGTATTTAAAATAGTACACATCCTTTATTTAATTTTTTATTTCAATAAACACGCACCAAACGTCATCACCGTTTACAAAAAAAAGTCGAGTAATAAAGTTCCACAATTATTTCCCAAAAATTGTACTAGCACTTTCCGTTTTTTCTTTCATACTTCGAAAGTATACATTATCTACAATAACATAACGAACCATGATGTGATTTGATATCAAATATCATATAAAAATAAATTAAATAAATTTTGTCACGAAAATTCGTCATCTCCGTTGCGGCACCGTCAACATTGTATTCCTCGAAAATTCTATCTACCTAGCCCGATCTAGACGCCCTAGATCTCCTTTCCCAGTCTCTCTAATGAAGCGGAGCGCAGCGCACGTCAATTTTATCCACGCAGGAGTCTAAAAATTTTCAACTTACATTGCTTAGGGGCAGTGTGTCACGTATTTGCATCATCACCATTATCAGAGAAATTTAGGTAAGCACTAATTACTAGATCTTTTTAAAATACCCACGCTAACCGTAATTTATGTACAATACCATAAAAATGGTTGGTTGTGCTCTCTGCAGCATGGTATTTAGTTTAAAAAATCATAAGCTATCAAACGTCATAACCATTATCATCATTACCATTTATTTTCTATTAATGGTAATGATAAGAAGTGAATGGTAATGATATTGCTCAATGTGTTTTGTGTGTTTATCTCATGTAAATTCTGATTTGGGTGATGTTGAATGACCCTGGGCCACCGGGAAAGGGGAGTGGGGCAAGCATCGCCCGCAGGGTGCGTTCCTGGTATGGGCGCGAGTAGGCAGAGGCTATTCACCAGAAGCTGATAACCGTGATCCAAACGTAGGCCGGTTCAAAACAGCGTACATCAAAGCCACAAAGTAATGCTGCAAGAAGGCTCACATCAGAGCGGATGCCCAGTGCATTGCACGGCTTGGGTAGGCTTGTGGCGCACCCCACGGGTAGTTGTGGCTACTGGCACCTGGCCAAGGCCGTGCAACTACATCCTTATCAGGTAACGCCATATTCGTGCAGTGCTGCAATCACTCGATATCCGGCAAGCCAGTGGTCCCGATGGAATTCTAGCAGTGGTTCTACGTAAATGTGCAGCGGAGTTGTCTCCCATGCTTACGCGTCTGTACTGCATCTCTTACACTTCGGGCGCACGACACGCTTTCTCTATGCCGACGACCTGGCTCTTACGTCACAGAGTTCCTTTGAGGAGGTAGAGGCAAACTTGAATGCCGCACTCGAGGACTTGAGCTCCTATTACGACAGCAATGCGCTGAAGCCCAACCCCTCAAACACATCACCTTAGCAACGGGCAGCGTGAGCTTGACATTCAGTGGCGTGGTATCAACATCGTCCACTGCAAGCATCCCGAAATATCTGGGAGTTACTCTGGACAGGTCCCTCACGTTTAGGAAGAACTGCGAAAACCTCAAGCAGAAGTAATAACCTTGTTAAAAGGCTGACGAGTATAAACTGGGGGACCGCACCACACGTGCTGCGGGCAACGTTCTGTGTTATTCAGCTGGTGACGCTGGGCTAGTGGATGTAGCACTAAATGAGGCCTGCCGGATAATAACTGGCTGTCTAAAGCCGACTCCGGTACGGCTGCTATACCCACTGGCTGGCATTGCACCTCCCGGCGTTCGCAGAACTGTGGCATCATCCATGGAGTGGGGCAAACTGGAAGCGGACCACCGACACCCCATGCATGGCCACCCTTACGTACCACAAAGGCTGTAAAACCGAAAGAGCTTTTGGGTATGCGTCGCTACCGCTGACAGTGAACCCCCAATAGCCAGAGTGACTCGCTGGAGAGCTCGAAGTCCGTTTCCGACCCCTTTTGTTCCGTGGGCGGAAAGCCTCCCACCTGGACACGACCTTCCATGGGCCACGTGAAAGTCTCTAAATAGACTTCGGACACAGGTCGGCCGAAGCAAGGAGAATCGGTCAAGAAGGGGGTTCTCGGGCAGTACAAGCCTGCGGTGCGAGTGTGGAGTTTCCCCGCAGACTATGGCCCACCTAATAACGTGTGCTGCATGCCCATGTACTTTTTGCACACCAGAGGAACTCATGAGTGCCTCTGAGAACGCAATCCAGATAGCAACACACTGGAAAAGTAAAATCTGAGAGCAGAAATGCCATCGATACGATAGAAGAAGAAGAACACTTCGGGTACAGTACCGCCAGCTTGTGCAGCGAAGCGAATGTGCAGCCGATCCCCAAGGAAGGGGATCGGTCAGACCCGGCAATTATCAACCCATAGCCGTCAACTCAGTGCTGTGCAAGGTTTTTGAGCATATCATTAACGCACAGCTCATGCGTCACCTAGAGGATCATTCCCTAATTAATGATCGGCAATATGGCTTCAGGCCGAAACAGTCAACGGGTGATCTTCTAGCGTATGTCACCCATCTATGGGGTGAGGCTTTGGACAAGTATAGTGAGTCATTGGCTATCAGTCTTGACATTGCCAAAGCTTTCGATAGGGTCTGGCACAAGTGGATGCGGGCCGGAACCTCCACGTGGTGCACCTGGGCAACGGAGGCGAGCAGCGCCTCCCACTCGCCACGGGAGACGCTACTGCCTGCGGCCAATCTGGCCGGGTGGGAGCGGCCGTTTAGAGGGCTACTCCGAGGCTCTCCACGTGTCCCTTTGACTAGCAGATGGCACAGTGGGGAGCAAGCGGGGGGTGAGCTGATTGTCTGCGCGCCGACGGTTGGGTGACAGGACGGCCGCCTGTAACCCTACACCCCACCATCGGTGATATGGCGTGATGCTCGCCCCACCCCTCCTTTCGTGTGTCGCGGGGGCCATCTTAAAACCGTAGATGGCCCGGGGTCAGCTGGGGTGCGAGGGATATGCCCATTGGGTAACCTTACAACCTGGTAATTAAGACCCGAGATGGCGTGTGGTTTTAGTCGGTTCGATCCCGACATAACGACCCCCGATGCCCGACAGGGGTGGTATCCATAGGGATTTCCGCACGATAAAAAAAGGGTCTGGCCCAAATCACTTATTTCCAAGCTGCCTGCTTTTGGTCTATCTCCACTGTTATGCAGCTTGATTGAGAACTTCCTGCAGGAGCGCCGCATTCGAGTGCTCTGTGATAGGCGCAGGGGTCCGTTTTGTCGCCTACTCTGTTTCTTCTGCATATCAATGACATGCTGTCAGTAGGCAGCATTCACTGCTATGCAGATGATAGCACCTTACACGGACGATATCACGGTCACCCTGCGAACAAGCAGGCTGACGTAGGGGAAAAAAGACAGCTTCTTGTCACTGAGCTTGATCGGGTCCTGAATCACATTTCGCAATGGGGCTCTGAGAACCTGGTCGAGTTCGATGCCAAGAAGACGCAGGCTTGTGTGTTTACAGCAAAGGTATCTCCTTTCCTGCCCCTCCCTGCTCTTCGGGACACTCCACTGCCACTTCAGGATAACCTAGATCTACTCGGTATGGATATTCGCTGCAAACTGACTAATAATAACTACATCGAGAGCATCATCAAAACGGCCTCGCGGATACTCGGAGAACTGAACAAGGTGAGGCGGTTTTTCACGCCGGAGCAGCGGTATCTTCTATACAAGACACAAATCCGTTCCGGCGTAGAATACTGTTCTCATCTCGACGTACAGGCCGTATTATTGGGACTCTTCAAGTTACCAACGCTCTCGAACCGTTACAATTACGTCGAGGCATAGCCTCTTTGGCAGTTTTCGGAACACTCACCATGGTGAGTGTTCTAATGAGCTCCACCAACTAGTTCCATCCTCTCCTTTCCTATACAGAACAATACGTGCAAGGCTGAGATGTCACCCTCATACCGTGTTGAACAATGCCATCAAGAACTAAGAAGTTCGGTGCCTCTTTTATTGCCGCTCAATAAAGACCTAGATTTCTTTACCAGCCCACGTGATTCCTTCCTCCTACTACAGTCCCGGGTCCTTTAAGCGGGGCTCTAGCGGGGCGTGAAAAAGCATTTGATAAGGCCGTCAAATTGAGGGCCACCATTATGGCATGTATTTATGTAATGGGGACCTCCTTCCTGAGACTGTGCCTTTAGCTTACCATAGTTACCATCAGGTGAGGTGAAGTCATATTATTGACGTAACTGTCGGTTACGTCTATATGACTTCTACTAAAAGCAAAAAAGTTTATTTGCAATATTCTATTGTGTTTAGAGTGATTTAACAAAGGAGAAACAAGTGTTATTCAGTTTTTCATCATTCCCATTAACACATCGTCATTACCGTTATAGAAAAATCATTACCATGCTATAGACGTCATTACCATTTCAATTAAATAACTTTGAAGCTCAATAACTTCTGATTCTCTTGTTGGATTTTAGTGCCTCCAATAGTTTTGTAAAGGTTATTAAAAAACCTTAAAATTTATTGCGTTTGACACGCATTTCCGACAAGTTTCAAAAAAAGTTCAAAATAAATAAGAAAGAATCAAAACGGCGGATTCACCCATGAGCGTATCTAGGGAACAATAGGGATGCTTATTATGCTTAGGAACACGAAAAACTTATCGATACTTGGTGGGATCGAGTACAGTTTCCTTTTCAATACCGACACTTTTGTGTTGTGCTTGATTCTTTGTAATTGGTACTTTGAATTTTGGCAGTTAGCAAGTGTCACAATACATTATAACACCATGTTGTGTGTGTGTGTGCGAATTAAATATTTCTCTCTTTCTTTCTCTCATGTTTACAAATATATTTGTGTAGGTAATCTATCTATACTAATTATAAAATTGTTAAGTAGGATGTGTCTGTTCATAAAAATATTTATAGTTATATGAACGATTCTGAACACAAAAATAATTTTTATTTGTAATTATTTTCTGTTTGTTGCGCAATGGCAAAAACTACTAAACGGATTATGATGCGGTTTTTTTTATATGAAATGTTATAGTCAGACTTGAAGTCTTACGCATGTTAGGTTTAAGTCGTCATCCCTCATGCCTAAGATTTTCGAAAATTCGCTTGCGAACGTGCAATTATTTGGGTATGTACCGTCGCAGCCTCCCTAAGCAAGTCATGTGAGTAATCACCTGGCTTGGCACTCTCGCACATCCGCACATTATAGTCCAGTGACAAAACCATCGAAGCGAAACACTACTCATATATTTTTCATAGTTGCTAGCTTTAGTTTGTTTAGTTATAACAAGTTCATCGCCAGTGCGACAAGTGCCATAGTTGAGGTTCCCAGGTACCCAGCTCATTATGAGTTTTGTAGTTTCATCCTTCTTGTGTGGTGTATCAGTGTTATATTGGTAAAATACTTAGGTAGGTGACATATAGGTGTCGCGCCAAATTTTTTGGCCACTCTGAAACTTAGAAAAACAGCTTGAGTCAACTACCTACATGTCTCTATCTCACTCTCTGTGGGCCAACTTCTCTTTCGTGTATTTGTACAATGCTGCTATCTTCTTATTAGTATCTCCTAGTAAATTATAGAAATAGACCATACTAACCAAAAATGCAAGTAAAATGATTTATAAATAACTCTTTAGTTCGACTACAGTTATTTAACGTGGAAATTGAAAAATTATATGCCATTTATTATGCATGATTGGGTTGTCGAATCAGGAATCAGTGAATTATAGCTTGTCTATTTAGTCGTGAAAAGAATGTTTGAGGAACTAACATTAAACATGTGAGTGGCAACACCAAACATAAGTACGTCAGTTGTCAATACTTATCGTCGAACTATAGTTTTCTTCTCTTATTTTTAATTGTTTTCATTAAACTGCAATACATTGAGACCAAACTACGCATAAAAGGTTGAGAAAATGAGTAAAGGAAATCAGAGTGGTGCGTGGGAAGTGATTTTTAAAGTTTTCCAGCAATGAATCACGGATTACTAAGCTGGACAATTTTATGGGATTTTGGAGGACGTTATTGATCGAACAGCATCTTTGATGGGTATGTAATCATGTTATTATTTGTTTTGAATCTGTCTGAACTTAAAAATCTACTGAATTTACGATTTGAAGGCAAAAAAGGCAATGTTTACATTGCAAATTTTAGGTTAGATTAAAAACTGTCAGTAGGTCATTTTTATAGTGCGATCAAAATTTTTGATATGATGGTACAACTTGTTCAATCTGTACCAATTTTTTATTTGAATTAATTACTTAAGTCAATAACTTGTTGCCATTCAGTAATTAATTATTAAATTATTATTTTTACTCTTTACAGGAAAATCAGAGTATAGTTGGCGGATAGTTAAAGAAGGTTTTAAGAATGATGGAAAGTTTGAAACTCCTGGGAAACACATGAAAGGTCGGCCGAAGAAAGAAATGGATAACTTTAATATTTGTGGTGACAGTGGTGACTGTACTGCTGAAAGTGGCGATGAAACACATTTCAATATTTAATATTTAAAATCCGGAGTGATTATTCTTTGTAACTGATTGAATTTATTAAATGATTAAGTTTGAGTTTCAACTAACTTTATTCTGGATCTGGTTCAATCTGGTTCAAAACTTTATACTGCACCTGGTATAATAAATAAAACAGAAACAATATATTATGACTGCACAATGTGTTTTATTTTATTAACTCATTTTACTAGGAACGAACTTCTAGGATCAAGATCATTTTAGTCGCACTATATAGGGTTGCTACATGAAGTTCAGCAGCGCCCTCATTTAATTTCACGACTTTCTAGACAAGCTATACATTCCCATTTTCTAAGGATTCAGTAGGTAATGTGGCAACATTGGTACTACATGTCAACTATCAACAAACAATATGGCGGCTGTTTATGTTTGCTTCAGTTTTTAACATATTATTATTTAAAGATAATTATAAGTATAAACTCAAAAAAAGGTGCAAAATTGTATAGTGCGTGGTTGTGGTAGTACGTGGCGTTAAAGGCGTAATATATAAAATTCCACGCGTAAGTGTTTAAACTTGTTTAAATGGTGTTTTCTTGCTTAGAAGGTTACCATACTAAGAAAGAGAAGTCAGCCCACACAGAGCAAGATAGTAATTACAGATAGTGCTTCAAGTAGGTATTGGAAGTGTGGCCTGCATGTTTATCTATAGCTTCATGCTACTAATCTATCAAAAAAATTATCATAGTAAGTAATAATAAAAAACCGACAAAAATAATTTAATTGCGACTATACTGCCAGAGAACAGTACCACAGCGTGTAACAGGTAACACTTACAGTTTGCAATGCAAGATGGTGGTAAATACAATAACGCGCATGCGTAACACCCCCACGCTCTTCGTTCGTACTACTGGTACCAAATTTTCTTCACCATGCATAGTTTCACACTAAGTTCAGAGCGGCCAAAACTTCGGCGCGGTCATAAACCTAAGTAGCTCTATCTACTTATATAATAAATCAATACTCAATATCTATCGATATATTATTATATCGATAAGAATCGGGTATCCCTAAAAGTGCCATTGCCATTTGTCAAGAATGTCAATTTTGACAATGTCAAATATCAACCAAGAAGAGACGTTTGACTAGTAGTGGCAAATATATTAGATAACTGTTTAAATATTGCCATATTAAAAAATAACTTAATAATGCATTATGGCCGAGCCAAATAACCTGTTATCAAACAATGGAGAAAAAAAAAAGTAACTTTCTTCACTATTCTTCAGTCATTGTCAGATTTGTCAAATGTCATCAACGCTGTCAATATTACGTACTTACTTTAGGCTAATAACAGTAATAACGAAAACGAAAAACGATAAACGGTAATTGAAACTGTCAATTTTTCAAGGACAAAAGGACAAATAACAAAAACGAAAAACGATAAACGGTAATTGAAACTGTCAATTTTTCAAGGACAAAAGGACAAATAACAAAAACTGATTTCTACCTAATAATGTATAGGAAGGAAAGTGTTGTATTATTCATTATTATTATTTAAACTGTCAAAATAATACGTTTAGAAATTATCTCTACGATGTGTAGAGATAATTTCTAAACGTATTATTCAGGTTTATTAATTTATATAATAAAGCTTATCTTGCGATAGAAGGAAAAATGGCTGTGGTGGTAATTTAATTTTTGTCTTTTGAAGTAATAATACTGAGATAGTTTTTTGTTTTAATACTAATTAGAATATATATATATAATTTTTCGATTAAATTATAAATTTCTTTTTTAAAATTCAATATTTATTCAGTACGTCCAAGGAAGTTATAATAATAAGTATAATGATACTTATTATAATAATATTATAATAAGCTGAATTTATTTAAAAAATCTTTTATGTGCTATATTGCAAAGGTATAATTATTTAATCTGATCTAAATATAATTGATGATAGTAGTGATCATTATGGAATAATACAAAATTATGTTTCATTTATAATGATATAATTTTCTAACAATATTTTTTATTTTATTTTATAGTTCTAACAATATTAAGTTGATATATATCTAGTATAATATATGTCTATAACGCCTATGAATGACGTGTCGCCTCGTTGGACATTTTGTATGAAAATAAATTTCATTCATGAAATTCAGGTTATCGAATCTGAATTCATAACGTTTCTGATCTGGAATCCGAATCTGGAAACCGGACAAGCCTGCTCGTTTAAACGACGCTGGGTAGCATGATCCTACGCGAGCCGAGCCGTCCGTGAAGATGCCCAATTCTTGAAATTAAAAACGTCGCGCGCTCTGTACCATCTGTATAGCGAGTTTGCGTGGCGTTTATCTGGACCATAAAGTTCTTGAGTACGTCTATAGTCTATTCTATTGTAGTTTCAAATCACTGACCTGTATAAGTACTCTGGACTGGCGATCAGTTCCACTACAGTGTGCCTCATTGAAAATCGCCATTTTGGCAACCTGTCTTGGTATCGATGAAACTTTTTCAAATATCACTGTTTCAACTACCTACTTCAATTTGAAGTATTTATTAATGATAAATACCATTTTAATATGTTAATAAAATTATTTGTAGTACATAATACCAAGCCTTTTGTGTTTAAAAGTATACCTACGAATTTTGACACTGGATAGAAAATTACCGATATACATTTTGACATCCCTACTAGACATTATTGGTTATGAAAATATTATTAAAATCCCCTAACTCGAAGGGTATTCGCTTATCATAGTAAAGTGTTTGAGTGTTAAATTCTTATATTTACTTACTTGTGACAAGAAACATCACTGCCCTTCTCTTAATATCTGTTATTTTCTATATGATAGCCAGTCTAGTGATTATTATTACAGGTCAGTGTTTCAAATCAAATAGAGTACATTTTAGAATAATTGTAACATTTAGACTTAATTAAATATTACTATATTAATTTAAACTGCCTGCATATCCATTAAAATAATTTTATCGTATAATGGGAATCACAATAGCAACGAATGATAAATATTTCGACAGTAAAAGTCGAAATATTTATTGTTTTCTGTAATGGCTGACCATAGAGACTTTAAAAAGTAGAAAATAAAAAATTGTCTATGCACAACATTATGTGACTGATGTGACAGCTTTAGGCTAATAAAACGAAAACAAAAAACGAAAAACGAAAAACGAAAAACGAAAAACGAAAAACGAACAATAAATTGGTAATATAATTGAAACTGTCAAATTTTCAAGGACAAATAACCAAACTGATTTCTACCTAATGTTTAGGAAGGAAAGTGCCAAAATAATACGTTTAGTTTAGAAATTATCTCTACACGTCATTCGCGTTTTATTAATTTATAATAAAGCTTATCTTGTGATAGAAGGAAAAATGGCTGTGGTGGTAATTTAATTTTTGTCTTTTAAAGTAATAATGCTGATATAGTTTTTTTTAATACTAATTAGAATATATTTATGAAAAATACGTTTCATAGGTTTAATTACTAATTTGTAAAACTAATTTGAACCCATTTTCATAACCCAGTATTTTTCAATTAAATTATAAATTTCTTTTTTAATATTCAATATTTATTCAGTACGTCCAAGGAAGTTATAATATTAAATATAATGATACTTATTATATAATAAGCTGAATTTATTTAAAAATCTTTTAGGTGCTATATTTCAAAGGTATAATTTTTAGGCCCTAATCTTTCTAATGACGTAAATAATCTCAGAACCACTTTAAATTCAAAATATATACTTTTGATATAATGGGACTTCAAAATATAGAAAAAAAATACAATATGGATGAAGTGAGAACAGCTGCCAAGTACATTAGGATTGTTCAATAATTCTCATTGTATCATCTTATCGATTACCAATACGAAAATAAATAGTATTCTCAAAAATACACCAGTCGTTACATTTTTTTCCGTTGTCAACATTACCATTACCAACCTAACAGGTCAGCAACATTGCCAATGGAAAAAAAGTCGTTAAGGAAAACTATCTATGGCCATGTTGTCATAGACAACATGACCATAGAGACTTTAAAAAGTAGAAAATAAAAAATTGTCTATGCACAACATTAAGTGACTGATGTGACAGTAGGAGTAGGTAGGTATAAAAATATAACAGTAATAATTTAAGAACTGTTTACAACAACGGTTATCTTCCAACAACGTAACAGGCCAACGAAATATTTAAATATAACTGGTAATGCCACCACTACGTTTGACCTCTTTGCGTGCGTTTGACTTTTTACTATTTGATTTGAGGTTATGTTTTGAATTAAAGAAGAAAACATCTAAATTCTTAAAGGTACTAACAGATTACTGAAAAGAATAGTATCAGGATAAATTAATTGAAAGCTGTACACAGATTGGACAATGGCGCCTGGTAAAAGAGGTGGTGTACACGGCAAGCGCTCAAATCATCATGTTAAACGAGATTATGCCGAAAAACTGAATGAATTGTCCATTCAATCTACTACCGAAAGCGAATCAAACGAAAGTGACTCTGATAGTGAAGGTATTGAGGCTGCATTTCCTGTAAGCATGTGGGACTTAAACCACTGTGATCCTAAAAAGTGTTCAGGCAGAAAACTACTGCGACATAATCTCATTAAGAATCTAAAACTGGGACAACGCTTTCAAGGTTTGGTATTATCGCCCGTAGGGACCCAGTGTGTTAGCCCTAACGATAAAGATATAATTGAAAAATCTGGCTTGGCTGTGATTGATTGTTCATGGGCTAAAATTGACGAGACACCTTTTGGGAGAATGAAATCCCACCATCCAAGGTTATTACCTTTTTTAGTAGCTGCCAATCCTATAAATTATGGGAAACCCTACCAATTAAGCTGTGTTGAAGCGTTAGCAGCAGCAATGGTTATCACCGGACATAAGAAAGAGGCTCAGTTCTATCTATCGAAGTTTTCGTGGGGCCATTCTTTCTTAGAACTTAATTCTGAAGCCTTAAACTTGTATGCGGAATGTACAGATAGCAAGAGTGTACTAGAAGCTCAAGAAAAGTTCTTGGAATCTGCACAAAATGAAAAAGATGATAGACCGATGTGGCCTCCGAGTGAATCTGATACAGAATCAGACGATTCATAGTATTAAATTCTATGTTCCTATAATATTGTATAATATTGCTGTTTTTATTATGCTTATTGTAATGTAACTAAATTTTAACTAAATAAGAGTATTGAGAGAGATAATTGGATTATTAAGATTGAATTGTTAGATGCCCAAAAATTGGGAAGTATGTTTATATAGGTTGACATGTTGGTGTGTGATGGTATGGTTTCTCGGTCTGCAATTCCACATCCTGGTGCGGTTTTTGTGTGTGTGATATATGCAAGTAATATAATATCTATGCTCTTAGAAGTAGATAAAAAAGTTGATAACAGTTTACTTTTACTATCAGGTCAGCCATGTGTTTTCTATCCAGGTCCACATTCAATGACTATTTATACTAAGAATATTTTAAGAAGGTAATATTGTAAAAACATTTTATTAAAATACCTTGACTACTACTGATACTGATGACAAGATTTTTTTAGTTTCATTTTCTCCTGCTGCAGTTAAAAAGATGTAGTTATTCAGTACTTACCTATAAATAAATAAAATCACAAGACGAATACAAAACAAAAGGTGCAATAGGTGTTATCAAAGACCATGATAACTGTTATCATGGTCTTTGGTATTATTGATAATATTTTATTTCAAAAGCGCCCTCTCTGTGATTATCATTGAAACTACAAAGCCAGCTGACCACAACATTACCCAGGCATCCATGTTATGTTTAACACAATTAGTAAAAGTTGCTCAAGGCGATTGATAGATGGCGCTCTCTACAAGTAAAAAAAGTTTTAAGGTCCGTGCGGTGGGTTTCATTTCAAGTCAAGTTTCGACTCTATGCTTGTGTTCGGATTCGCCGTTCGTTTAGTTTGCTTTTGCTATCCGAGAGTGTGAGTCGGTTATTGTTTGGTGCAGTGGCGAATATAAACTCGCGGAATAACTTATTTATCAGTAACTTACTTTTTGAGTGATCGGTTGGTGTTTGCATTAGTGTGTAGTGTTATTTGAGTGAGTGTATACTTATTGGGACTGTGGACTTCTTGAGACTAACTTCAGGAACTTCGGTAAGTTAAGTTTGTCCGTTGACTTCAATGCAACCTGTCACGCAGGTGTCTCGCAAGCCGCAAGTCACTCACCTCTGATGAATACCTACCTAAATGATCTCCTGCATGGGGCAGTTAGAGCTTTTTGTTTAGTTATGCCAAGTTTCTGTAATTTTTATAAACTTTACAGCTCTACATAAAGCGCATTATTTACTTATCGTTTAGTCTTATTAACCTGTGCTTAAGACATGCCACTTTGTTGGTAGTTAAATCGTTCCTATTGAAACCTTAAAAGTTTTGTCAAACCAAAATATCCATAAATACCGTAGAGATTATAATCTAAAAATGCGTTTTATCAATCGACTCGTTCTCATAATTATAAATACCTACGCGGTTTAGTACTGCACAGCACATAATAATAGGTATATTCTAACTGGAAAGTGGAATTAGTGAGAGGATTTTGCCTTTATTGGCTAAGCCATGCTTCGCAAACTTAAAAAAAAACCTACCAAACCAAATAAGTAGCTATGTATATGTGTATAGGTACACTCTAGTCTGAGAGGTACCTACACGTAACTTTTCGCACTTTCGCAGTCATGCATACCTATTACTTTGTACTCCTAATAGGTTTATGGTAAATTTCTCATACGTAGGTACCTTTATCTCGGACAAGCACGTAGGTAAGTACCTACCTACCTATTACCACATTTACCACTTTAAGTGTACGAAAGACTTATATGTATATACCTACCTATATAGTACCCTTAGTACCTACCTAATAACAAATATAAAATCTAAAATCCATAGGGCCGCAGTAAATGAATTCCTATGCTAGGTACTATGCCACCTAAATGATAGGTAAGTAGGTGTAAAAAACACCTACAGGGGATTCCCGACTAACCGTGTGCGGTGTGTGTGACACAGGTGAAACTGTACCTATACAACTACTAGGTACCTATACCGTCGGTATACTTACCTGCTAGGTATATAAACAAATAAAGTACCTATACCGCGGCCATAATAACCATCGTGTTGTGTTCCCGCCGGTAGTTAGGGTAGCCAGAGCTCACTGTACCCCTCCTCCCCCCACCCCTAGCTAGACTCCCCACCCCATCCTAGCCCTCCCCTCTTCCCTTCAGGGTAGGCAACGTCCATAGGCCACGGTGACCGCTTCCCATCATCGGTGGGCCGTGTGCTTGTTTGCCACCTACGTGGTATATAAAAAAAGTAGTTTTGGGTACTATTAAGTATTCTGTGGTTTTGGTAGTTTTATTTAAAAGTGCCGGAAGAACTCAATATCGACGGAAATAAGTAGCAAGTTCTCGGTTTCTAGAAAAAAATACGCTTTGCGAACATTATTTTTATCACTAGATCAGCTTGTGTTCGTTCATAATCAAATAAATAGGAAAGTACTTATTAAATGAAGTTCTATGGTAGAGTAGATCACATTACCCGTGTACGTGTTCTGGACGTATAGGTACCTACCTACGTGTCAGACCAATATGGATTGGATTCTACCGGAGGAATGTGTTCTTGGCATCTTCAGTGCTGGATCCAACGGAGCGAAATGGCCGCAAGGGAAATACAAGAGTCAACGTTTCGATAGAAACTAGGTATAGTGCACGGCATCTAACTTGACAAGATTTTGGAGTAGTGTGGGCCCTCAGACTAGAAGAATTCTCGTAGTCTGAGTGTGGGCCCTACTACTCCAAAACCTTACCAAGTTAGATGCCGTACACTATACTTGTTTGTGGCATAATGCGTCGCATAGAAACAAGTATAGTGTACAGCCTCAACCAGCATCTAACTTACCACCGCCATGACCATGCTGTAATGTACTGTACCTACAGTCAATGGAAGTAACCTTGAACCGTTAGTATGGAAACGAATGCCGCCAAACCCCACACATAAGGGCTAATCACATCAAACTAAATTGTGACGGCAACGAACAAGCTTAAAAGTAAAAGTCAATTTGTGGTTAAAAAAGACACAAGTTATGCGTTGATGGCTTAGTGGTTAAAGAGTCAGCCTTGTGATCGACAGGTCCCGGGTTCGAATCCTGGTCATTACACACAATTACACTTCCGACGTGAACCCACTTCTAACTGATATTCTGACCGAATCGAATGACGTTTGTTTGCCACCACTGTAGGACTTGTATTGTCCATAAAGGATTTTATCTTAGCATGTACTGGGCCATGTAAACTAAAAAGAAACCATTTATTTTATAATATGCGAAATGTTACATTTGACACGCGTCACATTTTTTTACTACATTTCGGTGGCATTTACGGAAAATTCTGATGTGAATTAAATTGGAAATTTTCTTGTTGGAAAACAATACATAATGATGCACAGAAGTTAAAGGAGTAAAAATGTAACATAGTGCCGAATTACACTGGTTTAGGTCCCGGCCCGTTGGGCTGATATGGTGGAGTTATTTGCGCAGTAAGTTCGGCTTCAGAATGTAACTATCCTCTCTCGCTCTCCTATACCCCAAGGACCCCAAGCATGAACGTATAAAACGTATCTATGGACAAAATGAGCTGCGTGAGTGAATTTTGGGTTGCAACGTGTTACCCAAATATGATTGAAATGTGATTCCTGGATATTTTTTCAAGCTGTCACTACGGTTTTTACACCATTGCATTATTGCATTTTTACACCACACCTACAAGACATGTTGCATTTTTAATTTTTTTTCGCTACGTAAACTGACTGAACCGATTGAGATTTTACCGCGTAATGACTGACTAGTATGACTCTGTGTTATGTATTTCATTTTTACTCTACTTTTATAATACACCTGTCAATAACTGAGCTCTGAGAAATGCACTCAATATCATTCTTTAACCATGAGATAACTTTTTATTGAATATGATTGTGAACTTGCTTTTCAGATAAAAATGCTATAATGCATCATTTTGAACTATTGGACTGTATTGGGAAGTAGTGATTAACAAATATTGTGGACGTTTCACCTGCTGAAACAAATTTAATGGCGGTGATGTAACATTGAAGACCAATACAGCAATGAAACCAGTGCACGGGGACACCGTGACGAACGATAATAGTTCCTCGAGTGCATGGTGCAGTTATAGCAATCAATCTGGTGTATCCTTTAGACGTTTATCCACCCTTCAAGGTGGTAAACCCGACCGAATTTTACATGAAAAGTACATACCACTGAAAGAAAATAATTTATTAGAAAAACTAGTGAAAACCAGGGTTCTATATGAAGAGCTTAGACATCAAATACTATCTAGTAGTCTTAGCACAACTGGTAAGCCAAATTTAACACCGGGTAAATCAGATTTAGGGGCGGGTAAGCATGTCTTAAAAGCGAATAAGAGTAAAATTATTGAGTTAGTGGATTTAGTAGATAAAGGTGTTATTTTGAGACCGGAAAAATTGTGCGAATGTTGTGACTGTAGCAGTTATAATACTGAAACAAGACACAAATATGGACCTAAAGAACGTAGACAAAGACAAATCCACACTGGCGGCTGCTTAACCTCAAAATCGAGCATTATTTCGAAGAAAACAGCTATTAGAGAATCACGTTTAGAAATCAGATTCAAAACAAAAAATATCAAGTCTGATCCGTGTACTTTTCAATTTAGCGAATTTTTCAAACATAAATCGAGAGAAGCGTTAGCGAAGCGAGATCACGGGAAACCGTACTTTAGCACGTGCAGAACATCTAATAAGAAATCACATCATAAATTGAAACGCTCTAAACCCTATTTTATGGACGTAGCTAAATTATCTGTTTCGAAAATAAAACAGCAAACGGTTAAAGATGTGAAAAACGCGAAATCTACGGCAAAAAAATCTTTAGAACCCATAATAAACCAACGGCAGTGTTTGAAAACCAAGCCTTGTTGTTATTCAAACATTACTCAAAATACGCTGATTACGAACAAAGAAAATGACTGTTTATTAACGAAGGATCTCGCTTCGAATGTAGATGTAAAACTTAATAAAAATTGCTATATGGGGAATTGGAATTATAAAATTGAATGTCCTAATGAAAAATATCCCAGAGATAATTCGAGAAACGCCAAACATAGAATATCAGGTGTTAAGGAAAGTTTGCCGTTTACCTTGGATATAAAGGTAAAAGCAGAAAAAAATACCATTAAGAAAATGGAAATCAATCTGTGTAAATCTTGTAAAAAAGATACTGCGGACAATCATGACGGCAGTTCAGAAATTGTACAACTGAATGAAAATTTTAACATAATAGCATTAAGCCAGATAATAAACTCAAAAAAATGTCCTTTGGTTTTAAAAGGACAGAATAAACACTTTATGACAAAAAACAGCTTGTCGGCAACTAGTTCTAAGCGATCTATACCACTATTATCAATTGACTCCACACCTCACATAGATTCAGGATTGTTATTTAGTGAAACCAATTACAAGACTTTTGAGAAAGCATGTTTACGTTGCAGAGTAGTTCAACCTGAACCTTCATGCGGTAACAAATATGAAAATTCATATAAAACTAACACTATAAAATCGTCTTATTTTTGTAACGATTGTAAAAAACCAGATCGTATCACTGTCGGAAACAAATATCTAGACCATAATAATTATTCGAACCCATATCAAAGTACAAGTGAGAAATCATCAAGTTCTATTTTTTCTAAGAAACTCGCTAATTCTACTTATTTTAACCTACTTGATGGAAAACTGTTACTTGAAAATAGGACCATAAATCCAGATCAACTGATAAGTGACATGAAAAAAGATCGTCGAAATAATCATAAGAAATCAAAAACATGTGATAAACGCATAATAAACACCTACAATTTATCTCAACAGTATAAGGAAAAACATAACTTTGTCGGAAAGCTAACTGAAAATAAACAAAAAAGAATAAGCAAAAATAAAAAAAATGGGAGTCATGCGCTCCACAAATGCATTTGCACATCCAAACTCAAAATCACGAACATTAATAATGACAAGAAAATATCATTTAATACCTACACAGAAAGTATGCAATCTAAAACTTATCAAATTTGTGGGAGTAACTTTCCTAATTTTAAAAATGCATTGCAACAATGTGAACAATTTCAATGCACTGGTGGACATTATTCTTCGAAGTCACTGATAACGCAAAACTCGTACACTGTATGTAATTTAACATCCAAATCACTTGATAGGCTTAAAGAATGCCGATTTATAACAAATCCCTTGCAACTTAAAATATCGGATTCTGAAAATTGTTCAATCGCACGCAATCATGAGACTAATATCGAGTACTGTTGGCCTATACAACATGAGAAATCAAAAACAGAGTCCTTTGTAGATAATACGAAATACCAATTGAGAAAACATTGTTTACGTAAATGCTTGTGTTCTTTTAAATTAGATACTAAAAATATAAAGCATAGTATTTCAAAACCTACCACATTTTGTAGAGCAACTGTGATGTCTTTGGATCGCTTTGCTTTAGGTCCTCAAATGCTATCTAAATTCGAAGAAGTAGATCAATCTTCTATCATTGCAACAACTTTGCCCCATTACCTCCGGCAAAGAGTTATAAATACTCCTAGTAAGAAAACAGGAACTAGCAATGTTTATGAAAAAAATCTGCCCAGTCAAACACCAATTAAATACAGAAAAGCTAAATCTACTTCTGCTTTTTTAACACAATCCATTTCCCAATCATTAAAAACTAAAAAAGTATACTCGTGTTTTGATGCTTACAAAACAGAATTTTCTATCAAAACTTACAAACTGAAAGAAGTTAATGAAAAACAGCAAGTCGAATCACAGAAAGTTATTAAAAATGTCGGAAATTGCGTTACCGTTAGTGATTTATTTAGGGAAACCTTTTTGTCTGCTCCTGATTTTACTCTTAAAACGTCAAAATACCTTAACAAGAAAAATAGTGACGCGATTCCTTTCAAAGAAAATTCTAGAAGTACACTACGTTCACGAAATTATAAACTTATCAAAATTCAGAAAGAGATATATCTGATGATTAGCACCTCTCCTAAGTACCGGTTCTCAACTTTAAAATTAGAAAAGAGTAAAGATATAATCAATAGTAATTATGCTAGTAATGATTTAGGCAGAAATATTGACAACGGAAGTAGGCACCACATTATGAAGACAGTGACACAAGGATCCCAATGCAATCCCGAATCAAAAAGTATATATGAATCGAAAACTATGCATGAGTATCTTAACAATATTTTACCAGTCACAGATAAAAGTAAAGATCCTATCGTTGATAAAAACCCTAGTAAACAACAGTACTTTGAAAAAAACTCTTCCAGTATTATGTCGTTATCATCATCAACTGTAATTCAAATTAGATCAAGGGACCAAAAAGTTAAATCACAAATTAATTGTAAAGTCATCAAGAGTATTTCTTCAAAAAAGATAAATGTAAAAACATCTAAGGAACATTTTCTGGTTATGGAGGAACCCTACGAAATTAGAACAATGAAAAGTAGAATTGATTTTCCTTCAAAAATAGTCACACCTAATCCTCATCTTACTGGCGTTTCGTCATTGTTAAAGTGTTGTTTTTGTACTATGAATCTACAAGTAGATGGTAAAAGGGAACCAACAAACTTGCCATACAAACTTCAACCTTACGAATGTGCACCATATGATTGTGTACCATACGAATGTGACCCCTATGAATGCCAAAAATTAATAATAAAACGATTAATGCAGAAGAGGTCAAGTATAGCTTCAACAGAAAAGAAAGTAAATTCTAGTTCTACCAAAACTTCAAAAGCTAGAACACTACAGTCATCCTCGATGCAGAGACCAAAACAGATAAAATGCCAGTGCAACCGTCAACGGACCTGTCACTGCGCAGAAGCTTTTGGGTCACATTCTATAACGCCCGACAAGCATTTGAGAAATAAAGGAATAAGAAACGAAACGCATTCGAATATGAGAGAAATGCATCATAAAGCATCATCGGTCTCACCAATATCAAAAAGAAGCACATTCCGATTACAAAAAACTAACAGAGGCCAATCTACAGAATTAAATCATAATTACTCAGTCTTATTGCCATATCAATGTGAACCTAACATTTGCATTCCTGGTGAGTGTGACCCTATTGATTGTCTAGAGTTAATAAATACAAGAAAGAAACGTGCAAAAGACATACAAGATGTCGAATCTGCAGCGTTAACAAACACACCTATTTCTCGCTTGTCGTCTAACATGAGAAAACACACACATCGAGATCAGTTAATTCAATCAAAGTATATTAAACCGGCTAGATCCAGAGACTTAAAAGCAAGAATAAGAGAAGTGAAATCTAAACATACTGTCTCAGTAAACAAACCATCCACCACACCGGTGAGACAAGCTGTCAAAATTAGCTCAAGTTTTAATTTCAGTGTAGAATTTTATAAAGATAGTAATAATGATCATGTTAATCGTCCTAAACGAAGTTCAAGGAATGTAATTTCTCAAACAGAGAAGATAAGAAAAGATTCGTTTCCAGATGCAAAAAATGTTCTCAACACTAGTTCCCATGCAGACTCGCTTAAACGTGAACAAACTGCTGTGACACGATCATTTCTGAAACGTTGCTTTTGCGCTCCAAGGTTACAAGGTTTTAAAAAAAAGCCAAGAAAAAGTTATAAGAATGTTAGTTCAGGAACACATGAAAAAGCTCCTTTGAAGACATTAGGGGAATCCGTTACGATAGTAAAACCAGTTAAGACACAGACAAGATCCCAAGGCTGTGTATGCAAAAGTAGTTTTGCGCAAAACCAATGTAAATGCTTAAAATGTATGTGTGCAAGGAACTCCATAGATAAAGGATCCGGGACTGAAAAATATCAATGTCAATGTTCACAAATATGTCAATGTCCACCCGAGACTAAGCGACGCCGAGTAAAGTCAATCTCAAACGCTTCTTCGAGAACTTCAAAAGCACGATCCACACAGTCTATGCGCCAATCTACGCCATCTCTCAAATTAAGACAAGTAGAACCAGCCTTATCACCCGACGCAACGAATGAGGAGCAACCAATGGAGGTTTCTTTTCACAGGCAAGCTGTAAGAATTGGTTCCACTTTCAGCTTTGATATTGAATTTCATAAGGATCAGCTATTTCCAAACGACGAAAAAGTTCAAGCGGCTGCTGAAGCTATTAAGTCAACAAGAGATAAAATGCACGACGTGAATATATCTAGGCATAAATTATATAAAAGTTTAGAAAATTCTTTTAATACTCTTTCCTCTGAAATTAATAAAGTTAAAGTTGTAGGTCCAATGCTACGGAAATGTTTTTGTACTTTAAAACTACAAGATGAAAAAAATAATCAACAAGGTAGTCAATCCCTAAGTCCATATTATTCTATGTCTACTTCTATGCACAAAGGAACAGGGACACCTGTTAGACAACCAATAGCAAATTTTCACAATAGAGGTGTAATGACAGTCTACAAATTAAGAACGTATCCGTATAAGTTGGCACCTCATGAATGTGAGCCTGGTGTATGTGTTCCCGGGGAATGCGATCCTTATGAGTGCTTAAGACGCATGAATAGGCGTCACACAGGTACAGGTACAGATAGTTATTCAACAAAATCTGCATTGAGTATGACGGGACCTGGACGTAGACATCGAGATAATAGAGTGCAGTTTTCTCCAAGAGAACGAAGATCGAGCACCCGGGATGGATATACTGGGAGATCTCGACCAATGCCAAGACCACGTAATAGTGGTTTTGAAGTTCGCCAAAAACCAAGACCAAATCGTTCTAACAGACAAGCCGTAAAGATAGGTTCTAATTTTAGTTTTAATGTAGAATTTTACAAAGATAGATCTAAAGGTGGTGGTGCTCAAGGCCTGGAAGGTGGCGGTGCTCGAGGCCCTAGAGGTGGCGTTGCTCGAGGCCCTAGAGGTGGCGGTCCTCAAGGTCCTAAACCTTGTCCCAAGCCCTGTCCCAAACCATGTCCTGAACTTTGTCCTAAAACTTGTCCGAAACGTTTTGTGAGTAGTGGAACAGATGCCTATAGCGTAAGTCGTAGAAATCAAAAAGCTCAACGCAGACAAGGACACACACGAAACAGGGATTCGCAAGTCTGGGGGAAAAAAATGCGCTCGACTATGACGGGGGTAGGTCCTTTTCTGAAGAGATGTTTCTGCACGTTGCAGTTGCAAAGACGTCCACAAAAAGAGATACAACATAGAGAACAGAAGAGATTGGACTCGGAAAGTAGTTCAGTTGGCACCGAAACAGCTAAATATCGACCACCAGTAAATTATAGGGAACAGGGTACTCGCCCTAGAAAAAAACAAGCAAATCATGAAAAAAGAAGACTTGATCCAAACGAATGTGAACCTGGTGTATGCATACCTGGCCGTTGTGATCCTTATGTTTGTTTGGAAAGGATCAAAAAACGAAGAATGCACTCAAAAAATGTAGGCCCAGGTCGCCACAAACTTCATTCCGTTTCTAGTTCTGCAGCAGATCCTTACCGACGGCATAGAAACCGCTCAGTTTCAAGTTCTATGATGGACCATACGAGACCTCACCGACATAATAAAGGTCAGAATGCCTACAATCATACTAGAAATGAAAGACCAATAGCAAGAGAACATAGCCCATATCCCCGTGATTACCACGCTGCTCCAGCTTCACACAGGCAAGCAGTACGTCTCGGTTCCAGTTTCAGTTTTAATATAGAATTTTATAAAGATCGTAGTCAACCAGGTGCGGGTGGAGGTCCTCCTGTTCATCCTAGACGTATAGAGCGCCCAACGCGTGAGCAGCACGTTAAATATATTAAAAGACCGGTACCTAATAGAAGAATAAACACATATAGCACAGGAAGTGGTCCAATACCTGCAAGAACTAGGAGTATGTCATCTTCTAACAGAAATATGAGAAACCGTCGTATGCAAGCTAATTCAAGAACTTTATTGAAAAGATGTTTTTGTACTTTAAAGCTTCAAAAAATTGGCACCCATCAAAGGGGAACCCAAGAGAGTAAAACTAATGTAGGTACTATTTATAGAACAGCTGGCTCACAATTAAAACGCAAAGAAGAAATTGTGCCTCAGTATCGACATCATGGCACTAAGGCTAAAAGACAAAAACGTATGTTAGATCCTAATGAATGTGAACCTGGAGTGTGTATACCAGGTCGTTGTGACCCTCATAAATGTTTAGAGCGAATAAAACGCAGACATTTGAGACATTCAGGAACTGGTATGAACTACCCTCACACTAGGTCAATGTCCAATATTACTCCTGGTTACCATAGAACTAGATCTATGAATACCCCAATGTATAGAGCGCCACGGAAAAGGTATAGTGAAAGACACACCGACACACCACGAGTGAGACATACACCACCGCACATGAGACAACCACCGCCCCGTCCTTCGCGAGCTCTAGAAAATATTCACAACCGTCAAGCGGTACGTTTGGGTTCCAGTTTCAGTTTTAATGTTGAGTTTTATAAAGATAGATCAAACGCACAAAGGAGAAGAGGGAGGCCAGGAGGAGAAGGAGGAGGCACAAAAGCTCCGTGTCTGCCTGCAGTATGTAAAGAACCTGATTGCACTTCTATAAAATGTAAAACATCCTCCTGTAGTACGTCATGTCCCGTTGCAAACCAACAAAGTAGAAATGTTCAATCATATGGTGGAGGTCATGATAGAAGGTTACAAGCAAGAAGCATTAGAACAGAATCGAGGGGCTCTGGAGTACCCTTGTTAAAACGTTGTTTTTGTACCTTGACACTGCAGCGTGCAGAAGTCAGAAGTATTAACCCATTTAACAGCAGTCAATATTATCAAAATCAATCCACTTGTACAAAATATAATTATTATGAACCGGATGTACCTGATGAAGACTTTGAGCCATATAAAAGAAGAGGGCTAAGGCGTGTTTCTAGAACATCAGGTGCATACATGGCAAGATCGCGAGATATATCTGGAGGTTATTTAGGATCAAGATTTATGTCAAATTATACTCAATACAGTAGAAGTCCGCAATGCAGTATATCCAGGTGGCATGACAGAAGTCCATCGGAAAGAGTGGAGACAATAGTAGAAGAACCACGGTTTCAAATATTTAATAGGCCTAATACTAAACAAGCTGTCAGAATTAGTTCAAATTGTAGCTTTAATATTGAATTTTATAAAGACATTATCTTTCCTGACCCCTGTGATTGTGAAGAAGAAGACTCGGATGACATATCGGCAATAACTAAACTTCAGCAGCCGTTATATCCGCGAACTGGTTATAAAAAGAGTCGTAAACGTTTTTACGAAGGCGATGATAGATCATTCATTACTGAACGCTATCTTCCAAAGTTTCATCGTCATAAAACATTAACTGCCAGAAATTACGAAGAATTCAGAAAAAGTACGAAGACTGGAAAAGAGCTACATGAGTCTATTAACAAAACTAAAACTTTAAAAGATCTAGATGAACACAGTAAAAAATCTAAATTTGCTAAAGAGCATGACGAACAAGTAAAAAAAGATGAACGCAGTAAGAAATCGAAATCGGGGAAAGAGCTAGATGAACGCAGTAAAAAATCTAAATCTGTGAAAGATCAAGATGAACTCAGCAAAAAATCTAAAATAGGAAAAGAAGTAGATGAACGCAGTAAGAAATTAAAATCTGAGAAGCCGCAAGACGAACACAATAAGAAAATAAATATTGGAAAAAAATCTATTGAAAAAGCTAGTGAAAAGAGTGTTAAACCAAAGAGTAAGCTCTTTACACGTTTACGTTCCACTAAGGGCTTTAAATGTATGTGCCGAGACAATTGTTTATGCTCATTAAATCAAAACAAATGCTTATGCCCATTGGATCAAACTAACTGTTTATGTCCAGCTAACGGAAACTCAGTTAAAGCTTCAAAAGGGAAATATAAATGCTTATGCCCACCTTCTGAGCCCAGTGTAAAACAAGGCTCATTGCGAAATAAAAAGATAAAGAATAAACAGCCTGAAAATGTATTCGCGAATAAACCCATCACTATTGCACGAGTAGAAATGGGCAAGCAAAATTCTAAATTATCAACAAATAGAATGCTGCCCAGATTAAGGTTATCTAAAATATATGTGAGAGCTGAAGATAGTGCTATTAGCATAGCACCAACAACTGAAACAAAAAGAAAAGGTATGCCAAGAAAACTTACAACTGAACTCAAATGTGGTAATCTTAAAACATTTGCTGCTGATGACGTTTCTATAAAAGAATCAACTTCAGGAATACTGTACTTATGTAGACATAACCTATTACCGTCAAAATCTGAACATTCTTGTAATGTTATTACTGCCGATCGATCCACAATGTTTTTTAAAGTGAAGAGAGAAACATCCTCCACTATATTATCTGAAGTAAAATCGAAACAGGTCAGTTCTAAAGCTCTTACCTCAGTTTTACATGAAGCATCGTCAGCATCATTGCAATCGAAACTGAGTAAATATTCGTGTTATACTATTACCGTTAGCCAATCAAGAATACATATTAAAAAGGCAAACAGAGAATGTTCTGCAGAGCAGATAAAAAAGAAAAATTTCTACGATCACTCTTCTAAAGCTGATATTGTTGCACAAGTTGCAGCAGAACTTCTTCAGCAGAAAAAGAAATCAAGTCAGTTGCTTAAGGCACCCGGACTACAATCTTGCATATTTACTTCATTCGGAGTAAAGAAAACTAAAAATAGTATTTCAACTTCAGGCAAGCTGTTAAATTTTGTCTGCTCATCGAAATTAAGAAAATCTAAATCGGAAGGTGGTATCTGTAACGCTATTTTGAATGCTTGTCCCAAAAGGTTAATCATAACGAAACGTACCACATGTAATAAGTCTACCTGCGGTCATTTACAAGAAATATGTTTTTGTACTGAACAAATGCTTAAGCCTAAGACTGGACAATTTAGATCGGTAGTTAACGATTCGCGATTCGATCAAATTAGACCTTCCTCGATATTGACTCCAAAAGAACGTTGTGTACAATATCAAATACAACATTCTAAATTATCCAAACGTTATCAAGAACAGCAAACATTTATGCATAAGAACTCTAAACAGAATCAGACAGAATGTACTGAAGTAGAAACCATCATGGCATACAGTTCACGTAAATTTCATAACTCTAATAGTATAATTATATTTAATGATAAGTCTACAAGTACTTGTAACGATGTTTGTTGCTTATTTTATAGTAGTAATTCAAATATACCAGCGAAACAAAATATATCCGAGATGAGGACATGTTCGACTTGTGAATATCACAATGAGTTTTGTTTGAATCTCAATCATGAAAGTGGAGATAAAATACTTACGATTAAAAAGAGCTCGATATTAAAGAATAATGAATTGAGTATGGAAGCAATTAAAATAGAACCTTGGGATCCAGTTGTGTACCACTTTTTACGTGCACTATCAACGAATAAGAAGAATAAACGACCGCGAAGTGACGTTTTGAAAACCTGCAAAAACCGTATTAAATTTACTGCAGCTGAGTCGTGTTGTAAAAAGTATAAAGATACAAATAACAAATGTACATATAAAACTTCGTATCGTAAAAAAATCATGACTTATAGAAGTTACCCCGGACAATTCGGTAATGTATACAAAATGGGCAATTTAGTCGATTCGCGTAAGACGGGTATGAAGTTCGTTGAAAAATCTCACGCTTGCCGAGCTCAACGTAAACGAGCTATTCTACAAAATTCTTCCAAATCGCATACCGATGAAACGCAATTTTTGTTTATTCCATCTGGCTCTGATAGTATTTCGGAGAAAACTCTAAGTTATTTAGACACAAGGACATCGACAAATACATCACAAAATAACTCTGCAGTTCTATTATCATCTGGTATTCATGTCAATACTAAACTTTTAAATTTACAAGGTAGTAGAGATACATTTGCACTCACTAATGACTCGTTACAACAAAGAGAAATATCGTCTCAATCGGTTAAAGTAGGTACAACCTCATCAGACCTAAAATGTCTTCTGATATGTTCCAATTACCATATTGTCCCATCAAATACCTTGCTTTCGAAAGATCGGCTAAAACATTGGCCTTGTATTTATTGTAAGAAAAAGGATAATGCGAAGTACCCCAA
Source organism: Lithosia quadra (assembly GCA_963576445.1). Taxonomy (NCBI): domain Eukaryota; kingdom Metazoa; phylum Arthropoda; class Insecta; order Lepidoptera; family Erebidae; genus Lithosia; species Lithosia quadra. The sequence goes on along the minus strand of OY754879.1, from coordinate 4,682,732 downwards.
AATTAAGAGAATAGTAACGGGTGATTGTGCTCTTGTCACAGAAACTGAAATTGACTCAGTAGCAAGTAATCAAATTCAAAAAGGAAGTTTTCGTGAAAGTGAAGTATCTGTTCCTGGAGCTAGTGAACAAGTACCAGCGAGCTGTTTAGAAAGGGAAGTAGACGTGTCTGCAGAATTACAACCGTGTTTAGAAGATATTAAAAAAGCCAACAATTTAAAGACAAAACCAGTTTTAAAAAATCACAGCCATCCCTTAATCATCGCAAAAATATTGACTTGTATAAATAAATTGAAACCATCAAGGTGTAAGAACTTGTGTGCTGGCAAGGATGTTTTTGAACCAAAGCATGCTCCTCACATCAAAAACGCTGCTTGTAAACAAATTCGCATAAATTTAGCAAGAGTAATAAAAGACACTCTGCAAAAACGTGCTTTCAAATATCCACATTTTTTGAAACAAAAGCGGAATCCAAATGAAGAAGTGCTACCCACACTTTCACGGGCAAGTCAAAATCCCGTTGACATAGGTTGTAATAAGTTAGATGTATCATCCCTACGGAAGAAACCTTGCTGTTTGTGGCTACGATTCTATCCACATTTCATTACTTTAGTGAGAGTGTGGAGACAATTGATAGATGTTTTGCTGTTTGTGTTGTGGAGTCCGTGTTTATTTAGCGCACAGTTGTGTAAGGCCTTTTTGTGTTTTTTTATTAGGTTCAGGTTACATTGCTACTTGAAATAAAATGTATGATTTTTCTTTATTTATTTTATTAACTTTAGAAACCCTTCAGAAGGATTTCATTTAAATAATATTATATTTCCATTTAAATAAAACTATTTTAACGGATTCTGGAGCGATTAAACTTGTTATTTTATTATTTACATTGGCTTTATCCTAAACCTAAACTTGGTGAAGAGTTCTAATAATAAAATGCAAAATGAATCGCAATTGAATCCGTTAGAAATATAAGTTTTATTATAATTTATCTAATACCTACTCGTAGCATTTTTTTTCTACGACTTAGGTGGCAGGCAAGCACACATTTGGGAAGCTGTCACCGTGGCCTATTGTAGAACCGCAAATCGGTGCCCCTTTGGAGCATTATGTGCAAAACGCAAAATGTGCAAAACGCAAAATGTGCAAAACGCAAAATGTACAAAACGCAAAATTAGCACTACAAGGAAAATGTATTTGTAGTAAGATTTTTAATATTGCTTGCCTTGATCCATGTCCATCTGCGCGCATTGATGCACCCCGAAGGTCAATGACCACGACACCCCTAATGTTTAAGTATAAACTACCGAATATTATTAAGGGCACGCCCTCACTGGCGAGTGAAAGGTAATTTATTTAAAACCATGCCTAGTAATATAAATGCGAAAGTGGTGGTGTATGTTACTCTTTCACGCAAAAACCGCAGAACGTATCTGGCGAAAATTTGGTACAGGGATAGATATATCTAGGATAGGTAATAGATAATCTGGAATAGCACGTAGGCTGCTTTTTATTATTGGAATGAGTAATTTGGTACCTATTCAAATATCCAATCAATTTTGTCATGATGTCCAAATTAACTTAATTAGTTAAAATTTGATATGATCGGAAGGAAGGACAATGGCTGCTTAAAAGCATCCGAAACATCCGGTTCTACGTTAATACTAATCATGCAAAAATAAAATCGGGATACAAATCGATCAACCGCACTACTACGCCCATAATATTAGTAAAATAGTAGGATGTACAATAAAACTTAAAAAATATTCGATCCCAAATTGAAATTTTTTGCCTCATATTTAATTATTTTAAAATTACGTAAGTACATATGCCATAGACTACCCCTTTCAAACAGAGAGAAATACAGACAGACAGACTAGCAAAAATAAAAAAAACGCGTTGATTCAAATCTTGTTATTTTAATATTACAGACAGTTTCATTTCATTTATTTGTATAGTATTAGTATAGATAACACACTTTATATACAATCAAATGAATAAAACCAACCTTTTAAATACTAAAGTGCTATCACGAAATCAAGTTGCAACGGTACACATTACGTTTAGAGTGCGAAAACAAAAGAGAGCAGTATCGACCAAACTCTCAAAAGTGAGAGGGAGAGCCGCCACCCTCTTTATGAGTCAGAGGGGAGGACCCTTGCACGTAGATATTGCGGTACCTACCCTTAGTACAGGGAACGGCATGCACTACACGCTCATATCTATCGATTTGGGGTTTTCGTAACTCATCTGATATTAGTTTTTAAAATAAAGCTATTTTAACGGATCTCTCCGTTACTTTGACTGCTGAAAAGCAACCGAAATGTCGGGCTATAATTTTATTTCAATGTATAATGCTTAAGTAAACTTTCGAAGCCGAACTTCTTAACTTCTTGGATATTATTTTCAGTTAATATATTTAGTAATTTATTATATTACTCGTAGAACATAATATAATATTAGCTAGTAAATATATTATTACTTCAAGGATATCAATCCCAAGACCCAGTTCCCGCTAAACTTTGTTCTCCCACCGAAAAAACATTATTTCCTGCCAGAATTCAAACAATTACCAAATGAAGACGGTTCTCTCCTTAATGCCAGTCAGTTAAGCCTAAACCCGCCCTTTTAACCATGTGGGTACAAAACTTTTTCACTTGACGCGGCGGTTTATTTCACCAACTTTAGGGGAGCTGAATTGCATTGCACTTTAGTATATTTCACTCTGGAGACTGACGATTTAGCATATTATTATTGTATACTGTCACATTCAAAATATTTGTAGTATTTGTATTCCACTTATTTCGGACGTTTCATAACTTTACGGACGGAGTTTAAGTCGAACTGATCTCGTTAAACTCAATATTTATAAGTGAACATTAAAAAATATATATGTGGGAAACCCCATCGGGAACAATCACTATTTCACTAGCAATGATGAGGTCATCATAGTTAGTCAAGTGACTATGTCGGAATCGGCTAAAATCATACGGTGTTTCTTGCACATTTTGTAGAGTTCCTGTATACCCTAGAAAGAAACTCCCCAGGAACTCTATACTTTGACCATCATTAATAATAAACACTATCTGAAATGAAAGATTTCAGTCCTTCGTTTAGAATAACATGACTAATATGGCTGTCGTAATTAACCCCTGTCAATCCTTGTAAAATAAGAGTGATATTAAGTTACCAAACAGCCGCTTTTACAATATACCTGTAGATATTGTTGGCCTTTTCTCTACATATGAAAATTTATTGCTCCGCCATGACGTTTAAGAATTATGATGATAATTTGAAAGATCCGCTTCACTGCCCACGTCTCGTCATATTAATATGGATACAAACATGATCAACCCCCACTAGGGATGCCATAATATCCTGCTATAGACGGACAAGTCTTTTGGGACAACAAAAATAAATAAAAAACGTTACAGCTGGATTTTGTAGCTGGGAATTTTGATATTTGTGCGTTTAAACTACCAATCATGGTTACTATAATAGATATATTATAATGACCATGAATAGTCAACTAGATATTAACCATTATTGTGTTGTTTTGAGTGTCTAATATTGAGGTAGGTACTGCTGCAAGTACCATGATCATGGAGGAACTGAAATACTGGCGGTTAACGGTGAACTAGTTTAAGAGTAAATAATACATCGATTTACACGTAGTAAATACCTTGTTCACTCTAATAATATTTTTTTAGTTAGAGTAACTTTTACTGCTAGTAAAACCTACCTACCATATTTTAATACATAAACCAAGACTCCAATTTATTTTACAAAATAAAAGAATTAACCCGACACTGGATAACAAAACTGTGAAGCATAACACAGTTAGAAGTAATAATACCGTAAAAGCTCATTTTTTCAGCAAAATGTCTAAATACATAATCCGGTTATCCGGATCGAGCGGCTGGCCACCCTACAGCGACTTTACTCTTTCAATATCTCATTTAAATAATTACTTGTAGGGTGTGTAGATGTGAATAGAGTAAAGTAAATAAAAGCTCGCCACATTTATAACACGATAATGTTTTTGTATATATTCTGCTCGGTTACATTTTTAGTTCGATTGATCTACCTTTCCACTCATATTTGATCACTCTGATCAATTTACCTACTCTGATAGTTTGAACGATCTTTTTTGTACTAGTGCCATACGATTCAAGTCGCGCAATAAATAAAAAAGCCATTTGAGTTTAATATTCCTTACACAATACCACCATGACCGTTAAATTCTCCCACCCACGTAGCAAATACCCTTAAAAGGTTAATTTCAAATCCAACAAACACTATCTTCAAAATTACTTAAAATAACTTGGCAGTATCGTAAAAGAGTTTCCATGAGTAGAGTACAATTGGTGTTAAGTTTCTCCAAGAAAACGCAGATAATGTTCGTCTGTCAGGTTTTCCCGCCAAAACACACGCCATGTTTTCAATATGGCGGACCGGGCGAGCGGGTCTCTTTACGACTTCCGTGAAAATTATAGCTACCTACATAAATACGTTAAACTTTTATACCCACCTTGTTAGGTAATATAGGAAATGCATTCTATAAAATCCATACAATCCACAAAACACAGAGAAAAACAGATAGGTTACCATATGATTTTGTTATGACTTGTGTATTTTATTTATGTTGTAGAAAGGCATGTATAGTTTGGCCGCTGAGACTATGCGTTCCTGACACATGTCAATTCGTCATGACTAGTTATGTACAATAAATAACTTGTACCTAGAACTGTTCTCTAAACCTGTTCCCAACTTACAATAACATAATAATAATCACAGTCAGCAATTGTGACAACTTGATTTCATTTTAATTTTTATTTTATTCTAATTTGGCTATCTATCTGCCCTATTTGTTTTTCCAATTTTTAATTTTGTTTTATTATTATTTAATTTTATGTGATTATTAATTGTAATTATGGGTTATTACCTGAAATAATAAAAAAAAATCATATTAATTTCATTCATTATAAAAATATGATTCATTCTTTCTATTAGCTTGGGTAGGGGCTTATTACAAAATTACATATTATAAAATTATAACGTTCTATTTTATATTTTTCAACCGACAGATTAATATTATTAAGATTACTAAAATATGCGGTTACAATTGCCTTGTTATTTTGTCTCATCACTATGAAAGCGAACATTTGACATAACCTTGAAACAGAGCAGTTTGACGTGGTAGGTATGACTTTTAAAAATATATTTTATATTTTTAATTAATTAATTGTTAATCATTTTAGCCCAAAATTAATCTGTGTATTGTAAATTGTCACAGTAATTAAATTTTTAATGTTATCACTCGTTAATAAGGTCAATAAACGATATTTAAAATTTTGCCGTAAATTGTACACCAGTTCAAAGTAACATCGCCCGTTCGCTCACAACCTGTCAGGAACGCATTCTTTCAGCGATTCTATAATAGGTAGTTTTTCTTACCTTTTTCTTTTTTCGTGCTGAAATCCTCACGGATTCACACCGCCTCGGGTGGCCAGTGGGGTGGTTATGAACCGACCAATACATAGGTACCTACCATTAGAACTAACTTAATAATAAGGTACCTACTATAGTTGTCACAAAATAAAAGGCCCACTTTGACATTTCGTGCCCATGAAGTTCTTAATTTTTTATCAATTGAAATGTTCTAAAGGTAATTACATTTTTCATTGACAGGTACCGCCCACTCGGCTAAGTGCTGTGCATAACGATTTTTTCATGTAGTCCACAGACTATTAATAATCAGTTAAGGAAAGAAAATATCGAGTGAGATATTTTTTTTCAGGCCGACGCGCACTTTTATTTTTATTTATTTTAATACTTGTGTTTAGATTCTGAAGACTGATTTAATTATTCTTGTTGTTTTTGTGATTGAGTGAATGTTATTGTAAAAAAAATTAAATATAATATAAGTAAATTGACCTTTAATAACATTGTATTGTTTTAAAATACCTACAAAATCAAAGTTTAACCTAATTTTTCTAATCAGGACTTTAATCCAATGCAGTTGCAATGCAATCCCCATGCAAACTGGATTCGATTCATCCTGAGTATCGAATACCGAATCGTATAGGTACATAACTAGTTACGTTACGCCACGAGGACAAACGTCAAAACGGGCCTTTTATTTTGTGTTGGGTATAAGTATATAAAAATTATAGACGCTGAAGATTTAGTAAAATGATTTTCAATATTTTCAACTAAACTCATAATTGTTATAGTTATGTATTAGGTACCTACCTATCTAATATTCTCGTGTAATCATCATCATCACTTTGCGTTAGGTCCCGGTTGTATCCGAAGTCTCCCCATATTTTTTATTCAACACTTCTAATTATTCACGAAACCACATCCCACAATGGATGCATTTTGATTATTATTTTTCTAGAAGTGCCGAATTCGCACAATAATTTTATGTTGTGCGAATCGAGCACTAAAAATATTCATTTCATTTTAAGAAGTAAGAAGCATCGTTTTTCATAAGTCCACGTTCAAATTTGTGCGAATCGACCACAAAGCCTTATTAGTAAATGTATTAGTTGGGTTAGTAACTTAATAAGTAGATAGTTACTGTATTAGGTACGGTAATAGTCCAGCAATACTGTTCTTAAAAAGCTAACAAAGGTGACGTCAGCATAAAGTTGGGGGTAAAAGTTATCGTCGGTAAAACCGATCGATGGATTGTGTGAACTGTGACTGTGACTCACTCGCAACTGCCTTTGAGCATCTTCATTTTGCGCTGCAAATAATGGACTAGTCATTGTATTTTGAACAACAATAGCTTTGAAAACAGTTGAGGATATATAGTTAGGTAGATATCTATAAAAGCAACGTCTTTGAAACTGTAATGTTTCGCTATATTGATAACTCTGCCGAGAATATAATATTATGTTTTATGGATTGCAGAATTTCAATAGGTTGATACGATTGTAATAAGTACTTAAACGAATAAATAACGATACATACAATGCAATGATTAGAAGTCAATGAACCCCTTTTTTTATTAATGAAGATGAAGTCGTAGTAATCAGCACTCGATCAGCAACGATAGATAATTTTATTGCAGTTTTTTTACTGCGTGAACGGCCCGTTGGGCTTCACACGGGCAAAATGTCGTATTTTTTCTACTAAGGAATTACTTAGTAATGGATAGTTACTTAAGTACGACATTATAAGGCACCCACACCATATGACAACCACAGATTGAAATTTTGTTTGTGAAAAAATTAATACGTAGGTACGCTTAACTGCAAAAATCCACTACGGCAGAATCATATTAGTTAGAAAAACAAATAATACAGGTATAACTACGAGCTAAACTAAGAAAAATAATCCTAATATAAATATTAGTAGTAATAAATAGTAGTGTTTCTGGGAATAGACTATTATTTTATACTCGTCGCCGGTGGGCGGCCCTTGAATCGGTCGCGTGTCGCAGCCCCGCTGTGACACGTCTACACGCATAACAGTGCAGCACACGTATCGCCTTCCACAACTATATTTTACTAGCTATGCTTATGCTCCACGGTTTCACCCGTCACACTCGGTACTACATAAGCAGCTGGCGGACAGCCTGGCAATGGAGCGTATTTCGTTTGCTTTAAGCTGTTTACTGTCATCAGCAAAATCTTAACGTTATTCTCGGTTGTATTCGAGGCTTTCGTATCAAAATCCGAGGTCTGCTTACTCTTTTGACCTCATAGAAGAAAACCTTGTGGAGCTCCATACACTCATGAGTTTACTATACATAGTCTAAACATACTGTCTCGTTTACGTTGCGAACTGCGTATACTCAAATATCTTCACACGGGTTCAAAGCTCGCTAGAACCCTGCCGTAAAACAGGATCTATTAGCAGTCCCCGCCCCTAAAGGTACTAAAAGTCAACTGAAAAACACGTAAATAAAAGATCCTGTACGTGGAATATAATATACGGAGTTACACCTTTTTAAATAGATAGGTGAGGTATCTACTAAAATATTTGCAATCTAACCATGTTGCACAAGTCAAGGTCTCAGTGGTCGAAAGGTCAGGTCAGGTCTAATTTAGTCATAAGCCATACCGGTAAATATTCAAGACCCCTTGTCGTCACGTCGCAGACGATTTCAATCTAATCTTTTTACACTATTGTACGCTTGACATTATATCAGGGACTAGCGACCCGCCCCGGCTACGCACGGGTGCAATGCTGATACTAAATTAGCCTTAGTATATGATGCATGTATTATACATATAAACCTTCCTCTTGAATCACTCTATCTATTGGAAAAAACCGCATCAAAATCCGTTGCGTAGTTATAAAGATTTAAGCGCACATAGGGATATAGGGACAGAAAAGGCGACTTTGTTTTATACTATGTAGTCAGGGATACGTGCGATTAAATGGTAATTAATAAAAGAAACAACCCCTTTTTTGGCTTTTTTTTGTTTTTTAGCTATGAACAAAAAAAAGCCAAATAGATGTTGTTTATAAGCAACGGCTACTTTGAACTTTTAAGGTTTTAGGATCCAAACTTTACGTCTATAACCGTGCTACAGGGAACACAGGACTAAAACCCGTACGTACTAAAAGATTTATCACGCAGCGTCAACTACGCCGTCACGGGAATGATAAACAACAGAATAATATGAAAGAAAGGGAAGACTTGCAGGGCCATGTGTTGTTGACATGGCTGCAAGGGACCTATTGATATTTGATGTTGATAAATTTTTCGTGTGGCTTCTGACGTAACACCATACAAAGATCTTTACACTTATACCGTGCGCTTAGTGCCAGGAATATTTAATGATATATTATTTTCCATCTGACAGTATACTACTCAAAGTGTCTCTCAATTTTTTCCGGAGGCAAGAACCATGGTGTCCCCGAATTTCTCATTGGAAAACGGCTCAATCTTCGTCGAATCGATGAATTGGCTGCACGGATTTCCAACTCGCAATGCCGAGTGTAGTGACACTCGGCGCATAGGCAATTTCAAGAGGCAAATACTAGTCTGGAATACTAATACCTTGCATTCACACAGATATGCATTTGTGGGAACGATAGATAGATAGTATTAGTGAAGTAGGTAGGCTTATATCATACTTTGACGGAGGTTTGTTGCCAAACTATGGTAATACAGGTGAACGGATCTTGAAGAAATTTTGGCACACAACCGGTGGTCATGGTGGTCAGATGGTCCTGAGAGTTATTATTTCGGGAATAGGTGCCTGTAGATTGCGAGAACGCAATCGGTATTTCGCGCAGGTAGAGTCACGAAACTCACGAACATCAACGTAAACTCACGTCTTTAGTATATTATTTTACCCTTGCCCTACCACTGTTTTATTGTTGCATTTTTGTTCTTGCAATTTTCTTGTTCTTTCTTTCTAGACAATAGCCCACCAATTGCTTCTATCCTTACCTACTTGACGATCGTCCTCTACTGTCATTATGACCTAAACCTTTTGAATAATTCTGATCTGTCCAATTTTTCAGGGCAAAACCAATTTATTAAAACCAATTATGTAGCTGACAGAATATTTCATCGTTTTCGCAGCAGTTAATCAAAGTAATATTGTCTTTTTCATACGTGACGTCGCCTGTAGGCGTATAAAAGCGTACTGAAAACGTAATTAACGCTTATTGGCGTCACGTCCCTCGGTGTGCTGCTGCGATTTAATTGGCCAAATTGTATTGTGTCATCGGCAGCCGAATTCTTTATTCAGTTATGTATTAATCTTTAAATGTTTTAACATAATATGCATACATTCACACACACTTCTTTCCGTACCGTCTGATTTTGTACGGCGTAATGTTTAGTAGTTGGTACATATCATTTTCTTCCGTACATTCCTGTTAGACCCCACTTCTCTAGCAGAGCTAGACCGAAGAAACGAAATATAGATTGTGTGTAGAGTCCGCCTTCACGCAACCTAATTTCCTTTCTTCGTTATACCTTTGCTACTGAAGCCCTCCATATCCCTACTTTAAACCTTTATGCAATCTATTACACCTACAAATACTCATTAATTTTGTAGCGAATCGATAAAATATTTGCAAGTGTAAGGATGAATTTCACTGTTTGAGTTTCAGCTAACGCAGCTAGAATAATAATTGATGGTATTTAAGATAAGGTACTAAAATGAACAAGCCAAGTAAGCTTTGAACATCTATTACCGATTCGAGCTAAAGTTATTGTACCTAAGATAGTAAATACACGAGGAATGGCAGCAATAAAACCAACCTTATTGATATAAATAGCACAACTTTACCTATAAAATATTCATTTAGATATTTTATAGTGCAAAAAGGGAATGGAGTTAGGGTGAGGATCTCGAAGGGCATGGGTTTTCCATTTGTAAATGGATTTTAAAATTAATACATTCACCTATGGGACTGTCTCAGTTTGATTAATTTAGTACCTATCTAGTGTACCTATATCTTTACTTATGTGATGAATTTCGTCTGAATAGGGTTGGGAAAAAATTATCAAGATTAAATTAATGTAGCTGACAAGATTTTGTAAGGCATAGTATTAGTATTTTGTTAGGCAAGTATTTTTGTTTTATGTTTGCCATAACGGCAAAGTTTGTGCAGATATTATAATAATGATAAAAAAAAGTGGTAAAATGAAGCAGGTACTTGGATTTTCAGTCTTAGGGCAATTGCGCCAGTTGCAACTGTGCCTTATTAAAATAATAAAATACTCGGTAACTACGACAATCGAGCATAAAACATAAATTTTGAGATTTTAACTTTATGTATCTTTCAAGAGTTACTAAAGGTACAGCACTTAGCGACCGCATTTGCCCGTTCCACGATCATCGTAGCTGTAAATAGTTTGTTTAATGCAATTACCCCCACGGGCAAAGTTATAGGTATAGTCTCACATGAGCGTTTATATACACGTTCATAATTCTACTTACTGACTTGCCCCGCGAGTCCCGCGACTAAGTCTACGTGAATGTTGTATACCTATCGTGGACGTAGACGGAATCGTGGATTTAAAAGCTTATGTTTATCTCTAGGTCCGCGACTACTCTAGTTGTAAAGTTTCATTAAGACGGTTTAGAGGTTTAGTTGTGAAAAGACAGAGTTAGTTGCGTATTTATAAGATTCGTGTGGATAGTAAACACTTGCTATTAAGCGGTGATACGCTTAAACGCCAAGTGGTTTAGAGGATTATGTAAGCTAACTTTTACCTACGACGGTCTTAATCCAGTACATAAAAACCTTCTCTATAAAAAGACCACTTTAATATGATTGGTTTAACGGTGTTACTCGTAGTGTTGGAATGGAATTGTGGGATCTTAAGCATAGCACTCACAATCATTGCCAATGCATATACCTACTAAACTAAACATGGGTAAAGTTGTATTATTAGGTAATCATAAAAGGTCATAAGTACAGTCATAATAACATAATATATCAATGTTCATGAGTATCGCGTGTGACGATTCGACAATAAACCTTGTGTATACTACAATTTTACTGGTATTTCGCCGGCGCAATGCACATTACATTTTAATGTTTATAATTATGTTTGGCGTGGTCCTTTATACGATGGATTAATGACAGACTGGCGTATACTTTTACATACGTTTAGAGCAAAGTACATCATTCAGAAATTTTATATTTTATTTAATTGAACTGGTCGTAAAGCTTAAAGAATGGAGGCCGCCTTTACAGTTGTTTACAATCCTGTAATAGCGGTCTGGGTAGGCTGGGTTTAGGGTAGGTGATCGGTTAGGTTTTTTTTATACCACTTAGGTGGCAGACAAGCGCACGGCCCACCTGATGGGAAGCGGTCACCGTGGCCTATGGACCAGGTTGAATAAAAACTGTTATATATTTTTAAAGATTTTTAAATATCTTTTACAGAAAGACAGACAACCCTATTTTAAGCTATATACCCAAAATATATGGCATTTAAAAAAATAAAGTAAAGGAGCATTACAACATATCGATAGAATTCCAAACAAAACCCAATTGAACATCCATCGATTCGTCACGATATTCGCATTACAGGCTTGTGCTACCCCGGTCGATGTACGACGGGTTAAACCCTGAAACATTAGGCCACCCGTCCTAATCCCACGTATACCCGTTTGAGTGGCTAGTCCAACAAAGAGTTGTACGGGTTCGCACGATAAAGGGATTAAAATTTATAAAATTTATAGCTTGGGATTATGCGGTGGTGTGAGGGTTGATTGCGTTCACATTAGAAACGTTAAGAATAGGTTTGGTGTTGGAGGCAACTATTTTTTTTTTTACTTTTCTGAGGTAGTTTTATTCCCTATAGAATGTTGTGACGACAAACGGCAGTTTGACGCTCTCGGTCATGTCAGGGGTCAGGCAGTATTCAGTATGACACACATATCCTTGATATTACAAGTGACCAACGGCCCAGGCGATCTACATCTTACTGATAAGAGAAAAATTTCGAATGGGCAATGTTTCACTGTTTCTCTGATAAAAAATCTCAGTCTCCAGTTGACAGCTTACGTACAAACGAAAAATAGTTACGGAATAAGAGTTCTAATACATAATGCCTACCTCTTTAGTGATATACAGACGTAAATCTGTAAAAGAATTAAAACCTAAGTAAAAAAAACATTACCCTCCTTTCTTCGGCAGTCGGGTAATAACTACAAATTACAAAATACATAACATAATATAACATAACATAAACTCACGCCTATATCCCCGAAGGGGTAGGCAGAGGTGCTAGCACCAAAATAACAAAATAACCCGAGCTATTTACTATATTCTAAGCACGTAAAATCTAATCACAGAAAGAGACCTAAAATAATTATTTTTACACGCAAAATCATTTGCAGACCTAGAAACCCCAGCTACCCTCGATAAATTTATTTCAAAAAGTTTAATGGCATTAAATACTTTATGTGGGCAAAGTTTAACAATAACTCAATTACGTCAGTGACATGTACAAGGGATTTTAATCTACTCATTTCAATAATGCAAGTATTTTAACTACCCTTGAACTTTGACCTATAGGTTACGAGGCGAAGTTTTAGTCCAAACCACAATTGTATCAGATTTACTTGAAACTACAATAGAAACATAGGTACGTATTAGTTGACCCGAGCGAGTATTTGATAGTTTAAACTGAAGCGAATGCGAAAGTATAAACATGGAATATAAAAACAAAAGGAAGTGTCCGTCCTTAACCTCGTTCATTATTGAATATAGAGTCGCCAAGTTTTCACATATTAACCAATTACGTCTCACAATGACGTGATTGGTTAAAATTTTCAATTGATTCAGTGAGATTGAAGAATTTATTCTTACATTAACAAAATAAAATTAACAAATAATTATGTTGAACAACTGCACCTACATACAGCATTGCAGAATACAAGCCATAGTTGCGGACCACTGCGTCTTAATTCAGTACAAAAAGCATTTATGAAATAATGAATAAAACATTTTAATGAAATATTTCTGTATTACGAGTACTTCATTGAATTCTAACACAACATTGCCCGTTGCCGCAATGACTGGCGGCAGTGATTCAAGAAATCGTACATATTTTTAAATTATTCTTTATTATTACTTACGATATGACGTCAAAACATGGACATGCTTTTAGCCTCAGCATCCCAGGATTTTAAATATTGTTGAGTTGGAAGTTGCTTTTATAAATGTATTTAAGTACTTGCTTTATACTAAACAGGATGGGCTAATGTTAGGTTTCTATTTTACTAGTTGTAGTTCACCTAGTATTTAGGTCAAGTGAAAAGTTTTAGACAAAATCTCGAAAATAGAGACACAACTTTTGTAATGAAATAGGAATGAAAATAAACTTTTAATGCATTAATGAGAGGCTTTTTAAATATTCACGTGTTTTAAATTATTTAAATTATAATAAATAGTAGATGTCCGGTGAAAATTGTTCGGATAGACAAAGTTTTAACGAGAATTGTAACAATTGTTTAAATATTATTGAAGTTGAACTGCATTACTGTGAATTATTAATAAATCCTGCAACGGAAATATGATTTCCAGGGATGTAAATTTATGTATTACGGATATTGACTGACGAAGTTTTCAATTTTTCTATCCAATCATTGCCTCGGTGAAAAGCCTTCAGAATTTTTTTTTAATACGAATATACCTATTTATTATTCATGGGTGCATGTCCATTTTTGAAGCCATTATTCTGAAATAGCTACTATACTGCTTGTTTGATAATGATATATCTCGACTTTCATTTACGTCTGACCCATGAGAGGAAAACCTGCGCTAGAGCCTTATCCGTTATTTAGTAGATGTACCAGCTTATAAGGAAAGTTGGCGTCGCTTTCACGCCCCAAATGTGACGTGAAGCCCAACCACTCGATCCCCTCGATCGTTCCTAGAATTATTTATTTATCATTCATGAATGCATCTAAGGTCATTATCCTGAAATAGCTGTAGCTACTGCGATAACTGCTTATTACACAACAAACGTATGTAGATACTCGTGCATGTATACTTTCACAATTATAATAATCTAGACAGCGGACATAGCAATTAATCTTCTAGTTGATTGTGTTTTTCAAGCGTTTAGTCTTCTAGCTGTCAGTCATGTCGTGAAGTGTGGACTTTTTGTACCTGGAACTAGGACAGCGATTAAATGAAGCACGTATAAAGAAGTGCCGAAAATATACTATTCTATTGTTGACGCAAAAAATGTTTTACCGTTCGGCGAGACGTTTTGATAGTCGCTTTCAGTTGACAGCTATTTAAAAGACTTTCGTGATACGTGAGGAACCTATACTATCTACTTATGTAAAGGCAAGAAAAAGTAAATTACAGCAAGAGTTTGCGCTACTTTGAGTTCATTCTGCGTAAAAAGTAACACCAACATGTTGGTACAACAGTTAAACGGGTAAAGTCCCGGTGTCCACCACCAATTCGGCCACTACTGGTGTACAGAGAGACAAATTATGAAATTTTGTCCCACTGTCCTCCAGTGGTGGACAGAGCAACATATTTTGAAAAGTTCTGACGCTGTTCACCAGTAGTGGATGAATTGGTAGTGGACACCGAGAACTTTGAGGTATTTAAAACTTTAAACTATTTTTCATAGCTGCTGAAAAGCAACTGAAACTTCGGGAGCAGTGTAAATAATTAAAAAAAAACACCAAATAAACCAGCGCGTGCAGCGCCGAGGTCCGTTCGCCTGGTAGTCCCAGCCTCTTTAATGCAGTCGAGAGACACACAACAAAATAAAACGTACACTACTTGTTATTTAACGTGACCTGTATGCATCAAATAAACATTTCTTTCTTTTCTTTTATTTCATGGTTTAACAAGTTTAATATCTCAATTACTGTAAACATTTGAACTCACGTTACAAACTTGTTAGAAGGTTTAAGAAGATTGACATATAGGTAGGTACCTATTTAGTAGGTATGTCAATCTTCTAAAATCTTTTGTTGTAAAATGTAAAAAATACTGGCATTCATCCCTGCGAATGATATTATTAGCCAATTTAAGTTATTATTAAGCTTAAATTAATTATTATCATTAGATTTAACATCCCATTCAGTTTAGATAAAGGATAAAGAATTCTTTTACAGAAGCCATCGTGGGCAAAGTTACATAATTGGAGGCAAAGTTAGTGTTATGGTTATAACTTGTTGAGAGCACTTAAGTAAATAGTGGTCTGCGAAAATTCAAGGTGCCTTTAGGAATATTAATCAGAATTAGTTGTTTTCTACTAAGGTGGCATATAAAAAATCACCAAATATTTCTTCGGCAAAAATTTAAAAGCAAGTTTAGTTAAACGAATTTTTACGAGTAAACACCAACCTAAATTTTTTATCACAGGAGTAGATGCTTTACACCCGGATATCTGTGCCTTACATACACGTACCATACTTAATAATGAAATGTAGGATGGTGGGCTGCACCGTAAAGTTCTTTTTATTTTCGTCAAGCAAAGCGAGGGAAGGCTTGCAGCCCGGCTCGGAAGTCGTCGAAACAGCTCTACCTATTCGTTTTTTTTTCATTAAAAGGAACGGATGAAGTCGTCAATGTCATAAAGCTGCATGTGAAATCTGATATAGGTATTTGTTTAGTTTTCATCTTGGTTACGTACGTACATAACACGGGTGAAGCCAGGTTTTAATTCGAAAAAGGGGTTAAGAAAACAATTTTTTTTTCTATAATATTGGATGAATTTTGAAATTTGGCGTTTTCACTTCATTTCCCTGGAGCCCGTCTACTTCGAGATTTTTTTAACAAAATAAGAAGAATGTTGTTAAATTGAATAGATAAACACATAATTTAACACATGGTTATAGTTATTTAAACATTTTCAAAGTAGTGGGCGCCAAGGGAATCAACTGTATACCTGTATACCCCAAATTTCAAGAAACTCTTATTATAGACAGAATACCGAAAACTGTAAAGCGTGGGGTATTTGCAAGGTCTAAAAAAATGGCGATGTAAAATCAGCGGAATTGAAAAAAAAAACACCGAAATTTGTTGCTTTTTTGTTGCTAATTAGTTGCTAGAAAATTAATTTTTTTGCTTCAACCGATCGCAAAAAATCGGCAATAACGCTAACTTTTCAATAAGATAGCGTGGAAATCACTGGATGTGGGCTAATCGATCAAGCGAATAGTGGTTAATTTGTTGCTAATTTGTTGCTAATTAGTTGCTAGAATATTAATTTTTTTGCTTCAACCGATCGCAAAAAATCGGCAATAACGCTAACTTTTCAATAAGATAGCGTGGAAATCACTGGATTTGGGCTGATCGATCAAGCGAATAGTGGTCAATTTGTTGCTAATTTGTTGCTGAAAGATGCTAAGGAGAAAGAAATTTAAAAAAATAAAAATTGATTTTTTTTTCAATTATTCCAAAATAAATAATGTCCACGCTAGCTTAACTAACGATTTTTTCGTGGGAATTCTATAGTGAAAATTTGTTGCTACTCATACTGCAGCTTATTTTAGCATAGAGAGTCAGCAACAAAATAAGAACCGGAAGTCAAGAAAAAATGGAGATCGGTATACAGAAAAACCGGCCGCGCTAGCTTAACTTTTGACTTTTCCGTAGGAAAACTAGTGTGAAAATTTGTTGCTGCTCATACCGCAGCTTATTTTAGCATAGAGAGTCAGCAACAAAATAAGAACCGGAAGTCAAGAAAAAATGGAGATCGGTATACAGAAAAACCGGCCGCGCTAGCTTAACTTTTGACTTTTCCGTAGGAAAACTAGTGTGAAAATTTGTTGCTGCTCATACCGCAGCTTATTTTAGCATAAAGAGTCAGCATCAAAATAAGAACCGGAAGTCAAATTTTCACACTAGTTTTCCTACGGAAAATTCAAGAGTTAAGCTTAGCGCGGCCGGTTTTTCTGTATACCGATCTCTATTTTTTCTTGACTTCTGGTTCTTATTTTGTTGCTGACTCTTTATGCTAAAATAAGCTGCAGTATGAGCAGCAACAAATTTTCACACTAGTTTTCCTACGGAAAAGTCAAGAGTTAAGCTAGCGCGGTTGGTTTTTCTGTATACCGATCTCCATTTTTTCTTGACTTCCGGTTCTTATTTTGTTGCTGACTCTCTATGCTAAAATAAGCTGCAGTATGAGCAGCAACAAATTTTCACTATAGAATTCCCACGGAAAAATCGTTAGTTAAGCTAGCGTGGCCGGGTTTTCCGTATACCGATCTCCAACTTCTTTAACTTTCGTTTTTTTATTTTGTTGCTGACTCTCTATGCTAAAACAAGCTGCAGTATGAGCAGCAACAAATTTTCACACTAGTTTTCCCACGGAAAAGTCAAGAGTTAAACTAGCGTGGCCGGTTTGTTTATAACCCGATCTCCAACTTTTCTTGACTTCCGTTTTTCTATTTTGTTGCTGACTTTCTATGCTAAAACAAGCTGCAGTATGAGCAGCAACAAATTTTCACACTAGTTTTCCCACGGAAAAGTCAAGAGTTAAACTAGCGTGGCCGGTTTGTTTATAACCCGATCTCCAACTTTTCTTGACTTCCGTTTTTCTATTTTGTTGCTGACTTTCTATGCTAAAACAAGCTGCAGTATGAGCAGCAACAAATTTGTACTATAGAATTTCCACGGAAAAATCGTTAGTTAAACTAGCGTCGCTGGTTTTTCTGTATACCGATCTCGAACTTCTCTTTACTTCCGGTTCTCATTTTGTTGCTGACTCTCTATGCTAAAATAAGCTACAGTATGAGCAGCAACAAATTCTCACACTAGTTTTCCTACGGAAAAGTCAAGAGTTAAGCTAGCGCGGCCGGTTTTTCTGTATACCAATCTCTATTTTTTCTTGACTTCCGGTTCTTATTTTGTTGCTGACTCTTTATGCTAAAATAAGCTGCAGTATGAGCAGCAACAAATTTTCACTATAGAATTCCCACGGAAAAATCGTTAGTTAAGCTAGCGTGGCCGGGTTTTCCGTATACCGATCTCCAACTTCTCCTAACTTTCGTTTTTTCATTTTGTTGCTGACTCTCTATGCTAAAACAAGCTGCAGTATGAGCAGCAACAAATTTCCACACTAGTTTTCCCACGGAAAAGTCAAGAGTTAAACTAGCGTGGACATTATTTATTTTGGAATAATTGAAAAAAATCAATTTTTATTTTTTTAAATTTCTTTCTCCTTAGCATCTTTCAGCAACAAATTAGCAACAAATTGACCACTATTCGCTTGATCGATCAGCCCACATCCAGTGATTTCCACGCTATCTTATTGAAAAGTTAGCGTTATTGCCGATTTTTTGCGATCGGTTGAAGCAAAAAAATTAATTTTCTAGCAACTAATTAGCAACAAAAAAGCAACAAATTTCGGTGTTTTTTTTTTTCAATTCCGCTGATTTTACATCGCCATTTTTTTAGACCTCTATTTGCACGCAGTTTTCACAACTCCCAGAGGGAATCTTGCACCATGGTTTCGCCTACAGTAGGCGTACGTATTGCAGTTGAGGTCGGCTGAACCCCGTAGATATTGATGCTGCATACACACATTGAATCTTGTTCATTAAAAAACGTAACACAAAAGTAATAAAGCCTGGCTTCAAAAGGGTGTGCTTAAACATCATCAAAATAACATTAAGCAACATTTGTTTGAGAATTTCGGAATGTGTTTGTAACTCGAGATAGCTTTTTGATTAGCACATTTGGATTTCGGATAATTACTTAAGTATATACATCTACTCACCTTTATTTGTTATACTTAATGTAACTTTATGTACCTACCACTTTCATTATTTATACAACTTGTAATAACTGTTTAAATCGGCTTGTGGATGATGACGCATAATATGCGTCGTCAAAATAATCTCAACCATGTCAATGACGCATATCTGCGTTATTTGAACAATCGAACTGGTAGCTATTTCTAAAATTACGGGTGATAATTTACCCAGAGATCGAGGTGAAGGCGTGAAGCTGAAATTCAGGTCAAAAGCAATAGATGTTATCCTGTCAGGTTTCTGTGGTTGATAAATGTTTTAAAATGTAGGTAATTAAAATATAGTATAAATTTGTTCCTGGTACAAAGGATAGCCATCGCTATAAACCGAGACAATGCGGCTAGCATTATGGGCACCTTTGCACCGGGAACGATACGGGTCGGGTTATTTGACGGGACGTGAATTAAACCCATGACAGGTTTATTATTTGTTTATTTGTGACATGATTCAGTTACTTACTATACCTAATAATAAAAGCATTAAAATAAATAAATGCATCGGTTAGTTTGAAAAGAGCTGTAGCTTACTTTACGAGGCCGGTTAGCTGCCTGAAGTGTCACCCGCCGAGCCTTTGAGAGGGTTGCGTGACGAAAGGTGTCTAGAATTCCTATTTAGTTTAGTAGGTACCGCATCACGCAACAGCATGGTTACTGTAGGAACTTGTGATTACTCTGCTTATAATTTGTAAATTTTCTAACAATTAAATGAAATTGATCTGTCTGTTTGTAATATCAAAATAATAGGTTTTAAATAATATGCACTGCAACAAAAAATAATCAAGTTTTGAAATTTTTTATACACGTGTGTGTGCTTTGTCTGGGTCGATTTTGACGGAACTTTCGCTAGCAGATTTTTAAGGCGTAACATAGGCTACATAATTATAGAAAAAATAATGAGGGTTCCTCGTCAAAAAAACCTACAAAACCCGCCACGCGAGCGAATTCGCGCACACTATTAGTCCTGTATAATTTTGATTATGGAAATTTCTAAACGTTTATCATACGCAATATCAAAGCAAATAGCATAGGTAACTTTGTTGTTGTTGATAAATATTTGGACTAATATGTTAAACAGCCGGAATTGAATGCCTCCGTTCACCCTATGACACAAGTTTGATAGGCGTACGTGCGATCGTGAGCCTTGGATTCAATTCCCAGTTCGAGTAATGTATAATTGAGTTAATAAAGAAATTCTCTGAGTAACTCACAAGCTATGGAAGCTTGTTTTAGAAACAGTTTATTGAAAATTAATTAAATAAAATATATTAAATATTCTACGACATTCTACACAGCGCTCTCTATGCCCAAAGTAACTAGCTTGGTATTATGGGTTTTAAAATGCAGATAACCATGCTTGTATGCTTTTTTTGTAAACACATGACATATTATACATAGAAACATTCAGACCAATGCAAATAGACATATTCATGCGTACAAATATTTGCACTGAGTGGGAATTGAACCCGCGGCTTCTGTCGCACAGTAATTTCTGTCAAAATTAATAATTTATTTACACTTGTGACGTCACTTCAGGTGTAACCAGGTGTAACTATTCTTTACTGATAAAGATAAAAATATTGTACGCCTGTCAGTTTTATCTTGTCCAATCACCAATGATCTTTTGGGAACGGGTTTAAGATTGACATGACTACGGTGTTGAGAGATGGGACAAGAGATTATGTTTGTATTTTGATGATATTATCATACGTATAGATGTATAGTCAGCGATCTCAGTATAGTGTGGTAAACGGTTGAGTAGACTGCGGTTTTAGTCGGTTCCGAAGAAGGTTGTCGAAAGTTTAAGTTGCACCAACCAAACTTGAGATACTTTTTCATATTTTTTTTTTTGGTACGGAAATCCCCACGGATACCACTCTCATTGGCCAGCGGATAATGTCCGACTCGAACCGACTAAAACCGCGTTAGGTTGGGGGTCTTCGAGCGCCGCGGTGTAAAGTGACCGGCAAGGCATTTCCTCGCACTCCATCTAACTGCGAGGGGCGCCTTGGGCTTAGGAACCTTAATGTCCTCGTCTTGCTCCCAGAAGAAATGGGGGGTAAAGCCTTTATTATGTCATTAAGGACCTTTATTCCTTAAATTGTCGATGTAATTAACACCCTTTTACCACCAAATACATATTAAGTAGGTTCTACCTAACGTTTGTAAGTTAAGCAATTCTAACCGTTATAAAACATAAGCGAAGATCGTTTAGATAACTGAATGATGCTGTTTAGCTTCCTACCTTCCGCTTTATGGACCAAATTAAGAAAAACAACTCGCAGAGCCATCGCTTTAATGAATAAGATAACGTATAAATGGTTAGGAAAGTATTCTTCATTATCGCTTTAAATTACTATTTTAAAAGGTATCCATAGATTGTTTCGTAATCTAAACTATGTTCTATCACTTTCATTTGTTTTTTTCTCCCTCGAGACTTTTTTTCTTAACTATGGGGTCGGCTCTCGGTCTAACGGAACTTCGATATTTTCGGTATCACAACCCATTGGTGTTATCGAAGTATTTATGCTAGGTGGTCGGTCTTTTTAGGATACATAGATGTTCGTATGGTCACCGATGGCTTAAATCTTCGAGGATCAAGGCATTATGTGTGGGATAATGTATAAAGAATGGTCACCCATCCCAAGTCTGAGCTCGTTCATTTATAGTATAATGAACTAACTGTGTTTAGCGATTTCACCCGACTTACTGGTTTCCTCTACATGCCCTAGATAAAATTCTAAGGACATGTCCGATCCACCAACCTGCATTAGGCCAGTGTGTGTGGATTAAGGTCTAAACCCTCTCAGCTCTCTCGTTAGAGGAGAGGAGACCCGGGCCCAGCAGTGGGACATAAATGGGTTGCTATTATTATTATTTTATATTCGGTTCTATTCTGCACTATTCCTAAGGGTCCACCCGCACCAACGTGAAGAACAGCTAGAACAGCCGAACCAATCTGAATACAACTTACAACAACGACAAACTATATTATGGAAGTGCATGTGGGCTACTTTTCTCCTAGGATAATTTTCCTATGGGTTGCGGTCACTGAGTCAGCTTAATACATAGGCAGAGCCGCGGGCAACAGCCAGTTTTAATATAAAATCCTTGGGGATCTATAGATTGCTTCATAATAATTAATCTAAACGATCTTCTATCACGTTCAAACTGTTTTGGCTTTATAATTAACTTTGATTTGGGTCGTTTTGGAGTGAGGTTGCCAACAAAAAATACCTGGAACAGCCGGCACCTGGCACCTTTTCAAATTAATGTGTATTTTTTCTCCCAGGCTTGTAGGTATTGTTGCGGAATAATTTGTTCCAACAAATATAATTACGGTTAAATAAGAAAATATTGTGCACATAACTTTTGGTTATTAGAATACATGTTTAGTTGTTACGATTTGCTGTTGGTGTTTTTTATTATTCTGAGGCTGGATTTCACTAGTGAAAACCCGTTTAAATAAACTGAGTTATCATGTTTATCC
This sequence comes from Lithosia quadra, assembly GCA_963576445.1. NCBI lineage: Eukaryota > Metazoa > Arthropoda > Insecta > Lepidoptera > Erebidae > Lithosia > Lithosia quadra. The sequence continues at coordinate 4,660,019 of OY754879.1, read as the reverse complement.
AAATGAAATCCATTAAAATATAAATCAACACAATAAAATTCAATAAGTAATGTTAATGTGCGAAGAAAGTGAATTATAAATTCACCATCTTATATAGGCACATTGTTGACATAATGTTCGCCAAGTTCACGCTACAGTAATCACTTAACAACATAAAGACCGTATGCTTGTTTTCTACCTCTGTCGTACAAAAATAAAACATTCCTTGTAATGGTTTAATCATTATTAAGAGCAATGATCATTCGTTTGGTACACGCTCTTGACCGCAGACAGGTGGCTCCATTAATACAACATGTTCATATAACTTATCTCGATTCTCAAACTAACTCGGTTAAAACTACCCACGTTATCTACACTTCACATCTACCTGTTCATGAACTCCGGTTACAAATCGCTGATCAGCATTTTTTTACGTATGGATTTTAAGAATCTCACACACCAAACTTCTGTTTTTCGTGCGGCATCGTTCCTATATTGATATTTTGGTTCCTAGCCAGTTAGAGCATGTTTAAAAGACTTATTGCGACTTTGTATACTAAGCGGAATCCGGATTCCATATTGCAATTGCAATCTGGATTGACGCTCGGACTGACCTAGCGCCAATCGAGGTGGAGTCCAGATTCCGCTCCAATCCCAGAACATTGTCCGTTAATCAGCTGGTTTTTCAGCGTTTGCAGATGAGGGAATTTCTAAGACCAATCCTTTCACGTCTGCCTGCGTTACCAGGGTACCAGATATGACGTGAGTATGATATCTTTGCTGTACTAACGTGTTTGTTTTTTATATCAAGTCACCACTCCCTTTCGAAGCTGAGCCTGCTTCTGCTAGGGTTATGGCCATCAGTGATCAGATCAGCCTTATAACAACGTCAATATACCTTTGAGATACATATTTCGTACCCAATAATTACAAAAGAATGTTCCACCGGACGCGAGCTTCTTCTAAAATCTTAACCAAAAACCTTAATATGAAGGCAGTAAGGTAGAAATTGTATTGTTACCAGCGTTGAGTCAATTATATGGATATCTTCATTGGTAAACTGGTTCTTTTCCAACGATGGATTGAACTAGCTACTGAGGTTGTAGATCTACTTTTTTGAACGAAATATTTTCATTAAAGAATATTCGATGCCGTTACTTCGTTAATATGTGGACCTCGAAGGACTCGTATTCAGCAGAGAAAATAAGTTTAATTAAACTGAATTCACACGCTTTACCTAATGAAATTATTTTGAGTAAAATGTGGTAACGCAGATTAGTTCACCTCGATGGCTGTGCTTAAATTTGAGTTTTGTATTTTTATACTAGCCTACGCCCGCGGCTCCACACGTGTGGACATCGGTATTCGTGCTTTTTCACTAATATCTCCGGTTCAACTCAACCGATTGCGATTTTAAGTCTAACCAAACACGCATGAAAAGTGGTTCACTTGTTTGTATATGCTCAAAGTGCTCAAACTGGCTAAAACCAAGACATGAGACAACGCGTTTTTTATACTTAGCTAGTTACTTGGAAATAACACAGATGTAAAAATGCTTTACTCAAACTAAAATCCGGTTTCCTCAAATTAATTTTGCATGTGAACTCAGCAACATTTTTTTTATCTTGACCGAAATTTCACTCAACGAGTAGGTTCAGCATCCTAAAGCTACGCTGTAGCAATTTATTTAGCGTTAGACCTTCTTTTTACAGGGTTCGCGATCCCAAAACCCTTTTCACAATAACGAACTTGTGCATTGAAGAATTGTTCGGGTCGGAATAATACATTTCGCCATCAAAGGGCGCTTCATATAAAGAAGTGAATATTTGAGTTTATCTCTTAGCGTTAGGAAAGTTTGACCAACTTTTTTGTTGACTTCTTAACTTATGGTAGGGTGGGAGTCCTTGCACAAAGAATCGGCATTGCCATCGAACGTGGTAATGCCGCCAGCATTTTGGGTACGTTGCCAGTCGACATCGATGGGGAGGAATTTTTCGACATCTAAACTTTTATTTTCTGTACATACTCCTTCTTTCATTGTAAATAATTTATTTTTTTATTACGTTTATTTGCGTATAATCTGTATCATCTCCACGTTAGTCCACGGTCGCATCCGAGGTTCTCCTCCACGTCAGAGTACCGTTTGCCGACTGTAACTGTAATTACTCCATTTCGTAAGGTCTTGGGCATTCTGTGACAGTGAAATCATAGGCACGCATGTGATCTTCTACGACATCAAGCTAATCTAGCACTTCTTGGGTCTACATTGAGTAACTCCCGCCCCCATAAAGTCTTGGAAAAATTGTGGAAAGAGAGACTGGTAGTGAGTCCCGAAATCAAAAGAAGAAGAATCCGTGAAATCAAAGTATTGTTCCAATGTGATTTTGGACAATATCATTAGTTGTCATGTTGTTTCAAAAACTACTAAATCACGCATTACTTTTCATTACTCTTGTTTGTTCCGTTCACGCACACAGCGGATATTACGTGTCATTTTGATTATAATGTAATGTTGTGTCCAGTTCAATTTTACGCCGTATGGACACATCATTCATCACGGTCACGGTCGACTTTCAATGTCCACGCGTAAAAAGAGAGTCAAATTTTCTTTAGGCGCCTTTTTTCTTACCGGAATCCTCACAATCCCCCTCGGGTGTAGTGGGTGGTTATATCGAACTCGGACCGACTAAAACCGCATGCCATCTCAAGTCTTCGAGAGCCGGGATGTAAGGTGAATCAAAGGCCATTTTCCTCACACCCCGGCTTGAGCGTTTGTTGTTTTATTCTGTTGAGCTATTCTGTTATGCACACATGTCGTGGTGGTGTTCGATTGGACATCAGTGGTTGCACGTTCGATTCCTGCTCAGTGCAAATATTTATACGCTTGAATATACTTGTATTCGTGTTGGTGTTAGTATATGATATGCTAAATGTTTGTGTATACATTATTTTTAACCGCATTCTAGAACCCATATTAAAAGTTACAAAATATTCTACGACATACCACACGGCGCTATCTAGACCCAAAGTAAGCCTAACTTAACTAGCTCGCTATAGGTTCTAGAACGTGGATAAACATACTTATTTTTTTTTGTAAATACATAGGTACATACTTACAACATAATAAACGCCAATGTAAATATTCATATTTATGCACAATAATATTTGCACTGAGCGGGAATCGAACCCGCAACCTCTACGCAGTCGTACCTACGCTACCGCTACGCCCAATAGAGGTCATCAAACGTGTACAAAAGAAATCAAAACACTCGTACTTTACAAAACAAAAAAAAATCTTCAAAACATTTTTCATATTATTTCACAAGTTAGAACCTGAATTCCGATTCGCTTAAATAAAACACCTTTGTTTCACTCAAAGTAAATTCTTGGAGTAAAATCCGGGAAGTAAAATTCCACCTGGATGTGCAAAAGTTATTTATAGATCGGACGGCTTTTTGCCATTGATCTTTGACTTCGAAAGGAAGGCAACAATTTGTGTCATGAATCTAAAGGTACAGTCACCCTCAGAATTTGTTGAACAGTAACAAATCTAAAAACCGGTCAAGTGCAATCGCACCCGCGTACGGACTAATTTCTATCCTGCCTACTAATATTATAAACACTAAAGTTAGTGAGAATGTATGTCTGGATGTCTGAATGTTTGTTTGTTATTCTTTCACACAAAAACGGCTGCATGAATCTCGCTGTTTGGTACAGAGATAGATTATAGTCTGAAATAACATATAGGCTACTTTAATTAAATGTTTAATTTATTTTGTTTCTAGTATTTGATGACATAGGTACATCATCTTTGGAAATCCCTGTTTGCTTTTCAGCAGCCATGATCACGAGAGAAGACTATAAGATTGTCTCAAGTCTTGAAGTTTATAATACCAACAATTGAACAAAGTTTGGGCACTTTGAGATAACTCCCGTTCTCGACGTCTCTTCGTGACAATGCAACGGTTGTAAGGGCACCGTAAATTTTATTTAAGTATTTTATCAGGAAAACAAATAGTATCTTATAATTAACAACTGCTATACTAATATAGACAATTTATGAGATTTCCCACTATCATTAAATCAAGACTTGGAATTCTTTAACAGCACACGTGTTTCCTTCTTCTTAAAATCCCGGGGCCTTTAAGGGAGGCGTGAATAATCATCTGTCGAGGCCGTCTGGCTAGAGGCCACCATTCTAGGGGCAAATCTGGAAAATGGTAGCCACTCCTTTTTGGATTTCACTTCAGCTTACCATCAGGTGGGGTGCAGTCAATCTGAATATAAAAAAGTTTCAAAAACTTACGGTCAGAGGGCGCCGCGCCGCATCCCACCAACGCACAGACCAACAACACACCGACCGTTAGAGATGCCATTTTGCACTACTTACAGTAATTTCGTTGTTACTGGTTTATATACACGGCCGTGAACACCCACCGCATCAGCTTCATACGACACGACCTTGGCCATAGATTAATTGGACGGTCGGCAACAGAAGTTGTTTAGGTTTTTTTAAATACTATCTAGTAAAAATACTTTTTGAAGCAGGTGTTTTCGAAATTACTTTTATTCATCAATTTTTAAATTGATATTCCTACGAACCGAGTAGAAACGAAATTCAACTACAAGCCAGTATCATACTGATTGAAGGACTCTCAGGGTTGGGAGGTCAGACGAAGGTTGCTGCCTTAAAAACCGTATAAGCCAAACCAAAAAGAGGAGAAGGAGTAGGCGGACCTCAAACTCACAACAGGACAAAAGGAACGTGTTATTCGGTGTTATACAGAATTGATGTAACCCATCAACTGACCGGAATTAAAATATTAACGCCAAACCATCAAAAATAATCTATGTTCTTATACATATAACCTATTTTATTAACTGTCTTCAAAAAGGAGACGCTTTTCGATTCGTCGGCATCTTTTTATAGACCGGCATCATCTTTAGTATTCAGTAGTGTAGGTACCAGGATTGATCTGAAAATCCTCTTTGCATTGGCTGATCCTGTAAAATACAAAATTCGATTACCTCTCTCGCTATCTGTACCTACAATGTTGTGCTGTTTCAATCCGGCGTATTGTGCAGACCGTGGCCCAGCGGCGCGTGCATCCTTTTGTTTAAGAGCTAGTATTATCCACAAGTGTGTCAATCATTTGATTGACCTACCTTGATAACAGTCAAGGCCTCAAGTGTTAGCAATGGACGGGTGATTAATTAAACTAATGCAGTTTGATGCATCTATTACTATTTTCAACATCTCCAGAATGAACGAATTATGAATTTAGTTTTGAAGCAGCTTTAAATTATTCTATTATTACAAAGCTTATTTAAATAAATATGCGAACCACCACTAAATTATTTCAGAGGTCAGAGCTGTTTTCTGGTCGATTCGTACAAACGACTTTTATTAGAGTGCGAATCGACCACAGAAAAAGCATAATTTTTACTGTGTGGAAATTTTATAGCTAAAATTAATTAAATAACACCAAAGAAATCGCGGTGGAATCCGTTAAAAATAATTTTATTTCCATGTCGAAAACCTACTCGATATTTTCATCGTTATATGTTCGGAATCGTGCATACTCGTATAATTTACAGACACAGCTACTGTACAATTTTATAATAGTATAGAAAAATGAGGCCGCGAATATTCCAGTGTTTTATTATTCTAATTTACTGAATACAAACAACACTTTATAACACATTGTAAAGCACGCGTCGGGCGCGAATCGATACAAATGCGTTGCCAGCCGTCTTTTGTTAGGGGATGTTAGCCCCAAGTGCATGCTATGCCACCCCATGCACGGTGGTTACCAACGCTTTTTGTGACGCAAAGCGCTTTTGCTAACGTTTTTATTACTGGTAAACGGAAAATATTTGCTTTTCGAATAGTTTTCGCTTTTTGTTAAAAAAAAGTTGTGAAGTGTAGTGACTTTTCAACGTTGTCTGGCCTGACCAATTATAAACAAACGTATAAATATTGTTACATCAATTTATTGGAATTTTGTATAAATTAATAAATAAATAAAATATATTCTAGGATATTCTACACAGCGCTATCTAGAGCCAATGTTTATTTATTATATTATTCATCTGAATTCCAGTTTTACGTACGTTCGGACGTTTTACAATATTTTCAAAATTAATGAGGTTTCCATCTTCGAGATCTGTGAATAAGTACGCTATTATGTTTTTCCTTCGCCTTTGTATTAGTAACGAAGATATATGAACCTATAAGAAGCCACACTTTTCTACAAAAAGTTGATATTCAAAAACCTGCTTTCTCCTTCTTTTGACCGTAATCAAAAAGAGATAAAGAATCTGGACCGGACATCGTAAATCAGCGATGCCATTCCGCATCCCATTGAAAGTGCTATCGCTGTGCAATGACTTGCGAATTTTAAAGATGGCGGACATTAAAGTTTCGTTCCAATTTACTTAAGGCAATATATTTTTGTTTTCTCCCCAGACTGCTTTCTGCAGTTAAGCGTAAACTTGCCTCATAATTCTGTAGTACAGCGGAAACTCTTTACAAGTTTAACGGGATGTTTCAGACGGGTTCGGAAAGGTTTTTATACGTTTTACGAGTGAACATCCAACGGCATGACTCACTGAATGATGTAGAACCTTGTCACGGCCGAGGACTGTCCGGAAAAAGAAAGGAATGAATAGAAGATAAACGTTTTGTTTGCATAAGTTTGAGATTTTCCTCTATAAAAAAGTTTTAACAACAAAACAAAACAGGTTTTTTAAAAGTTCACGTGCTAATAAATGGGGTGAAGTGTCGAGGGGCGCATTTTATTCAATTCTTCTGGCTTCCTTCTATGCTTACGATTTATTTGGGTACTACTTGTATAATACGGTGTATTGTATAGGAATATAATAAATTAAACTGCTATAGACACCCCATCATGGTCTTCGACAGAGTCTTGTCCGGACGAAAAGGTACTACCGCAACTCCTTTCCTCTTGGGGCTGGTGTTCAGACGGTAGTTGCTTCCGATAAAGCCAAATTAACCTGGAAAAATGTAGTAGAAAATTGGAACCCAAGCTTCATAGTGCAAGTTTTGGAGCCTGGGTGAAAAGAAGAAGAATAGAATTAATACATTTAATAAAGGAAGTTGATTGAGTATAATTTGATCAAAGTACTCGAAGAAAGTTTCGGAACTGAATGCTCAATTACGCCTTTACTTCACTAGTTAATTAATAGTGGTGACGAGAATATAATGGGAATAATTCGTCTTACCCTTTCGAAACTATTTACCTCGTTGTGTTGTAATCACCCCTTATACCTGTAGGTAATTAAGTAAGTTTAATTTAACGAAAGCGATAATCTAATGATTTGTATTTTTTCTAAACTAAATTTTACATATACAAGTGAAAATCCTTTTTACTAAACTGGGTTTTGACGTTTTTGCAAAGGAATTCATCGAGTAAAACGTGATCACGCAGTTTAGTTTTGATCGATTTCAGTTCTTATCATTGCTGAAATCCGTTCTGAAATGAGCTGAGAGGGTACAAGACTATAATTCCTATATTTATCACACCATGTCGTTCGTATTCCCCTACGCCCCCCCACCACTTAATTCTATTTAACCCATTTTACTGTAATTGAATTTCATAACTTTACAATCCACAGATGAGATTATCTTAAAGTCTAAAATCTTTTCCTATATAAAGTTAAATAAATAAATATTATACGACATTCTACACATCGCTCGCCAGACCCAAAGTAAACATAGTTAACCAACTTTTGTTATGGGTTCTAGAATGCGGATAAATATAATTATATAATTTTTTGTAAATATATACTTATTATACATAGACACACCCAGACCAATACAAATATTCATATTTATTCAAAAATAATATTGCATACAAATAGTTGTAATTAGTCTAGAAGCCATATAAAAACTTAAAAACCTAGCCCTCTTATTCATAAACGCTCGCAGTACTTTTTTCAAGTGCCTACATTTCGACGAGGCAGCAAAAAAATTCCCTCCCATTTAAAATAATTTCATAATTAAACAAAAAACACGTCTACAAAAAATAAACAACATAAATCTAAAAGTCACTTTTGAGTTGAAAAATATAGCACTATAAACTAGGTACGCGAACAGCCCTACCGAGTTGCGCTAATTTGCCCCATTGCACCCTCCTGAATATCCGCTAATGAGATTAACGTCCCGCGAGCACTCGCTCAAATGGACCCCCTACGTCTGACGATTTGACAAAAGACATCCGTACCCTGCTTTGGACTGAACCTTGGTTTGAACCGTCCCTAATTCGGTTTGAACAATCAGTGAGTTGGTTTGAACCTAAATGCGATTAGGGCAGCGACTGATCCTTAAGGGTAAAAATCATTTAAAATGACCCTTTTCATTGCAAAATTTGTCCACCCCCGATATTTCATGACAATATTATTTTTTCTATGTAAAAAGTACCTATTAGTACTCTGGTATATACTATCTAGCTATGACACACAAATTTATATAACTTTTGCCCATATTAAACACATTATATTGCTTTTTTTCCATCGAACTCGGAATATCTTCATACAAAATAATTTGTCCACTTCACGGGCTGCGTTACAAAATCTATCTAAATAAATATAATCTACAGTATTTAATTATATTGACGAACTTTTTGACAAGATATTGTTAGTGCCCATTGATTACGGTAAAAAATAATATATTTTAATTATTTAAAATATTAAAATATTGGGTTCAAAGTGATGTCCAACATTTTGTTCATTTTTGTTATTCGTTTTTGTAACACCAAAATTGGGCAGTATTTTCAATTTGTAAAATGTCAACATTCAAAATATAACGAGCCAATTACATGCCAGACTCTAATATGAGTTGGCCATTTTGTCTTCGAGTGAAAATAAGGGATGACGCGTGTTTTTTGCCAAAAAGTCAAAAGTCAAACTTTAAATGATCCATTTTGTTTTGTTTTGTCAGCACAGGTAAGTGGGTACATAAATTATTTGATTAACCAATTATGCATGTTATTGTTGACATTTGTTGAAATGCAAGGCGGTTGGAAGTCATTGAGATTTTTGTTTGACTTATCATTACTTGAAGTCCGTAAAAACCATTTTCGACTTTCATTTTTGTTATGATTTAGGTTATGTTAGAAAAATGAAATAACAAAAATGAACTAAAGATGCAATCACATTGCTGGTAAAATTTTATTATTAGAGTATGATTTTAATGTTCTACTTATATTTAAGTGTATTTTTTTATAAAATATAGGTAAGTATGGGTATTTCTCATCTTTGTCTGATTTCTGTTTTTTCATCAAGTTCGTTTTTGTCTGCCTGAATAATCTTTATCTGTTGACAAGTATTTCAGTATATGCTCGCCATCAATCATCACATTCATTACTTTAGTTTGTCTGAGAATAATGACTAAAAAGATAAGTTCTATATTACGTTGTTTTTTTAATAAAACAAATGGTAAAAATATATAGTGTTTTATTGCGGAACACCTTATACGAAATCATTAAAAAAGAAATAACATTTAGATTATAATGCGCAATGTAAATGAGCCCTAATATTTCATTTTTGTTATTTTTTTGTTACGCAGTTCATTTTTGTTACATTATCATTTTTGTTTCCTTTTTGTCAAAGGGTCATTTTAAATGATTTTCACCCTTAATTTACTAGAAATTTAGTCGCGTGTAAAAAAGTTTCTGGGAGGTCTAATTTCAATCAGTTTTATTCGTAAAGGAAAATTTTTGCTATTGTCATGTGAATCGCAGATTGACGGGATGGTTCTTGAGACAAAATATTGCAGTTGTAGACAGTATAGAGAGAGAAATATAATTCGAATTGAATACTTTTGGTTGGTTTTGATAGGAAATCTATGTGTCTCCGTGGGTCATTTGATTGCAGGTTAAAGAAGGGCATTAATAGTTTTTTACAGGGTCGGCAGCCCGAGTGTGACACCCTTGGTGTTGCACACGTCCATAGGCCACGGTGACCGCATCCCATCAGGTGGACCGTGAGCTTGTCTGCCACCTAAGTGGTATAAAAAAAGTATAGTATTTTGATTACCGTGGGTATAAGTGGTACATTGTGTAATTTCTATACCAGCCCTATAAAACCCTAAACAGTATGATCTTTTTTTCACTGCTCCAACCAAAATGTGGTTAGTCAATCCTATTCCCTTTGCTGTACAACTTTGAAGAACTTTGTTTATGTAAGCTTTGCGGCAAATATCGAAGTTTTTCAGTCTCTATGTAAAACCTTTCAACAGAATTTTTGAACTGGTTTGACCTACGGCATTCCATTTAGAAATTCAAATTCGATTGTGAATAGTTTTTTAAGTTTTTTTTTTAACTCGTACTAGCGATGAATACAATGAAATTCGCAGAAATTTTATTTACTGACAGAAGTTTTCACCGATGAACCGTTGAAGAACTTTCACTTAACTTTACAAATCCGCCTATAATATTTTTTTATTTTGTTTCAGGTTTCTCCAGTTGTAATTCTGCTACAATAAATTGTAAGTTACAATAAATAACAATTTACGGCAGGTTACGGTTAAGTATACTTACCTATATTACTTTAATTTTCACTTAGGTACTTAAAAACCCCCGACATAGCTAATAACGCGCCTGAATAATTCACCTTTCGAACAAAAAAAAGTCAAAATTGGTTCATCCATTCGGGGGCTACGATAACCCAGGCAGACACACACACAGACATGACACTTATAGCATCTCGTCGTTTTTGCATCGGAGGGGTTAAAATTGTACCAAAAAATAACTACTCATTCGCTTTTTGAATGTCCGATATTTTTATAACATACATACAAATCACGCCTTTTTCCCATTGGGGTAGGTAGATACAACATCTTTCTTTTTATAAGTATGTACGATAAATATGATAGAGAAGATTATTTATTCAAAATTATAAAAACAGGATTTAAAACTCGCAGCGCTCTGGTCTGTAGGGAGGGGACCAATGATGAAGGACCATCGGAACATTTTGCCTCGGGCAACAAACACTACATGAGGCAACCAATTTCATCTCTGATCCATTTAATAATAGGCACCTACGCATATAATGTTAACAAAATAATTTTCAATCCTACCAGATTTTAATTGAAGTAAAGCCACTTCTAATTTCTTAACTACTCTTGCTTATAGGCCAATAAAAAGTCGAGCATCGAGAACACCATGTTATAAAACTATAAATACGTCTGAGTTATTAGACTAACAGTTTTATTGACGCTTAGTAGGTATTTTAAAAATAACAGCTACCGATTGTAAAAATTAGCGTCAGTTCCTCTTCAGATTTCGTATGGATGAAAGAGAATACGTTTAGGGAGGATTGTGGCTATTTATTTATATTTAAGATAGATAGAAGAAAGAAGAAGAGAAAAGAAAAGATAAGATTAAGATAAAGATAAAGAAAAAATACATCAAAACGTAAAAAAGTCTGTGTCCGTTCCCGCGACAAATAAGTGCCATAGTCGCACTTACTTATTCTCGTGTGAGTCGATCTCACTCTGAGAGATCTATCTCTCCAAACTATAATCTATCTTTATGCCAAATTTCAATCCGATCCATGCAGTTATTTTTGTGTTAAATAGCTTAGACTAAATTAATAGGATTAACTGAATAATAGGATTTAATTACATCCGGGTATAATGGAACATGGGAATAGAAAATCATACCATAACTTGTAAAATTTTCAGTCTAGTCGTTCATATTGTTATGACGCAATCCCTACGAGTAGCAACATGGCGTTCGTCGGTGACTCATTTACAATTATCGGGTGGGTCAATGCAAGGGTGATTTCACCCCCAATCGAAATTAAAATTCCAAGCGTGACGTCGAGATAGATGATCTAAAATTTGAATAGATAATGAATACGTACGGTTTTATTAGAAAATGTAATAAGCTCCTTTCAATATGATTTTTCTTTTCGGTTTTTTATCTCGACTTGCGTGACAGGAGCACGTTTTATAAAATTTTCGTGACTCTCTTTAAATTATTGTGTTATTGTTATTGCAATGACCAGACTCAGTATGTCATGTCACTCATATGATAGCTGCAAAAAATGCTAGTTGTTTGGTGGATGGTTTCAAGATTTTTGAATTTTACTTTATCGTAATAAAGTATATTCAAAAATCGTACGTCTATTTTTTGGTCTCTATGGTGGTAAGCGCGGAGTGCCTATCAGCCAGTCATCATACATTTGTTTAAAATACAAAATCGTTAAAAGTCCTGTGACCAATAAGACCGTGACGAAGTCGATACTTGATTAATCCTTTTATAGGTTTTTTAATTGACCAGTTAGTACATGCACGACTTACCTACTTCAAGATTGTTGGAACTTACTGTATCTTTTTTTCCGTACCTCCAGTCTAGAAGCTCTACATAGAAATCACTGTGTTGAAACTGTTTACGTGAGTGTAGTTAACTTCGCTATGGGGTATCGACAGTGGGGTATGATGAATCACAGTAGAAATAATACGTGGAACATTTTTGAAACGTTGCCAGCACAAAAACTTTCGACTTGTGTGCTTAAGGGCAGACATGAACGCTCATGTTGGGGGATGATTCATCCGAAACATTTTAAAAACTGTTATGTTTGTTACCTAGTCTACAACTAACTAGGTATATAGTTTGTAATTGCTATTTCGTCTGAGTATATCGAGAAGGCCCTAGGAGTCCTTGTACAGTCGCCATCGGGATTGATTACATAAAATCACGCCTTTTTTCCATTGGGATAAGCAGAGATGACATTTTTACACTTGCTACGATCTTGACACACGTTCTTTTTTGCTTATTCTACTTTATAATTGTTTTCATACATGCACGCCGCGCCGCCGGTAATCTTGACCTGATTTTTCTCTAAAAGTACGTAAAAAATACATACATAGTTTTTAAAAAAATACAAAAATAGGTGCTGATACCTATTTTTCTTTACGGTGCATCGTTTCGCGCGAAGTCCATAACGTCCAAAAACATTGGCGCAACCCACATGTTACGACTATGATTATAGACACGTTTCAAGAGTCCCTAGAGTATAGCTTCCTCTATAATGTATTCCATAATCTATCCCTAGTAACATTAAACCAGCACAAATTTCAACTCAATTTGTTTTAGTTGAAATAATCGCTTAAGTCACTACTCTCGAAGCGCGGGTGTAGGGAGTGAGTGGGTCGCAATATGGCGACTAATTGCAATGATTCACAACTACCCTCCGATCCGGACTGCGGAGACGTTCGTGATTGATTATTATTATTGTCCTTAAACGATATGGAAATCGCTTTAGCTCTCCTATTACTGGAATCGAATATATTATCCTCGATATTATTATAATTTGGACCCGTTTAGGTGATAAATCAAAACGGTCTGATCTATTATTTTGGGTTTAAATGGTTCGGTTTTCAATTATAGTTTTTATGTAGGGTAAATTAATGGTCGGTTACTTTTTAATTTTCGTTTTATTGTACTACAATCTTGAGTTCTTTAAACAGGGCGTGAAAAATATCGAGGTCGTCAAGGTAAGGGAGCATCATTTTAGAATAATCAGCATCTGAAAAGAAGTAAAAAGTCAAAGTATGTATTTAAAAACTTAAACCCAGAAATACCTCCGCGATCCTTCTGCGTCTCTAAACTATTTCTTGAAGATATTTGCTCTGTTAAGTACCGGTGGTGTACATTTCGTAAATCAAATAATTCGATAATTGATTTATGAAAAAAGATTTTACGGTTAGATGGTACGATTAAAACTGGACGCACAAGTGCATCTCATTAAAAGTGTACATTAAAATTAATTAGTGTCTTCCTACTGATTAACATGGTTTTAGTAGTTTTAAACCCGTTATTAACTACATAAATAAACAAACCTCGGAAGTCCAAATCTCACTGATTTTTAATAAACTTAAAGATTTTTTTTCTATTGAGTACGTCAACATGACCCCACATCGCCTGATGATTAGTTAAAGGTGACATTTCAGGAATGAGGGTCACCAATAATCACACGTTAAATGTTTTTATATTGAAGACTTAGATTTTTCTGCTGCATTTCCGAAAATGTTACATTGATTTGCAAAGCAATTTCCCTACCCCCTACTCTTCCCTATTCTCAATTCTATTGTTAAAGTTAAATATGACTCACAGTGACTAAGCAACATTTATTCGAACGGTAATCCGGTTTCAGCTTTCAGACTGTCGGCGCCTCGCTTAATATGTTTCCGATAGACTGGGGAACTCCGGTTAAACATTTAATCGCAATTTACAACTAGCGCGTATGCACGAAACCGATGAGCTTGCATGAATGGTTAATAACAGTAGAAGCAATTAGTGGGTTGTTGTCTCTGCCTACCCTGGAGGAAGGAGTGCATACACTACTCAAGTATTCTTAAATGAAACATACATATTTAGGTACGTTGCATATGCATTTACGTGCGGAAAAATTTTGTCCACATTATCCCGTCTTGCCCCCGGAAGTCGCCGTGCAGGCGTTGTCAGCAGATATACCGGCTGCAGGCTGATTATTCTTTAATACCACGTAGGTGGCAGACAAGCACACAGTCCACCTGATGGGAAGCGGTCACCGTGGCCTATGAACGTGTGTAACACTAAGGGTGTCACACACGCGCTGCCTACCCTGAAGGTAAGGGGAATATGAAGTTTTCCTATACATTCCATTCAAAATACAAATTCTCTTCAGTCTCTACCTATACAAATACCGCGGCCTTGCTTCTCCGTAAAGCAAGCTAGTTTAAAGCAGAGGCTAACGTGTGAAGCCGTCGTATAATATCGCATGCTCGCATGCCCCGCCTCCGTGCTTTGCATGCTAAACACCCATTGTCGGGAATCTGTTCGTTAGTTATATTCGAACTGCTTCATCGATATCACACGGCGTGAATTATGATCCACGTGAGGAATGTTTTTGTACTGTCTTTAGAATAGATTCCTGTTGTTGTCATGCAGGATATGGGATTAATATCCCGGTACAGATGATGGGTCATAGGTAAGCACCTAATTGTGACAGAAAAAGAAAAACCGGTTTCGCTGAAAACATTCTTAATTTTTTTATACTACGTAGGTAGGCAGACAAGCACACGGCCCACCTGATGAGAAGCGGTCACCGTGGCCTATGGACGTGTGCAACACTAAGGGTGCACTTCCTATTGAACTAGAAACTGTTGAAAATTAAGACGATTCTATCTATAGGTATTATTACAGAAATTGTAAAGTAGGTAGCTGTGTCTGTACATAGTGTACCTATATTGAAGATATTAAATAAAAAAATCTTGAGACCATAGCAGCTAAAATGCAATAGCGAAGATACAAACATATGGAATGGAAATGGAATCCGTTAAAATTAGTTTTTTTTTATACCACTTAGGTGGCAGACAAGCACACGGCCCACCTGATGGGAAGTGGTCACCGTGGCCTAGGGACGCGTGCAACACCAGGGGCATCACACTCGCGCTGCCGACCCCAAAAGATTTATTTCATGTTTCAATATGCTTACGATTTATAGAGCACGGCATTTAACTTGGCAAGATTTTGAAGTAGTGTGGGCCGCACTAATCCAAAACCTTGCCAGGTTAGATGCTGTACACTATACTCGTATTTTTAAGCTATAGGTACTGTATAACCATTTCAAAATTGAAAACGGTGCAATCTTGTTCTAAAATTAATTCAGCCTATCTTATAATATCTACCAACATATACCTACTAAACTATGCGCACAACAATTCTACTAAAAACACTCTAATCTCAAACATACATTATTATAACAATTAAATTTCAGTGCAAACCATTAATTCAGTGCTGTCATTATCATAAAACTAATCTTTACACGGCTTAGCCGTACAATACTCGTAGAGGCGAGAATAATTTTGCAAGTCTATAAATAAATTGATCTAACAACAGCTTTCAAATCTCTATAGTAGATTTAGGAAATAATTTCACTTTTGTATTACTTGCCTGTTTCTATTCGCGAAAGAAAAAGTTAAAAATTCGGCCTTTGTGTGTGTACCTAAGTACACAAAATAAGATCATTATCATGATAGGTCATGTCAATATGACAAAGTGAGGTAAAGTCTTAGGTCACCGTTACAGACACCGTTAATGCTACAATAGAGGCCCTCAGCTTGACGGCCTCATCAAAATGCTTTTTCACGCCCCGCTTAAAGGGCCCGGGACCGGGAAGGGAGAATCTCGATTACATTTAAAACTTGCAATTTGGAACTTCTAGTCCCTCTCCTACTCCTCTGCCATAATTTGTTTTATTTAGGCATTTAGGCTTTACGGGAGTGACAGCCGATCTAATACTCTATCCCCAAGAAGACAGTGTGAGCCAGTACCTAGTCCCTCAATCAGTAGGTGTACCGGCTTGCAGGTCAGGTTGACTTTGGTTCTTAAGATCTTGGTGGAGCTCACCACATCCTTCTATTTTTGCCAACAACAAAGCAATATGTAGGTATACAATAATGTTTATCCACATTCTAAAACCCATATTAAAAGTTATGCCTATTATTGGTAGGTATAAATGGCGCTAGTTTAATATACCTTCTAGCTAAGTCTTATCGGGTTTTCTATTCCAACGTTCACTTAGCCACCGTTCCTGGTGGCAATTACTTCAAGATGAAATCTCCGACGGTTTCGTGAAAGGAGTCAAAGGTCGAGTAGGGAGACTTTTAATAGGAAAGCAAATCCTGTCCTAATCCAGTATTAACTCAAGGAAGGAAACATTCTGCGAGGAAGTGTGAGACTGTGAGCTTGTTTGGATCTTATCGCTTACGCGGTACGCCTAAGGGTGCGTTTATACTTGTCAGGATGGAGATAATTTATTTACTTACGTTATGGAATTCGTTTCCAGCTCACGTGTTTCCTTCCTCCTATAGTCCCGGGTTCTTTAAGCGGGGCGTGAAAACCTGGTCCGTGGCGGTTTCCGCACGACAAAAAATATTTATTTCACTTATGGAAAACTTTCAGTTAAAATATCAGTAAAAAAGCTAATTTAATATCTGAAAGACAATTAAAAGATTTCACTTTTAACATTAGTGTAACTTAGTGCCGTAACTACCATACACAGTACAAGTGTGTAGAGACCTTTATACTTTAATTAGACGTCTGTCTGGCTTACTGCTTCGCCTGAGCCGATTTATTTAGCACTTTTTCCTTAACAAACTAACAATATAAGTACATGTGAATGTTCCTAATTGCTTACGGATTAGAAGGTGAAGAGCTTTTATCTATAAAAGCTCTATTGGTTTGAACCTATTTTATTGCTGAAAAAGCATTTTGATGATGCGGTCAAGCTATCCTATCGGTGTATGCAGTGGAGACCATCGATCCCGAGACCTTGAGCTTACCATAAGGCGAGGTGAAGTCATTTTGACATGTCCAATATAAAAAAATATGTGTATTTGTGAAGATAGCAAACTGGCTAGACTGTTACAATTGAATATTCTCGAATAGGCCGGAGTTTAAACGGCCTCGTAAAGTACAGGAAGGATTACCTAGTACAATAATGATCTCAATTTGTGTGTTTAGTTTACGCGTAAACAGCAGTTACGTACTATTACTGAGCTCAGGTTACTAATATACTGACTGGCTGTTACAGTTGCAACATGTGGTGTAAGTACGCTACCCGCTAAGGTGAATGATGCATAGAAGAGGCACATAATACCCTCACCAACTTAGTTACTACTTGCATTATACTCTCGATCGCTACATAGGATAATTTATTTTTACAAAAAAAAATAATTAAAAAATTTAAAAATCCCGACTGCTGTTGAAAAGCCTGAAACAAGTTTGTTGGCAGGCGGTACCCATAAATTCTCTTTTGGTTTATGATTTGCGAATGGGTACCGCCCTGCTATCAAACTTGTTTCAGGCTTTTCAACAGCAATGATTTTCTGATCGGAAAAAGTGATCATCCAGGACGGGACTTGAACCCGTGACCAGTCCTTTACAGGGGGAATGCTCTGACCAACTGAGCTACCTGGACCCATCTTAGATGCTCGAAATTTTCCGATATATTCTACGGCTTAGGGCGCCGTCCTGGATGATCACTTTTTCCGATCAGAAAATCATTGGAAATAGTTAGCATGCAATTGCTTAAAATTTCATTCAATTTTCAATAGCAGTCAGGCTTTTTTATTTATTAATAATTCATTTTATTTTATACTATGTAGTTACGGCATAAACATTATTATATTTGAAATCTCCTCTCAATTTTCTTCATTTTGATACTCTACTACTCTACTCGATAAGTTAGATTTTTTATTTATTATTACAAGATTGAAAAGTGAATCGGGTGTTCCCCTTCTCTTGCATTGCAAAGCTGCGACTAGCCGAGACGGCTTTTCAACTTGGCTACTAAACTCATAAAAAATAAACGTTAACATATCCACACTAAAATACGCAATACCACAAACCCACAACAGAGAAATCACAACTTTGAGTGAAGTGAGGCGTGCATTTTTGGCCGAAACTAAAACTGACTGAAAGCCGAAAGCCGAACCACACTTTAATTAATAGCCAGTTAAATGGTCGTATCTCACTGTGCATTTTATTCACGGCCAGTTGGATGGTTTAATTTGATATATACGTTTTAGCGGTGGACTGCTCTGTTTATGTTATTTGTTTTAGTTACCTATTGTTTATCACTACGAACCTATTCCCACCATAAAAGTAGCCTATTCGTTATTCCCGATCTTAATATTTCTCTGTGACTAATTTCGTTCAGCCATTTTTGCGTAAAAGTAACAAACATACTTACAAACTTCCGAATTTATGATATTAAGTAGGATTATTGATGTATTATTATTCACCATCGCACTGCTCGCCACAGGCAGGGAATTCATCCCCACACATTGCATCCTCACGTATATTTTTGTTTTCAGAATTGTTCATATAACATAATCCTTTTTTATATCTCCAATATATACATAGTATAGATAGATAATAGTCTACTATGAATATTACAGCCGATTTCATTCAAAATCTCACGCTGTCTCACACATAATCACGCACAACCCGCAAGCCGCGCTTTTAGCGAAAAATATCCTCATAAATAAAACCCTAAAATTCTTTCAGCTTATTCATTTATTACTTACTGTTTGAATAAGACGTGCCTCCTCGTAGGAATGCTCTGTCATCTCAACCTTCACAAAAATGCGGATCCTGAAGGCTGTAAAGAATTTGAAATGAGTTAATGAGCCTTTGACGCATTACGTCAACAAAGCCTCGCTAGGCTGGTTTATGAAGGGTCTTTGGCTGATTTGTGACGTCATGGAAACAGCCATGACTGTATAAAACGTATGGATGGAACGCGTTGCAGAATACAACTGACGACGCCAGGTCGTGGCTCAGTCCACTTGGTATATACGTAATTACGTATAAGCCAGCACGCACACATTCACATACTAAAAAATATTTTAAAATGCAGCATGTCTTGTGTAGTGAAATGGTGTCGTGGTTCCTAAAATTTTGGTGTCAAAGGCCTAACGACCCTAGAAACCGTAGTGACAGCTTGAAAAATATTCTGGAATTACATTTCAATCAAATTTGGGTAACATATTGACACCTAAAATTCACTTACATATGGTTAGCGCCGCCATTTTTGTGTCACAGTCTCGTTTTCAACGCGTTCCGTCCATAACTTCTATATGTCCACAAATACAGTATAAAAGCGACGGAAACACGTCGAAGATAAATCATTTACGGTAAAGGATTTTTAAGAATTTCTTCACGAGTACAAGATGAAAAGAATATTATTTCGAAGTGTTCTTCTTGCTAAACTACGATCCAATTTTTGATTTTTATACGGTTTAGGTATTGAATATCAAAAGACAAAATGTGGATAGGTTCCGATGTATCTTCAAACGCCATTTCAAATAAATGCTTTTGGCCAAAATCTCGAAAATCGTACCACTTCGGTGGCAGACAAGCTCACCTGATGGGAAGCGCTCACCGTAGCCTATGGACGTGTGCAAAATTAGGGACGTCACACTCGCGCTGCCGACATTTTCTTCCTGATGTCTTCTCTATCTATACCAAATTTTATCGAAACCGATTCAGTAGTTTAGCCGTATAAACGTCAGAGTAACTTTCACATTCATAATATTTGTAGGGATATCGGGTTTGCACATCAATATTCTTGTAATGCGCTATATTCACTGTGTATGGCGTTTATTGAGGGCATATCATCACTACATAGTATAAAACAAAGTCGCCTTTTCTGTCCCTATATCCCTATGTGCGCTTAAATCTTTAAAACTACGCAACGGATTTTGATGCGGTTTTTTCCAATAGATAGAGTGATTCAAGAGGAAGGTTTATATGTATAATACATGCAGAAATAGTATCAGAATTGCACCCGTGCGAAGCCGGGGCGGGTCGCTAGTCAATGATATAATAGAGTATAAAGAATAACAAGATATTAGGTAGTTTTCCTACGTGATAAAAATGTAGATTATAATTCTGAGTTCCCGCGAGTGCCGAGGGTCGTGTGATTCCCATGCGACAGACCGCGACGGGCACCCGCCATTGTATGTGGTATCGAATGCAACGCAACGGTGGGATATCTTATATCTCCTGTTAGTAATAATAAGAGTTATTGAACTTAGTAGGTTGCTTCGTAAGTTAAATACCTAGATACTTGATAATTGAATTAACTTTTTTACAAGCTTTTATTTAGTTTCAATTGACCCGTTGTCTGCAATCAAATCTTATAAGCCATTTTTCGACCACTTCTGGCTATCCGATTGAGCAGGGCATACCTATATACTCGTAAGTCCAATGACAAATGCAATATTGTGAATAATAAAAGCTTGTTTTTAAAAATATTTTTTTTAACGCAGCTTGTTTTTATGTAGGTACTAGTAACCGAAATTACTAATATTCCCTGGAGGAGTTGGTTTATGTCGATAGTGTAATGGCCAAGGTTACGACCCGCGGGGTGCGAGGGAAATGCCTTTTGGGCCACCTTACACCCCGGCGCTCGTAGACCCGAGAGGGTGTGTAGTTTTAGTCGGTTCGATTCCGACATAACCTCTCACGCGGCAACGGGGGTGCGACCTATGGGTATTTCTGCACGAAAAAAATGGTTCGGATCCGAAATATCTTGATCGATTTGGGATTTATTACCCTCGGGTTTTTGCTTCTTTGGTGTGGTTAGGTTGGCTTTTATGGGAGCGACTGCCATCTGACTTCACAACCCGAGAAAAGAGCCTGCGTCGGCAATTAACAGGTGTACCGGCTTGCACTTGAAGTTAGTTTTGGGCCCCGAAGTTTTGGGTGGGGTCTCATACACCCCACCTCACCTAACCCCAAATATCGTAACTTACAAACATTTTACGACAAATCTGTACTGATAAACGTAAAACCTTTTATATGTAATGCATCATTACAGTAATATCTGTGTAAGATGTTGGGGAATATAAAACGTATACGTGTATAAACCTGGGTGGAATCTCTAATACCGGGTTTATTTCAAATGTGTAGCGTCGTTGTACTTTTACGTTCACTTGCTAACGGCCATACCACATAAGCTTCTTTTAACGTCGACGACTGGTGAATTTCTGAGTGCATTGCGTGTTGGCGACTTTGCTTTCGATCGAGACATCACCAATTAAAGTAATCGCGATTCAATAAAAAAAACACCACATTCAACTCGATGTATCTCGCAAACGTGAACACGGTCTTTATGGTAGTTTAATGTAAAACCAAGGTAGTATAATGTTTGCTCCCAACTACATTCAATTTCCACGCCAACTGAAGTTCAAACTGATTTCACTAGTGAAATTAGCCCCCACATACGCGATTTTCCGACTAATTAATACTATTGTATTTCGACAACTATTGTGTTGCAACTGGATCAATCATAGATACATTGGCGCGTGAGAAGCATTAGCTGAAAAGGCTCCAGCGTGTGTGCATATAAAGTTCTATGAAACAACAAGGTGAGGTTTTACTGCTATAAATAATTGCAATTAAAATAAAGTATAAGTGGTTTTCATGTTTTTAAACGTTATAAGTAACACAATTTTATTCAACTTGATGGAGGTTACTATTGGTAGTGAAATATAACATAAATCGCTGATGTTTAATGTAGCTTGTGTGCTCAGACCCTAACACATTTGAAAGCATTTGTATCATAAACAGGGATTATGGTTGAAAATGCTAACACTGTCTGACTGCCTAATGGCTTTTTGTTTTTCGTGATGCATATGTAGAAATGTATGTTATTATATTATTGTTTTGTTGGCCCCATGGTATTGAGAGCTAAGGGGGACGGACGTGAGCTGCAGCTGGGTTCGATTCCCAAGCGAAGTGTTAGCAGCATGCAGCATAGTCTAAACATCACAATGCACTACACAATTCACGTATAAGTGTTTTCAGTTGTATTCTTCAACGAGTTCCGTCTTTTGGTTTTATTGGTCCATGGTAAAACTACTAAAAAATAAACATAATTCTTCCTCACTAAATATATACCTACTTAAATAAAACAGCTTATGCACTCAGAGCTTCATCTTTATTAAAGCGTTTAAGGAAAACCAACTTAGTAATCAAATTATTCACCTAATTTAGATCACTTTAGCCTCAGTTGGAAAGCTTTAATTGAAAAATTCAAATTTATTTTCAACTTAAGATTCCAAGTGTTATAATCAAGTCAATTTTCTGGATAATTGTCGTCGGCTGTCACTTCGAGCCACTTCGTGAGACTGCGAGATACTTCGAGAGGTTGTATAATGATGCATATAAATTGGTGGGACTTGCTGACCTGGTTGTGGACTGAGGGAGAAATTTTTAATAATATTGAGCTGGGCGGGAAAGTTCTTTGAAATATTTTGTGTCCTTGTCAATTTAAAAAGACTAAGGAATATTCAAACAACGAGCCATTTTAGTCGGTGCAATCCCGAAGTACTCATCACACCTATAGCTCCGGTAGGGTTTGGGAGGCCTGAGGGTTTACCGTACGTAAAAAAGTTGCTTCAATGGGACAGCGTTGACGCTTGCAATTCTTGGGCGTTGGATCAGGGTATGATTCCCAGGTTGGGCATTTTTTGGTTAGGAAATTCTCAGTGTAGACTGCATGCAACTGTTTAAATGAAATTTTTACCTCTAAAATCTACCAACCTCAGATTACTAATGACAGGTAATATAGTAAATTTAGCTGTTGCCCGCGGCTCCGCCCACCTGAAATACATTTCCCGTTCCCAAGACCCATTGAAACCTATTTGCAGGAATAAAATATTGCCCACGACCCCTAAGACCCACAAAAAAATCCTAAGAATATGTCAAGCAACATTTATAAAGTAGTAGCAATACCGAATGTGTCGTTGTGTGGCTGACTGTACATGCTCATATGTGTCTTGTACAGAGTTTCTATTATTATTGTAACGAGAATAACTGGTTTCTCTCATACTTTTTATCCATCATTACATTTTCTTAGAATTTTATACGACGCTAGTTGTTTTCTTCGTTTTCGCATCTAGACCTATTTATGTACCTATGTATGAATATCAAATAGGATTTACGGAGGTAGGACACGACCGTATCTCCCGAACTGAGCAGTCCGTTATGTCAGGTAGAGCAAGTTATGTCGGACTCTTACTGACTAAAACCGCACGCCGTCTAGGGTTTTCTAACGGGGTGTAAGGGGTATTTCTGAGGCCAATCCGATCCTGTAAGATCTAAAACTGTGTATAAAATAATAATAGTAAATTAAAAATGTAAAATTCTAAGACCACACACAACTCTCAAAAAGAAACTCTTGGTTAGTTCGAGTGTGCTAATAAAACTAAGACTCCGCTGTCCGTCTGTCTGTCACCGGGCTGTTATCTATGTATAGTGCACGGCATCTAACTTGGCAAGATTTTGGAGTAGTGTGGGCCCCACTACTACAAAACCTTGCCAAGTATATTCCATACACTATACAGGTTTATATGCGACGCATTTTGCCACAAACAAGTATAGTGTACGGCAGGCATCTAATTTGGCAAGATTTTGTGGTAGTGTGGGCCCCACTACTCCAAAATCTTGCCAAGTTAGATACCGTGAACTATATTACTTTGATAGATTCTTTGTTAGATATGATGAGAAATTCGAATATTTAGGAGGTGTCGAGTCTCAGAGCAATAAACCATTATTGCTCTGAGTGTCGAGTAGCTCAGTTGGTCAGAGTATTCCCTGTTAGGGACTGGTCGCGGGTTCAAATCCCGTCCTGAATGTTCACTTTTTCCGATCAAAAATCATTGATATATATTTCCGTTGCCGCTATAACAATAAGCACTAAAACAATAAAATAAACATTTATGGGGACTCCCGTACAACAAACGTAATGTTTGGCCGTTTAATGGTACCGCCGGTTTTTTGACTTCTTTATGTTTTATTTAGTTTTTCCTTTTGGTGATAGTTCAACTACCTTTTTATTTCTTTTTTAGCATTTTACAACTTTGTCGGTGACTCATCGCTGTGGTGTAACAAACGTCTATCAGTTAGGCCTGGTTTGTCGGCCCCATGTTGGTTTGTTTCTTTATTGCGAAAAATTAAATTATCTATTTGTTTGTGTACGATGGACGCAAAAACTACTGAACAGATTTTGCTACCGTTTTTTGTTTCAAAGTTATTGGTCAGACCAAGTCAGACTTAAAATCTTACGCATGTTTGATCACAATCGGTTGAGCAGAACCGGAGATATAGTCAAAAAACACGAAAATCGACGTCCATAGGGGCGGAGCCGCGGGCATAGGCTCTGCAGTAAATACTGTCACAAAAGTAACAATTATTTACGTTGATGGGTATATCTTCTTAGCTGTAAAGTTTATTGAACTGCTACCTTATAAAAATAGAATAAATAATACATTAAAAATATAACAATGGCTACTTGTAAACCGCTGTTCAAATAACTTGAATCGTTTGTAATTATCCCGTTCGCGAAGGCATAAAAACTTTAATGGAAATTCTCAGGACCAAAGCGTTTGCGGTTGCGGGCGTTCGTTCGACCAAAATCTAGATTTTTTATAACATTTTAATACTGACTGGCCATAAATTATTTTATTTATCGTCTTTTTTGGTGTTCCTTAGACAAACGGTGAATGGTACGCTAAATTAACTTTTGGCTTGAACGATTATTCGCCGCCTCGCTTCAACGGATCCATAGTAAAAAAGCATTGAGGAAAAAATTTCTATGTAGGTACCTAGGTGTATGCTACTTATAGATAAGCTGTTTAGAATAAAAATTGTGTGACTGTTTCTGTATAAGACGGGAATGAATTTTGAATTTGAAATAGGATGCAGAAAAATTCTTTTCAAAACCATAGACAACATAAAGTATAACGTTTTATAAGAAAATGTTTTCTGTGTGTAGAGTTAGCTAGCAAAGGCCGCACGACATTAAGGCCATTAAGATAATGAAGGGCGTCCCTTGTGTCACTTGTCAACTTCTAATTTGCTCAGCTACATCAGAGCTGGCTTTATACTTGTACAAATGTGTACCTACACCACATACCTCCCCCTCATGGGCCACCTTTGTCCCCCATTCGCATTGTGAATGTTGAAAACAGTATCTCATTCCATATACTCCCAAGTTTTTGTCTGTCTTTCTGTCTATTTGAATGCAGTAATCTCTGGAACAACTGGGCCCATTTTGACAGAACGTAAGCAGATAGGTAAAATTATAAGGTGTAATAACAATACAGTCTAGTTTTATTTTAGAAAAAGAACTAAGTAAGGGTTCCACACAATAAAATGAAAACCATAAAAAAAACATTACCCTCCTTTCTTCGGCAGTCGGGTAAAAATAAATCCATGCTGGCGAAGCTGCAAGTTTTCAGTGAAATGAGCAACCAATCGGTACGGTTAATTTAATATCACACAATTTTAGTGTTTCGTGTTATTTTCTATTAAATATTCCTCCCGCCCGCCATTAGCGCCATGACTGTCTGCTGTCGGCGTACATATTTCATGAGTGATTATTATCTGCCAGTGATTAACAGATGCATCCGTTTGTTAATCAATGTGCCGTTTGAGCGATGGTATTAGAATCAAAATTTGTATTCAGTCCATCAGAGACGATATAATGTCTGCTGAAAAGCAACTGAAACCTCTGGGAAGGTGGAAATCATAGCGATATTGAAAAAAATTGACGAAATATTGTTAATCGGTGATAATACATTCATTTATTATTCCTTTGGAGATACCTAAAATTATAAAAATAAGTATTAAGACTAACTACATAATTAAAATTAATTTCATTAGTGACTACATCATCACCAACAACAGAGATTGTGGATAAACGCGAGCGATTTTACAAGCTTTTATTTAGTTTCAATCCGTTCAGCCCGTTTGTCTGTAATCAACTTTGTTAGTAATCAAATCTTGAAAGCCATTTTTCGACCATTTCTGGCTATCCAATTGAGCTGAAATTTGGCATACTTATATAAGTCCCATGACAATGCAATATTATGATATTGTTAGGATTTGAATTACAAGCTTTTTTATTTAGTTTCACCTGTCCCGTTGTCTGTAATCAAATCTTGCAAGCCATTTTTCGACCACTTCTGGTTATCCGATTGAGCTGAAATTTGGCATACTTATAGTAAGTCCCATGACAATGCAATATTGTAAATAATGAAAGCTTGTTTTTAAAAAGGTTTTTTACTGGTAAAGTTCAACCGAACTACTCCAATCTATTCTAATATTTTCAACATATTTTATTATCAAAAGTGAAACACGTATCGCACGTCTGATGAAGTTCATTATACAAGTTAGATTCAGAATTGTCAACGCGATGGGACGTCGTCGTTGTCTGTTCGCCGACATGCATTGCATACAAATGTGCCTATCCTGTATAATATCGGCGTAATGGTGCTGGCAGTACGCGGCGGTTGCAACGTTCATACCTCCGTTTGTGCATAACTGCGGGACATTCTGATCGATTAGGGGACGATTCACAGACATCGTGTATGTATATTTGAATAAATACATCGTTTTAGTTAGGTACATGAAACATCGATCTATGTGTTCTATTATAAAATTGTAAAATTTTTGTGTCTTTACATTAAAGTTATTAAAAAAAATTCTTGGGTTATGTTAAATTAACCATTTTCAACATATTTTTTTATTATATTCTAGCTTGTTTTTAGACACAGGGACGAAGATGAAACAGCCAAATGTAGGTACTTTTTCCAAAAGATTATAATTAAATGTATTGGTCGAAGGCTCCTGTCAGAACAAATAGTTTGGCTTGAATTAGTAAGGAACCTTTGGATTTCAAAATTAAATATCAGAGTGCTGCATTTCGTCTAATACGAAAAGAAAGAAGTTGCCGATTCAGCTATTACCTAAATAGCTTAATCGGCAACTTCAACCATAGATTTAGGCCAATTCTTTTGTATATTGAATCATGAATAACTTGCACCCACGTTGCCACCATTATGATTTTTGTACACCAGAATAAAAGAATAAATCCTGATTTCGCAGTCTTGTCATGAAAATTTTAGCGCAAAATGATTTTTAAACGTCATCAACCAGCAGTGATCTTGATCTCTTTGTGACTGAACAAAGAGATAAAATGGATTGATCTCAAGAATTCAATTAATCGCTTGGTCATAGTTCACCCGAACGCGACCTTGACCTTTCCGACTTTCTGTTCGTAGACTATCTGAATCCAGGCGAAAAATTAGGGTTCAGTCAGTCACAAGGGATGGATAAATCAGGATCCGAAGTGGATTAAAACCAAACATTTCGATCCGCGCGACGGAACCTGGACAGCCAGCGATATATCAATCAGTATTCGGCGCGTGAAATGCGCTGAATCTATAGGCTTGACCTTTTTTTTTTTGTATCCGGATACCCCCTAGGGCTTCACCTCTCCGGAGCTAACGGTGAGGTGAAGAATATCAGACTTGAACTGACTATAATCACAAAGTGTTTTCCAACAACTACTAGTACCTGGACTGAGGCAGTTATGTCCTAGGATTTTTCTGAGATTGCAACCTGGGTTGGCCGTCAATATTGACGACCTTGCGTTGCTGTTGATCTAATCCCTGCCCCCCCTTCGTTGAGAAAGGCACACGTAGAACACGACGCTACGCCTTCTTCGGTCTGATTCTGCTAGGGCCAAGAGAAGCACTTCCCTTTCACCCCCCAATTCGCGGATGGATGACGGAAATCTTCGGCGTTCTCCTACGCTTGGTATGCGCGATGGGAGAGTACTAGTTCCCCAACTAGGGCGACGGTTGGCCTGTAGGCCTAGCTCTCTGTTCCACGAACCACTTTTTATACCAACCACGTTTTAATATTTGATGGCAAAAGGCGAACTTTTATAGCGAATCTCTAGTATTAGATATCTGAGTACTAGATAGTTAATACTTAATTAGAGGTGCGCCGTAGATACATTTTCATCTGCATACTATATAATACTAGCTGTTGTCCGCGGCTCCGCCCGCGTGGATGTCGAAATCCGTTTCAAAAACTATCCTATCTCTCAAGTTGGATCGAACTGCACATGGTGTGCGAATTTTATTATAATCGGTTAAGTGGTTTAGGAGTCCATTGAGGACAAACATTGTGACACGAGATTTATATATATTAAGATTTGCTCCATGAATACAACGTACTCGTACCGCCTCTTCCGTCCACTAAGCACGAGTCATTCATGAAACAAACTCACTGTAATACAAGACGAACTAACTTGTTTCATATCCGCACCAAACTTAACCAAACATGAACTCTCATGCCACAACAAGCTTAATCTTAGATGCTCAAGTTCTTGCAGCTCTCGAAATGCACAACTTAATGAACAGGCTTGCAGGCTGACAAAACTAGTGCAGCCAGATACAGGCCCAACTGGGTCAAACAATGTGGCAAGTTGGATGCGAGGTCCATGGCACTACAGAAATTGATCTCTGAACTGATCTTCATTTTAAGGTACTTTCAGGCCCTATAATGACTTATCTGCGTCTAGACTGGTGCCCGATTCAGTAACGATACGTTTTGAAAATACGTGATTTCAATTCAAAAGGGATTTCAGACTATAATTTATTACCTGTACCTATCAAATTAATTTTTTAAATTTAAAATTGCGTGATCATCTTTTTTATTATCTGACAACCCTAGTTTCGATACAAAATGTTGATGGACTTATCTTGCTTGAACTCGAAACAGATTTGTGCGAGACAAGACACTAGTGACATCTGGACAAGTTTGTTTGTAATTCTGTCGACAGCAGTTACGATTGAGGCGGAGACACAAATAAAACTATTGTTGAACATGTTTGGACCTTTTTGACGAAACGAGGTTTTTAACTTTTTCTTAGTAAAACGTCTCTGTACATTCACTGAATTGGTTTTATTCAATAACAATAAATAGAAGGAACTATAAATAGGGTTTTAGATAGTTACTTTTAAACCTCATTACTTCGGTATAGGTAAGTATTGTAGAGCTATGTATTTGTTGAGACCATAAAACTCAACGGGGCTTAGGAGAGATTCAGTGCTGAAATCACAGGAGATTGTGGCTTTCCCGTTGACAGCATAGAATCCCTCCAGTGAGCTCCTTTACCTATGTTAATGTTACCTTCTATGTACAAAACAGAGAGCGAGAGAAGCATACTCAATTAAATATTCGAATTTAGAACAGAAACGGTAAAGGCTTCACCACACAGGCACACGTTATTATAACGGTCGATATTATCTGATGCGTTATTTCGATATCTACGAGTATTCTCAGAACACAGAATAACGATGTAATTAAGTAGGACGCACAATTTGTGTTCGAAACACATTCCAACAAGGAAATATCGGTTTGTGCATGAATAGTGTATTGAGGAAATGTTTCTGCATTGTGAAAGTACAATCGTTCCCGTATAAGTGAGATTAGCCACATTAGGCGGAGAAAGCGTAGGAGTGCGGACTTAGGAAACCAAAGTGCAAGATTTGAATGCAACCGGGGTTCAAATTTAAATTAAACTTTGCCAAAAATGCTATACTTAGGAGT
Source organism: Lithosia quadra (assembly GCA_963576445.1). Taxonomy (NCBI): domain Eukaryota; kingdom Metazoa; phylum Arthropoda; class Insecta; order Lepidoptera; family Erebidae; genus Lithosia; species Lithosia quadra. The sequence goes on along the minus strand of OY754879.1, from coordinate 4,630,047 downwards.
GGAACCGCGGTCATAGGTTAGTTGATAGATAACAATTCTTACAAAAAAATCCGACTTCAACAGATCGAATTGAAACGGGGCCACACGAGAAGCGCCAGCTATAAGAAAAAAATCATCAAAATCGGTTCATCTAGTCAAAAGTTCGAGTTAACAATCATTAAAAAACGGTTTGAATTGAGAGCCTCCTCCCATTTTGAAGTCGGTTAAAACGCAGCAGTGTGACAAGTACATAAAATGCATAGCACCTTTATATTAGAGGAAAATAACGCATGCAATTAAAATAACCGTTACAATAAATCACATCTATGTGATGTGAAGAGCCTCCTATAACGTTATCACAACGAATACATCTGCTACACAAGTATTGTTGTCCAAGTTCGCACCAGTCCAAGGTCAGGTTTACGGCCATTGATTCAAAGATCATTGACCAAACAGTGTGACGTCACTTACCACTATAAATAATACAATAATTTAGATTAGAACACGTTTGAAACCAGGTTTTATATATGGGGCTCGTTAAAACTAGCCAAATGAGCTACAATTTAAGGCTTTTATTATTAGTCGTAGAAGAGTTATTTTATCTACAATCTACATCCTGGCTTATAGATGGATAGATAACTCTTCATTATACTTAATAGTTACCCCTCGCCCCTTTCCGGGGCAAGATGGGGGTACCGTTGTTCTCACACCCGATGGGGTCATCTAGAAGTCGTATATTATTATGGCTTAATAGAGTCAGCCAGATGCGCGGGATATCCAACACCATCACTTTCCAACGGGGTAAGATTATGGTCAAACGCAAGCCTATTACCAATAACAAAAATCAACTTTGTGCCAGCAAGAAAAGTACCTATGTTCAATATATTGTGCCAGTAACGTCTCAATGCCTTAACCATCTGGGCACATAAACTATACCCTTATCATACCCGTCAAACTGTAATAGGATGTTTCATTCGCCATTGATTTATCGCAACGCAAAAATATTTACTTTTTCGAAGGTCACAAAAACAAAATAACTGTTCGTTTTGTTTAACTGTGACGTCATTAGTCTTTATATTATATTGGTACAGTGTTACTTTGGAAAACAAGTTATATAGTTTTTTCCTGGATGTAGCGCGTGTAGCACTAATCCCGTCCTGCGGCCCACAGGAGTCTATTTCCTGAAAAGTGTTGTGCCAGTACAGTAGTGCCTCGTAGTGTAGTGCTGTTGCAAAATCTGTCTCTGTGAAATTTTATCTAGATCCGTTCAGCTGTTTTGGCGCAATAATGTAACAAAAAATAAAATTAAATAAAACTAAATTAGAAAGATTTTCCAAAAAAAGTACCTACGTTTATTCTCATTCTAGAATGTACAATACAAGCTATACAATGTCCCACATTATAATTATTATACTTAATTAATTAAATAAAAGGTAATAACCCATTCAAAAGTTTTAATTTCAACAATTAATTTATAATTACATATTATATTACATTAATTACACCATAACATTATGTAGTTGTGAAATTTAAAAAGTTTTTACATTTAATTTATAATTATACTAGCCAATGCACGCCGATCCGCCCGCGTGGACGTCGTTTATCGCGTTTTTCACGATATATCACTCCACCAATTGTATGCATATCCGTATCCGAATATGCGTAAAATTTTAGGTTTGCCAAGACATTTCAAACAAACAAAACAGCATCAAAATCCGTTCATTAGTTTTGCGTCTATCGCGAACAAACATACAAGATATTTTTTTTGTGTTCAGATTTGTTCATATTACATAACCCAAGTATTTTTTAATATCTCTAATATACAGACACAGCTAATTTACATTTGCAGCATCTTATTTCAGGACACAGACTAAGCCGTGAGGCAAGAGAATGATAATGTACTGGGATTCGAACCGGCAACTTGCGATCGGGCGTTATAGCCCCATGCCTTACTGCGGCAAAGTTGTCCATTGGAGATGATGTCCAGGCGATTGGTTTTCTGTGAGTCGCCGGGAAGGTATGATAGTATTGGTATATCATTTTTCAATTACCGGGTAAAACTGGGTGATAAGGGATAAAATGGTCATTAGAATTTGTTAATAGTATCTTTTATAAAATGTCAAGTATTTAACCGAATATTCGATGATTCTCTTCATTGGGCCGTGGAATTGGTTTATGGCTTCTATAATAACTGCAAAATTTAATTCACCATTTTGTTCCTATTCATCCCGTTTTAGGTAAGTGCCAACAGCTGGTCAGGTAATCGGATTGTTTTTTTCTGTGGGTCGCCGGCAAGGTATGATAGTATTGGTATATCATTTTTCAATTACCGGGTAAAACTGGGTGATAAGGGATAAAATGGTCATTAGAATTTGTTAATAGTATCTTTTATAAAATGTCAAGTATTTAACCGAATATTCGATGATTCTCTTCATTGGGCCGTGGAATTGGTTTATGGCTTCTATAATAACTGCAAAATTTAATTCACCATTTTGTTCCTATTCATCCCGTTTTAGGTAAGTGCCAACAGCTGGTCAGGTAATCGGATTGTTTACACTAGGTAGTCAATCCTAAGTTAGAACTAAGTACTGCTATCTTGTGGCAGACGGCAGTCTGTTCCAATGTGAAAATGTTACGTACCAAGTCGGTTAACTTCAAGTGCAGAATTTGCACAGTCTTGAAAATTTAATGAGTTTAAGCTGGTGTTTCGGTCTCAGACAGCCATTTTAAGTTTTGTAGTTTCGTGAAAATACCAGGTTCTTGTTTATTTTCGTACAACTCCATTTTGTATTGCTATGTTATGTCATGTGAAAGAACAGGGTCTGATTTCACTTTAGCAGTTAATTATACTATTAATTGTAATGAAATAGTTTTAACGACGCATAATGCAAAATATATGTAGTGCAGAAGAATATCATATTTATATCAGTCCACGTGGGTTTCACGAATCTAAAAATTATGTGTTTTGTGAACAAAACTAATGAAAAATCATAGTTTCATTTTAGTTAGGCAATCATAGTTTTAGAATGCAATATTTTTCTGAAAAAAAACTAAGACATTAACAATCTGATGACCATAATCATCAACTCTATTTTAGGCAGGACGGCCGGAATCCATATTTTTTTTACGATCACTAATTTGTATCTTTGTTGCTAACTTTTTGTACCTACTCGATCTGCTTTTCTCGACGCCATGATAAAGGCACACCGTTTATGGTTGCCGGTTCGCCGGCATTCATCGGAGTTTGACCTTGACCCGGCCCGCTACCTTAAACTGGCAACATTGGCGTTCAACCACAGATTAATTATTATCTTGTATTTAAGTACCTACATAGTTTCTTTGAGTTTCTTTTTTTATCCGTAGCTGATGGGTATATGATATGATTTAAATAAAAACAGTGAATGTGTCTATGTCTGTTTGTCGTCTTTCAACCTAATACCCATGTATCTACTACACTACATTTTACAGTTCCGCTTCTTTTTTATACTACGTAGGTGGCAGACAAGCACACGGCCCACCTGATGGGAAGCGGTCACCGTGGCTTATGAACGTGTGCAACACTAAAGTGTCACACACGCGCTACCTACCCTGAAGGGAAAGGAGGAGAGCTGGGAAGGGGTGGGGAGGCTAGGAAGGGGACGGGGAGGAGGGGTACAGTGAGCTCTGGCTACCCTACTTACCGGCGGGCACACAACACGATGGTTATTATGGCCGCGGTCTTCTGTAGGGCGGAGGTACTACCCCAGTCGGACAGCTCATTTCGGACGGGAGATACCGTCGTGTCCAACCTCCTTGAATTAAATTAAATCCACGCGGGCAAAGTCGCTGGTATAACTAGTATAGAATAAGTTACCCACAACATTGAACGTTTACTTACCTAGTGTGCCTCACGTATTTACGCGATACGTGACCGTGCCAGTCATAAACCTCCGGCGCTCCAGGTGAAAAAAATACGGTCCACTATTAAGAATTTCATGCATTTTAAGTCCAGCACGAACTAACAAGAAACTTTTAATGGACAGCGAGAACCTTGATAGTTTTATTTTTTCACCGTTACTACACTAAAAACTATGTCTTTCGGGTATTATTTATATTTTTCACTGCACCACAGAATAAATAATATAGGTATGCAACTGCACTGTTCTGTTCCATGTGTTAAAGATTTACAAATCAATTCAAATTGACTAGGCTGAGTAAGTGTTACCAATGCCAAATGTGGTAACTTTTTAATTTTGAAATCTTTTTTTTTGCTTTTGAACCAGCAACTGAACTGAGAGGTTATATTTTTACTAGCCTATGCTCGAGGCTCCGCGCGTGGGATGTCTGGTATATCTCCGGTTCTAGTCAACCGATTGTGATCATACTCACAATCGGTTGGCTTGCGTAAGATTTTAAGTCTGACCCAGACCTTTAAAACAAAAAAAACGCATCAAAATTTGTCCAGTAGTTTTTAACAGACAAACAGACAAGAATGCCGAAAAATATCGTTTTATAAAATATGACTAATTTTTTTACATTTTTCAATGTACATACAGATAATTTACAATTTTATAATAGCGCTTAAAAATAGATTTCCAAAATCCATATTACGCGTAAAAGCCTGCAAATCCTTACAAACCAACGGTTTGCAACTGTTTTTAAAATCACTATGTAAAGTAAACTGAATACAACATTCAGATTTTTTTGCGAATATAACGGAATCTCGGTACAGAGTTCTTTGTAAGTTATATTCAGCTGGTTTTGCTGAAACTTATTGTTGAATAAAAGATAAAGGAGGCACGTACTAGCTTACAGTGCTTAGTTTACACCCTGGCCTCTATCACAATATAGCGAGCTGCGTGCGTCCAAACCGGTTCGGTAACTGTATTTCACGATAAATCTGAATTAGTGATGTGACCATATTGTTTTTCTTCTATTTATCGATGTTTCGCTAATTATCTTCATCTTGGTTTCCAAACGTTATAACTATAATATTATTATTCATCAACTTGCTTGCTTGAAATTCAACTGTAAGTGAAAAATACTTTTTCCATTATTTTTTATCGGTAACATTAAAACTCGTCAATAGATGGTAAATAAAAAAAAATCGGTTGACAAACAGGGGATAATAAAGGTTCTCGAAGTTTTCGCTTAGCGTATTACTATATATATATAGTTAATCGTGTAACAACTGTAGAAATTTTAAGGCAATTCCGCTCCTCTTCAAACACAATTACAAAGAAAAATCCTAACTTAGTATTAAACTCTTCCTTATCTCGGCAGGTACGACTCCAAGCTACACGATTGTTGAAAGTTAGCGAAGTCTACCTTTAAGGCTTAAGCCGCTTGACTGACTCACAGTCTTAGACGTAATCCGATTCTACCTACCAAGAATAACTACGTTCGAGCTTCTCGTCACTTGAATGAACCTTTTACTTGTTTTTTATACCACTTGTGTCGTAGACAAGCACATGGTCCACCTTATGGGAAGCTGTCATCGTGGCCTATGGACGTGTGCAACCCTGGACCCTGGAGGGGAGGGAGGAAATCTCTTCAGTGAGCTCTGGCTACCCAATTTACCGCTTGGAACACAACACAATGGTTATTAGGTACGGCCGCGGTCTTCTGTAGAACGGTGGTACTACTCCGCCAGACTGATTTATTCGGACGGGAGATACTGTGGTGTCCTACCTCCATTAACAACATACTATATTAACATTCCTTCTAGTATGTAAACGATGATGAAATGAAGTTTTAATTCTTTCAAATTAACACGTCATTAGGCTTAGTCTAAGAAAATAAAACAAACGTAAAACTGTAACATAGTACTTAGAAGATTTAAAAGCTGAAATAAGATACTTTGTATAATGAAGAAACGACTTGAATTCTATTTCTTTTAAAAAGTAATTGCTTGTTTGTTTTACTCGTTTACTTAGCTTAAATTTATATTCCTGTAGACTTTTAATTGAGTTTTTCTAACAGAAACTTTACTAATAACAATTCTGAATTTGGAAGTAGAGCCCCGTTGATGACAATAGACTCGTATGCTATTCCATTGAGACAACAGTAAAGACACGATAGCAACCCATTTATGTCCCAGCAGTGGGAACGGGTCTCCTCTCCTCTAACGAGAGAGCTGAGAGGGTTAAGACCTTAATCCAGACACACTGGCCTAATGCGGGTTGGTAGATCGAACATGTCCTTAGAATTTCTTCTAGGATGAGAATTCATGCGGGTTTCCTCACAATGTTTTTCCTTCACCGTCAGCAGTTGGTAAATCACAAATTCCACAAAGTGAAATTCACATTGATATCTACTGTCCGGCCGGATTCGAACTCGGTACGTCTGAGAAGAGGCCGCATCCTTATCCATTCAGCTACCATCGCAAAGAAACAACTGGTAGGTATTTACCCTAACCCTTCCAGTTAAGTTCATTTGGTTGTGTTAGGAGGGGTCACATTGGTAGTGTAATGGATTTGAACCATTGGATCTTAAAGCTGACTCCTTGATCCTTGACCTACCTCAACTTAACTGGAACATACTCTCAGTTATCCGAGGCTATGTAGTACTAGTTGCTTCCATCTCAACTCACACTTTCTTTCAAACTTTATCGAAATTGATTCAGAAGTTTGATCGTATAGTAGTAAAAAATATCGAATAATAAACACAGAAGCCGCTCCTAATATCCGGCCGCCCTAGCCCCAAGTCTAGTTGGCCTTATGGGAAATCAACCACTGCGTGGGCACTGAAAATCGCTGGTGAAATGTGGGTGTTTATTACTATCCCTTTGGAGAAATACAGGGATGTTTTTTTTAACCAATCTTAGTATGTTATTTGTTCTTTATTGGACCCAAATGGAACATGTTATATTAATGAAATAGCATGCAAAGCGAACATCATCATTAATATCGGGACTGTAGAAAAGAATATCAAAATATTAAGGAGATTTATGAAATTATTTATCCTCTATTCTTTAATATTTGTATATCAAAGAAATTAAGCAATATTCTGTAATGACCAGCAAGTACGCTTTTAGTCAAAAAGTGTGAAAATATAAAAGAAAATAGAACTCATTAATAGTCAGTTTAAATTTGAATTTCTTGTTCTACAAAAGTTATCGATAAAAATTCCTTACTATCCTCACTATTAAAATCTGCGTAAACAACTACAAAAATGTATAATATTCACAATGGAATGTAAACTAATGAATGGATTTGCTACACCACATTTATTTTTTTACACTTTTTACAAACTGTCTGTTTGTAATTGCGACAAAAGTTGCGTGATCAAACAAATTATATTTATTTATAGAGGATTTATAGCACAATAGCACAACTTAATAGACTTGTTCATGTATTCTGCTAATCTTACTAGTATAATGAACGCGAAAATGTACATGGACGGATGGGTGTGTGCATGTACCTATGTATGTATGTATGTATGTACGGATAGAATTTATTTATGAATGTTTGGATGTAGGTATGTATTGTATGGATGGATGGATGGATGGATGGATGGATCAATGAATGGATGTATGGATGTAAGTATGGAAGGAAAATAGATTTTTTTAAATTTCTCATTTCTGGATAACAGTTAGAACATGGAAATTTTTTACCACCGGTATCGCGGATACGGGCTCAGTATGTCCCGCGGGCGAAGTCACATGCAATAACTAACTATAGGTGATATGGAAACGTATGTATGCATGACTAATGTGTTGTCGAATACGCAAAGAATACATGGTGAGTTAAGAGTAGTACCGGTGAGTAACTGTACCTTCGTAATCTTATTTCATGCTTGTTTTACAGTCTTGGATTCCTCGACAAGTGTTGTGTCATACTTTCTTATGCTATTAAGTACAGTGGTAGCGAACGTGACTGTCGTTTGAGAGATCTCTTTTTCAGTTCCTGAGTCGGGTTATTTAGTTTTTGTTACGGAGATGGCCCGGGTCCAACCGGGTGTGAGGGAAATGCTCTATGGCCCACCCTGGCGTCAGAAGACCCTACACGGCGTGCGGTTTAAGTCGGTAAGAGTTCGACATAACCTGCCCCTGATAATAATCATGGATGTAATGTAATGTAATGAAATTTCCGCACGGAAAAAAAGAGGGCGTCGCACTAGCGTTGCTGATCCTGTAAAAAGCTTCTATCTACTTTTGACGCTGACTCTACCTATTAAGTATTATTTATCATTTGCTCGAAGGTTGAAAAATAAAAACATTGTGAGGAAACTTGTTTACATGTGGGATTTTCGTAATGTTTTCGGCAAAATGGAAATTACAGACTTCACAAATCTTGGAGATCGCAAATACACAAATATTCCACGTACTTGCATGATTAGAAATTAATTTATGGCATAGCTTCCCTCATTGGATGTCTAACTTGAGAATTAGTTTGTCGGAAAACCTTAACTCTTTAGGCTTGTATAAATTTAATGTAAAATGGGCTTTAACTAAAGTACATTTAGGTCTTTTTTGACAAGTTAGCAACTCTAAACGCGTCTATAAAATCATATAAAATATTCAAATTTTTAATAACGTGAAGGTAAAATCGTCCCACACAAAAATGCTTGCTAATTTGAACTCTATATTATCACACACCAAAGGCGTGTATTGCGTACACTTACAAACGGGATGATTTACATGTTAGCTTTTCACACCACCCAAAAAAAGGTAACGCAATTAAAACCAGAACCAAAGGATTTATGTTCCAAAACACCCTTTTTAAGAAGAAATAATCGTTACATTTAACATTTGAACATGGAACGTTCCATTTAAAAATGGCGGTAGTCTAACGGTAAGTGTAGCAGATTAAATGTAGCAGTTAGGCGGTATAATTTATTTTATTCACTTTGCTACGCAGACTGTACTTAGCTAGGTAAATCTTGCGAACTGGAATACTCACAGGTAATTTATAACCCGTTCAGTAACGTCGAGTCGATGTGCAAAATAGGATAAAGGAACGTTCGGAAGTGTTTTACAATAGTCAGGCAATAATCTAAGTCAGGCAAGGCCGCATATACACGAGACGGTTTTTCGACAAAAATACCGTGCCCGGTCGAGCGCCAGTTTGGTCATCATCATCCCGATTGAAGATGATTTACAGAAAAAAAAACACGCAATTTTATTACATGTGCTTATAAGACCATCTTGTTGTTCTAGTTGGCGTTGAGAACAAAAAACACGATCGAAGCGTCAAGCTTACTAATATACTCATTAAATAGAGAAGCAACCTTAATTCATTTAATTTAAATAGTTAACATTGGCATGTTTTACTGCATGTAATTTCGAACATTCTCGAACGCTACATTTTCGAAATTCGAAAATTCTAATAACAACGCCATAGCAGCCATAGTTAGTTCAGTATAACAGTTGTTACATCAATCAGCACACAACTTTAGGAAGATGTCCGAATTCAAGAAGATTTTTATAATTATTCATTTTTCAAGATAGGTACAGCTGCGTATCAGGCAAATTAAACACAAATAAATTTAAAAATACGTGTTCCAAGAACCCTCACCAATTACCTACCAAAGACATTTTATTTGAAACATTATTCATTCCATTTTTTTCAAAATGTAGGTACCTTCAAAATACGAATAAAATGTAGCTAGAATTACTTTATCCACCCTTTAGCATTTCGAATTAAAGTCATTGCATCCGACTGTACTAAGGTTTCTTTTATTTTCGTCGAGGGCTTCACTTTAATTAACCGATACTCAACACTTTCCAACCGACCTGTACGATGACCGATCCTAAAGAAACAGTCTACGGTCATTTTATTTGAAACCCTAATTTAATATAGTAGAGCATAAAATACCTCGGGGATGAATTAGGGAAGGCTGGAGTCAATTTGCATACGAGCAAACCAGTTTAGCTTGTTTCCATTTTGTAACGGTTTATCTGAATGAGTAACAATGACATAGTTTTTTTATTCGGCTATGTAGGTACTTACATATAAGTAGGTACCTATATCAAGAAATTACAAACTGCTATCCTCGGTTTCGCTTGCATGGCAGCCTTTATTCAATCCGTAATAATAATTATAAATTAGACAGTAAATCGGTCTGTCTGTCTGTCTGTCTGTATGTCTGAACCGATTTTGATGAAATTTGGTACAGACATAGAGACAAGAGCTTATTGCCCAAGCTCTTTTCTCCCTGGCCACAATATTTGACACCCTCGTAGTGGAGGTGCAGATTACAACTAATTAAGTTATAAATCTTAAAACTAGCACAATACCTTACTTCGGGTTTAGAAAACCCGATACTATAGTCACGTCACGACATTATCGTGATATAGCGAAAACAGTGTGTGCAGTGGCCGGCTGGCTCGCGTTCCCTTTGCTTTTGTACGGCTACTCCTCTGTTGTTGTCAGTCCTTGTACTCTTTACTGGACATTCCACTCGTTAGTATTCGTTTCTGACCGAACTCCGACTATTAGCCTATTGCGAATCTTATTTTGTCTCTTTTTCACGATATATCGTTGGACTGTTTCTGTCTTTCTGATGGTCTCGGAAAGAATCGGTTTTTATATGTTCGTTTTTTCGTTGTCTATGGCGGGCAACAGAAGCAACCGTCCCGCATTCCAAGTTCAACAACTTAGTTTGGGACCCAATGATCTTGGGGTCCCAACTTAAAGTAAATATTTTACTAATCCTACTAAAACTAGTATTAAGTATGTTCTAGACATACATACAATTTTTCATTACTTTGAATACATCTACCTAACTACCTATAAAACTTAGATTTTTTCATGTCGAACTTATGTATTGCGACTTCTTGGAACACCCGATTACCATTTACCCTCCCCTCCTACTTTTTTTACAATTTTGAGAATAAGGCGAATATTCGTACGAATATAGACGAATAAAGCCTTCACACTTCCCCAATGCGTCGTATACGGGTGAATACCGAAGTGGGGAATGCCAGGATTCGACATTTTCGCCTTCAGTTCTCATTCATTATTCGAAAAATGTTTATAAAGTGGAAAAAGAAAAATACAATGACTGTATAAGATATTTATTCAATATTCACTCCATACGAAAGTTAATAAGGTAACCTACATAATGCCCAAGTTAAAATTACACAATACATATTCAACGGAGTTCTATTTTAAATTCACAATTTTCCTGGCGAGTAATAAAACTCTAAATATTAGATTTGATATTACAGAAAGGTCCGTTCTCCCAACTTTGTTCTATAGTACGCTCGAGCTCTTATAACCTGGATTTCCACTTTAATGCATAAAATAAAAGCTGCCAGATTAATTTACTGACCGTACTACCGAGAAACACAAAGAACGGGATAATGAGAAGGTGTGGTCTATTTGCGGATAATTATACGGCGGAGGTCTTCAGGCTTCTGTTGGTACAGGATCAGGTATGGACAGTAGTTTGCAATTTGCTACGCTCGTGTTGGACGTTCATGTTCAAAGTATACAGCTCTTTAATAGGTTTTAAATGATGTAGTTGTTATGAACTTCCAATTTGTAAACAATAAATTTCTGGAGTTAAAATGTTGTATGAAATCAAAAGGGCTTTTTTATACCTACTAGGCGACCTTTTTTTTGTTTTTTTTTAATACTACGTAGGTACTGCAGACAAGCACACGACACAAAAGACAAGATGGCGTTATTATTATCAAATAGCTTCTTTATATTTTCTTTTTCCATAAAATCTTATATATTTCGAGAAGAACTAAATAACTTTAGGTAGGTACTTCGAAAAACCTTATTTAAAAAAAAAACAAAATCATTGAAGCAGTTTCCTCGATACTAATGGGGAAAGAAAATATTTGCTCGTTTAATTTAATTTTAGAATATTATGCTTAAAGTATTTATAAATATGTAGAGTATTCACAGTTTTGTAACAGCACTTAAAAGTTATGATCAAACCGCAACTAATTACAAACTCCTGATAATTGAGCTGAATTACCAGCTAAAGTTTTATGGCACAGGAATTAGTGGGAAGCGAAAGTAATCTAGTTTGCAACTGTAGGATATCCATCCGAGGTTTAATCAACGCACCGGCAAATTGCGTTTGTGGCTCAACGCTCGGCGCATATGTTCACCGCGCAGAACGCATATCGCAAAGGCGTGTATGTCTAACGTTTACGTCGTGTTTTGAACGAGAATGTCCTTTTCCGAACAGGAATTTGAACGGGAATGTCCGGTTTTCCGTCTCGGCGTCAAGAAAACAGCATCAAGGCGCGAGGGCGGTCTTTTTTTTAAACAACAATCGTAAAGAAAAAATTGTGTATAAATAGGATGTTCTTTAATTAGCTAACTGGTCCGACTGAAGGGGTATGCATGAAATTTGGCACAGAGATAGATTACAAACACACCGATACATAAGTATTTTTCCCTCTAAGATAGACAGCAGCCCGCCATCTGTTCCCGTTCTTACATATTTTAAGACCTTCCTTACTGTTTTTAAATCTTCCATGCAAGTCCACCGATTTCTAGTGTTTTTGACCTGCCATTTAGATAAATTGTAGTTTGAAACATCTACTTATATCCAGGTTATAAATGTTTCTATCGGTCGCGCGCACATTTTCATTACACGCGGTCGGAGCTAGTGCAAAATAAACACTATATTGCTCGCGTATTAAATCTTAGCAAGAATCAAACGCCCATCCGTCTTCCATTAACGCCTCAAAACAAACCCTTCCTCATCTTTATTAACGAGTTGGGAGCAATAACAATTATAACTATTACCATATAGCCTCATGAAGGACGGTCTCGCACCCGTAAGCTCTCGTAACTTACCTCCAGTTGCTTAGGTTGCCCACCCGACCGTGTAATACACTTTCCTTCGTGTTTTGTTTCGTTCATTCATTCATTCATGCATTCTTTATTACGTCTGCGATTCAGATATGGCAATATAAATTCATTGTTTCTTACTGTGCAGTCCTACGTTGGTATGTATTTAAAATGAGCAGGCAAACTTATCATCAAAGTAAGAAAAATTACGCGAATTTATCTATTTATTTTCAAGAAACATCCGATTCAAGAACTTGCTCATATATTGAAGTCCGTTTCAAAATCTTAACACTCCTACGAGACGGCCAATAATAAGAGCCGTTGAATTGCCTTAATATTTGCTGCTATATCACAACTTCCTCTCCTATACAGAAGAAAAAAATTATATTTAGTGCAAATAGGTCAGATTAATTACTTATATGCTGGTACATGGACGTTATGGACTACGGTTATGGACGTATTAAAATACTATTGTGTGCGAAAGGTAACCAAATGTTTATTTCAGCATGTGCCAGGATTCTGAATATTTCTACTTAACCGCTGTAACTTTTAAGCCTGCTGTCCCCTAGTCACCTATTGCCTGTTGTGTTAAATGTTTCAGTAACAGTCGAATTATATAACAAGCTTCAGATTCTTAAAGAACAGGTGAAAAGAACATACCTACTTGTCTACAGCTCCCCAGGTTTTCATTTCATTTTTTATATTTGTAGCAGAAATGGCAAAGTATTAATATTAGACTAGATTACAAAAAAGTCGTCAAGTGTGAATCTTATTTAGTTTGTAGTTCCGTGTTCTGTTGAATTCTTCTGTTATATTTTTTATGTTTCCTTAAAAATAACCTTGTGCTTTTTGCTCTGTAATGGTTCCAAAGCTGTCAAAGAAAACGCTATTATTCCTAAAAGCCTTCATAATTAATCTTCTTTCCCAAGAGCAAATTCGAAAAATCTTATACACTACATGCACTCTGAACGAAAAATGTCAAGTTACAATCTCTGTATAGGCGAAAATGCATTTAAGTTTAAGCGTACATCATCTACCTGCCCTTGTCCCAATTATTTGGGGTCGGCGCAACATGTATTTTTCCTCCATTCATTCCTGTCAGATGTCATCTCTTCGGTTACCCCCTTCCTTGCCATATCCTCTTTCACGCACTCCATCCATCTTTTCTTAGGCCTACCTCTACCCTTAAAGCCCTCCACATTCATACTTAGAACCTTTTTAACAACATTGCTTTCATCTCTTCTCATAACATGTCCATACCACGACAATCGCTCGCTTCTCAATTTTTCATTTATTGGTGCAACTTTCAAACTTCCTCTAATGTACTCATTCCTTATTCTGTCCATTATTGTCACACCACACATCCATCTTAACATTCGCATCTCCGCTACATGTAGTTGTCTTTCTTCCTTCGCTTTCAAAGCCAAGCATGACGACCCATACAGGGCGGCAGGTCTGATAATGGTTTTATAAATTTTCCCCTTAAGCTTAAGGGGAAACTGCGGGTCACATATCGTAGCCTTGACCTGCCGCCATTTCATCCAACCTGTGTCAATCCTGTGCTTCACTGCACGATCAATTTCCCCATCGGCCTGAATAAGAGACCCGAGGTATCGAAAATTGGAGCAGACTGGTAGTGGTGCACCATCAAGCACCATGGGTGTAAGACTGGAGAGACCGCCGAAATTAGAGAACATGTACTCGGTTTTGGTTCTGCTGATTTTCAAGCCTACACTCTCCAGTCTACATCGCCATTTCTCCAATCTACTCTGGACGTCAAGCCCGTCTTCACCGACGAGCACAATATCATCGGCAAACAGCATACACCAGGGGGTCTCCTCCTGTAAATCCGATGTCAAAGCATCCATTATCAACAGGAAGAGATAGGGGCTTAGCGCCGAGCCCTGATGCAGGCCTACCGCTACACTGAACTCGTCGGTGTTGCCGGCAGCGGATCGTACATAGGTTCTTGATCGACAGTACATCGCACAGATCAACTCTATATACTTCCCAGGCACACCTTTCTCTTTCAGGGCCCACCACAAAACCGTTCTGGGTACCCGGTCATACGCCTTCTCCAGATCCACAAACACCATGTGCAAGTTTTTATGTGCTTGCCTATATTTCTCACCCAGTTGGCGGAGGGCAAAAATGGCGTCTGTGGTCCCACGACCAGGCATGAACCCAAATTGGTTTTGGGTAATCTCGCTTTCTTCACGCACACGTTTCTCTATCACCTTCTCCCAAACTTTCATACTATGCGACATGAGCTTTATTCCTCGATAGTTGCCGCAGTCCTGCACATCACCCTTATTTTTATAGATGGGCACTAGTGAACTATTGCACCATTCATCAGGGATCGTCACCTCATACAACAACTTATTGAAGAACAAAGTCAGCCACCAACATCCATCTTCTTCCAATATCTTCCACACTTCTACTGGAATGCCGTCGGGCCCTACAGCTTTCCCATTCTTCATGCTCCGTACTGCCTTCCTTACTTCGTCTCTATCAATCTCCTTCACTACACCTACATTCACTTGTACCTCTTTTAAATTCCCACTCCATACATTCTCTTCATTCATAAGTCTTTCAAAATAAGCCTTCCATCGATTTCTTACATTATCTTCTTTTACTAAAACTGTGCCGTTTTCATCTTTTATACATCGCACTTGTCTTACATCTCTCGTTCTTTCTTCTCTGGCTTTGGCTAAGCGGTAGATTTCTTTTTGGCCCTTTGGTCCATCAAGAGCATTATATATTTGTTCTTGGGCCTGAGTTCTAGCTATAGCTACCGCTTTTTTGGCCTTTTTGTTCCATTCATTATACCTCCTCTTTTTTACTTCTTTATCACTATCATTTCCTTTTTCTTTCTGCCATTCTTTAAAAGCATTCTTCTTTTCTTTTATAACCTTTTGTACCTCTTCATTCCACCACCATGTATCCTTATCAAAAGCACCTTTGCCTTTCGTTTCTCCAAACACTTCTTTTGCTACTTTCCTGATGCAACTCGCCATTTCATTCCAACATTCATTCACTGATTTATTCGCCATATCTTTCATTTCTATCATTTTATTCACCACTTTCTCCCTAAAGGAGATGGAAAATGGTGGGCCCAAATGTAATAAGTTGAGATATGATCTAAAAAATTAGTCATATTTTTGTATCTTAGAATATGAAAAATCACCTCAATTCTCAATCTGGAAGCGGAGAAATATGAGAAAATAGTTTTCGTGAGATCATCGATTGAGTAATCGATTACACAGTTACGAAAATAAAACATTTTGCAGTAAATAATTAACTCAAAATAATTAAATGCACTATATATACTTACATGCAATATAGGTAGTGCATATAATTACAGTCATATTATACTGAAAAACCAATAATAATGATTATTGATTCCATATCGATTCAAATCTCTCATTATATTACCTATTTTAGTCTTACCTATTTTAGTCTATGTCACTGACATGACAAGACAGTTTGTTGCCGACCGTTTTTGTTTGCTCACTCGTTTCGTGTTTTCCGATGCGTTTTGAGTGCTTTCCCGATTATTCGTCATATACGACCACTGCTTTGTATTTTACGGATTCTGACCCTGCCTACCCTTGCTTTCACCTTGGACACCGAACATCGCTCACACGTTTGACTTGGAATTGTTATTTTGGATTTTACCGCCGGCTTGTGGATTGGATAGTAGTGAAACTATGGATCGCTGTGTGAATTGTGGGATATCCACTGATCACTGCAATACACTGGGCCGACGACCTTACACGATGAAACAATTCTGTCCGTGATTCGGCTATAATAATGCATTGCACCTTAGCTGGGCTAGGTACCAAGATCATAATATAGTACCATCTGCACAATTTCTAGATGACATTTTAATTATAATAGAAGGCGAATAGTAAAGATTGTAACATAACCTCACTTTTACATAATCTCTTATATCTCTGTTCTCAGATTGACAAAATCCACAGAATTTTCAGTGAAAGGTTGATAATATATAAGCTATTAATTGATACTACTTTCATCTTCTTACAACTAGGCCCAAGATTGTATGTAATCATTTCAGTCTCCTTTGCTTGCATACTCTTTCTTCTCTATCAACCTCCATTTAATCCGAGGTGGGGGCCGGTGTTTACCTTTTTGCACATCGACTTTGGTTTTTAGGTCTAATATTAGCACTCTATGTTGTTTCACTACCCCTTCACCCGGCAGCACCTTGCAGTCTTTGACACAGACCAATTTACTCCGTCGGATAAGGAAGTAATCGATCTGTGTCAAGTGAATACCACTTTTGTATGTGATGAGGTGCGGATCTCGTTTTTGAAACCATGTATTCACGATGGCCAGGTTAAGGGAGGACGCAACTTGCAATAGGTTTTCCCCATCGCTATTCCGAGTGCCGTATCCCCATCCTCCATGCACACTTTCAAAGTCATCATTTACTCTTCCTACATGTCCATTAAAATCACCTCCTATACATATTTCCTCACTATCTGGTACACTCATCAAAACTATATCAAACTCTTCCCAAAACTTCTCTTTCTCTCTGTCATCGCAACCACTTTGTGGTGCATACACGCTAATCACATTCAGAATCATACTCTCCCATACCACTTTCACAAGAATTATCCTATCGTTCACTCTTTTTACATCCGTCACGCATTCTTTCAAGTTACCATCTAGCACTATACCCACTCCATTCCTTTTTCCATCACTTCCACTGTAATATAATTTATATCCTTCACCAATCTCTCTAGCGCTTGCACCCTTCCACTTAGTCTCTTGCAAACAGGCCACATTTATTCTTCTTCTTCTAAACACATCCGCTAATTCTCTTGCTTTCCCAGTCATACTACCAACATTCCAACTTGCATACCTCAGTTTTACATCTCTAGTGCTATGGGCTTGCTTCTTACGTCGCATCCACCCTCGATACGACAACCCTTGTCCACTTCCCACAGGGACCGGGTGCTGTCCCTGCGCGTCGCCTGTGGGGTACGCCCTAACACTGTCGCACTCTCTATTATGTAATATCATGTTGCAAATAAGATTTGGCATATTTTTTATAACCGGCCGCCTGCCTGACGTTAACCCTCCTTGGGAATGTTGTCGTTGATGGTTTACCCACCACCTGTTGGGTACCTTACGGCGCTGTTAACCTGCACCAGGCCAATTCCCGTAGCCGACTTCTACGACTCCCTGGGATGGAATTTGGGGCTGGTTCATTTTACGTTTTTCTTTCACTCCCAGACCAGCATAGAAGAAGTTTAAGCGTACATAGATGAAAAACAAAATTTTAATCTAATGAAACTAAAATTTCAATATAAAGTACTTATAAAAGGACAGTACCTACTTATGTTACATAATACGGGAAAAAAAGCTGTACTTATCTAAATTTTGGACCTACGGATATGGATCCCTAAAATTCTAATACATCGAAATTGGCTCTTCAAGAAATGTTATTATGTAAACGAAACTGCTCTCTTTGCTGGCCGATGTTTTTGTATTCAATCGGAGTAAGTTTCTAACTTAATGAAAGGACATACATTACGTTTCATCTGAATAAGTAAAACCAATATCTTAAGCGTTGAACGTACGAGTGTACTGCCGAAATTGCGTTTCAGGTCGCTTTTTATAGAGTTCCCTTCCAAGGTAAGGTCTCATCAAGGGTCCAAGCCGAATTCGTCTGCTAGCTGGTACACCTGCTGGTTAAGGGTGCAGGCTTTCCCTGGGATTGGGGAGTTAGACGACAGTCAGACCCGTAAAACTCAAATCAACTGAAAGACCCATCCCTTCCCTTCAGGGTCGGCAGCGCGTGGGTGACGCCCTTGGTGTTGCACACGTCCATAGGCCACGGTGATCACTTCCCATCAAGTGGGCTTGTCTGCCATCTACGTGGTAATGGGGGGGGGGGAGGGGGGTTGGACTGTGACCTCTGGCTACCCTATTTACCGCCGCGAATACAACACTATGGTTTTTACGGCCGCGGTCTTCTGTAGGGCGGAGGTGCTACCCCAGACGGACTGCTCAGTTCGGACGGGAGATACCGTCATGTCCTAACTCCGTAAAGATTTTAGTGAGGCCTAAAAGTTCCAAAACACTATATTTTTATACATACGAATTCAGATTATATTATCTACATCACAGTAGTAATCATTCTCGTCATGACGTCATAAACGTCCTTCGCGTTCAGCTGATGGACGACAAGTCACGGTGTGGCGTCGAGAGCGAGTGGTCTCGGTCCACTGGCCAACCATACATCACGATATATTCAACATACTGCCCTATTTGTAATTGTTCAACAACTTTTTTACTGTTATCTGAGACTATCACACAGAATATGGGCGGTCATGTCCGACTTGAACCCATTACAACCATACGCCGCCGTCTTGGGTCTTCAAAAGGCGACCCAAAGGCATTTTCCTCGCACTCTAAACCATAGATAGGTACCTAAATCACTCATATGAAATAAAAGCTAGCGTCATTAGTTGATCAAATCTTTTATGGGCTTTTCAATCGACTTCAAAAAAGGAGGAGGTTCTCAATTCCACTGTATTTTTTTATGTTTGTTACCTCAGAACTTTCGACTGGGTGAACCGATTTTGATGATTCTTTTTTTATTTGATAGCTGGCGCTTCTTGTTTGGTCCCTTTGGATTTGGTCCGTTGAAGTCGGTTTTTTCTTTGAAATGTTTTTTTTGTAGGTCAGTGGTATGAATGCGCGAACTGTTTGACTTTGTTCAAGATATTTGT
Source organism: Lithosia quadra (assembly GCA_963576445.1). NCBI lineage: Eukaryota > Metazoa > Arthropoda > Insecta > Lepidoptera > Erebidae > Lithosia > Lithosia quadra. The sequence goes on along the minus strand of OY754879.1, from coordinate 4,610,564 downwards.
TTCGAGGTATTCTAAAAGCAACATATATTATCACTACTTGAAGTTGATATTCAGTGAAAGGGTAGGTACTTCCCCGGGTGTGCTTGCTCATTCGTGTAGGAAAAGACCTTTAAAAACGTCCGACCGGCGGCGTCGTAATTATGTAAGTTTCAGTATTTTACGACAGTTTTCTCGTTTTAAATTATAACTTGTTTTTACAACTTTGAGTAAGTTATTATTCTGTGTGTGGTTGAACTTTTATACTGCCGACAGTTTTATGGAATGGCGATATTTAATAGATATCTCTTCAGGGTATAGGCATACAGATGCCTATACCCTGAAGAGATAGACGGAGGCACAGCTACATTTTTCCTCTTGTCGTCAACATGACATCTTTTTTAACTACAAAGTAACAATCTGCCCGACCCGGGGACTAAATCCTTACAAACCTACGCAAACATAAGCTTAGACGTATGTATGCTTTGAAGACATCTCAGTGATCTTAAAAATATCTTTTACTCTTCTATTCAAATGCTTTTAAAAAGTTCAAAAATCTACATTTCTTTTCACTTATAAAAGATACCCGAAACCGCCATCAAAACGAATTTGTATGAAGTGACTTTACATTTGACCTGGGGCAGTTGTTAAATTGATTTCTTGGTGGATTCGTTCACAAAAATGATTTAACTTTGCCCAAAGTTACAATGTAAACGGTGACTGACAGACAGCAGCCGTTAAATTATACCAATAGGTATAAGTAAGTACCGTTAGTAAAAAAACAATATTTTTAAGTGATAGACAAGATTTACAAAAATATGTATAATATACTGATTTAATTTGTAATGAATAGATAAACGTACATGTACCACAATGGTAAGCTGTAAGTTCCTAAGAGCTATGATGGATTTGATATAAAGAGTTTCTGACCTTAAATCTTGACAATGGAATGCGTAGGCTTAGCCTGGCATATTTACGAAAAGTCTTCACCTGGGAGTCTAGACTTCTAGAGTGAGCAGGTTACTTCTAGGCAAGCGAGTTCTATCATCCACCACATCATCACTTACCAACTGATGACAAAGTAGCCAAACAAAAGCCTATCATAATTAAAACAAATGGAGCATTCGTGCCCGAAACGTGATTTGTTTATTTCTGATGTACGGAAAAACGACTGAGGGGTTTGGTTAATTGCGTTGCAGCACATAGTTCTCATTCATAATGCAATTTATAATATATGGGGTTAGGTTACTGTGTTGTCATAATCTTGTGGACCCACGCTTTGCAACATGGATACTATTACGTATCTTCGTATAACTTTTGGATCCACTTGTTGCTCTTTGTGGACAGTTGTTCAGTCCGTCCGTCTAGTTGGAAAATAGAAGTTACAAGCAAAAACTTTACTTATTGAAAGTAGAATAGTGAATATTGCACCTGGCTTTTCATTTTGCGCGTCGCACAGTGTAGCAAAACTTTAATTAAAATAGATTATGTTGTACTTACTTTTTTTATTTATTTCTCCTTTTTTAAAAACCGAAACAATACAGTCTCAAAATACTTTTTTGCTAGCTGTACCAGTGGGCATAGATAAATAACCATAATAACTTGGAACTTCAAAGTACGAAAGCCAGAAGGGGAGAGTTTAAAGGACCCCACGAATCCCGTGTAGCATTGTCTATTAGAAAAATAAAAAATATAAATAGAAAGAAATATATATGTCTTTGAAGCAGGTGGGGTTGCCTTGGGCCCGAAAATCTTAGCAAGGTCCCATGGGGACCCATGCATCGTCATATTATTACACTAGCTAATGCCCGCGGTTCCGCCTACGTGGAGATCTATAATCGTTTTTTGTCCATGTCTCCGGTTCATATTAACCAATTGCACTCATACATACATGCAATAGATCTTCAATCTGACCAACGCCTTTCCACGTATTTTTTACCCGACTGCCGAAGAAAGGAGGGTAATGTTTTTAATATCTCCAATGTACAGACACAACTAACTTACCATTTTTATAACGGTATAGAATGCCTCATGCACCAAATGGATAGGTACCTACTCAGGACGTACCCGGCAAACAAAACTAGTTGCCGGTATCCAACCGAGTTGAATACTAGTCATTTGAGCCTGTATGTTGCCAGGATAGATAATAGTATTGACGTATATAGAGGTTGCACACTCCTTTGATCTGCAGGAAAGTCGACAGTTATTCCTTTGTTTACGACTTACCGCACCGCCACCATCGTTAGGGTTGCCAACATTGTAAAATAAAATACCCACTTGCTAAATATTTTTGCGAAAATATGTTAGTATTTTGACGTGATTTTTGTTACAGATAACTAAATTTATAAGGTGTAACTTAGGCTAGTGAAGTAATTAGTCGTCGAATGTCGATCCAAGTAATATATAGATATTAGGGTTCAGAGTTCGACTTGAATGAGTAAATTATACACAAGGTTTATTATAATATAAATTCAGGTAGGACTCATAATAACTAGTATAAGTAGCATACTAATACTAATATTATAAATGCGAAAGTAACTCTGTCTGTCTGTCTGTTACGCTTTCACGCCTGAACCGCTGAACCGATTTTGATGAAATTTGGTATAGGGGTAGGTTAGATTAGATCTCAAGACGTAGGACTATGTTTGGTCGCGATAAACGACATCCACGCTGGCAAAGCCGCGGGCAAAAGCTATAATATGTATTTCAAAATTAAATAATTAAATTGAACCCAAATCAAACTGTTACCAAAAGGCAAATTATCGTTCTTAGTTGATTATGTATTCCCTTTCTACGTCTACGAGTAGTACCCATCGGAGTTTGGCCAAACTTTAGTTTACCAACTAATTACGAAGTTTACGCTAAATTTAAATCATGCTTAAGCTGTGGACCTAGCAGGCGCACAACATGCTGCTCCTGTTGCAGTCAACCGCACGCTTTGGAATTAAAGGATATAGATGACAATACGAAATTGCGCGTTAAGTATAATACAGATAGATGTCAAAATTCATCAACACATTTTTTTGATTTCTGCGTCCCTCTTCCAAATTCAAAATTCATTCCTGTCTCACCCAAAAACCGTGATTTCAGCATACTTAAAATAGCTTAATATATATTATTTTTGTATGTATATGCATGAAGCCATCTAAATGGAGACCATGTTTAACCCATCCTTTTAAATTTCAGGTAAATCCACACAAAACGGGGCGAATATAAAGGTAGAGTGTCCTTTAGTACAATATTAATATGTGAAAGTGGTTCTTTGAGACCAGTGAAAGAGAGAGAGGGGAGGAACTAGTAATGATGTTGAATATTGAATATTATGTTTTTAAAATCCACTGTTACATACAACGAATCAACGAATTGAAAACTTTCTCCTTTAAAAAAACACAAACAGACAAGCATTCCTAAAAAAATATTTCATAAATGTCTCTAATGTATAGATACAGCTACATTACAATAGTATAGATAACGGAATTTGCCAGGCAATGTTAAAAATAGTTTACACAGAGTCAACACTGGCTGCCAATATTAATAAGACTGGCAGCCAGCGCTGGCTTGGTATTGGCCTTGTGTAAACAGTTTTTCAAGCCAAGCCAGCGCTGGCTGCCAACGCTAGCAAGTGACCTCCGCCCGCACACCCCTCGACCCCACGCCATCGTTGCGGATACGTCAAGACGCATCTCGCCAGTCCCTGGCGTGATTTTTAAACTTCAAACTTGTACAGACCCGAAGAAAAATCCAACAAAAACAACAGGAGCCAGTTCAATGTTGGCTTGTCTGCAGGACTGGCGCCAGTATTACTGGCTTCATATAAACCCTGCTTATACCCTGTTCAAATTTACCGAATAATATGATTACTTTAAGCATCCAAACAGATGTACTTAACCTTCAAAACATCTTAAGACATAGAAACTTTAAGCAAAGCGCGCGAGGTACAGTTGTTGCCACAACTTTTGAAATCCCAGTTAACAATTTATTACATAAGCAATTTAACAAACTTTGCCAAGACATTTCTAAGATCTTCATATCTACAATTGCACGGGAATTACGCGTTTCTGTCTAAAAGTACATAACTGTATTAAAAGTTTCGTCCTCAGTTTTAAATGTAATATTTAATTAAACTTTGTGAGGAACAAACTGTGACGTGTAGATATTCTTGCGATTATAATTTGAGCACGTTTAAATTAATTTAGTAAAGAGTGCTATAATATTAGAGCTTTTGCAACATGCGGCAATGTTTTAGAAAAGATTTTTATAATAACTTATTTATGTTTAATTCATTAAAGTTCGTATCTGATTTAACGATATGAATGAATTAAGTTTTAATATTAAAATCTTAAGATATTATGAATTAATATTATTGAATGACCATTATTTACTATGACTGGATTAAAAATTTACGATGACTTAAATAGAATTACCGTGTCTTTTACAGCCAATTTATTTTTACCGCAGGTAGGTAACTCAATTGTCATGTTAATATACGACCATAATAACACGACTCCTTGTTTGTGCTATTTGTATCACAACACAAACACAACCTTTGTTAAGCATACTCATATTTTCTCCCTTTAACCTAGATTTTATCTATACTTATAATAAATCTGTAGAAGTGAAAATTCTGTACATTGAAGATATCAAAAAAATAAGTAGCAGGGGGTGTTACTAGACCGACACCGATCCCAAATATGTGATTAAAAAATTTTTTGTCTGTCTGTCTGTCTGTCTGTCTGTTTGTTCAGGTATCACGTAAAAACTACCGGTTCGATTACGATGAAACTTGGTATAATTATTCTTCAATATCCTGGGCAGCACACTGGGTACTTTTTATCCCGGAAAAGTACATACAATAAAAAACAAACTTAATTTTGCGGTTCGATCCCTAGACCCGATTACTGTACAAACCGCAAATAATAAGTTTGTCGTAGGGTACGTCACCCGCAGTGGAGTTCACTAGGCGCTGCTGCCTGCGGCCAATCCGGCCGGGGTGGGAGTGGCCCTCTATAGGGCTGCTCCGAGGCTCCCCATGTGTCCCTCTGATTAGCATAGGGTACAGTGGGGAGCAAGTGGGAGGCAAGCTGATTGTCCACGCGTCGATGCTTGGGTGACAGGACGGCCGCCTGTCACCCTACACCCCACCGTCGGTGAAATGGCGCGATGCTCGGGGAGTCAAAGGGGCCATCTTAAAACCGTAGATGGCCCAGGGTCTACTGGAGAGCGCGGGATTTGCTCTAAGCAATCTTACAACTGAAGACTTGAGACGGCGCGGTGCGGTTTTTATGAAGTCAAGTCTGAACTTAACTACTCCTGATGGTTGACGGGGGTGGTATCTGAAGGAACTTCCGCACGAAAAAAGGAATTTGAAACGGAATTCGAAATCCACGCGGGCGGAGCCGCGGGCAACAGCTATAATACAATAAAACATTGCTCAGTAAAATAAAGGTTTCAATATGTATTGTCTTTCAAAATTCAATATGTAAACGCGATTTTATTACGCTTTCAAACATAGGCTTACAACCGTATTAATAAAAAGAATCTGTGATTGTTTTTTTATGTCTTATTTTATTTCAATCTATTCTATTTTTATCTTTATTTCGTATTATTTCAAAATAACTTCACCCATTCTGTCTCCAATTATACGATCTATAACAAAGAAAATTGGGACATTATCTGATAATGTTAGGGAAATCCAATCCCTGTTAACTGATATGTGACTAATGAACCGGGCACGACTGGTTATCCGGGCATATGGCCGGATATACGGATATCTTCCAAAGTAGATTATCCCATTCCCTCCCTTAGGGATAAGTGTACGTTTGGTGAATATCATGTTTCCCCTTTCTTCTAGGTGTTTGATTTCTCTAATGCGATTTTGTTGTTAGTGCAAACACTTGTATCGCTACTTCTAATCCTTATAAAAGGGTATCGACTTTATATTAAGTACTACCATTGAATTTGTATGAGATTTAGAGACACAATATACCTAATCCCATTTTACTAGCCTCTTTACTACTCCTTTATATACTGATATTGTTTTAGTAATAAGGGTCCTCTAAATGCTTTTCTTTTGTATTCACATTAATTTAACTTTTCGATTTATATGGAACAAAGCAATATACTTATATAGTACATTAAAAAATTGGATAGTTTCCCGTAATTAAATAAATAATACAGACAAAAATACAAGTGCACTTATTCAAACTACTCAACCATTAATAGTTTGAGCTAGGTTTGACGTCATACTTGTTATTTCACAAAATAACCGTTTTGACGTTTAATAAAAAGAAATTGATTTGACGCGACGACGAAACAGTCAACTACTATTGACAGGAACCTCTTGTTTCGTATAAAGATTGGAGATAAGGATTTCGTTTTTATATGAGTTTACTGAAATACGGAGGAGTCAAGATAATATTATTCAAGCATAAAGCTTCAGGAACTCATTTTCAATAATGTGTTTGCCAAACTTTGTGAATATGGATCTAACAATCTACTTAATCAAATCCTTTGCGCCGATTATTTCCATCACGTGAGGGAAGACGACACGATTCATAAACTCCATTCCACCTGGCTTTGTAAAACTTTGCCACATGAGAAGAGTTTAATTCAGTTGATATTGAGTTGTCATTTCATGGGAGACGAAATTGGCCGTGTGACGCGGGTGCAGCCGATGTTGTACAGCTACCAGACCGGTTTCTGCAGAATTTAATAAAGTCTTCGCATTTTACGATATCAATCGTAAAAGTTTTGTAACTGTACACTACCAGTAAAATGTTTCGGTTTTTATGATACAACTCGTTCTTGAAACGACTTAAACTTTATTACATTGTCACAATATTTTTGATGAAGTTGTTATGCGTATTGAGATGTTAATCGGTTAATTTATACTCGTATAGGTTTATAATAACTAAAAATGATGGTTTTAAGATAACTTTTCACGGCAGGAAGTCTTCTTTATGAGTTTAACTTAATTAAATGGTCTTTTCATGTGTTAATCAATTTGATAAGTATTTTTTTTTGTATGTAGGGTGCGTCAATATGACTTCACTTCTGATGGTAAACTATAAAAGAAATTTAAAGAATGGAAGCCGCCAGTATTGATGTCAACATCAATAATCAACAAAGGTTAAAATGCTGGTCTTCATTTTGACGGTTTCTACCTTTTCATCGAGTCGATGGCTAAATTTTTTTTTCTTCTAGCTGGATTTTTTAGCCCAACATGTATTTGGTTACGGTACCCGGTCAGCTGCCCGGCATAGTTCCTCGATAGTACAGTGGGCACAAAAGCAAGTGCGACATGTATGTTATGCGAGACGTTAATATCAGCCACTTACTTCTTCATGCCCCGCAAAAAGGACCCAGAATTTTAGGCAACTCATGTAAAAGTCTTGCATTTTTTGCATTGTGTCCACACTAAAACGTACCTAAAATTGAAAAAAAAAACGTCAACTTTTTTATCAATATCGTCCTCGGTTTTAGGGAGAGGGGTAGCGTGAGTTTTATACACAGTGGGTGAACAGTCGTCTGTCCCGACATAATTCAAATTAAGCCTCATGACAGGAGGGTCGCGGACAAAAGTACCAGGGAAGTAGAAAGTGTTTGGAGGTGCCGCCATGTTTGTACAATTCCATGTTTTACCTCACTGCGCTAGCGAGGGTAATGTTTTTAACGTAATGACTTCGTAGAATTTCAAGTGCTGTCTGTTATGATACTTCCGTTAATGATGTTGGTTTTGGTGCATAATTATTTGGAGCGTAGAGTATAAAACATGGCGGATTGTTTTGGCGTGGTGCCGCGCGATTTACGGTTGAGCTATTTCTTTTTCTTGCAAGATCAAAAGAAAAGGTGCGGTATTATTTGAATAGGAGGAGTACTTTAGGATGCGGTATAATTTTTGAATATTTTAGTAATTTGTAGCTATTGCATTTGCAGTTTTGAACGTTCTATCAACAGTGTGATTTTTGTATAGAAATAACTGCTGTTAATATTAGAAAGAAGAATTGTCAAGTTCCCCAAGGTTTTTTAAGTATCTTCAATATACAAATACGTCTAATTCACAATTTTACTAAGTACCTGTTCCCGCAAAAATTTTAAGGTTTTAATTTTTTTTGCGCGGAACATTTTTTATGAAATAAAAGTAGCCTGTGTTCCGCTTTATGATATTACATAACTGCCAGGACAGCAAAAGTCCTGTCAAAATGAATCCAGCTGTTGCAGAGTTTACCTCTTCCAAACAGACAGTAAATAAAACCAGGTGAGATTGTGGTCAAACACGAGCCTATTACAAATAAAAAACAAAAAAAACCTATTATATTTTAATATAACAAACAGACACTTCAATTTGTTTATTTGTGTAGAAAATATAGAATTACAGATGTACATATAGAAGAAGATAATAGAATAGATATAGAAGGAAAACCGTCATCCATATCCGACGCACTGGGATACGGTCGGTCGCTTTCGTCCCTATAAAAACGCAACGAAAACCGGTGAATTGGGTACACAATTCACACCCCATCCGTCTTCCTCCTTGGGGAACTCTTTTAGGAGATTACGTGCGTGACCGCGCAATATATTTACATTGTAATTGTCTTTGTAAAACTCTATAAATATTTAATGTAAAGGTGTAGAAGTTATTTTTTCTTTTCAAGTATTTGAAATAGATGAAAGAGTCAGTACATTTTGACACCTAAACCAAATATTCAATAAATATAAATGTTACCATTAAAACCCGTTTTTATATCAATCGTAAATTTTAGTTTTAACTGGGTATTTCTAGTTTTAACTGGGTATTTCTAGTTTTAACAAAGGTATTAAGTGACAACCAGTTTTAACTAGGCAAAACGAGTTTTAACGAAAAACGGGTTATAACGGTAACATTATACACCTCAAGTCCAATACCTAAGTATAAACTCGAAGTGTTAGACAGAGGTGTATGTTACACCACCCACATTTCTTCAATTATATTTTTGGGTCCACGTAATGTAATAGGGGTGAGCTGGGTCTAGCCTATTGCCGCCTACGAGATACGTAAATAAATAATCAATAACTTTGTGAAAGAATAAATTGAAATGATACTTGCGTAGAAACTAGTCCAGTGTGAATATTTTAACATCTAATTTTCGTTTTTCATAAAGAGTCGGTAAAACATAACATTTCAAACATTTATTTTAAATTGCAATCAATTTAGATGTTGAAGGGTTATGCAATTTTTTTCTGATATTAATTGTTTCTTATATTTTCGTACACACTACACAACACTCACTCGAGTGCAGCTTGTGATATGGGTTCTAGAATGCAGATCAATACCTATACCTACTGATATTTTTCTGTAAATTATTACATATATTATGTTTATTCACCTTTACTTATTTATTAGATTATCAGAAAATATTATTCGAAATATATCAACGGAAATTTTTTGAAATTGAGAACCTCCTCCTTTTTGAAGTTGGTTAACAAAGCATTTGTAAGATTTCATAATGTTGATGCGTGAAAGGAGGTTTAACCCTTGACAAAGGGCCCGGGATATTTAATTCCTGTAGCCTTTTTATCTTGTAAAGAATGAAATTTGACAATGGCTTTTTAATAAACATTTTGTTATAAATACGGTTCCGGAAAAATACTAATTTAATCGAAATAAGTACTTAGGTGCAATTATTACGATGAACTATTCAGGAAAAAGTATCTCTTTCACAGACTTGTATAGTATACGACCCATATACGACCAAGAACATTAGACATATTCCTTGTTCTTATATAGGTACGATTACCAAAGACCATAGTTATCATGGTCTTTGGACATACAAATAGGTTGGAACAAAAATTGTCTGTGGCACAACATTATTATCAAGGTTATAGAGGTGCGGGAGCACAGAAAAAAACACAAACAACAACAACAAGTAAATATAACTCCCTCCGAAACAGTTCAAATTTAGAACCAGAATATAACAGAACTTCTATAAAAAACAAAACGCGTCATATAAAAGAAAACTCAACAGCCAGTATTGAAACAAGACATGATAGTCGCATCTTTAAAAGCTTTTATCTAATGACACTAGCTCTTATACCTCCGGCTTTATATCTCAAGTAATGAAATTAATGCCCAGAGCACTTTACCCGTCGGTGCTCACTCATTTCATTATTCCATGTCTTGCTGCCGATAGTGATCGAGAATGCATCTGTCGTCTCGTAAATGGAATAGATTATCACGTCTAATGTTAGCCTACCGTGGGCTTTTCATATATGTAGATGTTTTTGTCGATAATTAGTAAGGTTCTCGATGTTTTTGGGTGGTTAGTTTGGAGGTGTTCCAATTTGTTTATGGCTTCACTACTACCACAGATTATAATAATGGTATTGTACTATTCGGTTGGCTGTACGAAATAAAAAAAATGCCTTTTATTCTCCACTCAAAGGCGCCAACCTTTTTTCTTATCGTGTGGAAACCCCCACTAAACGGTGAGGTGGCTATAATGGAATCGGACCGACTAAAACTACACGGTGTTCCATAACGGATATCTACTACGAGGTTCTTCTGTTCGTCTGACAGAAGTGTCAGATATATTTACACGCCATAAAAGACATGGAGATAACTTGTACGAGATTATGGAATATTTTATATTTTAGAAATCAGCAATTTTTTCGCAATAACGGATTTCTTCACAAGCGGAATCGCTGGCAGCAGTTAGTGATAAAATATGCAATAACATTACGGAAAATTGTAAAACGGAATGAAATTCCTGTTCAACTTACCTACGTGACAGCCGGTTAAGTACGAAAGTTGTAGTTCTTCAAGTCAAATTAACGCTACCTGTTTCTTTTAAAGTAAGTAGGTAGACAGTTAGATACTTGCTATAAGAAATAGAATGAGACACAATGATAAATATATAAAAGTACCTAACTACAACTATAGAGTACGGTGGGTGCACACTATAGTTCACACAAAGTTTTTAATATTGGCCAGTTGTAAGTAGGTACAGATACAGGCACGTAACTTGGCCAGGTTTGGGGTAAGTTCGCGCATCGTGCACTTTGAGCCAATCAAATGATTCAAAGTACGAACAAACGGAACGTTGATTCGCTACAAGACGTCTCTCGGAGACATCTGAGTGGTCCGTCAAGTGACGGACCTATCATATGTCCGCGACTGCGCAACCGCGTCTCCCGCGACCCGCTCATACCTCAAAGGGGACCTAAAAATCGACCTTTGCGCATATGACGCGTCTGGCCAATTTACGTACCGGTATCTGTAAAGATGCTAATGAAAAAAAATAAAAATTTTCAAATAAAGAATCTTTGGAATGCGTAGCGTAGCTTAATTGAATTCATTTGTCATTTCGTTTTTACAAATAGCGGCCATTTAAAGCGCGTGTCGTGTGTCGAATTCGCACCATGATTTATTGTGACTTTCACTGCGGTCATCCATATTAACATATTAATAAAAGCGAAAGTAATTTGGTCTGTCTGTTACCTGTCACGGCTAGACCGCAGAACCGATGGAAAAATTCGGTTCCCATAGAGATGTTGTTGCCCAACCGTTAATCCGTTATTTTGTTTATCCTTTCTGGAGTACATCTGGTTCCCCGGCCACACAGGTGTATGTGATGAAACACCATACGGTTTTAGTTGGTTCGAGTTCGAGATATCCACTCCATAGTGAGATTTTTCTTATAGTTGGATCGTCAATTGACCGCACCCCGCACCTGATGGTAAGCTGAAGTGAAGTCCAAAGAGTAGTGGCCACCAAAAAAGGTCTGCAAACTCTTGGCGCTGTGAAAGTTTAAGATTCGTAAATATTTTTTAATTTTTTAGCAAAATTATGATGTCATAACAAAAGGCATATTTCATATCATAAAGGCTGGGGAGCCGCTGGTATATTATTTTAATAATAAAAAGCAATTTCGTATATCCAAGCAAAATAAAATGAAGGTAATCATTTAGACAGATGATATAGGTAGAACCAGACAGCAGGTTTAATCCAGGCCATTTTATTATGCCCGATTATAAGTCTGAACATAGCCGTTGTAGGTACAATGGAACAATGTCGGGACAGATTAAACTGTATTCGGGGGTAATATTGATGGCATATTTTGGACGGCACATGAAAATATTAATTAAATATAAGTTGGTTACGCGAGTGTATCATTTTCCCCGATTTCTCACAGGAAAATCACTTCAGCTGTCCAAATTATGCCTCTGTGCCGCTGTGGTAGTGTTCGACAGCTGAGTCAGAGGTCGCGGGTTCGATTCTCTCTCAGTGAACATATTTATGTGCATAGATATGAAGATTTACATCAGTAAGTAAAAATTGCTGGGTCTCGTTGGATGTAGTTGGCAATGAACGGATCGCGCTGGAGATCGATTGGAGAGGCCTATGTTATGTTCAACAGTGGACCGCGATATGCTGAGATGATATTGATGTATAAAATGTATTGTATTTACAAAAAATCTAAGTATACTTTAGAACGGGCTAGATAACGCGGGCATAGAATATAGTCACATCAAATATGATTAGATTACTCTGGTACTGTTCACACCCTCACACATATTTATCTTCCAATCTTCCAACACATATTTAATGACCGTACCCCCAATTTTACCCAACGCCACATCCAATCACGTTACAAATCTGGCATCCAATTAAAACGTTTGATGTGATGACAAATCATTAACACGCCCTCGTAAATAAGAAATACGAGACACGACAGTGACAACTATGAATTATGCATGGATCGAACGCTTCGGTCTGTTGAAGTACATCACAGTTTCGGTAGAGTATTTTAGGTTAACCGCTGACTGGTGGGAGCACCCTGTTTCGTGCTATATTTTTGCACAATTGCACGATGAAATCTGTTCCATAGTATTTGCACGACACAGGTCGCGAGGCAGCGGACGGCCTTAGGATCTCCCTTTTATTTCGCGCGTAAACCTCATTTCGGCTTCACCTCACCAGAGCTAACATCTACCTTACTCACACTTGACGTTTTTCCTCTAGGTTGGGTATGAAATGAATGATAGAAGAAAGAGATTCATGAGGCTAAGGTGAAAGGTCAACCCGGTTAAGGGGTGAGAATGGTTTCCACGCTATATCGGGCAAACTATTCGTTGTACAGAAAATTATTTTTGATTCTTTGACTAAAGAACTTCAACTTAGTGTACAGAACCAAAGTTGTAGAGAATTTGATTGCAGCAAAAACCAATTTTACAAAATTTTCTGTGTGACAAATAGTTCATCCGGTATAGCGTGAAACCACCATCGTCATACCCCTCTTGACATCCAAATAAAACAAAAAAGAATCATCAAAACGGTTCAACCCGTCGAAAGTTCAGGGGTAACAAACATAAAAAAATATAGTCGAATTGAGAACCTCCTCCTTTTTAGAAGTCGGTTAAAATGTAACGTTTTAATGGACTAATGTACTGTGCTAATAGATAGAAAAATAAGACTTGTGTTATATGAAACTCTGTAGGCAATACCGAACGCAGCGTTTTTCCACTTGTCACATCCCAGAGTGGTTCGTTGACGTAGTGATTTTAATTAACGGATTGCAAACTGGTGTCCAAACTCGAGTATTTTCGTATTTTTCCCGTTGCGGTGCTAAATATTCTCTTTCGACTCGAGTTATTTTTTCTTTGATTTTCGGTACGGTAGATTGAAACGTTCTTTAATTCCGACAGCCTATATTTGCGTGGAGAAATAGTAGATACTGCTAGTTAACTTGGTTTAACCTAACATTTGAATGTTTGAGGCCCCACCGAAATCTTCAGAATCCAAGACAATCTCACCTGCGTGCTGGTACCAGCAGGTGTACTCGTATTTTCGGACGAGGCTCAGGCTTGCTTCTTCATGCTTGGTGGGTCACCTTATTGCCTTTTGAGTAGGTAACTCAAAAGGCAATAAGGTGACGTTTTAAAACTCGAGACGGCGGTTTTAGTTTGTTCAAATCCGAAATACCGCCCCTGCTGGCCTGCGGACGTGGTTTCCGTGGGGATACCTAGACGAAAAATGGCTTGCTTTTCTAGGTTGGATTGACTTATCCGACTAGCAGTCGCTATCGCAAAAGCAAAAAGAAGCCCAAAATGTGAAAAAGAGGTATGAGAGCAAATAAAGTTATCTAACCTTCTTTAGATTTGTGCATACAATCCTAGTCTCAAAGAATTAATGGTCGCTGGAAGATCTGACGTCATCATTTCACAGTACACCTAATTAATCACGACCCTTCTCATCTGAGAGATCGCTCCTTCTCTGTCACACATGTGATATGGAGCGGAGCAGTTAACAATTGGATTCAATTTATTACGCGCACCTTTGAGAATTGAGGAAGTTATCTGGGCTTTGAGATGGAGGTTCCGCTTTGTTCAAACGATGGGATTGTTAGATATTCTTTCTTTTTAACCGACTTTAAAAAAGTAATGCTTTTTGTACGCGAAATAATATATGTGCATCTTACAGTCCAGGGACCTTTAAGCGAGGTGTGCATTCGATGAGGCCGTCAAGTTGAGGGCTACCTTTATAGCACTATTGGTGTTTGTAATGATGATCCCCATTCCATGTTTATTTTAGCTTACCATCAGGCGAGGTGAAATCGTATTGACGTGATCGATATAAAAAAAAACAATGTCTAGAAACCATCTAAGCGTCCCTTTCTCTACCTTGATCTGAATATAGTCTACCATACCACAAAGTTCCTTCACGCTGTTCCTCACGTGGATCAGCAAACGTCACTTCAGCTACATTTTAATCTCTGTAATATACTAGCTGTTACCCGCAGCATCGCCCGCGTGGTATTCTGTTCCCCTTCTCACTACCCATAGTTATTTATATCAGGGAAAAAATCTATTCCTGTACCAAATTTCAGCCAGATCCGTATAGCCTTTATAGCATGATTGAGTAACAAACATCTTTGGTCTTTAGGCCTCTGTGGCGTAGCAGTAGTGCATTCGACTGCTACAAGAGGCGCGGGTTCGAAAAAAATATGTTTATCCGAATTCTAGAACTCATAACTAACTCTACTACTAATAATCATAATTAACTCACCTTAACTTACCAGAAAGTATTCTTACTTTGGGACTAGAGAGCGCTGTGTAGCTTGTCGTAGAATAGGTACCTATTTATTATAGGTACCATATATGTAAATGTATTTTCTTTCTTTCTTTAAGTATTTATTAGGTAAGTATTTATCTTCACAAACATTCATATTTAGGTATAATTAGTAGGAAGTAGGATAAGATTTGCTCTGACGCAAATGACTAAACAACTACTTAGACTAAGTCTTCCATCTTACAAAGCCCTCCAGAAATGCCACACTAAAGTACATAGTAGATTGTTCCAACCTGATTGGGACCATAATCGAATAAGTACGGTTACTGTAACTTGTACCCACCATTATTAAGTACAGTACATTATTATCGGTAGATTACGATGTTGGCTCGGCGATATTTCAGCCTTTATCTACAATTTGTGACTTTACAATAACGTGGAACCACAGACTTAGAATAGACTAGATACCGCAAGATGTATCAACGTATCGCGTATCGCGTGTCGCCAAACTGGTTCAGTACACAAGCTTTTCGTGCCTTTCCAAGCTCCTACTTTAATCAACGATCGAGTGCATTACGCCTCATTAAAATCTAAATAAATTAATAAATATTCTACGACATGCCATCCAGCGCTGATAGACCCAAAGTAAGCGTAGCTTAACCAGCATGGGTTACGGGTTCTTGAATGGGGTTGAAAATTACTTAGACATTTTTTTGTAAATACGTACAGGAATATCTAGAACAAATCTTACAAATATTTACACTGAGCGAGAATCGAAATTAGCAGTCGAACGCTGAGCGTCGAGTAGACTCAGGGTAATAATCTGTGTTTAGGGCTCCAAATGGCAAACGTTCAACTTAAACAAAATGTTACCCAATGAATTTAATTAAGTAAACCTTAATCTATTTGAAGAGATGTATACAGATTCAGCCCAAGCGACTTGCATGAATAACGTCATCGATATTGGGGAAGAAATAAAATAACTATTATTTATAATGCACATGCGGCATCTAGCCTATCTTAAATCTGTGTATAGAACAAATATCTTTGGGCTGCTTTTAGGCCGCTTCGCTACGGAACTGTCCGGTGTTTTTTGAACTCGTGAAATATTATGATTGTTTTGCTTCCTACCTCAGCATTCAGCAACCACCCTTTTTATCTGCGGTGATATTCCGAGATTATCTTTTAAATTTGATTGTTGTCTGTAGTATTTACGTTGAATATATATTTAAGTGTTATTAATAATAATAATAATAATAATAAGTTTATTGTCACAAGATTTACCGTTCACAAGGTGGCTTAAAAATTAGTTCACAAACAAGTGCAGCAGGTACTATAGGTACTGATTCTGTCTCCCAAACTAAGCTTATGCTTGTGTTTTGGGTGGCAGCGTTCAGTCGTGTGATGTCGCTCAAGTTACAAATTGTACTATGTGCGCGTGAACGTTGTCGCTATTTATTTAGGTAAGAGAACCAGTTTTTATTGACCAGAAGTTTATCTTCGTGTGTGTTTGTGTTTGTGTATGTGTATGTGTATGTGTATGTGTGTGTGTGTGTGCGCGCGCGCGCGCATGTGTGAATCTGTGAGTAGGTTTAGGTTACGCAACATACGTAAATAGAGCTTCAGTATTGTTGAAGTCCATGTTTAGAAGCCAGTCTGTGAGGGTGGATTTAAGTCGATAGACATTTAAACCTGCGATATTGAGTTTTTTATGCGCATCGTTGTATAGTTTGGTGCTTATGCAATTGTATTGTTTTCTGGCAAAAGCTGTCTTCCATGGAGCGCGTGGGCACACTGACTTCGTGCCACGTCTACCTGGATCCGGGGGAGGAACACTTCGGTGTCTTCTCATAATGGACTTGAGCACAAAGAGCTGTCGAACAGTTAAAAGTTGGCATTCGCTATATAATTTTTCTGTGGGGTATCTGAAGGGCTTTTTATACATAACCTTGAGCACCGCTCTTTGTGCTCTTTCCAGACCTAGAAGCAGGGTCTTAGCGGCACCACCCCAAGCTGTGATGCAATACTGAACAATGGACTGACATAGGGCTAAGTAGACAAGTTTTAGCTTTTCTTGTGAGACAGATTCCCTTAGGGTTTTAAATGTGTGTATTAGTCTCCTTACTCTTGAGGTGACTGTGTCTATTTGCTTATCCCACCTCAGTCCACTGTCTATGTATACTCCTAGGTATTTAACGTGGTCCGAACGAACAATTTGGCTACATGTGCATGCGCTCCTGGGAAGGCAGCTGTGTGCTGTAATAAAGAAGTTTGGTGGATGAGAATTTCTTTTGTTTATAGAGAATGGAACATAATATGTTTTGGAAAGGTTTAATGTTAGCAGGTTTTCTGTGAGCCAGTTCATGATTTTTGAAAGGGAGAACTCAGCTCTTTCCTTGACAGCGTTCCAGTCAGACCCCCATACGAAAACTGCCGTATCATCTGCGTACGTAAAAATTTTAGTATTTTGAAGGGAGATTTGGCAAAGATCGTTTACGTACAGTTGGAAAAGAGTCGGACTCAGTGTACTCCCTTGCGGAAGGCCATAAGACACTGTAGCCTCGTCACTTTCAGTATTACCAATTCTAACTGTTTGTTTCCTGTTGGATAGGAAGTTTTCGATCATTTTGTATGCATTACCACGTATGCCTAGTTTCTCCAATTTAGTAAGAAGAATGGGGACTGAGACCGTGTCAAATGCTTTTGATAGGTCTAAAAAAATGCATATACATTTGTTTTTGTTGTCTAGGTGTCTTACAATTTCAGTTGTCAGGTCTAGTACGGCATCCTCGGTAGAGTAGCCTGAGCGAAAACCGTATTGGTTATCGGCCAGTATTTTAAATTTCTCCAGGAAATTCTTGAGAGCCCGGTTTATTATTTTCTCTAAGATTTTTGAAATGCCAGATAAAACAGCAATTGGGCGATAGTTGTTGACACGGTCTCTGTCCCCACTCTTGTGAATTGGGTGTACTATCGCTTTCTTCAATGTTTCTGGGAATACTCCTGTGTTTATTGAGGTGTTACATATGTGGACTATAGGGGGTATTAAAATGTGACGGCATTGTTTTAATATTTGGGATGAGATGCCATCCCATCCTGTGGCGCAGTCTGTGCGGAGTTGGAGTATTATAGTTTCAATATCTGATTCCACTACTTCTAGGATACTGATGGAGTCTACCGGGTTTTTAAGAGAGGTTAGACTTTTGACCTTTGGGCTAGTAGGGTTATTTTGTACTACTTGAGAAGTAAGTATTTTTTCGGCTAAGTTTTGTCCTATACTTGTAAAAAAATTGCAGACTAGGTTAACAGACTTTTTGGGGTCATTGTCAATTTGAAGGAGTTCTGTGGGACTGTTTTTAACTTTGTTGGTATTAGTTATAGTTTTTATCGCTGTCCAGAGGGCCTTTGGATCTTTACCAGCTTTGTCGATTAGACTCTTTTCATATGCTATTTTTTGCTTGCGTAATAGGTTGTTAAAGTAATTTCTGTAGCGGGTGTAAATTAGTTTAGCCGTCATGTTGTCTGGTTCCATTTTAGTTTTGATATGTAGTCTATCTCGATGCCTTATGCAACGAAGCATACCTGGCGTTATCCATGGTTTTAAAAGTCTAAATTTCCTAGGTACTGTGTTAATTTTTGTGTTATTGTGTATGACATCCGAGATTGTGGATAAAAGAAAGTTGGTAGCTAAATTGGCGTCATTAATCCAAACCTTTGTGAAGTCGGCATTTTCTAGATCTATTTTTATTTTGTTATAGTCCAAAAGTGTATAATTTGTAAACTGTTTTATAGGGATAGTTGTTGAGTCTATCTGTAGGACGATTGGCATATGATCTGTTAGATAGGACTCAAGTATAAGAGTTGTCGTTTGGAGATCAGGTTTCGTGAAAAAGTGGTCTAGGCAAGTTGTGTTTCTTGTTGGGTGGCTATGTGTTGGTAAGAGACCGTAGGTTGCATTGAAAGTCAGATATTCCTCACGTTGTGGGTCAGAACTATTTCTACTGATGTCGATGTTTATGTCTCCCACTAGGATTTTCTTGGAGGGTAAACTGCTGTAAACATCGTGCAGACTTTTTACAAAGTTGTTGAAATTTTCTCTAGTTTTTAGAGAAGGTGAGCGATATATAGCCACTATCGTCAGGTTATTATTTATTTGACAAGTCAGACAACTTGCATCCATGAAGGCCGGTTCAGCTATTTTACATGATAGGTTTATTTTGGCGTAGATCACGACACCATCATTTTGATTCAACGACGAGCTCGTGGAGTGGGTTATATATCCTTCTAAGGTGGGTAAGTTCACCACCCCGCGCAGCCAGCACTCTGTCAGCACGATGATGTCAAAGCTTACTTCCGTCCTTGTCAATAGTACTCGAAGTTGATCAAAATTTTTATTTATGCTTCGGATGTTGATGTGAAATATTTTAATAGCATAGGCCGCGTGCGAAAGAAGTGATATGCAGTCCTCTGGTCTGCAAACATAAGAGTTTGTATGTTCCAGTGAGTCCAATTCAGAGTTAATTTTGTTTATGTTGGCCATTGGTTATAGAATAGATGGTTGGAGACATAGGCATTAATGTGGTGTGTATGTGTACTTGTGCGTGAGAGGTTGAGAAGTAATTTGAAGTCTGAGTGCGGTGATAGTGGTTTGTGTGTTGCGTGCTGATTTTTGAGTTAACTTCGGTCTCTTTGTTAGAAAAGTAGTAAAACGTTTTACAATTGAGCATGCAATTTTTTAAATTAATTATAGTAATAAATCTAATTTTTAACAATGATATTAGCAAGTAAAGATGATATAGAAGTGATGCTGAAGTAGGATAAACTAGTCACATTTCTTTCTTCAGGTCTACCAGAAACTGTTCTGAGGAGACAAGTAATTGTTTATCCCCTTGCTCTTTACGGAGAAAGATATTACCGTTAGTTGTCCAACAGTACTTAAATTTGTGGAGTTTGGCAAATTCTCGAGCTGCGTGAAATAGTTTTTTGGAGGTCACAGGTAGATAGTCCGCTACGTATATCGGTTGGCGTTTTCCGGGGATAGTTATCGATTCTGTGTTGAGTTTTTCTTCCACCGTTTTCTGTAAGTTGTTAAATTCTCGCACTGCCGTCAAAGTTTTCAATTTCTTTTGAACTGTCTGATATTGGCGTGATTGCAGAAACTGTTAGCATTGTATTTAGCTTAGATCTAGATCAATCATCATCATCACAGTGTTGGCCTTGGTTGCATCCGAATCTTGAATTTTGAGTACGTGTTCCTTTTCCTTCGGGGTGCGAGGGAAATGCCTTTGGGGTCATCTTACACCCCAGCGCTAGGAGACCCGAGATGGCGTGCGGTTTTAGTCGGTTCAAGTCCGACATAACCGCCCCCGCTGGCGAGGGTAGTATCCGTGGAGATTTCTGCATTTTCCTCTTACTACTCCATAATTTGTTTATTTTTGCTTTTACGGGAGCGACTGCCGTATGATACCCAATTATGAGAGAAAATCCTACGCCAGAGTCTCGTTCGTTAATCAGCAGGAAGGTGTACAGGCACGCAGGTGAAGTTAGCCTGGTGCCATACTCTCCGTGAATCCATATTGTGCTGTTATTTTATTTCTTCCCTCAACAATGCTTTTATAGGCAAATCGTTATATGAGAAACGTTATTAAAAACGATACTACATATTGCAATATTATATTCGTAAGTGACGTCAGAGAAATATTTGTTCCGGCCATTTTCCTCAATATACGCCTCCAATTTTGTAGAATATAATCAAGCTTCATTTTGAGAATCTTCCCGTATCCTGGATTCCTGCATATTTTATGAAATTATGCATAAAATGTACATACTTTACGGTAAGCATTGCTTTTACTAGAACAACAAAAATATGTTATTGTTTAATTACGTGGGTTATTTAGTTATCCAACGTAAATATAAAGCGGCTTCTACTTGCGTTGCATATACAAAAAAAATATAAGTAGGCATGTTTATCCGCATTTTAGAACCCATAACACTAGTTCAACAATGCTTGCTTTAGGTCTAGAGAGCGCTGTATGTAATATCGTACAAAATTTATTATTTATTTATTCATAAAGCTGTTTTTTTAAAATATTTGAATTGAAAAAAGTCAACCTATTAAAGTAAATTACTTAAGTATGTACTGTACGAAGCTGTTTCAAAAGTGCCTACTTAAGTCTTGAAAGTTTTCTGTAACGAAGATATTTACAAGAAAACATTATCTTAAATGTCCTTCATATTTAAATTTTAATCACATTGGACTTATGCAATGGTTCCTTTTACCCACAGATTAAGACATTCGAACGAGTCCGTATCTTTATTATAATCTGTTGACTCGGCCAGCTAATGGTGATATAGTCGGGTATCAAGTTGACACTGTTTAATACTATGTTCGAAATACCACGCGTTCTAGAACATAGACATAGTAATGCACAGATATGGCCGTAAACTTTAAATTTTTTTATATATTACAAATAAAGATCCCACCGAAAATATTTTCATGTAAAATAACGTTAAGACAAGTCTATTATGCTTGCACTACGAAGACATTATCAGATCTTATGGCGAGCCAGGCTACTAACTCCACACGCTCTAACTTAATAATATCTAACTCTCAAATTGTAGTCTTAAGTCGGTACTCTACGAACCCTACACCTTATTCAAAATGTGAGGCTTAGTGTATAAATTACTTAAATTTTACTCCAATCACGCAGCAGTCTTGTGATGTCCTAAAATAGCCAGTCTAACATAAACTTGCCTTCGATGCAGGTTCCAAGACCACAAGTCCATTCTATTCGTTTTTAAAATCTGTGGTTCTACAATCTAAAATACCGCATATTGTGGAGTGTCGGCAGCGTTTATATGCAAAGAGCTGTCTACATGGCAGCGGTGCTCGGTGCCCGGCGCGGGCGCGGCTAAACAATTCTCGCTGGCCATTAGGCGGGCAGCCAAAATGTCTTCGTTGGGATTAGTGAACTTTTTCCATACTGTCTATTATCATGCTGTTTAAAGTTTCAAAGTTCAACTCGGAAATTGCTTTTAAACGTATGTTTTTATGTGTTTTTAGATAGAGTTTTAGGTTTCGACATTATTTAAGTAGTAGACAAGGTCAAAAGAGGTTTTCGATTCGTTATTATACATTGATTTCACTTTGCAGAACGTGTATGGGTCTTTACCAAAATATTTGGGGTCATAGCCAGCAGTAGGACGAGGCTCACACACAGGTTTATCTCTTTGAACCGGTTGGGCAAATAGTAGTCACTCTGGAAAAAACCTAAATAACCCGAATCAAAGGTGAAAAAAGAATAGAAGAACGAACCCCTAGCTTCTGGAATGTGAATAGAATTACTTGGATACATATTTTTTTGCAAATACATGCATATCATACTCAAAAAATCCAGGCCAATGTAATTCTTATTTTAATCGATACGGTATGCTTTCTAAAAAAGTATCGATTGAATTATTGATTTTCACATGTATACGATTCATCAGCTTTCAAAGCGATAAATCATGAACACAATGAGGTTCATCAAATTCCGTGTCAGACTTGACTCATAAGTCATCAGTAGTGTTGCTTCACTGGACAACTGGACAAACAGATGTTAACAGTTTTACAATATTGAATAAGCACACACGTAATAGAAACCTTTTCTATATTTTTAACATACTTAAAACTTACCATTCTGATGGAATTTTAACAACCAATTAATGTCCCACTGCTGGGCACGGGTCTCCTCTCCTCTAACGAGAGAGCTTATAGGGTTAATCCACACACGCTGGCCTAATGTGGGTTGGTGGATCGAACATGTCATTAGAATTTCTTCTAGGACATATGGGTTTCTTCACGATGTTTTTCCTTCACCATCAGTAGGTGGTAAATCATGTGATTAGCACTACTCTCTTCTACTGGACTGACGACTTGAAAAAGGCAGCTCGGATAGACTGGATGCGGAAGGCGGAGAATCGGGCGGTATAGCGCACATTGAAAGAAGCCTGTGTCAAGCAGTAGACGTCGAAAGACTATTTGATTGATTGATTTATATTGTTACTGAGGTAGGTATATATTCGCCATCATCCTCCGAGCCTTTTCCCAAATCAGTTGAGATCATCTTTTCAGTCTAATCAGGAAGCTGCTGAACCATTACCATGACCTACCTATGAGTACCTACTGGAGGTGAGATGACAGTCGCTTCACGGTGAATGTCTAATCGCCGTGAAGCGACTGTCCACTACACTCATTGGTAATAACGAAATTCTGTACCAGTTGTTGATTTTTTTAGGGTTATAACTTTCTGTAAGTCTGTAACGACTGCTATAGATGTTTGTATGGCAACGGGAACCGACCGATCTTGCAAAAAATGAAACCGCTAAGTTCAATGCTGTTAACCTTGGCGTATTCTTCAATTACTTAGTCTACATATCTTTCGAGAACTAGTTCATATTAAAGTGGAAGCCGGCTGGAACCGTATTATATGACCAGTTTACCATTAGATGTGCCCTAATCCACCCATGTAATACCAGTATGCCTACATGTCGTACGACAAACAAAGCGCAATCAGCAACAATGGGCCGCAGAATGGGCGATGTCTCGTTGCATATCATTAACTACAACTACCATTAGTTGGATCCACTGGATCGATACAACGTGTTGTGACGTCATAGTTTATAGAAGTCTGTATAGTGTAGTAATATTATAAAACTAGTCGATGTCCACGGCTCCGTCCGCGTGAAATTCGATCCTCGCGATTTTTGACTATTATCTTCGGTTCTACTCAACCGATTGTGATGAAACATAATGTAAGATTTTAAGTAAAAAAAAACTATTAAAATCCGTTCCGTAGATTTTGCGTTCATCTCGAACAAACAGACAACAATTCCAAAAAAAAAAGAAATAGAACTTTATGATGTTCTCATAAAGTTCTATGCGCGGTCGCACCATTCATCCGATTGTACTTAGTCAAACTTTGTTACGTGACAGCTATTGTTTTATAAAAAGAAGTATTTTCTTAAGTATTCCTTCTATCTAAGTTATGTGCTTGTTTGAAGAGTAGATAAATACCGGCTGTATATAAATTTTACTGTATAAAACTGAGTGTTGTGTATGTAAGTCCGACCAGTAACTTCTCAATCTTAAATCTACCGTTTTATTCATAATTCTACCACGTATACTCATATATTTTTCAAAAAACTCACCTAGCAACATATCTGTCAATAAACTTTTGTATAACTTCATAAAGCATGTAATCCCAAAAGCATAAATCCGCTTCTGATATTAAGCTTTACAAGTTGTCCGACTGACACTCAAGTTATCTCTAAGTTGCCGCTAAGTTACCCCTCTTATCGAAGTACCTGATGGTTACGATAACATACAACTTGCTACTTCGCAGTGTAGGAAAAATATAAGGAGTTCAACTGGAAAGTGATAATTATTTTAAGCTTCTGTGAAGTAGATATTCTTTAAGTTTATAACTTTTATTTTATAGAATGGTAACATCGCTTCGCGGTTTCACCCGTAGGATAAAAAGTAGGTACCTACTCAATATATATTTTACTTAGATATAATAATACCTAACCTTTTAATGAATGACTAGAAGAAAGAAGAAAGAAAACATGTTTTCAAATAAACATAACAACCTTTATTACGAAAAATTAATTGTGAAGGATTTTCCGAAATCGGTTAGTAATTTTTGAGTTTTTATGTAACGTAACATAATTTTTTTTCGTGTGTATAAAATTTGTAATTAGTTTCAATTTGACTACCGGTTGTGTGCTACGTCTAGTCAAAGGTCGCAGGTTCCATTCAGTATTAACTACATACCGTTTAATAGTAGCCAGTTCTAAAAACTTCTCATTTTCTATTCATTCGCATTTTCACGTTGCATTGTAATTAATTTGAAAACTTCTAGAAACAGAATGAATGAATTATGTAGATATTTTTTCTGCAGTTTACTGCAAAGTCCGCTCCGTAACAAAGACTCAGAAAGTAGGTCGTATTTGCAATAACTAACAATAAAATTCAGCCATTAAGGCTACCCTATTAAAATACGACCATTATAATGTAGACGAGAGCTTTAATTTTATTGTAAACAATGTGAACATAATAAACGCTATTTGATCACAACTTGCACTTTGAAGCCCGGGCTCCCCTTCTATTTGGTTTATCTAGGCTTTCACAGGAGTGACTGCCATCTGTCTCTCTGCCTGGGCCAGAGCCTCATCCTTCAATCGGCAGGGTGTAGTTATCGCCTTGTCCCCTACAAAGCGATACCAAAATTAACTTGGACCCTAAGGAACTTAATATATTTTAACTTCAACTCCATTTGAAATCCACCGAACACTGACATTACGATTTTTTTTTATATTCAGTCCGTCAATTGACTTAACCCCGCTGGATGGTAAGAAACTAGGGTAAAGTCCAGAGGGTACGGGCCGCCATTCCAGACACCATTCCTCCCAAAACGGTGCGGCGGTCTCTACCTTGATGGCCTAGACAGATGCTTTTTCACGCCCCGCTTAAAGAACCCGGGATTGTAGGAAGAAGAAGATTTATTAAAACTCTTTTTCGAATACGCCTAAAGTTTATCTACGTACAAATTAACAACAAAACAATTCACCGCACAACCCTAATTAATAAACTTACGCTCTCGTAAAATATATGGCGTCAATTAGGAGAACGGAACAAACAACTGCGATGAATTTTAATCCGCTTAAGTTTACTTTTGTATATTTTAATTTTAAGATCACGCTGTACTTAACTGTTCTAATCTTTTTAATACCAACTTCAAATTTCATAAGGTTCGGCTGTACATGTTAGGATAATGAACCTAAAAATTATACGGACGGAAAGCGATGAAGACAAGGTTGTGTTACAAAAATGAGTGAATTTTGGGTTGTGTTACCCAAATTTGATTGAAATGTGATTCCTGGATATTTTTTTTTATTGCTGTCACTATGGTTTTTCTACACAAGACATGCTTTTTTCGCCACTTAAACTAACTGAATCGAATGACGTTTGCCGCGTAGTGACTGACTAGTGTTAGTATGCGCGTGCCGACTTGTACGCAAGTCGGCCTACGTATAAGCAAGTGGGCCGAATCTGGGTCATTCTCAGCCGGCTCAAATAGGCGAGTCCGCGTCGAAAACCAATACTTGGAGATTACTTATCAATATGATTATTTTTTTTATAAACTGTACGGCCAAAAATAGTAGGGGGGGCCTGTGGTATTTTTTAGATAAATTACGTAGAAGTTAGTTTAAAAAAATTAAAACTACGAAAATATTGACCTCGGTGTCGCGTCCGGTCCTGTCCTTGCAGCGAAAATTATTTTTTATCTTTTTTTCTCCAATAAAGGTGTTATATGTACATATATTCACAAACAACTTGATAACTATTTACTTAATTTATAACATTACTAAGCCATTATAGGCATTACTAGACAAGTTACAACTGGTTGTCTTTACGTCCGACGTTCAGAGTTGACTTCAGTGGCGCGCACCGATTCATTCATTACTCTGTACTCTAGCGACTGCGAGAATAGAGGTTCGAGTAGTGCAAACTATCAGTTACACCGCACCGGTGGTAAGGACAAGACGTCTGTATGTTATCGCCCCACTGTTTTATTAAGTTATGTAAGCATTTTCGGTGGCTTGGTATACACCTAAAACTGATTTCGGTGAATCCATTTTATCCTCAATTATTTGAACTAATAATGTAAAGCTATATTAAAAGTGTGTCTTTTATGTATTAGATTTCAATAAAAAACATAAGCATTCATAATACAGATTACTTTTAAAAATATATAGGATTTTGCTAAATATTTTGATTTCAGTGCCCTTGATTCCGGTGTATTCGGTGGGTCTGGAAGTCGAAATGTATGACTGCCGCGTGGAATTCAGTATCGCCACCAAGTCTATTTTAATAAAACGACTCTCCACTCGACTTTCCACTCCGCTGTTCACTCCACTCTCCACTCCACACTCCACTCCACTGTTCACTCCACTCTCCACCTCCACTCTACTTTCCAATCCTCTCTACCGACTCCACTCTACATTCCACTCTCCACTTCAATGTCCAATCCACTCCACTCCACTCTCTACACCACGCCCCACTCCCCACTCCCCACTCCACTCTCCACACCACTCCCCACGTTTTTTTTTTAATTTATTCATTGGTTTCACCTTACACCATCTTTACAGGGCTCACCTAAGGACAGTGCGGACATCATCACTACATAGTATAAAACAAAGTCGCCTTTTCTGTCCCTATATCCCTATGTGCGCTTAAATCTTTAAAACTACGCAACGGATTTTGATGCGGTTTTCAATAGATAGAGTGATTCAAGAGGAAGGTTTATATGTATAATATATGCATCATATACTAAGGCAACATTGCTAATTTTAGAGGTTTCTAACGTGATGTCGTAAATTAACCTATTTTTTTGGGCTTATTTAGCAATTTAGCAAAAACGCTGCCTAAACCCTACGAGTTAGATCAAATTAATGTACTACAGTATTGTACACCATAAAAAGGTCTACAAAAAAGTCCGCGATGGTATATGTTTATCTTTTAGGGATAACCCACATTAACCATTTTTATTGTTTACTTTTTACGTGAAAAAATGGCTTATTTACGAAGCTATTTTAAGCAATACGGCATTAATCCCTATCGAATTAAGTACTTTAAATACAGTGTGCAATTAATATAGATCAATATGGTTCCTTACAGCATGTAAATTAAACAAATATTTTCGGAGATATTACAAATTTAAAATTTGCGTTTGCGGCGGGCGGTACCGGTCGGACGGGGCAGTGCGGGGAGGCCGCTATGTTTTTATATATATACAACTTTACATATATAATATCATTGTATACAACGTTCATAGTTTTTCTGTAGTGTATTTAATTTAGTATCAGCATTGCACCCGTGCGAAGCCGGGGCGGGTCGCTAGTATACCTATATAACAGTACTTTTAGTTGTAATAATATTCACGCGGGCGGGCGGCGCCACAGGAGTCAGCTAGCAACTACTACTAACTATAGAATTGTAAATTACTTGGCCAGATACAACTACACATATCGTTGGAGACGACGATATGTGTAGATATAAAGATATAAAAGACTTGGTTATGTTGACCACAAAAAATATCTAAGTATTTTTTGAAATCCTTATCTGTTTGTTCGTGATGGACGCAAAAACTGCTGAACAAATTTTGATGTTGCCTTTTCATTAGCAAGGTCTTGGTTTTACATAAAATCTGCCGTATGTTTGATTGATTTAGTAGAACCGGGGAATTGACCAATAAACGATTACGAACCAATCGACTCCCACGGGCAGAGCCGCGGGTATTAGCTTGTATAAAAAGTAGCCTATACTAGTACTACTTAGTAGTACTAATCCAGACTATAATCTTTCTCTGTACCAAATTTCAGTCATATCCATTCAGCCGTTTTTACATGAAAGAGTAACAAACATACATCCAGATATCCCGACTGATTGAGTCCGTGGGCAAAGCCACGGGTAGTAGCCTATATATGTTATTTCAGATTATAATCTATCTCTATACCAAATTTCAATCCGATCTATTCAGCCGTTTTTGCGTGAAAGAGTAACAAACATACATCCAGACATCCCAACTGATCGACTCCGTGGGTCGAGTGATCGACTCCGTGAGCGGAGTCGCGGGTATTAGCTTGTATAAAAGGTAGCCTATATTTTATTTCATACTTTAATCTATCTCGTTACCAAATTTCAGTCAGATCTATTCGGCCGTTTTTACGTGAAAGAGAAACAAACATATATCTAGAAATCCCGACGACCGACATAAGCCGTTTTTATGTGGCAGAGTAACAAACATACATCCAGACATACATTCTTACAAACTTTTGCGTTTATAATATCAAGTAGGAAGTAGGATAGTATAGGATTTTATATATTTGATTTCGGTGATAAAAATGTTGATTTCGGTGGACACTATTAAAAAAAAGTGAAATATCTTCATAACCATTCAGTCTATACAGTTCCCTCAACTACTGAAATGTTTTAAATGAACACTAGATTTGATATTTCATGTAAGTAAAACCTTAATTGCAAGAAAAAAATTGGACACCGAAGTCAACCAAATAATGAGCCGCCTGAGAATGACCCATCTAGTGTCGTCAATTGTATTCTTCAATGCGTTCAGTCCATGGGTTTTATACATCTATGGCAGTTCATAATGACACCTATTTGTATTAGCGCGCCTTTTTCTTGAGTCAGTCTGTCATTTTCGCATTATTATATTATGTGGTCTTTTAATTATGTGGTCTATTTAATTTTGTGTTCTTTCGCGATATCAATTTTTATGTTCCATACAGCCAGTCTAATATTACATAGAAGACGTTGCGTCTTTAACAGCACCATAAACTTACTGCAACTCAATATCTACATGGTGGGTATAATTCATAATCTTATTAAAACATAAAATGTAATCGGCGAGTATCTCTAAAGATAAAAACATAATATACCAATTTCGTTTAAGTTGGTACACTATTGCTTCGGTTTTACGGGCGGTAAACTTCGAATTACAATCGTAAAGCGAGAGAAAAAAGACGGACTGCACTTTACCGCTACCTTCCTTATATTTTGTATTCAAGAAACGTAAGGGTTCGCTTGCATGGGGTAGGGACTTCTAAGCTGTGTTGCTGAGACTGTGGTACTTTACTCAATTTTGTCAGTAGATTTACTAAGTCGGACATTTTATTAACACACGTAATATGTAGATAGGTACAGTACAAAAAAGAAAGAATAAAAATTTAACCAATCGAGTTTAGGCTCATTTGTTTTTTACCCGATTACCAAGAAGTGTCGGGATCCATTATTCGACAGCCAATCTAATTTTTCAATGGATCCCGAAGTTGTTATGTTTCTAGACCACAGGACATCTAAGTGCTTGTTTTTATTTCTTTTTAGTTTTTTAGCAGTCGGGTTTTTGATTTTTTTTCTTATAACTAGATGTGGCATGATATATGATGGCCTTTTTGTCGTTTGTCCACTCATGAAGTTTCGCATTAATTATAGTTAGGTACATTTGAAACAGCAAATTGCTGTTCTTTATTGTCAATAGTGACATGCAGTTAGTCATGTATGGGCTCATTTGATATGGTTATGCCAGGGTTATGCATACTAGAAAACTTGTTTTTAAAATTTATAGTTTTTTAAATGTTTTTATTCACTCCTTCATTCTGTTAATATTTTTAACGTAATTAATTCTACACTAACTGTTACCCAAGTGTCCACTCAGTTTTCGTTGCCGTAAAAGTACCTAGTAATTCAGGCTACTTTAATTTTGGAGAAAGAATTAGGATTTCAAGTAAAAAATTGAAACTTAAACCATACAAACGAAGTCACAGGCACATCTAGTCTAAAATAAGTATTTTTACGACTCTCTTTGAAATAATTTATTAGACTCTATGTACAGCTAAAAAAATATTCATTACGCTCGTTTCTCCGTTATTAAATCATAATACAATAAATCGCAAAACGGAAATTTATTTCTGTTTCGTTTAAATTGGATTTCTTATTTTAGTAATGTATTGTGTTACGTAGCTTCGGGGAGACACCTGGCAACATTGAGAATTAGCCGAACGTTACTTCTTCTGAAATCTTTGTCCTTGTACTGGAAACCATGTAAAATGTTAATCAGATCCAGAACGTTTTAGAGAAAAGCCAGGTCAAGAGTACCCGCATCCGACGTGAAAACAATTATGAAAGTTGAAGAAGCGAGAGAAGTATGTCAAGATCGTAGCAGGTGGAAAAATGTTTCCCTGCCTAACCCAATGGAAGAAAGGCGTGATTTGTATGTAGGTAACCATGTATAAGAATTAAAAATATAAGTAAGTATCAAAACTCAGCGATGTTTCACACAGCTAGTCCAAAACTAAAATTTTGGCGTTTCCTTCATGGGCCACAGATAAACAATATTATGAATCGTTACTATTGTTGCATTATTTGTGTGTGTCCAAAATAATAAACTTACTTTTGCTACACCAAATGTAGTATTTCAATAGACTAACCGTCCGCTAAATTTTAATGATGACTGAAGTTTTCACTTACCATACCGGTTTAAATTCACTTTCAACAAAGTCACTGTCTAAAATTGCGACAAATACATACAGTCGGTGAGCTCAGACGATAACTTAGTACGGGGACAAGTTTATTCACGAACCTAAAACCTATGGACAGAACGCATTGAACAATACTAGACGACACTAGAGTTTGCACACTTTCGTATAGTACAAGTCGGCACGTATACACTAGTCAGCCACTACGCAGGCAACTTCATTCCATACAGTCAGTTTTAGTAGGTAGCAAAAAAAAAAGATTGTCGTGTGTAGTGAAATGGTTTAAAAACTGTACTGACAGCTTAAAAAAATCCAAGAATCACATTTCAATCAAATTTGGATCAATCAAGCAATAAGCCTAGAAGACAGGCCTCTCGCAATGTATACGCCAAATTTCTTTGGGTAATACTTTGCAATCCAAAATTATTCACCCTTGACACCGAGTTGTTTTCATTGCTTTCCGTCCGTAGGGTTTTTAGGTCCTTGGTTTTAGTGATGCATTTTTAGTCATACAAGTTGGAGTCCATTTTCATTTACAAGTTGCAGCGGTACACCTAGAATAAATTGTCGTTTACCGCCTCCATACTGTCGGAGAATTGCGCCTGGAAAACGGTGGGTGATATTTTTAACATCCCATTTGCAACAACGTGAAATAAAATTTTCAAATAAATTGTTTTGGGAGTGAGTGAATTTGTATAATAAAATATGAAATTTTAGTTCGGTGTTATCTCTGGTCAAACTATTATCTAATCTGTCTTCTAGGATTAGAAACGTCGATGGAAATTGGCATTCGGGTGAAGAATAACAATTTAAATACGAAAATAGAATCTATTCAAGTCGGTTGAGTATATGAAATCCCCTAGCTAGAATGTTAAAAATACTTTTCTGAAAACCGTATCATAATCAGCTCAACCAAACGCAAGACACGCCGCTGCCAGGAAACACACGACAAACTTATCTATCTAAAGTCTCAAATACTATCACTGGTAGTAAGTACTTCAATTTAAATGAAGTTGGTACCAAATTGAGAGACTTAACGACATACGTGTAGGAGCCAGTCCTAAATATCTTCTCCAATACCTTCATTATACAGCTCCAGAGGGAAACTGTATGAAATATGGCTTCGAAGGGGAAAACGGTATCTGCGAGCTACGATAACGGGAATACACACGGATGTTGTGTTTGCCCAACAAGTTTACTTGTGAAATCCTCACGGGTACCACCCCCACGGCCTACAGGGGTGGTTATGTCGAACTTAAAACAATTAAAACCGCATGCCGCGCGCCGTCTCGGATCTGTCAAGGTCGACCAGGCAGGATCAGAAAAAAGGCGTTTCCATCGCACCCCGGAACTTATTATATTTTTTCATTAAATAGTTTTTTTTTTTTTCAAAAAAAAATTCAAAGTCAAAAGCTGTAAAGGAAGTTAAAAAGTTAATATAACAAATAGCCAGCAGATGCCTTCAAAACATAGATTATGTAATGAATAGATTACTTAACCCATTCCGGTGTCCTGCTGGATCCTATTTCCGGGAAAAATCTAGCCTATTGTAAAGTATCATCTATGCCCAACATCATCCAGATTTATTCTGGCGTGATACTCCATCACGCCACGACAGTTATCCATCCAAAGTTTCGCATGTGTGAAGAAACAAAAAATGTAATGCAGTAATGTTAGGTTGAAACCCTATTTGCTAGCATTGTCAGTGCAAATTATTCACACACCACTGAATAATTTACATCACGATGCACATTCATCATTTCTCTTATCCAATTACATGAAGTCAATCACAAAGAAATTATCCATCCAAGTCTCTCACGCGGAATAATTATCATATAAACGATAATTACTATTATCAAGATGTCTGTCAAGCTTAACAGCAGTATGTCCGCCAGCGATGTCCCGGTGCGATTACGACATGAACAAGTTGATAAAGGCATTAAAATATGCAAGTAACTGCGTTGGAAGCTCCTTATAACCAAGCGTCTAATTAGTGGCAAAATGGCTGACGGCACAAAACAACCCCTTTTGCGTTTACGTTATAAATAACAGTATTTTGTTATGAAAAGTATGATACCTGTTATGAAATTCTGTATGTAAATGTTTTCAGAATAACAATCGTCTCAGTACTTACCGGCTTATGCAAATTTCATTTAAATGCTTTCATTGTGTCGGGTTGTTTTAGTCGGTGTATTGGGAGGTATTAAATGGCCAAAAATATGTGATAATAAAAATTTAAATCCTCCTGACTACGGTTTTGAGAATGGTAACAGTTTTAATTAGTAGTTTTTATTCTGAGAATGCATTCCACAGACGCATAGGTAAAACTGTTACTTGACTGGGCCTTGTTATGGCACTGTCGGTGTACAAGTATGTAATGGGGACCCCTTCCTAAGACTTTACTTTTAGCTTACCATCAGGCGAGGTGAAGTAATATTGACGTGACCGATATAAAAAAATGACTTTATCACAGAGTTTTATGGAATGCGTCGGCATCATTGTTATTATTTTTTTTGATAATTTAGGAATCGTGTTAGCGTGTTTTCTCTCAGATAGAAATGCGTAGTAGATTTGAACAGTTGTAAAACATTGGCAACGAGAAAAGAAGACATATATGTTGAGAGGGCTGAACGAAATATAAAATTACGAAACACTTGTTGAAAGTACCGCTTATAGCACTTAAAACAATCAACAAATCATGTCCAACAATTACAAATTTTACACACATAATAAGGATAGACGTTGACTAACGACATCTCCATCAGATGTTCCACCCTAGGGGTGTAGGGTTCGAGTCCCAGCTGCGCACAGATGCCCGGCTAATTGCTCGATCAGTGTTATAAATGACTATTAGACATGTAAACTGATTACAGCAATCACTTTAATGTTTGTGTTTTTAATGGAATTGAATTTGATGATTGGATTTGATGTTGATTAAAATTGATATTATAATGGAGTAATTTTATTATTTATGGTACTAGTAGTTGTTTATGACTTTTTATGAATAAGGACTATATTAAATGACTAAGGCTTAGTGCTAATATGATAGGTTATTATTTTAAAAAAAATCTTCTTAAACTGACTTTTAAATTAGTGCATAACCAGACAAATCAAATGTCTTTGCCATCTTCAGACCCTGGACATCACGTAGCAGAGTATTTCCCAAGACAAAACAAATGAGCCTAAACTCGATTGGTTGATCTTGTTTAGTTCAGAAGTTTCTATGGATACCTTCCGACTCCATCATCAGACCAGCTTCATTACCATATTTAATGTAATATAAGTCACCATTTACCAATAAAATAAACCTTCAATGATACTCAAACCTAGAACGAAAATTTTTAACCAAAATTTCAAGTAAAAAAATCCCCGCTAATAAAATTAGCCTACTCAAAAAAGTCCCCAAAAAGCAAAAAGTACCACTTCATTCGCGGCATTTCGTTAAAAATGAGCGGGTAACTTTGATTATATAGGCGCGGGTAAATGCCGGTGTTCGCCACAAATATAATAAACTTGCCAATTTTTGCTCGCCACCCCTCTACAGAAGCATCAACGTTAAGTGGAATGCATACTGTACTGTATAATGCCAGAACCGGAACATCTTACTTTTAAAAGGGTTTTTTTTGTAATAATACCCGGTTTTAGATTTGGTACAACTTGGATCGAGATAAGAAGAAGAGTTTTCTATGAATATTGGGTATATCTTACGGGAAACTTCGATTATATAGGCGCCGGCAAAAGAGGTGTTCGCCACAAATATAATAAACTTGCCAATTTTTGCTCGCCACCCCTCCACAGAAGCATCAACCTTAAGTGGATTGCATACTGAATTATGCCGAAACCGGCACCTTACTTTTAAAAGGGTTTATTTAACTTGTGGTTTTCATTTAACCCGATGATTTAGATCGAAAAAAATATAAAAATCCAGGGCGGGACTTGGGTTTATTCCAACTAGTGCTACCTCTTTTGTTTTTGTTAGTGGTGCCTCTTTTATTTGCCGCACCATAAAGGCTTGGAATTCTTTACCGGCGCATGTGTTTCCTTCCTCCTATAGTCCCGGGGCCTTTAAGCGGGGCGTGAAAAAGGATTTGATGAGGCCGTCAAGCTGAGGGCCGCCACTGTAGCACTATCGGTGTATGTGGTGGTGGCCCCAGTCCTGAGACTCTGCCTTTCGCTTACCATCAGGTGAGGTGGAGTCATTTTGACGTGTCCTATATAAAAAAAAAAAACCTAACAGTGCGATCATCGGACAGTTTGGACAAAAATACTCCAAGTAGTTAGATTGAGTTTGACAATCGAACTACTGGGACAAATATATTCCAAGTATAGAAGAGTATAGAGAGAAGAATTTCGAATATCTTGGACGTCCTAGATATTCGAAATTCTCCTATACATTTTAGGCTTAAAAGGCGCTGTTGGAGCCATCCACCATAATCTGTTGGTCCTGGTGTACAGGGGTTACACTTTATGTTTCGGCACGTCACAGTCTACATGCTCCTTTAGCTTACTGACTACAGTGTTGCCATACTCGCGTCTCGTGTATTCCCCCAAAGTTTATCTAGGTGCATACACTTTGTTACTCAGAGTTATTTCGCCAACGGCAACAGGTTGCGCGAATGGTTTTATACAAAGAAAACTTTCCAATTTATAATTTTATTCCTGTAATGTTTTATGTGGTGGATTGCCTCTACGTGATACTCGAAGCCACAGATGTAGAGTATGCTAGATAATGACAAAACATTTAACTACATAACAGATTCTGACGCGATTTATTTGGTGGTATTTTCTTTTTTACGCTGTCCCAGCCCTGTTTCCAGTGGCCATGGCTGCTAGAAAGCAACAGAAACATCGACTTTAGTGTAAATAATAAAATAGAAATCACGATAGAAGCCGTTAAAATAGTTTTATTTCGAAGCCTAGTAGGGTTAAGGAATCGGGCTCGCCTCAGTTTCGCGTCACGCTAAGACGTACACTTATCTAGTCCACACTAAAACTATGCTCAAAGCAAAACAATGGGGTGCTGATTGCCTCTTACAACAACCCAACTAAGTCACTCCACGGGTGGTGCTGATGCCTTCACCCATCATTTATAATACTTAAATAACAGTGTTCTGATACACAATTCAACACTTGATATTAAAATATATTGCCTACTAAATCCTCTATTTTCCCGAAAGGAAATATCTTTATTGAAGTGTTCGAGAATTTCGTTGTTCTGAACAAAGGGAATGTTTAGAATTGTTAAGATACTTGGACCGAGCGTTATAAATCAGGTACGATGGAAAGAATTTCAATTTTAGTCATCATGTAGGTATTTTAGCTGCTTTAGGTATATCTTTTTTCATGTGAAAATCCCCACGGATATCACCCCCGTCAGATATCGTGGGTGGTTATGTCGGACTTGGATTTACTTGGACCGCACGCCATAACCGTCTCGGGTCTTCAGTCGCCGGGATGTAATGCGACCCAAAAGGCATTTCCGTCTCAACCTTTTTTTTTTCGTGCGGAAATCCTCATGGATACCCACCCCGCGGCCAGCGGGGCGGGTTATGTCGGACGCTTACCGACTAAAATCGCACCCCGTCTAGGGTCTTCTGACGCCAGGGTGTAAGGTGGCCCAAAGAGCATTTCCCTCGCACCCCGGCTTGACCCGGGCCATCTCCTGGCTGAAACCAAAGGGGGCCATCTCGAACCCAGAGATAGCCCTGTCCATCTCCAGGTTCGAGATGGCCCCCTTGGGTTTGGGGAACCACGGTGTTCCCATCATTCCATCTGCATCGGTACCCAGTATTTTAAATAGTACAAAAATTAACATCTCATTTTACGTGGCATGTTAATAAATTCGCGAGGGTAGCAACACTGCTAACATTACCTCAGTCCTAATTAAGAATAGGCCGCAGCAGCAGCACTTACAACGTAAGGGCTGCGGGAATGGGAATCTCCATATTATGCAAATTTCATAGATGATGTTGTTCCTAATTTATTAAGGCACTAATTCTACGCCATGAAACGTACCTCCGAGAGAATTAATCACCTTTACGACTTAAGTTTACGTCTAGTTGAAAGATTAAAGTCTTGATGTTTGAATAATTTTGCGTCAGATGTCTAGCGGAGAATTGTTAAATGTATGTAATACTTAGATATAGTCACGCCCGTTATCCAAATAGGGTTAAGCAGAGATGAACGTATCGTACACCTACATTTCAACTAGAATTATTCGGTCTACTAACTACTACTACTATCTAACTACTACTATAAGTACCTATTCAGTCCCAGATGTTTCATATATCTGAAACACGCATCTTATTACTCGACTGCCGTAGAAAGGAGGGTAATGTTTTTTTTATAGTAACTTCTGTACGTTGGTTTGAGATTGAGCGAGGCTCTCTTACCTAAAGAAAGTGCCTCAAACACTATTTTTGTATAGCAAGTAAGAAAATAATAATAAACTGATTATTATATCTGCTTATACAGGATGGCGAAAGTCTTAATTATTGTGCTTACATAATACTTGAATAGCTCCAACAATAAACAGAAACTATACATTATCTTAGAATATTGCTTTCAAGTTTTCGGTAGCGCAAAGTCGATAAGCCCTCCAATTTCTGGAAACTTAACTAGTAAATGCCCCCAAGTTAAAATGAAAACAGTGAATCGAAACCTTCGCATGAATTAAGTACAGTAGCCCAAACAAACAATACCGTCGTG
Organism: Lithosia quadra; assembly: GCA_963576445.1. Taxonomy (NCBI): domain Eukaryota; kingdom Metazoa; phylum Arthropoda; class Insecta; order Lepidoptera; family Erebidae; genus Lithosia; species Lithosia quadra. The sequence continues at coordinate 4,572,739 of OY754879.1, read as the reverse complement.
TTGACTAATTGTCCGGCCATGAAATTGAATATAAACACAGGGTTGGTGGGCGTGGGGCGTCTATTTTTCGATATTATGTTGACAGAAGTACGCATCGAAATTAACGGCATGGTGGTAATCAAAAACATGAAAACATAAATAATGGAACGCACGAATCGTACGTGAAAAAAAAGTTCCTCGATAACATTTAATTTGAAATCATATTGATCTGCGTGTTTTTAGGGGTTCATACCTTTTTTGAAATCTATGACCATTTGACTTCAAAAGGTAAAATGGAACACTTATAATAACCATTGGTAAACCGTGTGTCTCTGTCCGTCTGTCAGTCGCTCTGTCTGCCCAAAACGTTTTTCTCGGAACTCGTGGAAGTATTAAGTTGAAACTAATATCAAATAATCAGGCCTGCCACAATCAAACCTTTAAATCATCATCATCAAAAGATACAGACGTCTATGTAGTCTAGTCAGAAATCGGTCAGACGGATTGTAGGGGGATCAAAAACAAATGTGGTATCATTGGTATCTACCAATTTTCCGTTGAGTTAAAAGTAGAATGAAAATTAGCAGCACAGTCCGTATGAAATTTAGCAGAACAGTCCGTCATTCCGAGTCATTCATTTCCGAGCTCAGATGACAGTATGTAAATATGTAAAATGTATTTAAACTAAATGGGCAACTATTCAATTATATTTGCCCACCAGAGCGTACGTATTATCGTATAATAATAACTCGTATAGTCTAGCTAAAGCATTTCCAAACAACCGTGCAGGGACCTATTTCATTTCCTAATGTAGCATACGAATAATTTATTCGATGCGAAATCAGTTGAATGGTTTGATAGAATGATTCTCTCTTTAGGGTTGTATGATTCTGTTATTACCTACTTTTATGTATGTAAGCACAAGCACAGAATAACTGTTTTTTTTTCCTTTATTTTCAAAATAGTGAAACGTAATTAACATCTTTTTGACGTCAAAAACTACTTATTTCTAAGTTTACCAACTAATAGTAGGTACTACGGCACGGGGAGCTTTCCGCACGAAAATATATTCACACGATAATAGAGCGCTACCTTTATCGAGCATGGTTATCTCCTCCATACTTCTACTTCTAATCATGCATACATTGGTATTCTTTACCAGCGTATGTGTTTGCTTCCTCCTACAGTCACGAGTCCTTGAAGCCGGACGTGAAGGAGTTCTTCAAACTAAGAGCCACCACTGTAGCACTAACAATAACATCGGGGTATGTAGTGGTGACCCAGGTCCTGAGACTTTACCTTTAGCTCACCATTAGCCGAGGTGAAGTCATGTTGACGTGTCCAAGTTAAAAAGCAAACTTACACACATACATAAAGTACCCATAGTAACTACATTTGACCGACTTAGCCATGCATGCCAATGCAGTTTTGATACTATACGTTACGTAGGATATGTCGTTATATTTGCACACTTAACGCCTTGGTAGGCGCAGCTAGTAATTACACAGCTTGGTGTTTACTATTACTAGTGTATTACATTTAAGTACATTTACTATCGTTTGGGTACCACTTTTAAATGGTAGTTAAATTGTAACCAGACTATATTCCCTCGGCAATACTACTTCCAATATTACCTATAGGTGGCCTTGTCATGTAATTGTACACGGTGTATTTTGCAAATGTGTTTGTTCTATTACCTCCTTTATGAAATAATATAAATACCTATTGAACTTATTTTTCTTTTTTCCAGAATTTACCGGCCGAAGCTTGGCGTTAATAAAGGTATCGTATATTATTTTCAAACTTTACCTACTCGTATTACAGGATGTATCTCTTAACATAGATACGTATTTTGTTTAACAACCTCATCGGGGCTAGTGATGACGTGGATATGTCGGAATCGAAGCGAAACTACACGTTGCTTCGCCACGATACCTATTGTAGAGGGTTTTGACGGTTTAGGAGGGATTTTCGCATGAAAAAAAATCTTTTATCGAGCGAAAATCCCCATTCTAGCGTGATTGAATAACGAACATCCATTCTTACCATCAATGTCCATCCATTCAAACTTTCGCATTTATCTTAATATAGAACTTATTTGTTAAACTGAATCTGATTCAATATCATTCTAAAGATTAATTAAGAAAGTCAAGTTTACAATATCTTAAAACTGTGGTAAGAGAAAGAAATAACTTTTTAAATTAAACATTGCCAGCAGTAGGAAATAAAAATGCAATTCGTAGGAATTAAAAGTTACGTTCCAGAGGCAAGGTCGGAATTGAATCGAAGTAAAAGGTCTGGCGCAGGCAACCGCGGCCGCATTAAACTGTAAAAGATATTCTTGAAGAAATACTTTTTATTCCGAACCTTTTCTTGCCAAATTTTAATATTTAATTATTATAGAACGTCAGCTTACTAAACAATGAAATCTGTTTAGTCTTAGTCGATACTGTGCCTACTGAATCAGTTTTTTAAAATTAAATTTGTAAGAAAAAATTAGAACTACGAAATCTGAAAATCGATCGATCTGAAAATTTCCATCTGCTACAGTTAGCGCATTGACTGTACATGCGGCTCTACACAAAACAGCTAGAATGGTGTTAATATTATCTACAATCTAAAAACAAACAATTTTTTTTTATATAGGACACGTCAAAATGACTCCACCTCGCCTGATGGTAAGCGAAAGGCAAAGTCTCAGGACTGGGGTCACCACCACATACACCGGTAGTGTTACAGTGGCGGCCCTCAGCTTGACGGCCTCATCAAATGCTTTTTCACGCCCCGCTTAAAGGCCCCGGGACTATAGGAGGAACTATTAGTTCTATTATTATTATTTGCGATGACGTATAAATTGAAGCATGATTTAATGTGCTTACATAATCTGCCAACGATTTATTAGTTTAGATACCAGCCTGACTGATACAAATGTATGGTAATCAACATTTTGAATTATACGCGTATTACTAAACACAATATTGTTTCAAGTGAACCATGAAATGTGTAAACATTGGGTAATACCACAATCAAATAACAACTTATATAAGGCCCCCGCTGCTTTGTGCGCGTGCACGCATGATTCGTGCAAATAATACGGAAGCGTTTCGCTGCAATCTGTTAAAAGTGTTTAGTTGGCGGCAACAATAGGGCGAGCATGAAATTTCTTTCGAATCAATATTGTAACGTGTGCCACAAAAATTACATGAGAGTTGTACAGTTCCTTAAACGCATGATACAGATCTGCTGTATAAATCTCATAACATTTTTGTCGAACACGTTACAAAAACAATTTGAAAGAAATATCGTGCTCGCCTTACACTCACAGCTCACAACCTCTTAAGTAAGAACAAAATCGTAGTTGTACAAAATATGTATGTGCACCTCTGCTTAGGTACATACATATACAGATGACTGTCAGTAGGTACCTATGCAACATATTATAATTTCGAGCGAGTCACTAGCATCGTTTAACATCGTTAATATGACTAGCAGTAAGAGTAAACCTCATTCATCTGTCAGTTTGTCTGTCTCACGCGTATTAGAATACCAGATACGATCAGTCTTGTGTGACCATGTGTTATGAAGTGACATTTAAATTATGTAATTTGCTTTCTTTTTATTCACTTGACTGTATGAAGCTACGAGAACATAGGTATATTAAAAGTTAAGGCAATCCGGTCTAGTGGGAGTTGGAGAGGGTTCCGTTTATGTAAATAAGTTCCTGCCTACCATTTTGGGATAGACATGTCTAGTCTATCGGAATATCTAGTCATACTTTGAGAAGAATCCACTAACGTTGTTTATGATGATGATGACTTTGACAAGAAAACGGTATTACTGTGATGAATGCTTCCCAAACCTTACTACTTTTATAAATACGATAGTTAAGTAGCACGTTTTATTTGTTAGTTAATCTCGCCAGAACGATTGAAACGACGGTAATTTAGTACAAAGATCGATCATGATTATAGTCTTGAATAGCATATAAACAACTATTTATACCAGAAAAAGGTTCCTATAGCTCAAGGGATCAGTATTTCATGCACCCAAAGCCGCGGACAACAGCCAACATCAAATAACTACTTCGAAATCTGTTTGAATGAATAACCACACCCCATGTTGAATGTAGATGTTAATTGAACAAGATTTGGGATATGCTAAACTTTGGTCCCGTTACACATGCAAATTACTTGTACTATCCTCATTATGGAGTAGGCACGGTGTGGACAATATTGTATGACGAGGACATAGCATTGTGAGCGCGGGTTTAACGTAACTCGCAAATTAGCATTACGTTACTACTGAGTATCTACACTGTGAGCTAAGTGAGATTATCCTATGAAAGCTTGTGAGTATGGATGTATGGATGTTTGTAACTATTTCACGCAAAAACGGTGTAACGGATCTGGCTGAAATTTGGTAGAGGAATAGATTATAGCTTGGAATAACATATAGCCTACCTTTTATCCCAGGCATAGAAAAGGGGGAAACGGGATTAGAAAGAATTACATATGGGGCAAAACTGCGGGCACCATAGTTGGTTTATAAAACAGTACATATTTGAATTTTATTAGTTTTATATCACCGTTCATCTTAGCATTGTTCCCGGATGCATCCGATGCTTTCGCTTTGGCCTGCAATCGACTTATGAAACTTTAATGGTAGTGACTGCCGTCGTGCGTCGCTTTTGACGAAAAAAACCAATGTTTGGTCACTTCTTATTTAGACTTGAAATCTGAGTCTTTTTTTTTTATTCATAATAGGCTTACGTTTGACCTCAATCTCACCTGATGGTAAGTGACGATGTGGTCTACGATGAATCACGCTTGAATAAAAGGAACCTATTCACTCGTGACTTGAAAACTCCCAGGTTATAGCTTTCCGGAACTAACTGATAATAGTAGTGACTGCCGTCCTGCGTTGCCTATAATTATTATCTGATTGACGGAAAATATTGAGGTTTGGCTAAATCCAACCCTGAGTTGAAAAAAACCCAGACAAATGGGTCTCTAAATTAAGCGGATGCTGCTAAACAAAATGTCCTTATATTTAGTGTCATATCAATATAGGTACTAGAACATTCATCTCACATGCGGGCTCCCAGACTCATAGCATAATTACAGGATATGCTAATAATTGGCTAAAGAGTCTAAAATTGACTAAACTCCTTCCTATGTAGTCAACCCAAGGGCCTTAGTTTATAAATAGCTGTCTGCTATCTCGTATAAGTGCGGTCGTTAACAGCTCGGCATAATAATATAATTGTTAGGTATGTGTGACTGTGTGAGCAAGATGGAGTTATGGTAATAAGCTCATTAACGGGTTTTTAGACGTAATATTTACAGTAATTGTAACTTTGCATCATAGCTAGGTACCGTAATTTGTATAAACTTTGTCAAGAGTGTTATCAAATAATCTCATTCGTTTGTGTTCGATCGTCTTTTTTCGGTTGGTGTGTACTCGGAATTATTCGAGCGTTACCTACCACACTGGCGGTGCAACCGGGTTATGATATGTGTTTTATTTTACCAAATCCGCCCTCCTTGTGAAGCCAGTAATGGGTTCCTTACCCATATAGCAATTACCTAATAACGTTATACGTCGCCGATTAATTCAACCAAACAATCAAATTTTTGTTAGACCAGCAGCTAGACTAACAATAAACGAAGCTTAATATTGTGTTACGTAGAAAATACACTCGAGAGCAATGAATCCGGGTCACTTAAAGAATCCTAAAAATCTCGGAAACTAAAAATGCTAGGTTAATGCAATAAATTGTATTTAATAGACAATGTAATACTCCTTAAATGAAAGTAAAAAAAATATGAGTCACCATACATTTTATTAACACAAAATTACATAAAGAAAAAAACTGCTGATCTCTCCTTAAAACAAAAATAGGAAACATGAAATTTTTGAACTTTATTACGATTTTCTTGAATTTTAATACTTCGTATTGCCTCCTCGTGCTTCCATTACTGCGTTTACGCGGTTTGGCATGCTGTACACCAAGTTCCTTATACGATTTTGGGGAATATTCTCCCATTCCTCTGTGAGAGCAATTTTGAGCTCACGAAGCGTGATTGGGGGAGGGTTTCGTTGTTTTACGCATCTGCCTAGCTCGTCCCAAGCATGCTCGATCGGGTTGATATCCGGGCTGCGCGCTGGCCACTCCATACGAGTAATGTTCATCTCTTGAAGGTAGTCATTCACAATCCTACCTGTATGAGGTCGGGCATTGTCATGCATAAATATAGCATCCTCACCTAAATTGACCATAAATGGACCAACGTGATCATTGAGGATTTCTTCCACATATCTTACGCTAGTTAAAGAGCCGTTTTCTATGATCACCAGCTCTGTGCGACTTTCAGAAGAAATTCCGGCCCACACAAGTACAGACCCACCACCGTAGGCTACTTTTTCTTCGATGCATGCTTGCTTGAATCTTTCCCCTGGTCTTCGATACACTCTGTGTCTTCCATCGTGCTTGTAGAGCATAAATTTTGATTCGTCGGAGAACATAACTTTTGACCAATCTTCAATACTCCAATTTACGTGGCTCTGGGCATATCTTAGTCTCGAAATACGATGCCCACGCTCCAGTTTAGGGCCGTTTGCAGGTCTAAGGGGTTTTAAGTTAGATTCAGCAAGCCGACGTCTTACTGTCCATGCACTTGGGTTACTTCCTCCGAGGCGTCGAAACTGATTGGTGAGTTCAGTTCCTGTGAGAAAGCGATTTCGAAGCATGGTGTTCACCAAGTATCGGTCTTCTCGTGCTGTGGTACACCTGGTTCTGCCTGTTCCTGGTCTGCGTAGGTTAGAACCAGTTTCTTCGTAACGTCGGAGAACTCTTTGTACTGTTGACAGCGACACACCGACAGTCCTGGCTGTATCGCGCTGACTCCGGCCGGTTTCCAGCATTGTAAGTATTCTGGTGCATTCTTCAGGCGTAAGCGACATAATTTCAGCTTGAATAATGAATATAGAGCACTATCAACATGGTTTATGTACCCACATAAATGACAGATTACAAACAAAAGCAAAACCAAATGCTGTAATTTCGTAGTTCCATCTTCGAAAGTGGCCCTTTTTCAAATTTGATTTTTTTATGATATAACTTTACAATAACTAAGAAGTTTTAATACCTTCATTTAAGGAGTATTACATTGTCTATTAAATACAATTTATTGCATTAACCTAGCATTTTTAGTTTCCGAGATTTTTAGGATTCTTTAAGTGACCCGGATTCATTGCTCTCGAGTGTACAACCAAAAGCCCGTTTTAATTCTGCTATATTTTGATAGTAAAACTCGCGATCTATCGTAGTAACATCCTAGTGCGATTCAAACATCTGCTAAATTCATGTCCTCGCTATCCAGCCGTATTTACGATGCAATAAAATGATAACTTCAGAGTTTAGAGCCTTCGCTCCGATACACCACACCACTAATACATGCAAATGGCAGTCCGTAAACTTATTATTATACGTTCGTGTATGAGTTTGGATGTACGTTTTGACTGAGACAATTCCATAACTGGGATGTGAGCTGTTAAATGGTTATTCTTTGGTGAAACATTGTTTTACTTTTACAGCATACAATGATCTTACCTACGAGTATGTACCTACCTAATGTACTTATTTTTTTAGTGTCGTGAGTTTTCCAACTGTAAAACTCGTCTGTTGTATTTGGCGTGGAGATTCTAATACGTACTGTTTTTGATCGATTTCAAATAAGGAGGGGTACTTAATCAATTTGACTCTATAATTTATGTTTTTTTTTTATGATTGTTATCTCAGAACTTTCGTCTATGTGAACCGATTTTGATGATTTTTTTATAATTCATATAAATTTGGCCCACGTATGTAGGTTTTTTATAAGAATTTTGTTAGAAAATGTTTACAACCAAAGATGTTTATCAAATTTCAGAAATGAAAAACAGCCTGTGTTAACTTATTTACTCCCAATTTTCTTCAACAAACAAGGCTTAATGATAAACAAAATCCTTCATTATTCTGAAAGCATTTATTCACGGTACAGAAACGGTGCAGAGATGCAAATAAACCTATATTTCCGAACGATTTGCTTCGTTCGAGAGCCGCGACGCCTGCAGCCCCGCGTTCGGAAATTAAAAGTGCCATCTGTTCAGCCATCAAAAAATGTTTTGCTGATAAATATTGAAATAATACTGTTGTTTTTTTTTTATTATTAAATTTTTTTTTTTTTTGTTTAGAAAGGAAGTTTGACACGGGCTGTTGTTAATGTTCGTTCTGAAATGTGAGAACAATGAATTATAAACAAATTGAGACGCTTCACAAAACACAAGAAAACCCAATCAAGTGTAAAGATTTCTCAAGTTTGGTCGCACAATGGGGTGAGGGGTCCTTTCGGTGGTGTAACAGATACTACTTTAGAGTATGAGGGCTCTAGGTTCGATTACTGTGTTTGTTTTCTGTAAAGTAATTTTAGTAGTCTCAAATATCTGGAATCAATGCCCAATTATTTGTAAATACATAAACCTATAAAATCTATGAACGGAACGCATTGAAAACAAGAATGTGTCACAAAAATGGCCAACCATGTGTGAATGAATTTTGGGATACAATGTGTTACTCAAATTGGATTGAAATGTGATTCCTGGCTTTTTTTAGCTGTCACTACGGTTTTCACACCATTTCACTACACAAGACATGTTGCATTTTTTTAGCTACCTACTTAAACTGACTGAATCTAATTTCGACAGTTGCGTAGTGGCTGACTAGTGTCTGAATGTGACATACGTAGTTCGTCAGTTGTATTCTACGAATAATGAATAGGATACATTATTCGTAGGTTGTATTGTACAACACGTTCTATTTTGTAGGTTCTGTAAATACCGGAATACGTGAAACCGAAAAGGCAAGCAAGAAAAGCACACGGTTATGTTGTAAGTAGCAATATAACCGGCTGTCTCTATCTACCTTTAAATATATATCATTTTCATCCCTATTCTCTATCCTGCATTTAGAACAGTCAAATTTAGCGAACAGATTATCTGAAGTGGATTTGAACAAGCTGCCAAATGTCATGTCGGGCGCAACACTTGTGCCAACGGGGAGACTGCTATTGTTTATGTTAGATCGAACTCACTGAGTCTGTGTGTAGATAAGCACTTAGATATATATACGTATATAAATTGAGTAAATGGAAACAAATTCTTCAGCTTTATTGTCAACTAGCTGTGCCCAAAGCTTCGCATACGTGGATTTAGATTTTAAGGTTTTATTTTTTACCTGGAACCCAATTTCTTTTTCGAAAATTAAAGTAACCTATGCTAAGCCTTGTAATATTACACTGAAATTACCGTTCCAGAGGGGAACCTTTTTCAAACAGACAAAAACACAGACAGACCGACAATTTTTCTAAAAATTACCTTATGTGTATCGTACATTTTTTTATAATAGGTATTCATTGTTCAAAACGTTTAAGTAGGTACATTATGTAGGTTAGTACATTAAAGACCACCCGTCTAAACCACAATGGTTTTTCTGCGGGCGGGAGTTCGCAATTGGTTATGCAAGAAAAAAAAATTAACTCATTTATGCATTTATTCAAAACCTATTATTTATATTACAAACAGACACTTCAATTTAAGTTGTTCGTATAGATAAAATTTCAATTTAAAATAGCCGTAAGAATATTACAAAATGTCGTGAAAATTTTATAACGCGAAAGACGCTATCAAAATTCCTTGAAGAAACACGCTCCAATCATTTTTATATTACATTTTATGGTTACTCATTTCGTCACGATGCTTATCATTATTATTAAATAGCCTCTTTTTAAATCCCCACGGAAATCCTAGTTGGAGCCCCAGTGATAGCCTCTCCAGGGCACACATGATTCCACCTAGTCACGTAGGCCGTTATCACGAAACACCGAGCGATGTTAGTCAGTTCGAGTTCGACATACCCATGGTTCGACATACACATGCGCTGGTAACTGGCTGGCCGGACTTGGAACTCTTTACCAGTGCATGTGGTTCCTTCCTCCTACAGCCCCGGGTCCTTTAAGCGGGGCGTGAAAAAGCATTTGATGAGCCATCAAGCTGAGGGTGGCCACTGTAGCACTATCGGTGTGTGTAATGGTGAACCCCAGTCCTGAGACTTTACCTTTAACTTACCATCAGGCGAGGTAAAGTTGACATGTCTAACTTAAAAAAAAAAGCTTAAGAGGCTTTCTAGCCCGGAACTCCAGGGAATATTCATTAAAATGTGTTGTTATTGACGTTTAATTTGCTTTCAAACATAATTTCTACGTTAATGGTGTGTTTTGTTAATTAAATACGTAAATCTTAATTAATAATGACAATTACACTAATTAGAATTGTAAATCATGACCGCTTTTAATTAAAAAATCCTTGCAGATTTTAATGATCTTTATTTACTGACTGAATTGAAGATAAACTATTGATTTATTTAATTTGGTTGTTGTTGGTAGGTAGGTTCTTAAACATTTTGCTGGTGAAGATTCGGGTTTTTTTATCTAGATAGTAGATCATTACACTATGACGTCTAGACGGCAAAAAAAAAAGTTTTTAACTCGTTCCGAAATTACCCGTAAACCTATCATTATTTCACTTATATAAGGAACAGTTTTATGCAGAAATTAGGAGTTTACATTTTTGTTAATAATAATGTTTCTGTACTCAAATTACTTATTGTTCAGCAACTTCTTGCTGACAGCAGGTCAACATCAAAGCGATCTTTTTAAGTTTCTATGTAATATAATTAGCCTAACTTCAATTGAACAATTCGGCTCTAACCAGGTGCCCGTAGCCAAGTGGCAAAATTATTCTATTCGATCGAATCGTATCGTTTCGAATAGTTTAGGTCGACCAATCACACTCCAGCTCGTGATTTCGCCGCGGCGCGCGCATCGTACGCCGGCGACGAGCTTGGATGTGATTGGTTGACCTAATCTATTCGAAACGATAGCGATTTACGCTATGACACTTGTCTACGGGGGCTGATAATGATCGCGATAATAAAATTAAGGCATATTAAGGCATTATGGCTAATATGGCGATAGACCTTATAAGTGACTTGTTTAAGGCCAAGTGTATGTTATAAACTAAAAACATTATTATTGTGATGCGCCTCTAAACTCCACAGTCTCCAACCAAACATCTCCAAAATATGTAGAGATAACCACGAGAGTTCGTGTCATCATTCATTCACACGATCGAGACGTTACGATATTGAACCGATATAACACGTGATTTTACGCTCCGACTGGTTAACCGATAATAATTCTTAATTCCATGGAAATAGAAATATTGTTGTACCTCGAAACGTTGGTGTTGTTGACCGTGTAATCGATTACGAGCGATACGTCTTTGTTATGTAATTCTTGCGTGATATTGTCCGGTTAATGGCGATAGGTGTAATGAATGTTGTGGAAGTTTCGTTATAATGACTCATCGCGTATGTACCTTTATTTTCATGCTACCCATGACATGGAACTTATTTTGTTCACAATTTCATGGGTTTTTGTGTATTGCGCGGAACCCTTATACATCAAATTCTCTATAGGTATAGCTGAAAAAAATTAAGTCACAAATACCCGGTTTCTGAATTGAGAAATCTGAAATCTGACGAGACTCTACTTTAATTTCTCAATACGGATACCAGGTTACAATAGGTAATCATAAATAATCACTCAGTAAGAATACTCTGACTCTCGAAATTATTTTTCTTTTTTAGAAGAATAGCAATTGATATTGCGGCATTGTTAACGTTCGTAATAACACAATTGAAGCTTCTTTGTTGCTTGTTGCTTTATACACCGGCACTTAGCACTTATCATGATTTTAAGAGACCTAATTTCTTTTTGTATTTTTTAACTTTGCAAGCGAGTAACTGTAAAATAAGTAATTTCAAATCACATCCCTTTAATCAAAAACGAATGAAAATACCAAACGTTTTTCTACGAAACTCCAACACAGGTTTGTTCACAAAAAGATTATAAAACAGTTTTTATAGGTTTCAACACGCAACGGACGAGTCTGGTATGTATGTTTTTGCAAAATTTCATGAGAACTAGAAATAAGTAAATGAAAACCAAACTTCTAGTTTAATTTTCATCCTACTGTCTACTACCGTCATGGTTTTAATAATAATACAATATGCCGCCTTACCATTTAACATTGCTAAACAAAGACTTAAACATCGTTCTGCTAATATGTTTTGCATTACAAAATAATTAACAAGTTGGTTATTTAATTTCTCGTTCATCAGAATAACCTCAGGACCTCAAACACACACATTTGCTAAGCTACTTAATTATAGAGCCAATTATAGGATGAAGGCTTTCGCCTAATTCCAACAGATCTGTCCGTCGCACACCATGTCCAATATAACTAGACCTCTGGAATCCTGTGTTCGAGGTGGAATGAGGAAATTAAGTCGTAGTCTCGAATCCTGGTTGATGCCAAAAATTTTAAGTTAGCGTTTGATTTATGATTTGCTTTGCATTGGTGAGGTTTTCAAAGGAAGTTTTACGGCTTGAGTATGAAAGAGATTCTATAAAAAGAAAATAAAAAGGTTCAAGCGAGATAGTACGTCACTGGTATGAGAAGAGATGAAAATAATATTGTTTGAAAAATCAGAAAAGAGATTTGTTGGCTAGCTCATGTTAGGGGCACATATTTCTAGGGAAACTTATTTGCAACGACCTCAAATAATTGGGATTAGTGCTGGCAGATGATGGTGATAAAATCAAGATAAAATATACAAAAAAGAAGTAAGGCCCTAATGCGTTGTAAATTCCTAAAACCTGTTTTTGACCTAATAGAGCATTGTACTCAACTCTCTTTTGACTAAATCGGAGATAATGCCTTTGGATCTGCGGAAATGGGAATCGGAGATCTACCTATATAGTTTGGCCACTTAGTATTGGATTACCTACTTTCAGTTTTCTCTACATTGTTTTCCCTACAAAAATGCCAATCGATTCAATAAGAAAGCTGGTTAAACCACATCGGTATTCAATTAAAATATAATTACCGGTTAATAGACTAAGTAAGAACCATACCAACTAGATAATTATACCAATTAATAGATGCTTTCAAAGGAGATACGTTTTTTTTGGTGAACAGAACAGGATAAACGACTTGTGGTATACTGAGACATAACGTAAGTAATTCTACTTCATCTATATACACAATAAATAATACTGAAGTGAGAAAAAAGGAGAAAGAAAAAAGGAAAAATAGTACAACTGAAGCAAGAAAAAGGAAAGAAGTTAAAATAATACAATACATACAAATTCATATAGGTGTATGAGTATCTACGATATTTATATTATAACTATTACTTAAACGCCAAGCTTCAAATTTATTTTGTCGGTCTGTCTGTTTCAATTTTGTAATCTCTAGATCGGCTCGGCCGATTATACGGGACTATCACTGGCCAATAGGCATAACATAAGGCTACATTTGTTTTAGAAAAAAAAATGGATACCGCTTAAAAAATTAAAATCCCAAATCCAAAAACCACGCAAATGAAGTCATACAACTAGTGGTAACACAAGATCATTCCCTATAGAAATTACGGTTAAAAGACCAGAATGGTCGCGTTCTATGGGATTAAAAAGAATTTAGTTTTACTACCCGGACGCTCACATCGTAGAAAAACCATGTTGTTCCCAAGTGACCATCGGCACCGTGTATTGGGTTCTTCAAAAAGGGCATAAAACAGCCATTTTCTATACATACCGTGCGTATCGTTGTTAAATAACGTGATTTTACCCGCATCGTTTGCACGACGTAATCCCATGGGTCATCCACGGTTTTGTATCCCTCTTTTTCATATACTCGCGAATATTTATTTCCAAAGAGGTAAGCAGCACTGTAAAGTTGTCTATTCCAATGAAGGTCTTGGCCAAGAACTTACAAAAATAAGAAAATAATAAATAATAAATATTCTACGATATTCTACACAACGCTCCCTAGACCCAAAGTAAGCTTAGTTTAACCTAGCTTGTGTAAAATGCTAATAAACATACCTACTTATATACTTTTTTTGTAAATATATACATATTATACTACATAGAAATACCCAGACCAATGCAAATAGACATATTCATGCACACAAATATTTGCACTGAGCGGGAATCGAACCCGCACCCCTGCGTAGCAGTCGCATGCACTACCGCTACGCCACAGAGGCTATCAAAATCTTACGCATGTTTCACAATCGATTGAGTAGAACCGGAGATATATGGTCAAAAAAACGCGAAACTCGCCGTATCTACATGCGGACGGAGCCGCGGGCATAGGCTAGTATAAAGTACAGAGAAAACATATAATACAGTATAAAATATTTATAGAGATATGACCACCATATTTGTTTTCTCGTTATTACCTTACGGGCCATAAGGATATATTATGGTATAAACCATTTGTTCTAATTTTCGTCCCCAGTACCACATAAAACCAATGGTCCCATGCATGTTGATTACATGTCTTGTTTATGGACCATGTAACGGACTAACAGCCGTTCACCCTTCAATGATATAAGGGTACTTTCGTGATAGGCAAATAGTTCGCAGCTAACTGTACGTTCTGTACCCAAATTTGACAACGGGGTAGTTGACGGTCAAATTAAATCAGCTTCTTTTTCATCATCATCATCATCTTCTGGTCTAAAATTTATCACCGACATGGTGATGCTGCTGGGTTTCTATAATTACCCTCAATCATAATGGTAATGATTTATTGTACAGTCCTCCTTTAATGTTACGAGTCAGATTGCCTGCCATTTCCTATGTATTTTTTTTTACGATATTTATACAAAATATTATGTCTTGCTGATTGAATAATAGATAAATTAATTAAATTAAATTAACACGACAAGTTTAAGCAACTGGTTCTACGCATATTGATTATAAGTACCTATAATTAACTAGCCGTGTGCTCAGAGGTCACTCGCATTATGATAACCGGATTTTGTTTATTCTTCACAGCCCGTGCACAGTTGAAGTGTCGTAATCTTACAGAAATTACACCATAGCTGACAGATATTAAGTATCACTTGTATCTCGAAGTTACAAAGTATATGATGCAAATATAATCTAGTAGTGAGGAAAATAGCGTACTAGCACCTTTGTGTTTATCAGGCGAGGAATCAAACAATTTATCGCTTTCATTAAAACCAGTCAATTTATGAAAAGGAAGAGGAGGTTGGATCTCGGATTTCAAAAGCTTTGGATGCAACTGGGATTAAAGCTTGGATATATAGAAGACTAGCTTTTGTCTGTGGCTTCTGTTCCCGTTACCACTTCTCATGGTAACAAATTCCAGAGATAGAAAGTAGCCTATCTGTTATTCCAGACTGATAAAATCTATCCCTGTACCAAATTTTTGCCAGACCCGTTCAACGGTGTTTGCGTGTAAGAGTAACAAGTAACAAACACCCATTGCATACTAACAAACTTTCGCGTTTATAATATTAGTAGGATCTCATACAATGCGGAGTGCAAACGAAGGTATATGTGTAAAAAATGCAAGCTGAAAATTAAACAATAAGTTATATAGTGGTAAAATCTATGTGTGAGAACGAAACCTAATTTTCAAACAGCTGCGTGGAGGCTTTGCTTTCGGACATTTCGTACTAAAGTCTCGTAGAGCCGAACTTTGATTAAGTTAGCCAAGTTTTACGGGAAAACTTGTATAGAGAAGATACTAATAAAGTTGTTCCTCGTATTTGTTTGGTGCGATAACTTAACGAGATTAGAGCGACTATTCCTAGAAAATTAAACTACGCATTTAATTAAAACAATTTTTCTAAAATTTAAGTTCATGTATTATAATGAAAAAGTATAATTACGCATTGAGATCCTCCTCTTTATTTCCGGTTATAAAAATGGTGACCCCTGTCCCCTATTCCTGAGACTTTACCTTTAGCTTACCATCAGGTGAGGTGAAGTCGTATTGATGTGACCGATACCACGCTTCTACAGCAAATGGAATTACAAAGTAGAGCAATTTTAAGCAGGAAGTTAGTAATAAACTTACATTGAAAATTAAGTTAATAAGAAACGATATATATATTTTGTTTAGTTTTTAGTTTTTATTTTAATGTAAATATTATTTAATTGTCATTGTATTTTCAAAATAGAAGAATTATAAATAGAAACGAATTAAGTAATCTAATCATAAAAATGTTTAGGTTAAAAGTCATACTGCCGCACTCAGAAAGGTTCCTTAAATTAGTCCTAAATGATACTTAACTAATTATCATTAAATCTGTTAATTGATGGAACATCCCAGAGTCATAATTTAAGGGTACATTAGTTAATCACAACTTTAAGTTTTGTAGAGCGGTGCAGTGACAAAATCACAGTATCGATAGGGCATCGATAAGGCGTCGGTGTAGCCACACCTAAAAAGCGTTAACAGTAAAAAGTAGAAAAATAATATTAAACATATTCAAAACTTTTATTTATAGTAATATAAATTACAATCCGTTCTTTTACTGTTAGTTTTTATATATAGATGAAATTAAATACCTATTTTCATATACTGATAATAAAACATCTGGACTCTTTTATTCTATGGCATCACTGACAACTGCCAATGTCAATATAGCCAACGTCAAATTATTGTGCATTGTTCAACAGACACAGAAATAAAGGAATTTTAAAATGATATTGTTAGTTGCGATGAAAAATTAATTCTGTTTAATAATCGCAAGCGCTCGGAAAGTTGGTTGGATCCTAGTTCAGCACCTAAACAATGCCCTAAACGAAAACTTACCCCTAGAAAAGTGATGGTGACTGTTTGGTGGTCTAGCGCCCGGTGTGATTCATTACAGCTTCTTACCAAACGGGGTGAGCATTACTGCAGATGTATACTGTGAAGAACTGAACACAATGATGGAGAAACTAGCACATCTGCAACTAGCATTCAATCGCTCGTCTCCGCTGCTCCTACACGACAATGTGCGACCTTATACTGCACAGCAGACGGTCTCCAAGTTGCAAGAACTGGGGTTAGAAGCTCACCGCATCAATAAACTGCCGCTGCGTTGGCAAAGATGCATTGATTGTATGGGTAATTACTACTTCGATTAATACAAATAAAAATACATGAAAATAAAATCGTTTAATTTTTTTCGTACATAACGGGAATTTCATAGGTAAAGACCTAATTGGGGCACGGCTAGCCACGAGGTGGGTATCCATGAGGATTTCCTCACGATAATTCTATTTTTTTAGATGTAAAAATCAAACCTTAAAAGTTAAGTAAGGGTTTTGTATCACTTAACTTTAAAGTGTCATTAGGGGTGTTAATGAATCCTTAACTGACTCTGAGTGGTAACTTTTTTCAAATTTTACTAAGGAACAACTTAAGTATCCGTTAAACGTCTCTGAGTGCGGCAGATAGATATTTTATTACTAAAATGAGTCTTATATAAACTTATAAACACTATTAAAGTAAGTATTTCAACTTGTATTTTGAAGCTAATAGCTGAAAACCTACATTAAGGATTCGATTTCAAAGCCAAATAATCTAGGCTTTAAATTAAATAGCTATCTATAATTTAAATACTTAATGGTAACTTAAACCTAGCTTAGAATTAAATCTAGTGTAACTTTACGACCGGGCTTAGTGCTTCGGTATTTGAAATGGATCACGGGTCAGTAGGCGTGGCTAAAATTTAGTCAGTTTACAAATTTATTTCTATGTCTCTTACTGCGGCATTCGTTGTATTTAGAAGTAGGTAGGTAGTAGATCTATCGTCTTTGGTAGTAGGTACCTATTTAGGTATTCGTAAAGCGGACCCCAGACTCCGAGGTGAAAGCTTTGGATACGATGGGATTAACGCTAGGTTGAAGAAGATTGAAGAAGAAGAAGTTTAGAAAACAGTAGGTACTTAAGTGATAATAGGTAGGAGCTTCGTTTTTGGGGTTCTGTACTTAAGGGACAAAAACGGGCCCCTAAAAAGACCCTAACGAATTTGATCTCCGTTTTTCGGTTTGTCTTTTGAAATCTTTTCAATCATCATCGACTTTTGAGCTCAGCTCTTTACATTTTCTTTTTCCATTTTTTTTACTTCCCACTATTATTACACTATAACCTCTTACCACCAGATGGATCTTGCGCATGTTTTTAACCCCAATAGTCGAAAAACAATGCGAACTCGTCCCTTATTCAGATATGAAGACCGTTATAATAATCATAATCATTATACAAATTATTATTAGGATTTAGATACTACCATTATTGTCTAAGCGTGTTTTTATTGCCAGATAATTCCTTGCCAACTGACTTTGTACGTGGTAACTAATATTAACAACCAACAGTAATATTATACGTGTATTACAATTAGCGAATACGCAGCTCATTGGACAATGCTTTTCAGTAGCTATTAGGCAAGATGGTTAAGCATTATATGTACGGTAATCGCCTAATTTTCTTTTATTTATTTACACAGACCCTCTCTTGTACAAATAGACTCTATTCAACCTTTAAAAGGCAAGTTAACCATTTATGCCATACATAGTCGCGTTTTTTAGGGTTTTCCTTCAGTGTTGCAGGCTGATTTTACATAGTCCTTCCTTAAGAACAACTCACGGAAGGACTATGTAATATCACCAACTAAACACCAACAAGCGAAGGTAGCTGAATGGATAAGGATACGGCGTCTTCTCAGAGGTATCGAGTTCGAATCCGGCCGGACCGTATCTACAAATGTGAATTTCACTTTGTGGGATTTATATATGCTAATCGGGGGTGGTATTCGTGGGTCATGCTGACGTCCCTGGTGTTGCACACGTCCATAGACCACGGTGTCCGCTTCCCATCAGGTGGGCCGTGTGCTTGTCTGCCACCTAAGTGGTAAGTATAAGAAAAAAAACTGAGAAGTGGTATCATTTGCAACTTTTTTTTCAAATCCATAGGTAGGTACCTACTTACTTAGTTCGAGAGATTAGCGTGGTCAAACAAACGAACGCTACTGTTTTATTATTAGTATAGATATAGATAGGTACACTTAAAAACGCATACTTACACACAGCAATAAACACCGACTTACCTAAATCATCTTAATATATATAAATCTCGTGTCACAATGTTTGTCCTCAATGGACTCCTAAACCACTTAACCGATTATAATAAAATTCGCACACTATGTGCAGTTCGATCCAACTTGAGAGATAGGATAGTTTTTGAAACGGATTTCGACATCCACGCGGGCGGAGCCGCGGGCAACAGCTAGTATACCTATATAGTGATAGATGAGCCTCTAGCCGTCCTTTTTTTCGTGATCACTTTGGCTCGTTTTCAACAGTTTGGTCAGTCCTTCCGTATGTCGTTAGTAAGGGATCGAGGGTATTATCTAAAAAAAGGCAGGGTTCATATTAATGGTAGGCAAGACGGCAATTTAATGTGGAATGGTATGTGATACACCTCATGTAAAAAACTAAGATACTATCTGTATCAATAATGGAAGCACTTACTCGTCAATCATGAAAATTTTAACATTTCTGTTACAATCGATTATATTTCGTGTATATAGGTATATTATATAGGTGCCTAGTGTTACAGAAAGCATTTACTTCATATAAGGACATAAAAACAAAAATACATTTCTTTTCAATCCAATAAAAGCACAGCCGCTTTAATTCAGCATCCTACTGTATAATCACATCACATTAGGTCTTACAACAATCGCTCGATAAACATCTCAAGACTAATCGATATTGAAAACCAATGCGATCAAAACGTATTCGAAACCGCAGTACAAAAAAACTAATACAAGTCGGTAACTAGCTCACGTCCAGTAAACCAAATAAACCAGAATGATCCAATGAGATGCTTACTAAAAAGGAAAGAAACGGTGAAGAGTGCGTGCAGGTAAACGCAAGCGCAACCGGCTCTAACCTCCATTAAAACCACCTTACAAAATTGTTTTATTCAAACTACAAAGCAAATTATAACCTAAATCTATTAAGTTAAGGTTAAGTTTAGATTGCAACTAAATGATACTGAAGGATTCGCGTGCGTCAGTTGCCATATTTTGGATGATAATTTTAATGGAATCCTACTTCCATATTATAATGTTGCGTGGTAAACCTGTTAATATCCCTCAGGACTACCAAGAGTTACTCGTGCCACTCTAGTTGAAATATGTAAAGTAGGCTTGAGGTGAATGATTCAAAGGTTCGTGAATTATTTCGTCAATTTCCCAATTTCCTTGTGTATCAAAATCATCGCGTTCGTCATTAATTATAATGTTAGTATGGATGTATTTTTTTATGGTTTTTGCTTTTTCATGCTCTTCAAGAAACAGGTGAATAGATTTGAATGAAATTTGGCGCAGAGATAGATTATAGTCTGGAATAGGACGGTCTGAAACGGCTAATTTTTATCCCGGGAGTTCATTCTTATGGGGTGCGCGAGCTGGAACACAATTTCACGCGGACGGAGCCATGTACAACAACTACAATATTTTTAAAGTATTAACTGTTTAGCCTTTTAATTAAGTTAATGCATATCGTGCTATTTAATAGATAACAATGCGTTGCCATTGGTTTCGTGATAAGTTAACACTGGCCAATCAGAAAGCGCAGTGAAGCAGATACTCTTTTCTGACTGACCGTCGCATCTTCGAATCGTTGTTCTATTATCACATATTTCTGCCTATCTACAAAATTTCATAGCATAGTATCAACCAAACGTGGTGTGAATGAAGAATGATAGCTAAGATTGCGAATGACCCGGGCCTGACAGGACCCCAAGCAACATTAAGGAGTCACAAAGTCCACGCATCATTTCCTGTGGGACCCTATCCGTGCCCTTTCGTTGCCCATTTTTATACAAACGACATGTCGTCTGTATTAAAATGGTGTAAAGGATGGGATGAAGCGAGATTCAGATATTATTGTGCGATCCTACAAAAAAGCAGAGTAGTTAGGACCCGCAGAAGACTACGGGCCATCCACCTCTGGACTTCTCTGCGGGCATCTGCCTCTGCCAGTAATAAATGATTTCTAAATTCTGACCATCCAATTGTTACATTTTGCACAATTAATTTGTTATCGATATTTAATCGGGGTATCCAATATTGGTCCCCATGGTCAAAGCCTCAAAGTCCTAGGGTCTCAAGGATATTCTTTCTAGGACACACTATGATAAGTCCCAGGCTTCACTTTTGATAGTTTTTACCCTTCACCACTGCTCTCTCGTAAATATAGTAGTAATCTTTGCTACGCTCTTCGCTTATAACTTAAAATGAGAACTTTATTCGCTCGTTCCCCACATTTATTTTGGATATACCATTTTTCCGGGTTAACACTTCGAAAAATCGTGCGTCACTTTTTAGTTTAGTTATGACTTATTAACTATATCTACCTATTATATCAATCATACCGTAAAGTATTAAGTAGTTTTACATATTTCTATATCCATCGATGTTCACTTTTTAAATACGCCCCAATATCTATTATGCCAATGCTGCCAATATTAAATTATTGTCATCACAGCGTTAATCCGTAGCTCGTCGAACGCTCTCCTACTCTTCCAGTCCACCCTCTCTCCCCCGACCCAGAGACGAAAGCCTACACCACAGCCACGTCCGTCAAGCAGCTGCAGGTGCACCGGCAACCAAGGTTTGCTTGAACTGTGCAGATATTGGTGAGGCTCAATATACCAAAAGATACACTTGAAAGACTTCAATTAGACTTCAATTACATAGAATACATATTTAATCCGAGTGTGGAAGTTCACGAAATAAAATGATGCCAATAAAAACTTCGTACCTATCTAATAAGAATAATCTCCAAGGATAAACTCATTAATAAATTGAGAGATCGTTTAAAAATCACGTCGAGAAATAATAAACCTATTGAGCACTCCTTTGTGCCGGTGTGATTCTTATTAGAGCGCTTTCACATTAGGCGTCTTAATCGTGCGACTGAAGCGCTTGTGAGTCCCGAGTGTCGCAACAGCAGCACTTTAGATGCTAGATTGTAGCGCCGCGCTGTGAGCTCGCGACACTAGTGGTGGTAATCTCCTTTCCTTATTTCCGAAACCAGCATGTTTGATCCATATTTGAAACTAGCTGTGCCCGTGACATCGTACACGTGGACTTAGATCTGGATTTTCTATAATAAAAGTCCTAGCTTAAGCTACAACTATCTACGCTCTACGCTATTGTACGCAACGTTTTACGCCTAACATGTGAAAGTGCTCTTACTGTGAAAATACTCGGGTACATGTAATTTACCGCATTGAAAGGATAATCCACGGACTCCAATTTGTCAAGCTTGGCCACGGACGGTGTTTCATGCACTATGTGTCTCGCTTATGATGTTATATCCTTGCTGTAATTTTGTTTCATTTCTCTCATGTAATGGCGGTTACTTTTTCTCTGTCACTTTTTTCTAAGATTTTATATACGAGCTGGTTTTGAACATGTTTTGATGGGTTTGAAAGGTTGGCTCAGACCTGGAAGATATTGGTGAGGGCCTATGCACCGTATTAGAGAAGAGTAGATTTTAATTAGATACCTAAGTAACGAATATATAAATCTTATTCACAATCTGAGTAGTCACGTGATACGGAATTGTCACGAAAACAGCTCATTAATGTTGTTGACATGCCCCAGTTTTTGGTGAAAATGAAAGAAACGCGTGTATGGTTTTATTTGCTGGCCTACCCGCATAAAGCGCAATAATATGGTACTTACGAATATTATGACTTCTATGGTCCCGTTTCTGCCAACCTGACGATAAAGATAAAGATAAAGATACACGAAGTTTTGCGACATTTTGGGAAATACTGATACTTGAGCGTATGTAAAGGTTGTATGTTGCCGTTATCATCGGCCAATCGTTAGTAGGTAATAGAAAAATTAAAGGACATATCACATATCACGTTTCAGTTTCATCATTGACGAAAAAAATGTGTTTTATTTCTCCGTCTATCAGTGCATTACCTACCTACCAAAGACCATGATATGGTCTTTGCTACCTACTAAACGTTTTCGTCACAAATACCAGAGAGTTTTAACCTACATTTCGTATTTACGTTTTGTTGACTCTGTAGTTTCGTCTTACGCCTTACGGAAGAAACCCTAGTGCTGTACAGCTTAAATTACAAACAAAAAAGTATTATCTCCTTGCCTTACTTCCTGGGCGATTAAATAACCAAAGATATTATTGACTTAGGAACCACTTCCTTTGGTTTGGTTTCCGATAATCGAGAGTAAATACGTGCTACTTTATAGAATCAGCTCTATTAAAAAAAAGTTAAACGGAAGCTCTTAATTTAAAATTAAAACCGGAGTAGAGACAAGTTGATTTAAAATTGAGGTGATAATGCAGCCATTCAGATTTGTCGTTCAGAAATACGTATCAGTACGGTTCTGTGATATAGGTAAGTTTTGTTAATAATTTAGATATGAAATATTTTCTACGACTGACTAAACTTTTCACTACTCATACACTTAAGTATATTAGAAACTAGCTGTTGACCGCAAGTCCGCCCGGTCCGTTCGGTTATGATATACAAAATATACGTCTAGTATTTCAATTTTGTAATACTTATCTAAAAAAAAATTACTTAACAGTATTCCAGTTGTTTTTATAAGATAATTTATACATATCTGATAATTAGATCAACTTACAAGGCACATGTTATTTTTTAAATATCTCTGGAAATCTTGCCTGGCATATCATTAAAAGTTTTACAATATGTGCTCCTACTTTGATCATTTCTACCTCTGAATAAGGCTGACTGGGAGACAAAATTTGAACAGGAAGTTCACAAAAATAAGTTAGTACAATACTTTATTCCTTTGTCAAAAAGTTTTATAAGCAATGTCATTTGATAATCCGAGCAGAACACATGGGGCTCATCAAGACATTCCGGTGGCGAACATACATTCATAAAACAACTACGGATGTGTTGGTTAAAAATAGGGTTGCCAATTCGAAGATCTGAATTACCCGAATTAATTAACAAAAATTTCTGGAATTTGATAGTTATGCAGGGAGAAAATACTACAGACTACAATTTATGGGTTTCTTCAAGAAAGGCATTAGAAGGTTTTAATGGGATCGACAGCGTGAGTGTGACGTCCCTGGTTTGCACATCCTTAGGCCGTGGTAACCGCTTCCTATCAGGTGGGCCGCGTTCTAATTAAGTTAAACAAAAAAAGAACGCATTTTAGTACCTATTCAGTTTTTGAGTTTAATTACAAATAATGAAACTCAAAAAATTCTAAAATTAACCAATGTTTAGGAAATTGTATTTCTTGTGTGTACACAAAATATGTCGCACTGCCTGGCAACCCTTATTCAAGTACTCAATAGACCGGTTACATTTTTTGCTCCATACCTTTGAGGCATTGCATTGAGCTTACCCGTTCCCTGCTACTGATGGAAAGAGGTTTTAATGGTGTAATTAGTCGCCTGTTGTTTTTGTTTAATTAAGTAATGCACTAAGACAGCTCAGAAGCGTATGGCCATTCTGGTAAGCGGTGTCTTTGAACCCTTGAGAATGCAGCTACATCATCAATCAACGTTAGACCTGGTTGCATCCAAAGCTTCGTACTACCATCTAGCCCCATACTATGAGCTCTTAGAGCAATTTAAATGCGATGCAGCTCAACTCAGGGAGAGAGATGAAGCTATGCACCGTGTATAGCGCTATCTCTCTCTCTGAGTTGAGCAGCATCGTATTTGAATTGCTATAAGAGCTTATAGTAAGGCCCCTGTTCAGTCAATTTGAAAGAGGTTATCTCTAGACCGGCTTGGCCGATTTGGGTGGGACATTCGCTGGCAGATAGATTACAAGGTCTAACATAAGGATTCCGCACAGCCCTAAAAATCTAAGTTCATGCGGGTGAAGTCGCGGGCAGAGCTATTGACGAATAATAAGCAAGATATGAGTGCAGCAACAAGTACACATGGTGGTCCACAAAACTTACCTTTTCTTGCACATCTGATGGGAAGCGATCACCGTGGCCTATGGACGTGTGCAACACCAGGGGCGACACACTCGTGCTGTCTATCCTAGACGGGGGAGGGATTTGGAAGGAAATGGGAGAGGGGTAGGTTGGGTGTGGATGTCAGTGGAGATACCAAAGTCTCCTGCATTGTCAGCACAGAATCCCTCCAGTGTGCTCTGGCTACCCTACTTACCGCTACCCAAAATCCGCAGATTTATAAGTGAAATGTGACACTGAAATGAACTCCCAATAAGTGAAAAAAGTTTCAGACAGACTTATCGCGCTTTATACAAATTAGGTACGGATCAATTTAGTAGAATATTTCGAGGAGAATTTTCGCGACAGATCACAGCTAAACGAGAACGAATTATATAGAAGCAATCGTAACTAAATTATCCAAGAGTAAATCCAGTTTTAGGCCTGGCGAATCTGACGAATCCAGACTTAATTCATCAATTACTGGTAGGTACTTTTACTCAGATATTAAAAAATGCTTCATTTTACATGATTACCCCATGGTCTTCCAATTTTGCTTTTTAGTCGCACTTTGACAGGCTTTACAACATTCCGGGTTTGAAAAAGTACCCGCCAACATGTTGAGACCGACTGCATTTGGGATAGTGACCAATAACTTCTGGACTTAACCCTTGCTTCTTATATTTACCATCATCTCCATGTTTGTTTGTGGAATCGGCTAAGTACCGAAGAAAAGAACAAAAAAATATCGGTACAGTCTCTCTAATAGATAGCATCATAAAATGTCACACATCGTACATCTAGAGATTTACAAAAGCGTTGAAACAAGGACGAAATAAAGGTTGGACTACGAGTACATCGGTATTCGTCAATCCGAAATACAAATAAGTAGCGCCCATCTGTCAGAAACAAATATAACGTAATGAAATACCAGTTTAATATTCCAGGAACGTTCCAACCTTCGCTCTTTGACGAATGACTTTCATCGATGACAGCCGTTCCAAATTCAAATATGCCGGGAATCTTATTTGAGAGATAGAATAGATTCCTACTGATTGTTTGCGTTGAAATTATTTTGCTACAAAGAGGATTCAATTATTCTGCTTTGAAATATGTACCTATAGATAATTAAATTAGTAATATGGGGTCACACATACTTCGTATGGCCGTCGGATACTCCAACCTCTAGAGGAAAACCTACGCCAGAGAGTGATCCCTTAATATTAGCAGGTGAACTTAATATGTAGAAACATCGTAGTTCTAAATGATGTCCCATACCTACATCTATCTTAATACTGTTTATAACTAAAACGTAAAAAAATACGCTAAATTACAATAGAAATAAAATTTCACAGAGTATTATTAGCATACGACAACTTAGCTAAGTGTTTCAACGCCGGTTTTACAAAGTATCCCAGCTACTCGAGTCTAAAGGACGCCGAGTATTGAGAGGCCCTTGTGATGTCAAGTGTGGGTTCACCCTCCTCAGTCCTGCGCAATCCCCTGCAGTGGGAGAGCAGAACAAGTGTCTATTGAGAAAGTTAACATTTGCGATGTAGACACTACGGACTTATGATCTGGCACGTTGAAGCTTTCTTTTGCAAACGTGCTTAGGGGAGAAACCCCAACATTTTTGTGATACAATTTTTAAAAAAGAATAAGAATGTTTTGAATTTAGAAAGTCTGATTTTTTTCTAATCTAAGTACATAATTATAAAATCGTATAAAAAAATAGATGTTGGCGATTTCGTTCTAAATTTGAAATTTGACATAGTGTAAAATTAACCCTTCTATACCAATAGAGGCTGGAATGTTATGCTGTATGGTGCGGCAGCGGTTAGTTTTAGTCTAGCTATTATTGTAACTTTACTACGAAGACAGGAGGTGTTCTTTCCTACAGCTGACCTGAAACGAACCTGCCCTTGTCCCAATCATTTCGGGTTGGCGCAACATGACATACATTCCTGTCAGGTACATCTCCTCAGTCACTGTCTTCCTTGCCATATCCTAACCTAAATTGACGAGAATGCTTGAAAAGTCACAATCCGAAATTTTAAATATTAAAGTAAATATACAATACTTTCAGATAGTACCAGGGAGAAACGGTGTCAAGTGGTCCGGGATTACTGCCTTTGATCCACCCCTACCGCTTCCGGAACCAGTGTATACCTACTCTTTACGCGTACCTATATAACAGAACCCCTTTGAATTACAGAATCATTTTGAGAATTTAAAAAAAAACATCCTAAGTAACAATGGTATTCAATTAAAGCAAAATGTAACAAAAGCAATATTGTTTGACATGACGTAGGTATCTATAAAAAAATACTCATATCACTCATATGAAAGTGCGAAATTATGAATGTGATTTATAATTTGGGGAAGTAAGTTGTATGATCTACTAGTAATCTGTGGTAAGAAACAATTTGAGATAGTTATCTGTAGAGAGAGGCAACAATTCAAGATATCGAAGTAACTATACAACATCTTAAAGAAACATTCCGTGTCATATAAATATTTCATTGCGAATTCATTGTTATATTAATAAAGTCGAGATATAAGATCACAAAATTCCATACAATTCGTACAACAGAAAATGGCCGTTAGAAATTCTGGAGTCTTGTATCTAATATTTTTCATTTGCCGCTACCGTGGGCTGTGCTTACTTTGTTTTATTTTCTAAAACAGTTGGAATAGAAATTTCAACCTTATTACAGTATTTCATGATACATATTCAGTAGAGACGATATTTTCTTGTCAGCTGTGTATTTTCGCAACGCGTCCGGTGTTGCAAGCCCAGATTCTTCTGCTTGAATTTGGAATCATATTTTTGAAATCCTGAACGTTTTATTTAGTCCCTTTTCGTTAGTCATCCTCAGATATCAGACATTGCATTGATTTTACCTACCTATAATTTCAATAAAATGGGTATTTTATTTAGGAGGCAAACTGATGATACATAAATCGGAGATACAATTCGGTATTACACCTAAGGATCTACATCAAAAATATAATTAGATACACCACTTTATAGTTAAAATCTTAGATTATTGATATTAATAATCAACCTTAGATTAATATTATTAATCTAAGGTTAAAGGATAAAAAATCAGGACAAGTACCGCTGCTGCGTCGAAACCATATTAGGTACGATTAAAATAAATTATACTCATTTTTTAAATTCGTGACTATGCATCGTAAGCATGCGTAATTCATACAGCGTATCTTTACGAAGAAAGTAACAATAAAGATCCATTTAAAACCAGTCTTCAAAATCATCCTATTCAAAAGTTCAAACTCATCCATATACATGTAATTTAAAAGCAGGCTGGGCCACCTATACCTACATTAATTAATGAGGTGTAGAATACATTCAGCTCATTAATTAAATAAATATTTATTTATAAGATTAAAACTGGGCTGGGACCACCCTAAGAATACATGCCTTTTTTCATTTTAATGGAATTATTTAAAACTCTTTTAACTTCTTTATTATTTTTTGTCTATTTTCTTTAATAGAAATTCTTCACATTCGAGACGATAGCATCGGGTCATATGACAAGCTATAAACATAGTTCAGAATAATAAAAAAAGTAATTATAAACCTCCTTTTTCTGCAGTTGATTAAGAGTTGTTGGTCCAAAACGAACAAAATGATTGTAGTCATAAAGTTTCCTTTGTTAAAGTTTGCTTATACTCTTCCTCGAAGCAAATTACTTACTAAGTAATTTCTCTGCGTTACTTATTTTTCTTCTTTGACTTCCATACATTCTTGTTTCAACGTTAAATGGAAAATAATTCCCCAAGAAACTTTGAAAGCAACTCCAGAGCAACAAAACATTCGTCTAACCTAACATATGAGTTTCTAGGACCTTAGACAACATTTTCAAAGTTTTCCTTCACACAACTCCAATTAGCATTACTGTTGCTATAAGAATACAATAAATACTTGACCTAAATCTCATTACGTTAAGGTTAAAATTAGAATAATAGACGAACATTCGTTAGTACCTGCGGTAACTTAAACTAGTACAAAATCCAATTACAGTAGACACGTAAGCTCTGACTTGTTTAGTCTTACGAAAGCTCAATGTAAATTTGACTTTTTTGTGAACATATCTAGGATTCCTCATTCGCTTTCTGGTCATTATTTTAACATTTTATGTTTTTGTTTGCGCAGTATAATAAACTTGGTGTAGCCGGAGTGCACAGAATGTAGTTTGTTTTAGCTTTTGAACGTATGTCCGGGGTTTTTAATTTTTATAATTTTGTACGCTAGGTACACTGAGATTTTTATTTCAAAATAAATTGGTTCGTATATTTTAAAGAATATGGAGAGGAGAGGGTTAAATTATTGCGGTGTCTATATTCCAGTTGCTAGTCAAATAACAGTAAACTGAAAAATTTGTCGCACGATAAAGTGCTGGCATGCTCACGTATTTCTTTCTTCTCATAATCCCGGGTCCTTCAAGCGGGGTGTGAAAAAGCATCTGTTGAGACTGTCAAGGTTGGGACCACTATTTTGGATCATCAGCATCGGGAATGATGGCCCGTATGCTCTGAACTGAACTTCACCCTAGCTTCTTACCATTTAGCGGAGTGTAATTAATTGACTGTATGAATATTAAAAAAATGTTTTTTTTTTGTATGTGAACCATCTTTTATGAGGATTTTAATGTATCTGCCCGATCTCATCTAAAGTTTGCACTTTGAAGGCTAGGTTCCTGTCTTCCGCTCCTCCGACTGGATATGGAACCCTATATTATAAGAAGTTGCAGCATTTTATATCCATTGAAACTATGCTCTGTGCACTAAGAATTACAATATCTTCAAAGAAGTGTTAGCTACAATATCTTCAGAAGCACTTTGTGAATTTCATCTATTGTGTACAAGGCCCCATTGAGCGTATTGTCCGTCCGTGAATGCCGGCAAATCGTATTGCCACAATTACTGTTGAACTTCCCTTCCCCGCTAACTCCACAACAGTGCTATACAAAGGAAAGAAAATGGACTTTGTACAGGGGTTCTGGTTATATTGGACATGTGATATCGCCATGTAATTTGTCTAATCATTGCGGATCGAGGTGCAAAAGATTTATATGCGTGTGTTCTTCCTTTGTTCGTGTAACTGTTGTTATTATGCTATATATTTTTTACTGCGACATAATATGTAACGTGCTATGCGGATTATTATATTTATTAGCTGCTGTGTTGGACTTACGATTGTTGGGAAGAAATTGCTGTGAAGTTTTGAAGGGGAATCCAGTTTAATTCTCAATAATACCTACGTTGTATGTGCAACAAGGCCAATTAACGTTGCATGGGTTTCTAACTTATATTACCTGGTTCTCCAGGTATGTAAGTTAGTATGCCATCTTGCGGCTTTAGTCAGTTCGAAACCGATATACCTACCTCATTAACTCAAATAGTTAAACCCGAGTGAGTTTCCACACATAAAGTTGTAAGTCATTCATACTGTAGTGACTATGAATAACCATTTATTACCTTAAACTTCTAGGTATTTTAGTTTACCACGAACACCGTACAGTTATCGTGTTACTAACTCATAACTGTTGAACATAAAATGCCTCACAAAAGCGTTTACGATCAGAAAAGTCTTCCTTGCACTATCTCCATTATTCAATATTTTCCGCCGCCCACGCTGTACCGCGACACATTATCCCATTGAGTTCGCCGTTCATCCCTTGCAATTAGGGTTGCCAAATATAATGTTTAATGCTGCACTATTTTACTTGTCAGTGCGGTGTAGATTAAACTCCAAGTAGAATACTTAACGGGTTGAATCAGAAAAGAATCATGATAATGATTCTTATCACTGAACTGATTAGTCTGAAAAATTAAAATATTGTTATTTGAAGACTGGAATGCTATCTATAAAAAACAATACCTTTGTTTTTTATCAAATTGTATTAATTTTGTCGATGGTTGCCTTGCTTTATTTTTTTATTAGGGGAGAACTAATATAATATTTAGACTTTTTGAGGGTTTCGTATAACGTTAAATTCTGAAAACCGTAAATATGTAGCTATCCACATCACATAAAAATACCTGTATGTCTGTCTGACTGTCAAGACTAGAATTTCTACAGCAACGCCAAATACGCCCCTCAATCCAATTTTGTAAGTAACCATCAGTGCTCTAATCGGACTCGCAATTGACTGGTTTTTTTTTCAAAATGTTGTCAACCCTAGCGACAACATTGGTTTAACGCTAAAAGTAACTAAGGTATGAATGGGCAACGCTAAACCCTCTTACGTCCGTATCAAAAGGAACCCCCCGATATGATTTTCACACAAAATTGCTTAACACAAAAGGAATTGGACGCTTTTGTTGAAATCCCCGATTTATATCTGACGCATACGGACATACATCAATACTGGGTACACTGGAAAACAAATATTATGCTCCATCCCTCCTACATATTGTTACAAAATGATTCAAAGAAAATTTTAAGGCTTGCTTACATGATGCGTTATATTTCCATATTCTATAGATTTACGAGTACGGTCCGTTGAACTCTGCCGATGTCAAAATCTCAAGGAAAATTTAAAGGGAAGTGCACACGATTGCTTATATTATAAAGTATGTGAATTATGTAATTAGTAAGAAGGTGTCCAATTGTCCACATTACACCAACTGTTAGGGTTACAGGTTATCTGGACTTAGGTCTATATTTATGTAATTTGTAATTTTTTTGTACAGCCAGATGCTTAGAGATTGAATACACTTCATTATAACGGACATGACCTAGACGGAATGTCCGCTTGGTCCGCGTCTCTATGCATCGCGTTATTATGTACGATAATCGCAGACGCGCCGCAGGCATACCGCAGGTGCACCGCAGCCTCGTCTCCATCGCTCGTTTGTCACTTGATTACGTTTAGAAATACGCTGCTACCTACGAACATCACATGCTTATCTAATTTAACAGCCGGGAAGCAATACACCGTCCAAGTAACGGAACAGTTGGCGGGGCGGAAGCGTCGCGGTGGCGGTTTGTTAAAGAGGTTGTCAACGACGCGTCTACATAGTTAAATGTACATTAACTAGAAAACCGCACCGGTTTCATGAGAAAATGATGCTCTTCTCATATGAGAATTCTAGTATATATAGCACTTTATGAAATGGTACTTCGGAAAAAATTAAAACTGCAGCGCTTACAGTAAGCTGCAGTGAGCTACAAACAACAGTGTTATGCTTTTTAACGTTTTCAAAAATCAATTTATCACGCGAAAAGTATAAAAAAATATACAAACAATATTCTACGACATTTTAAATAGCGCTCCCTAGACCCAAAGTAAGCACATTTTAACTAATTTGTGTTATGGGTTCTAGAATCCGGATAAACATACTTATATATTTTATTTGTAATTACATATTATACATAGAAACACCCAGACCAATACAAATATTTGCACTGAGCGGGAATCGAACCCACGCCCTCTGAGCAGTCGAATGCACTACCGCTACGCCTCAGAGGCCGTCATAAAATCTTAGCAATTAAAAATAATTACACAAAAATCTTCATACCTATAAACGTCTACGCGAAGCTCTTTGTGAAGTTAAACCGGCCCACTTCAGGTGGAAACGCGAAAGCTATCCAAGAACAATAAGGCCCCCTCACAACAAACTGGATGCCTAGGCATTGTGCACCGCCGACGCTTTCAGACCACTCTTCGAGGCTCTTAATTAAGGGGCGATACGGAGGATCCTAGACAGCGAATGAGTCCATTCAAACGTGTACCGTCTGCGCTGTGATACGAACCTCTCTCGGTTATTACAGCCTATTTTGTTTTTTTTTTTTGCTTGGATTGCCACAGTCACATGTTTCGTGTGGGTATAGTGTCATTCATTTGTTGCAGCTGAGTGTTTTCACACATATACAAACACACACACATAAAAAAAAGGATGAAAGTGAACGGTTACAAGGGTAGAGGAAGATCTAGGAGAAGATGAATGAGTTGTGTGAAAGATGATATAGCCAGGAAGGAAGTCAAGTTTAACGGAAAACTACAAGCTGATATGAATGGAGAAGCCTTGCCTGGCATAAATAGGTATGGAATATAAGATGATGATGATTGTAAAAAAATCTTATCAATCTATGTAGTTAAACACAAGTAAGTAATAAATAATGAAGATTAACTCAAGCTCTATCTGTTAAGAAAGGCCGAGAATATTTCCCGGCCTTTTTCAGAATATTATTATTATTATTCGCTCTCAAGCTACACCGTTCTCGTATATCCACATTTCTCTTTTCATTAATCAGACTCCAGACACTACATAAGTATTACTAATTAATTATATTAAAATAAGAGAACCGCCTCTTTGTGAATGTTGGTACAAACAGAGTAACATTTTCACTTGATTAAATACGGAAAGGCAGAATAAACTTACTTCGGTGCCTTCATGAAATCGCTATGAAAAAGATTATTGTAAAAAGATAACATGGTTCCCGCCATTTATCTTTCCGCATGGCGGGCTCTCTGTAAGATTAAATGTATTTTTCCTGTTTTAATCATAAGTAAGAGAAAGTGAAATATTTATTTACAACCTTATCGTGTAGTGCTTCCGTTTCCATCTACTTCTTGTGAATAATAAAACACATATTTTATCGATAGAGAGTTTTTGTTTAGAGAATGAATTGGAAACTGTAATATTTTTACCTGTGTATCCAAAAACTTCTATGAACACGTACACGTGAAGACAGTAAACATATATATTGCGATCCAATGCGTGATTTGGTGTAGGGAGCAATCGAGTTGGTTTGCAAATTTATAATATCACGTTTGCATATCAATATTGTCAGTATTATTGACAGGAGGATTATATTGGGTTTCGTATTCATTACCGAAATACATATTGCGAAGCCCATTTCTACAAACGCCAAATCATCGAAGAGCCATTTAACCGATGGGTCATTTGATCTATATTATATTGACTGTCTATACCTTCAGTCATGTATAACACATAAAGAAGGTTTGACGGAGCTCCGTGATGGATACTGGACCATTTAACCTTCTCTAATTGTTTACTGTATTTTTTATACATATATAAAGTGACCTGGAGATATCGCGGTTGGATTGTCCGTCCAGTTGTCCTCATTGAAAATAATAAAACCATCGTAGTGCAAAACTTTTGTAAAATACCCTTCAATCTCTTATCAAGCCAAACACCCTACTTAGTTAATAGTACCTAGACACGCCACAATCATTATAAAAGTGTATAATGTAGCCCAATCACATAATTACAATTCATATCTCGTCTGTCGCAGCACCATGTACGGCTCCATCATACATTACTTTGTTATAGCACTAGTTGCGCCTCAATTAAGTCCAAATTGCTTCAGCTTATTAGCTCGGAGAAGTGGCAATTGATTGCCGCACCATTATAGGAATGCCGTGCGAATACTGGTTGGAAACCCGTTACGCCTAGACGTTCCTCAAACGGGATGTTCTAGAAATGAAATAAGATGAGCTTTCCATTATTTACAGCTTTTTCACTGTTAGTAGTAACCACATAGGTATATGGACAACATGATAATAAGATTACCCTGAAGACTACTCTCTCCGAGGAACTCTGGTGATCTTATAGAAAAGGCATAACGCATAAGGTATTACCCATAGTCGACCACATCATCACTTATCATCAGGTGAGATAGTGGTCTAAAGCGGGCCTATCGACTATTAAAAAAATCAAAGCAAAATCGTACGTAGCAACGCAAAGCTAGGCGTAATTTTGATCTAGACAACAGTTTGTAACATATCGCAGAAAACAAAAGTCAGGGCTACAACAATAAACACCTACCAATGCCGCTGTCTGTTTTGCTGGTCACTATTCCTAATTAAATACAATCAATCACCTTACACTCCTAATCCCATTAGTTTCATTCCAATCTCACAAATTCATTTTATGGCATTCTGCCCAGATGCTAATGATGTGATTTGATTAAAAAAGTATCTCATAAATTGAGTAGAGCTTCAAGTTCAAAATAGCCTACGCCAGGCAGATGGTAGACAGATTTATCTCCTACTAATCGGCCTTGAGGGATCACATATGGCGCCCACCAATATCTTTCGGGATCCAACCCAACCTCAACTGCAAGCCGGTCTGGTCCACCTACTGACTGATACTTAAAACCTCAGATGGCCCGCGGTCAGCTGGGGTGCGATTTCTGCACGATAAAAAAGGCTTTGCCGAACGGCAGTCGCTAGAATTAAAGAGGACCTAGGATTTTCTATAGTGCAAGCTTTCAGGTATGGCCTATACGCCCATGAATTGTTTATATTTCTTGATATGTAAATTAGTACCTATAAGCTGAGCAATCTGATTTCGTTCCTTGCATATATAATCTTAGTTAATTAATGTAACGGGAGTTCATTAGCATAGCCTTGCAATTGCATATACCATGTTCTCGATAAGTAGGTAAAGTCGATTTGACATGAAGGAATTAATTTTCCAATAAAAGATATGAGCACCACGGACACAAACATTATGGGTCCTAAGGCCCGTATTAATAGATGACAATAACCTCTGAGATATGTCTCAAGCGTGAACTTGAGATGCTCTGCGACTTTCGTCATTGGCGCAGAGTATCTCAAGTGCACGGACTCAGAGGTAAGTATGAATACGGGCCTAAGTGAAATTCATCTTAGTCGAAGTAAAGTCAATAGTCAAGTCGAATATAAGCTCACTTAGGACATCCGACTACTGTCTAAGTATACCAATACTGTAAGTCGTTCGATACTTTCGTTTTCAACCACAACACAAAGTACTATACTTACTTACTGTATAACCAAGTCTAAAGATAGCCAGTCATCAAATGGATAGAAAAACGGTAAACCGTTGTTTGAAGCAAAAAAACACGCAAAAAATATCTTTTAATATACAATCTGATATAGATTTGGGGAATACATTCATATAATTTACTAGCTATGCCCGTGGCTTCGCCCATGATTAGATTTTTAACCTGAATTCTTATTCCAAAATTAAAGTAGCCCATGTAACGCCTTAGAATATTACCTATTTGGCAGCGAAAAACCCGTCTAAATCTGTCGAGCCGAGCAAAATATTACCTGATTCAAACAGTTAAAAAATCGCTTTTTTGTTACATGTTACACATACACATGTATTGATTTAAAACCTGTTATTTGAATATTACAAATAAATACATTTCAATTTTATTTATTTGTATAGATGTATAGACATAGATTAAACATCCATCCACATCCCATATCAATCCAGCTGTTTTCGTTCACACGTTGAAAGAGGCTAGAGCGAGTTCATATTTTAGTCTAATCTAGTTAAGCCCTACACACCCTCCCCCATCCCCCCACTCTTCTCTCCTCCACCTTAAGAATATCCTACAGCCTTTGATCTAAAGGAAAAAGTAACAGTTAACAATATTGATTATTCACAAATTATATGCCCAATTATTTACGAACCGAACATCAAAGGCGCGGCATATCATGTCTTAGTTATATTTAAGGTCAGCATCTGTCTGCCTTATCTATTTTAATTTGAGATTTTAATGCTATATATTTGACCTATTTTAAGGGTACTATGGTCTTTTAAGGTTTTGTTCCAATTAGGAGTCGACTGAGTAAATAATAGTGTTGTATCTCGATTTTTAATTAAGTTTAACGTGTGCCTTATCAGGTGCCACACAGCCCTCAGGAGGCTTGGGTTGCGTGTTAGAGAAGGTATTCCGAACGAAAGAAGTGTGTATACTTGTAATTTTACCTGAATCACATATTGGAATAAAACTATTTATAACAATATGACTTTAGATTGACGGGACTTCAACCCGCGACCAGTCCCTTACAGGGGGATACTCTGACCAACTGAGCTACCTGGACACGTCCAGATGTTCAAATTTCTCCGTTAAATTCTACGGCTTAGGGCGCCGGTAGAGCCATCTATCGTAATTCATGTAAAAGTCCCGTCCTGTACGTTCACTTTTTCCGATGAAAAATCATTACGATGGTATAAGGTCTACGCACTTGTAGCATTTAACTATGCTTAAATTAAATCAACGTGTTCGAGCCGCACACGAATCTGTATGATAACAGCCAAAGTTTCGAAGAACAGTCAATACTTACGCTGTGTTCGAAAAGCTCGTTTAACATTTAGTCTGCTGGTTAGCACCTCACGTACTTATGGCCACAGATAATATAGGAACAGTGGCTGACCACGGAAACGTCATTCGGTCAACGACCTTACGACCACAACTTGATTACTATATGAAATTATTGTGAGATTACATTACGAGTTCTCAGTAACTGAGGATTAGTGATTATATGGTACTAACTTACATAGGATATAGAGCAATAAAAGGTTTAAATACTAATCAACAGTACAGGAAACAATAACTTGTATGTACTTCTCGACAGGATGTTTGCAAATAAGTAATTAATTTTAAAAAGACCTTTAAAAAGTTTTCTAGTTAGTGTATTACCAGACAAATCAAATGAGCCCAAACTATTCATGTATTTAGTGCAAAAGTTCCTATGACTACTTACCGTCAACATCTTTAGACCCTGGATATCACGTAGCATCAGAGTATTTGCTATGACAAAAAAAATGAGCCTCAACTCGATTGACTTATCTTGTTTAGTTCAGAAGTTTGTATGGATACCTTCCGACTTCATCATCAGTCCAGCTTCATAGTCCCATATTATCGTATTGTCATCGATGAAGAAATTTGAGCCCAATCTGACGTCAGGAAGTGGTTTCCAAGAGTTGTCCCATACTAACAAACTACAGAGCAAGTTATAATAAAACTTAAAAAAAAATATTGTGTTTCTGTTAGGGGGAAGCAGGGATACTTGATAGCAACCGAATTATGTCCCACTGCTGGGTACGGGTCTCCTCTCCTCTAACGAGAGAGCTGAATCCTGGCCGCTGGCCTAATTCGGGTTGGTGGATCGGACATGTCCTTAGAATTTCTTCTACGACATGTGGGTTTCCTCACGATGTTTTTTCTTGACCAGATGGTAAGTCATGTGATTAGTGCATAGAAATTCCACAAAGTGAAATTCAAATTCGTACTGTCTGGCCGGATTCGAACTCGATACCTCTCAGAAGAGGCTGCGGTCTTATCGATTCAGCTACCATCGCTTATGTACTTAAGTTAATGAAGTTGTATGACACCTAAGTCATTGCATATTATATGCATTCAACTTTCGCCAATATCATGTAGACAGCAAGAAAAAATATCCAGTTATCACATTTCAATCAAATTTGTGTAATACATTGCAATCCAAAATTCATTCACACATGGTTAACCGTCGCCATTTTCGTGATAGTATTTTTTTCAGCGGTTTCAGTCCATGGGTTTATAGTCGATGTGAATATATGAAGATATGCAATTGAGCTGAATGTTCTTTTTAGTATATCTATAAGATAGGCAAGTAAGCGATATTTTCACCGATTATGGACCAGTATTATGGTTACTTTTTATTGAATAGGCCGTTCAGTCCTTGAGAGTTGTCCCATTTCCGTTGCCTGCCGTTCCATATTTGTAAATGGTTTTTTAAAGTATGTATTTAACATACTTTTCTTCATTACATAGTACGAGTATAAAATGCGTGTCTATCTATTTCAACGCTATTTTAAACCACACAACGGATCTGAATACTGTTTTCACTTTTATTTAGATTAGATATATGTTTATTCGGAAGGTTTGTATGTACTTATATGGTACCTGTCTTGCACTTTCGTATAAGTAGAAAAAAAAAATGTCAAACAAAAAAAGAAACATTAAATTTAGTAAGTATTAGATAATCACTACAGATTACTTACGAAAAAAAAACCACCTGTCTGTCTGAACATCTGAACGCGATATACTCAAAAACTATTGAACGGTTTTCATACGGTGATATAAGGTTTCAGACGTATATTTTTTAGATTTCATGTAAATTGATTCTAATATAACGAAACTTTTGAAGAAGTCAGAAAAAAGACAGCATATAAAGCAAAAACTTTACTCCCTAGCGAAACCAGGGCCGTTGATAGCTATATTATATTTAGCAAAATATTTAATCAAGTAATTTCAACGCTATAAACAACCGTTTAAATGCTCTAAATAATAACCTACCCCAGTTAAATGCAGGGGACTTGCAGTAACTCAGTATAAATAATAAATTCATAATTTGAGTTTGAATTTCCCAGTAAGTGGTACCGAGTCGCCGACGACGACGCCAGTAATCATAGGCCAGCGACCCCATAGGTCGATAATACTTGCACCATTTTTACTTTCAGCACACCACTATTGTTCATGATATTGGTTTTTTCACGTCAAGAAACCGTTTTTTTATACTATTTAGGTGGCAGACAAGCACACAGCCCACCTGATGGATAGCGGTCACCATGGCCTATAGACGTATGCAACACCAGGGGCTTCACACTCGCGCTGCCGAATCTGAATGGGGAAAGGAGCTAGGAAGGGGTGGGGTGGGGGGAGGAAGAATGAGCTCTAGCTACGGTCCCTCTTTTCTTTGCCGCACCATCAAAATCGGGAATTATTTACCAGCTCACGTGTAGGAAACTCGGGTCCTCCTGCAGACCCGGGTCCTTTAAGCAGAGCGTGAAAAAACATTTGATGAGGCCGTCAAGCTAAGGGCCACCATTATAGCACTATCGGTGTTTGTAATGGTGACTCCCATTCCAGAGACTTTAGCTTACCATCAGGCGAGGTGAAGTCATGTTGACGTGACCGACATAAAATTATAAAATAAAATATCCCATTCACCTTTGCAGAGGAGAATAATATGGTATTTCATTCATAATAGTTTCAAGTTATCTATTGTGTTGTAAGGAACTTTGTGTAAGTTTTATGTTGGTTTTATGACTCGCGTTTGATAACTGCACTATCGTCGTATCGTTGTTTTATGATTGAAGACGCTTCACTAAAGTATACGAGGTAGTTAACGACGCAAATATACTAGTTAGGTATCG
Source organism: Lithosia quadra (assembly GCA_963576445.1). Classification (NCBI taxonomy): domain Eukaryota; kingdom Metazoa; phylum Arthropoda; class Insecta; order Lepidoptera; family Erebidae; genus Lithosia; species Lithosia quadra. The sequence continues at coordinate 4,532,808 of OY754879.1, read as the reverse complement.
TCGACTCTGGGCGATAATGTACAGTCAGCTAAACGATGAAGACAAAAGTATAAGGCGTGAATAATACAGGCAAGGAAGCAGGGGCCTTACTCCGAAAAACGAAAATATTCGTATCCGTTGACGTTTTGACCATTTAGCTACCCCGAAAGTGTTTCGTTTCGGATTTCGGATCCGTGCTCGATCGTTTGACATTGAGGTTGTCGATCGTTATCAGTACACCTCCTACTCCCAAAATACATTTGACGTTTTCGCTGTCGTTGTTTGACAAATGGTCCATTTTCGTTCGATCCGTAACGTTCATGTTCGATTTTCAGAGTAAGGCCCCAGAGCTTCTAGACAAAGCGACAGAAGGGAACTGTTTAAAGTCCGAAATGTATGGAAGTGGCATTGTTAGTCGACATGTCACGTGTAACAAATAATGTCACTCCCATGCATTTCATACTTTTGACAATTCGCTTCGAAGTGATTCCATTAATACGAGTAGAATGTAACTTTGTCTAGAGGCCGTAAGTTTAAGGTGATCGTGATCACGGAGCAATTGCGTTGATACGTACGATTTTGCTTTGACTATACCTTACGTCTTATGCATCTTACCTTTTCCGTATAATTCATGCCTAATATAGCGAAGGGTTTTTATAGGGGTATTTTAGGGTCGGCAGCGCGAGTGTGACGCCCCTGTTGTTGCACGCGTCCATAGGCCACGGTAACCGCTTTCCATCAGTGTGGGCCGTGTGCTTGTCTGCCACCTAAGTGGTATAAATAATAATAATAATAAAAGGAGTGAACTTCCATGACGCTTTCTTCCTTGAAGCCTTATACGGTAATGAAGCGAATGATTACCGTAATTCAAAAGTGTATAAAATATGTTTAATAATCTCGTAAAATACCCAAAACGACATCTTCCAAAGCTTTTAAGACTGTCTATTTATAAACAATACTGTAATAAAATTTGCCTAATAGCTTCTTTGTCATGACTTCCCATTATATTAGTGTTTTCGTGGAATCATAAAAGCGACAAATCTTATGAACAATAAAGGTCAACACTGACTTGCACGCTTCTTTCTCTATAATACACGCCGAATATGTTTCATACGGTCCGTGTAACACAGTTATTCTGAAAAATACAAGCGAAGCGAAATGTGATTTCTAATGAGAACATTTGCATGCATCTGCAGTTTTAGTGAGGTGTTGTACTGCAACATTTTCTGACAACAAAGTTATTAAAATTCTAGCTGTTGCTGCGGCTCCGCCCTTGTGAAATACTGATTCATTTAAATAATAAGACTTTAATCTATCGTTATATCGCTATAAAAATATGAATATGAATTTCATTGAAACTTGTTTTAAAAGACAAGTCAAATAAAACAAGCAAACCAGATAAATACAAGATATTGTTTTTTTACCATTAAGAGTCTGAAAGGTTATGTAACAAATATTGAAGCTATAGAAATCTTGCGTAAAATAATTGAAACAGTGACATGAAACAACATTATATAAATCAATGTAGTGGATCATTAGACTAGGAATACAAATATTAACACTGTTCCTTTACCATAAATATTTGAAGTACATCGAATGTATCCAAGTCCGGCCAAGTCTGTGGCCTTCCTTGTCAAACTAGCACATTGCTCAAGGCCTTTTAGACCGAAGGTCGACGTTCCAAACCAAACGGGTTCTCTGTTTGATCTCCCTAAGCAAATAACTGAAAATTATACTTCCATATTTAGTAAGTACACAATTTTAAGATATAAGGTACGATACACACCGCAATGACGCGCGTTTGGGCGCGATGCAGCGCATGTAATTGGGAAGAAGAAATATAAAATAATCAAATTTTATGTTTTAGATCGGCAAAAATGAACATCCAGGACGGAATTTGAATCCGCGACCAGTCCTTCCTCCCCAAACCTCCCCACCTTCTGAGTCGGCAACGTGTGTATGACGCCCCTGATGTTACAGACGTCCATAGGCCACGGTAACCGCTTCCTATCAGGTGGGCCGTGTGCATTTCTGCCACCTAATAAGTATTAAAAAAATACGTGGGACCGCGGGCGGGAGGCATGTGTATGCGCCCATGCATGCGCCCAATTCCGAAGGATGCACCAGCCATAGCATTCACGGCGCCTCCCGGTGTAAATCGTACTTAAGTGTACCTTACTTTTTTTTTTTTAAGTGAGGAATGCGTGCTTATGCATGATGCCTTCGAGTTTGGGGAAAACCCGTAGACCTATGTGGGACTCTCCCTAAAGGGCATACCCACTAAACCTCACTATGTCCACCTGGTCGCTTTAGTCACATCGCAGGATAGGCAATAGTATGTCACTGCAATCTGACCGGCGTTTTTTGCCCGGCGGCCGGCGGGCCCGACTTCCGGGGGTAGGGCCGGCCCTCTCCCCGTACCGTCTCTGTGCCTTCCTGGCGAACACTTACATTATAACATTATAGTAACCATTTAACTGTGAATAATATAATATTTATTTTACTTTTGTCTTGGTATAGGTTTGAAGTTTAATTTGTGTTTTTTTCCTTCTTAAAACATACAAGGTACACCAATTTTTGTAATCTACTCCAATTTTCTCGCTCGTAGATTGCTTACCAAGAGGCAAACAAAAATCCACTTCCATTTTTGCAGTCGCGACTTGCATTGAAATTTATTTATTGATTCAAGTTGTATCTCCCTTCTCATACAATTAATGAGCTATAACGTTGGTAGGATTAAGAACCAGTTAAATAAAACCGGAGTCGTTACTTATAAAAATATCACATCACTATAAAAGGTAATGAACTGTATGAAGATATCAAAATATCGTTATTATTTACTGTTACATTATTAATCGATGAACCAGTTCGGGTTCAACCGAATTGCACGAAGGAATTACGACTTTCTGTGAACAGAGTGATTATACTGAGCTGCAAAAGAATGTAACTTGTTTTTATTTTCAACTTAGAAAATAAATAAGTTTCTGTTATATATATACCTAGCCGTTCCATGATATACCTAGGTAATTTTTTAACTAATGTCAATATAAATAGAAGTACCTATAATAGTGCTATTTAAGTAAGGGTTCTTGTATGCTAGAGTAAGTATCTCCTTTCCACAACAAACATACCTAGATCCCTAACCAGGTGGGTTCAAATTAAATTTTGACTTATTAAAAATATGAACTGACTGAATCCTGTATGACTGCACCTGAAGTCGGAACATCTGTTCATTGTTGTACAATGCCCTGGCGCAGGGTTTTTCTCGGGTTTGGGAGGTTAATCAAATAATGGAAGAGAACAGTAACAAAGCGACTCCAAATTACAAGCTTTAAATGCAACTGTAGGGTACCACGAGCGGAGTGGAATTCATTAATTCAGACTTACTACTATCTCAATAATGTCGTGACGCAGTAACTCCTTCGCATTATAGTGAGGAAATGAGAAAGTAAATCAAGTAGCAACTTTGTCTCCAAGATCCTTTCGCGAAGCGTGCCCAGGAAACGTTCCTATTCATCAAACGCACACGTGAGGCGGTTAAATCTCTCTAGATCGTTCCACATAAGGCGTTGTACCTGGTTATTGTAGACTGGCCACTTTTTGTGGCGCAAATGCGTTATATGATGGCACTTGGAGAAGTGACTTCATTGAGTGTGAAGTTGTGAATCGATATGCGCATGGAAACTGACAGATTGACTTGCTGTTAATCTTGTAGTTTTGGACAAAAAGCTTGTATAAAATCACTTTATATGAGTGTGTCTACCATTTTTTAAATTCGGAGATAAGACTCGACCTTTGTATGTAATCTTATCCTACTCTCTACTAATGTTGTAAACCCAGAAGTTTATTGAGTGTGAATGTATGCATGTTTGTTACTCTTTCACGCAAAAGAGGCTGAACGGATCTGCTTAAAATTTGATACAGGTATAGATTAGAGTCTGGACTAACACATAGGCTACTTTTTATTTGAGGTATAGGTTCCCATGGGAAGCGGGAACGAGAACAGAATTGCACGAGAGCGAAGCCGCGCGCAACAGTTAGTACATTATATTTGCAGCTACACTGAAGCTCCGGAATTTCTGTGTATGATATACCTAAATAAACTCCTCAGCGAGCGCTTTGTTAACATGGCCCTTTGTGACTTTAACTTATTCTCACTATGCAAATACTAAACATAGTAAACATGCCCATTGATCCCTACAAGGGTAGGGATCAACGGAAAATCAATAAAACTCGATTTGTTTTCCTGTCTCCTATTAAACCAGACACTTTTAGTTGTATAAAGTCGTAAACGGATAGCAAGTCTGTGCGAGGCTTACCTAAATCTCTCTCGGTCCTTACCACTGCTTTATACGTTACGTGTAAACGTGCGTGAGCTGCATAACAAACTACCTTGTCTATTTTAAAAAAGTAAAACAGTTCTATAGTGAAAAGTTTGAATGTAAATCCCGCTACAATGGCCGACACAGGAGAGAAATATTCACCTGCCTCTTTTTTTTTACCCTATTATAGCAAACTTTTTAAGTTAAAAGCTTCGTTTGAGCGTATTGAATTAAATCTAGGTTATTTTTGTGCACTAGCCTATGCCTGCGGCTTCACCCGCGAGGACGCCGGTTTTCGTGTTTTTGCCGTAGGTACCTATCTCCGGTTCTACTCAACCGATTGTGATCATTGCGTAAGATTTTAAGTCTCACCATACCATACCATACCTTTCAAACAAAAAACCGCATCAAATTCGTTCAAAATCAAATATTTTTGTGTTCATAATCGTTCAAATATAATACAACCCAAATATTCGGGCGAGTTCATTTCGTGCGAATCGTCCAATAAGCCATTTTTCTCAATATCTCCAATGTACAGACATTTTTTTTAATAGTACCTACCTATTTTTGGTGAAATTCTCGTCGCGCCCCATGTGAACGATTTTAATCATGGTTTTAATGGATAATCTGGTTGTCAATTTGTATATCGTGGAAATCGCGCGAAGAGCGATCATACTCGATAATTTGGTATATCCAGCCATTTTACCTAATCATTTCATATATTTAGGTGATAACTTTTATCCGCGGTGTCGCCCGCGTGGAATTCTGTTCCCGTTCTCAATTCCCATGGAAGATAAAAATATATGTGCCTATGTTATTCCAGACTATAATGTAATTTATATCTTTTTAATATCATATTTTTTATCCAATATTAGGTAGGTATATATTTTAGCCAAATTCGTTCAGTAATTATTGAGTTTTTTTTATACTACGTAGGTGGCAGACAAGTACATGGCCCACCTGAAAAAGTAACAAACAAACATTATACATCCATGACTCACAAACTTTCGCATTTATAATGACATGTTATATTGAAGCAAGGTGATGGACGTGGAAAATCGTTGCTGTTAAGAAAAAATTAAGTAAAATCGAATATTTTTGTTGATACTGGCTGCAGGAGGCCATCTATTAAAAAAAAGATTTTTTATCTGTGGTATTGGCGATTCAAATTAAAATTTATTATTAAAACCAGCGCGGCCTTGCATATCATTTTCTTTCTCTTTATAGCATGTAATTTTAAACTCGATGAATAAAAAGAAATACTAGCAGCTCATTTTTGAAGCGGAATACTTGTTCATGGCAAAACAGATAAACAAAAAATCACCATTGTGCGATTTTGAAGGCTTTTTTAAACTAATAAGACAGTTAAGAGCAGTCTGTTATGTGATAAACAAAAGGTTTTATTCAGTTTTGTTGTTACTGGCTATGTGCTATAAATTTTTTTAATTAAAATGGGACCATTGTCTAAACGTTTATTGTTATGTTGGACAATTAAGGGATCTTTTCCAGTAAGTATCCTGCTAGGTACTGAAAATTTAGACATACGAGCAAACATGCATCGATATAACTAAGCTATGGACGGAACGCGTTGAAGACGAGATCGTCACAAAAATGGCAATGGCTAACCATGTATTGTGCGAGTGAATTTTGGGTTATGGAAATGACTTCTTGCTGTGACTTTGATTTTTAAACAGTTTTACTACACAAGACATACTGTAGTTTTATTTTTTCGCTACTTAAACTGACTGACTGGTGTGTGACTGTGTGCGTGGCGACAACGGGTTATTATAAGCAAGTGGGCCGACTCTAGTGTCGTCATATGTACCTATTCTTTAACACGTTCCTTCCATAAATTTTTATGTCCATGATATACCTACTCGTATGTACAAAGATTTCTTATATGTTACTAGCTATTTCGCGTAGTAATATTAGTTAAAATTCTCAATCAATCACCTCAAAATACTTACTCAACATTGAATCAGAATTTATTTGAATATTTCGCAATCGTTTTGTTGTTTACAAAGCTTCAGGCAATATTAAACCTATCACACTGACATGGCTTGCCCATTAAGGTAAAATACAATATAACCGAACCTACATAAAAATGTTGCCGCGTAAAAATTTAGATATAAAATAAAACGCGCGAATAAAAGTTTAATACCGAAATGAAATCGTTTTATCTGTGGCACTGTAACGCTCGACGCGTGCTCCGTTGCATGCAGATTAGCTGATCTTCCTTTTTCAGACAGCATTCAGAATACTGTCTCAAACTTGTGTGAGGGTGGGAATTATATTAAATTCCTTTATATTGTAACTGAGACTGGGGTGAAGGGACGCTGCGTGTCTTGAGAAATAAGGAAATAAAATGGTTGACTAATCGCTCAATGGAATGTTTAACGCCCTCTTGTGCCATAGAACATGTATATTTTTGTACTTTTTTATTGTGCTTGTGATATAAACTGTAATAATACACTTTAGCATCAATCATGTTTATCACCGAATTCTTTTTCTTCCTGTATGAATTGAACTGAATATAAGTACCTGAGTAAGTGGTTCAACAATGTACGGAATTTTGTCCGATTTGTTGACATAATATGTAATAATTGCTTCGCTTCACTGTGTAGTAGTGTGATGATATATAACCTACAGCCTTCCTCGATAAAGAGGCTATCCAACACAAAATGAATTTTTCAATTCGAAGTATTAGTTCCTGAGATCAGCGCGTTCAACCAAACACACAAATTCAGATTTGAAAAAGTGCCAGTAACCAATAAGTAAGAGGGTCTTCTAGTTCAACCGTATAAGGTGAACATTGAAAATGTAACAAAATTACCCGTGGCGCATAGAAATATAAAGGGTTCATTAATCATCATCACCTCTCAGAGGAAAGTAACAATTCGTTCATTCACTCATTCATTTATCAAAATTATCTACAAGCTTCTGTGAATGGACCAATTATTTTCATGACCGCCAATTAGTGGAAAAGTAAATTGAAGAGGCGGCTCCAGCAAATTCGTACATATATGTTTATATAGAATTTATATTTCCGTAAAATTTTTAGAGTGTATTTCATTAGCAAACATGCACTCAACTAAACTGGGTTTACACGTTTTATTCAATGCAATTCACTGAGTAAGTACCTATTCTTCAATTTTGAGTGGTCTCAGACCTCATGATTAGTGAAATCCATTCTAACTAATTCTAATTCTCAAAATCAAAGTTAATGTCAGAAATAATTGACACTGTGTATTTAGACTTTTAAAGCGGCACTTACAAAACGTCAAAGATTAGTATAACTAATATTAACTAAACCGACCACCACGTCAGTACACCCCCTATTACGGTGGAACTCCGGTAAGAAATTCAGCGGGATTTTTTTCCATCTTCCTTCTTTGTAGATGACAAGTATTTTTTTTTTTAATTTTTCCTTTTTTGTTACAGATGACGCTTGGATAAGAGGAAAATATCTCACTTCTTATTAAAGGTACGTAACCTATACACCTGTTGTCACAATTTTCCTAGAGAAAATGTATACGCCCTATCTAGACCACAAACATCAAATACTTAGATAAATAAAGTACTATGTATACTAACGTATCCGAAGCAATCATAACTTGACTAACTTGTAATATGGGTTCTAGAATGCGGATAAACATACTTAGAAATTCTAAATAGAAATACTTTAGGTGCATGACCGACTCCATAAAACGTTTTATACACTATTAAAAAGTTATCGTAATACTTTATGGTCAGATAATACGATAAACAGTACCTTTGATGTGCATTCTCGACACTTAAGTTTAAGTTGATACACATCGACATAAGCTTGGGGTAACTTTTAAAATGTAACCAGTACCTAACCGATAATTAAAACTAAATAAATATTTATTAACTAGCTGATACCCACGGCTCCGTCCGCACAGAGTTCGGTTATCGTTTTTTGGCATATCTCCGGTTCTACTCAATTATTATTTTAATTGCCATGCTATATGTTTGATTTTTCAAACATATAGCAGATTTTAAGTCTGACCAAGAAGTCTCTAATAGAAAAAACCGCATCAAAATCCGTTCAGTAGTTTTGTGTCCATCGCGAACAAACAGATAGATGAATTCCAAAAAAAATATGTTTTGTTCTGAATCTTTCATATAATCCAAGTTTTTATTTAAATGTCTCCAATGTACAGACACAGCTAATTTACGTTTTTATAATAGTATAGATAAATATTTGACCCAACCACGTAAAAACGAAAAAAGTAGATTTTAGTATAATAGCACATAGGGTTTTTTATCCCAGAGCTTCGTTCCTTTAATAAGCAATGGAAACGGGTTCAGGTCATCACTCCGGCCTCCTATAAAACTGGTAAAGTGATAACCTATCGATCGTGAGATACTAACATCAAGGCCTTTAATTTAATACCACGATAAGAAAAACTTTAATTATACATTAACTGGCAACATTTTAAGAAATAAATAAAATTGAAATGTCTTTTTTGTCTGATTTTTTTTTTCTACCTGTTTGTTCCGGCTAATCTCTTAAATAGCTGGAACGATTTTCACTTGCAAATATTATAAGCAGCTTCCATCTTAGAAAAAAAACTATTTTCATTCTTCATTGTACACACAAATTTTATAAATATAGAATTATATTAGAGTTCCGCGCAAAAACAGTACCTAAGACTCATGAAAATTGTGAACAAAAATAATCTCACGCGAACGAAGCCGCGGGTAGCAACTAGTTGTCGAATAACATACCACAAGGTTTTATTACAATGTTAATAGGCAGTGCGACGGATGCACTTAATAAACATTAAAATGTGTTTTATTGGTGATTAAAAGTAAAAAGATTAATTAGAAGTGAAAGGTACAAATATAAAGTTACGTGCACACATTTTTAAACATGTGATCCTCTAAAATCTTCTTCTTACTAAGTATAAAATTGTAAAGTAGCTATCTCTGTACGTTGGAGATAGGTATTGAAAAATAACCTGGGTCCTGTTACATGAACAATTGTGAACACATTTTTATTAAAATTCTTGACTGTAAAAACAAACTAAAAATACTGAACTGCGAAATCCGTTAGCCTTATCATTGTTTCTGGTCGACAACGATTAGCAGCTAAGGGGACTATACTTACAATAAAATACAATACAATACAATACAATACAGATTGGGCTACATTTTTTCACTTGATTTCCATTTTATAATGCGGCTGTTGCTTTAAAGGTAAACCTGTGTTATATACCTAAGCATCAAAATGATAATGCGCCGATTCACACGTATACTGTATTGAACACAACTTTAATCCCTACCCCCTGAATCTCTATCATATCAACTGATAGTAACCATTGTACCAAATGAGCTAGAACGGCTAAAACAGCATAGTATTAGGTAATTATGTACGTAAGCACATACATAAATATATTTCCTATAATACAAAGGGGGCCAAATGGAATGGCTGAAAGGGACCGGGATGGGAATCGAATCGGCTTTCCGTGGCACGTTTAATTGATAGCGCTATTAGCACTGCTGTGTCCATGATGTTGTGTGAATGTAGGACATGGGCTGGGACTAATAATAATACATCCTTTGTTTTTGACGTGGATACGTATTCGAAATCCAGGTAGCATGCAGTGCGTTATACGGCGCGTCTCTACGTTCTCCGGACCCAAGCCAATCTCATCTCCAAGCTGATACACAGACGTATATTGATTAACAGACGTGGCTTTAGCGCAGGCTTTCCTCTGGGGATTGGGGTTCAGACAGCAATCGTTTCATAAAAGCGACTTATTCTTCAACAGGCTCACGTAGAACTCACATATTCACTCCAGTGAGTTGACATCTATCAATTTTTTTAACAACCATACCAAATTACTATTAAAAAAAACAATAGTATCCAAGTATGTAGGTTCGCAGAGCTATTCTAGAAGTCTTAATATAAGTTACTTAAGCTATGCTTGCTTTAGGTCTAGTCTAGACTAGATGGCGCTGTGTAATATATCTTTATAGGATTAAAATCTTATAATAATTATTGGAAGATTATATAAAAATAGTTCAAATTTCAAGTTTAGGTATCTACCTTACTCTCCAAAACTGTGTTACCCTAGTCATTAGAGATCCCATACTACCATAGCGAGGGACCTCACGTTTGGGTCAAACAACGTCTCAATGAGTCATTTTCCGACCATAGACCATCGACTCATGGACAAATAGTTTGTTTTTATGTCGGTCTAGGCTTAGGCGGTTGCCTTATAGCGTGTATGGCAGGCTTTTAGGTAAATTAATCAAGTTGAGGTTTTATTTCCGTGCCCACATATTTTCATAGTTATAAATACTCGTACACTCTCTTGATTGCTTGCTCGCTGTCATAACTAGTTTGAAAATGGAAACAATTTGAGTAGCTATGGTATTTTTAATAAACTGTACCTATGTAGCATGTTATTTTTGCCTTGTAAAGAATACTTCACACCCTTTCATGAACTATTATTCCTCTATATCTCAAAGGTTTGCTGGGAGAGAACCACAGATATCCGTGGAGAGAACTCATTTAAGTCCGTCTTTGTACATATTTTTTCTTATAAATTATGGTACCTACCTACCTATATATAGGTAACTTTCGTATATACCTACAACAAAAATTAAATAAAAAAATATCTTCCAAGCACACATTTTCTCATACATTCATATAGGTACACACACTTGCAAGTTCCCATAATGGCTATAGTTCGCACGAGGAGGGTGAAAATATTGCGCTGAACAAGGTATTGATGATACTTGCAAGTTCGGTAAAACCGCGTGCAGACGGGGCATACGTATTTACACTGTTACCTGTAGTCTCAACATTGATAGAATACATAGCTATTATAATACTGAGATTAAATAGTTATGGGTACTATAAAATAAAACTTAGAAGAATTAAATATCTCAGTAAAAGAACCAAGTAAGTAAAAATTCAGGTCCGGATTCCGCGGAAATTGGCGCACGAAAAAATGTCACAATATTCTTGCAATTGTATCTTGCTTCAAAGTGGTCAAATGCGGGACTATCGACTATAAAAAAGTTGATAATTAATCGATCAGGCTTTAGAAGTTTTTAGTCCCTTGTTAAGATTATTTTCAAATGGATAAATCTTCGTCAATCATAATTTTAACTTCATAATCCAGAACTCTCTGATCAAAATATCATCTTTCAAACAAATAAGATACGAAATTCGATTGAAGAGTTATGGCTCCATCTACGTGGATTTTTTAAGCCAAATTTCATCCAGATCCGTTCAACTGTTCTGGTGTGATTGAGTAACAAACATTCAGCAATTTGTATACCCCAACTTCCATATTGGAAAGAAAGATAACATCCTAGCATAGCATAGACCCATCTGCTCGCTTCACACACAAATCAGAAACACAAAAAGCTGTAAATTTATTAACCAAATACCTGACAAAGTACAGGTTGCAAATACCGTCAACAGAATAAATCATGTTGCGTGCAGTACCCCGTGATATTAATTAAACACGGCCAATATTATCGAAACACTGAAACCCAGGTGTAAAATGATCTTCCCCTCGTGGAAAATTGGAAAACGCGGATATTGGCTGCACAGAGACCGACCCTATTAATTGGTGCCATTTATCTTTTGAACGCAACCGTAACCTCTACACGAATGGTCACGGAAACGCCCGAAGGGTGCCGAACGTTGGGAATCGCCACAGACTAAAACATACTGTAGATATGACGTGTACGAGTATGATGTATCCACACCGCATGAGTCGATTATGTAAAGGTAAAAAGTGATGTCTAGTTGGCAGGCGGTGTCTGATCGGATTTTTATCAAAATGTCTGTTTGTGTAATATTATCTATTAGATACTTCTAATAGTCTGCTAGGTCTTATAGTATATAACACTATAAAGACGTCTAACTGTCAGTCCGATTTGTGCTTAGTCAAAGCTCTACCAAACCGAAGCAAGCCGACGATAACCACACTCTTTTCTTCTTAGCGCGACGTATCAAAAAGCCGTACTGTTCAAAATGTCGTTTACAAACGTTTATTTAGGAATGTTTATTTAGTTATATCAAAGATTAAATATTTGCTAAGGTAGTGTGTCTGCACCGTTCGTATAAACAAAACCTTTTGATCCAATAAGTAGTTCAACCCAAACTCAATTGCTTCGATGCACAGGTGTCTCTATTTTCTTTCAATTTCGTTCGTAGTAAACAAAACGTGTTCAACTTGCGTTGTTTCCGAACGATTTACCTCGGGTTTTTATTGAAGCTAGTGTTACGGAGCTATTTTTATTCGAATTGTGTTATTAGCATCTAGACATTAAATAACATAGCTTATTTTTAGATGTAAATCGTGTTCAATAAAGTATGTAATGTATTCCATGAATTGAACAAAAACTACATTGCCTAAAAAACTTCGTAATGTCTACATTTGTATTCTAATTATAATAAAATCTTTATATTATAATGTATGTACTGTATAACCATACAGTATAATACCTAGATATTAATTTCTATGGTCCCTTCGCAAGAAGTCCTCAAATAATAATTTTATTCATATTTAGCATATAATAATATACCATTTTCTCTTTCAGATGGATAACCAGAGCAGTTGGTGGACGCGGCGGCATCGCTGTAGGTGAACCTGTCACAAGATGGTGCAGGCGTGGCTGCACGTGGTGGTCGCCGCCTTCGCGCTGGCGACTGCTCACGCTTACCTCATCCTCGTCCCGGACTCTGCACCCCCCGGGCACGTGGTCCTCGACGCAGCTGTCTACAAACTTGGCTCCGAACGTACATACAACATCGACGTTCATCGAACGGCTAACTTCGTTCATCATATACTTCGAGTCAACAGAACCAGCGGGCTAGTCACTCTTCGCAAAAGGCTCAGATGCGATGGAGTTCTCTATCCAAATCTCTTCACGTTCTACGTCGACTCCACTTCAGATCGAATTAGGGATATCGATTATTACAGCCTTCCTATTCGATTACTGGTTACAGGAGAAGACTGCAGCCGAAGACATGCTGAGTTGTATGACATCGATTTCGACCGCGTGTACGATGAAAGTGATTCAGCGTTACAGTACGATGACGAATCGATACCCGTCAGGGATAAAAGAGAAGTGATATATCAAGAGAGTATAGACTGGAGGTTGCTGGAAGCCGATGATTTAGTCTCTAGTCAATATAGTGTGTTATCCACGGCGTATCCGTGGTTGAACTCGATGTTCGAGGACTCCGTAGCGAGAAACAGGAGTAGGAGGAAACGATCTCATAACTTAATACCATTCGATATGGCCATAGATGTAAAAATAGCTGAAGCGAAGCAGTGGATATCGGAAACATACGCTAGTTTCGCAATACCGACTACGGATCGATGGCAAGGGATTTGTCTGAAGCGATCTCAATTCGTGAATTCCCTTACCGCGTTCCTGCCAAGGACTGTGCAGAAAATGTGTAAAGTCCAATTTTTAGATGTGAGCGATCCAAGATTCGTTATCGAGTCGAGTCAAGGTGACTTGGTTGCGAGTGAAGATGTCTGTATACAGGAACCAATGTGGAAGGTGTCAGTACTTTTCACGTTTAACTGTGATAAGGCTAACATTGTGGATTCAGATCATCGTTTGAAGATAGTGTATCACCATCAAGAGCTCAACGATACTGATATAGCTAGAAGAGTTAAAAGGGAGTTGCGGAATCAGTCGCCGTACTTCGAACAGGCTTTGTACGTGGCATCTGTGGCTGAAGAACAGCCTCCTGGAGTAGTTGTTACCACCGTCAGAGCTCGGTAAGTCTATAAAAGACTAATCTCTTTAACACTTTCCATGCGTACTACACTTTTTTTTAATATTATGTCCGTCTTGATGCGAGCACCATTTCCATCCAAAGCTTGCTGTTTGAAAACCGCCTGGTCTTCTAACTACTTCATCTTTCCATGAATAGTTTATCTTTACTTATACGGGAGCTATTGCCGTTACACCCCCAACCCCGAGACTTAAAAGCAGTGGCAGTTTGCAAGTGACATTGTAGATCTTGTTGGGCGTCATATACCTAATTTTTCAGACATACTTTTTAGTTACCAAAAATACTACTATTCTTTTTACCCCCCTCCAACTAAGCTAAATTGCTTGTGCTAGGAGTCTTATAGGGGTTCGAAGCTGCTACCGCAAGCAAGATATGCTGCTTGTCCGCCACGAGTTATTTAATAAGCAGTCACCTCTCTCGCAATTCATGAGGATAAATGACTTTTACATCTCCTTAACTCTGTGTTAAGTCCAGGATGTAATAATTAGCGTACTGTCCTTCACTAACTGTCTCTTAACATGACACCTAGTGGCAAACCATTTGTTTTAATTGACTTCAAGGGATTTTTTATGGATCCGTCTAGTTTATTTTTTCCGGAGTCACTGTTAGGAGGCGGATGAACTGGCGGCTCATTCAATTAAACGTAATGATATAATACAAGTTTACAAGTGTAATAAATGACCAGTTTCTAAATACAAGAGTGGAATGGGGGGGAAGGAATATCGCAGATATAATTACATTAATTACCCCCCTCTCCCTGAACCAGATCCTTTATATCTATCACCCCTTCAACGAAAACCTGTGGGAACAAAATTCCTCCCCTCCGCCCTACGGGATCTCGATGTGTTAAGAATGGTCACCCATCCTAAGACTGGCTAGTATTACTCAACCTTGCAATGTGTTAACCTACTTGGTTACCAATTTTAACCCACGAGCCCCACCCTTGACTTCACCAACTGCTTCCAAAAGCTGCCATCAACTGTGCACTTTTTCATATTTTCAAGCTTCTTAATATCCTTACTACGTACTCGTCGTTAACAATGAGCCAGCGTTTGTAAACCTTTTTTATTGCATTAGTTTGGGATGACAACCTAGGGTTAGTTCGAGGTTATCAGTAATTGTTTTAGGACCTATAAAATACTCATTAAAACAATACCTTTGTAAATCATATTTATTTTCATCAGATATACGTATATACGTATACGTTTAATTTAAATGTCAAATATATTCCACTCAGATAGTAGTATCTGGATGGAATATATTAGGTTTGTAAACTAAGTACCTACGCTACGTATTTCGAGATTTATCTTAACGTCATGTAGGCTCGTAAAGTGTTATCGGTGAAGCGGGGTGAATAAAGCTAAAGGGAGAATACAAACAAAATAGTTAGATAAATTTTGCAATTATTTTATTTTATGTGAGCATGGTATCTTTCACCACAGAACGGTTTTTCTGAAATTGTTTTAATGTTGTTATAGTGGATCTCCACAGCCCACTGGTGATATCGAAACTCAGTTATTTTGATAAGGTAGTCAGGTCGGACTTAGGTAGTCGGAGTAACGAATGTCACTGATTTTCGTTTTTATTCGTAACACGTTAACCAGTGCTTCTAGGCACGGAGCTGTCTCGAAGTGTTAA
This sequence comes from Lithosia quadra, assembly GCA_963576445.1. Classification (NCBI taxonomy): domain Eukaryota; kingdom Metazoa; phylum Arthropoda; class Insecta; order Lepidoptera; family Erebidae; genus Lithosia; species Lithosia quadra. Next base: position 4,517,064 of record OY754879.1, on the reverse strand, counting down.
TAATGGTCATCCATCCTAAGACTGACTTCGCGAGTATTAATAATTTCCCAATGTGTTGATTGACCTACTCGATTACCAAGCCGCGAGACCCTCAATCGTCCGAACATCAAATAAGTGTAACATCATTTCATTGATTTTTAGCGAAACCTGTCCATATCTATTATTTCCTTGGGTCTAATGAACATTAGTGTACCGATTACCTTTATTGATTACCGGATAAGAATTACAGGTGAATGAAAGAAGGGACCTCTCCCCTAGTAATTTATCCCGCGGCGTTTACAGAAAGAGGGGCGCATCTGCTGATTTTTAATACACTTTTATTGGCTTCATTTCTTCCTGACTCTTAGAAACAATCTTAGAAGTAAAATTAAGCAATATCTACGGCTTGATTAGACAAAAGTAAAACGTGATAAAGCAGTCTAGTTTTACTTGATCTCGGTTTCTATCATTGGTTAAACCTTGTGAGTATTATTGTGATTACATTAATTACATAATTGTATACCATCGAGTTGATAAGAGTGCCAATTCTCGTTACAAAAATATGTTCAAAATTTGATCTTGATTTGATCTCATGTCGATCTCTCAAATATGGAAAAAAGGTATTCTTTCGGTTACAAGAAATGTCAAACAAGATTTTTTTTTATTTACTCAAGAAACAAACACTCTTATTAATTAAATTATAATATTGGAAGAAAGAAAAGATTTGGCCCTCTGATAATGGAGTTAGTGCCGTGGTTTGGTTCTCCGATAACCACCTTTTCCAGCAATAAGTCCGATGTCCGCCGACATGTGATGTGGTTTGAGTCTGTTCGACAATTCACAATCACTTCATCATACTTTAAGTGAGATGGTACCCGGATGGCTCCAAACGAAAACAATTTTCAAACAATTCATAAACTCAAACCAACATGTTCGAAGCTTATCACGTGCTACCAATCATACGTAATAACATGTAATTCAGTTGAGATTTGGCTCAGCATTTCTAAATTACGGCCACTCTCACACATTTCTCGCTTACAAGCGGATTACACGCCGTAATACGCTTAATAAGCGACCTCACTGTTTGAAAAAAGTTTCTAACGCTCAATTATTTATTAAGTTTAGGGTCGAAATTGCAACCAATTTGAGGAGATGAAATTTGAAGACTAGACTGGTTCAATGATATTATTGAACGAAAATATATTCGCGCTTGACCAGTTTGTTTGTTTTGAATTAGACTGCGTTTAGTAGCACCTGCTGCAAATTTAATAAAAGTAATCATAATTCATCGCTTAAAAGTTTTGATTTATGTTCGCTTTCTGATTTAATATTTTTAGCTTTTTTGTGTTGTTATGAAATAACGGCGAGAAATTAATAAGAAAATAATTAATCTACTAGTCTACGCCCTTTAGCTTACGTCTTTAAGAAATCCCACAAAAAGCAGGCTATGTCCCTTTCTTGGTCGCACTGTGTGCAAAGTTTCACTCAGATCAGTCAAGCCGTTTCTGCGTGATTGAGTATCAAACTACTAAATTACCATAGTAGGAAATTATAATCCCAACTATCAGAACTATTAATGACTGCGGGAACAATACACGATACTTTAATTGTATTATTTGACTGACATGACACTTCAATTAATTTAGAGGAACCAGCTTCTGATTAAATTAAGATAGACGGTATTTCACATAAATTAGGCATCAATCAAACTCAAGTAAACAATTTGAAACATTATTACTATCAATTAATATTGATAGGCATTGATTCTGTTCCGGGGCGCTCCCGCCCCCCCTTTCTCGGGGCAAGATGGTGACACCGTGTTCCACACATTCAAGGTGGCTGGATTAGAAGCCGTAGTTGGCCCAGGGTCAGTCGTGGTGCGAGAGAATTGTCATAATGGGTAATCTTACACCCTGATGTCTTTACATCCAAGCGGATGTGGGTTTAGTCGGTTCGAATCCGACATAACCATGCTCACTGGCCAGTGGAGAGGTATCCATGGGGATCACCATAAAATAAAGGCACACCCTAAAATGTATCTAAAAATTTTTAGTAGCGCACCTACAATCACACGTATGTATTCTTCCACAATGTATGATATTGCTTTCGTCATACTAACCACATACTTTCTGATGACAGGGACCCAGAAAACAGCCCAGTGACGTATTCGATGTCCAGTCTCCTCGACTCACGGTCTGCTGGCATGTTCGCGGTGGACACTAGAACTGGTGTGGTGACGACACAGGCGAGGCTGGACAGGGAGAGGCTCGATGTCCACTACTTCAGGGTCGTGGCTCAAGACGACACCTTCCCGCCTAGAAGTGGCACTACAACCCTACAGGTTAGATTTACAATATTATTTTACATTTTATAGATATAACTAGTCTATACCTATATAATGTGACCGACACCGTCGGTTTTTGCATTTTTTGCTCCGGTTTTATTTTAATCAAACATGTGAAAGATTATAAGTCTGACGTTAGAAATAAAATCCGTTCAGTAGTTTTTGCGCCCATCACGAACAAATAGACAAGAATTTAAAATGAAATATTTACCTACGTGTTCAGAATCGTTCATTTAACCTAATTTTTTTCTTCAAATATCTCCAATATACAGACACAGCTGCTGTACAATATTATAAAAGTAATAGGTAGATTAAAAACTGAGATTAAAAAATATTAATTCTAGAAAAAAAATGTTAAAACCAAATTGTTGATGGTATTTCTATTATTGATTCCAATTTTTTTTTAAAGATTTTAAAAGGCGGGATCCTTTATTATAATTTTGGTCTTCACTAATAAAAGTTCTGCGTTTTTTTATTTTATTTTAAATTAAATTTCGTCTTCTTCAAAACAATTAAAATATTCTGAATAAAGCCGAGAAGAAATTATTCAAATCGTAGGCGTGCTATTTTAATGAAAAAAAAAATTGTATATATTTTTTCATTATTTAGAGCGAGTTGCGACGACATGTATATTTTAAAAATTATCTTAATCTCAGATCAACGTCCTGGACTGCAATGACCACTCACCAGTCTTCGAGATGCAGCAGTACGAATCGTCAGTCCGAGAAGGCGCCAGCCCCGGGACCACGGTGCTTACACTGAAAGCTACAGACCAAGATATTGGGAAGAACGCTGAAGTAAGTTATCTATACAAATAAATAAAATTGAACCGTCTGTTTCTACTATTATTATTACTCTATATTTAAACGTATTACATCAAGAACTAAGCGCTTCGGTACCTACATCTTTTCTATGCGGCATGACTTGAAAATTGTTTACCAGCCCACGTGTTTCCTTCCTCCTAAATTCCCGGGTCTTTCAAGCGGGGCGTGAATAAACACTTGTGGAGGCCGTCAAACTAAGGGCCACCATTGTTGCATCATCGGTATCCCTCATTCTTGAGACTTTAGTTATAACTTACCATCAGGCAGTGCAAAGTCATATTGACGTGACCATTTCAAAAAAAAGTACAGTCTGAGAGTATAACACGAGTATGGAAGAACTGTATTTTGCTCTGCCGAAATATACGAATACAGATTTTATAATAACACATTTTGCAGGTGGAATACTCAATCGAATCAGTGGCAGCGGAAACCTTAGACGCAGAAGACACAAACGAGTCTATCGACACAGACCAGGTTGACACTCAAGACGTGTTCAGAATAGACGGTAGGAGTGGAGCCTTGCTGACCAGGGCGCCGCTGGACAGGGAGAGAGTCGCCAGGTACACCGTGATAGTGAAGGCGACAGATCAGGCCAGCCCTGTCTCCGACAGACTTAGCAGCACGTGAGTATACTGAAATATATTTTTGAAGACTAGTGTATGGGACCCAGTGGACCCCGAACTCCGAGTTGGAAACCTCGGATGCGACCGAGACAAACGCTAGGATAATTATGTATGGGGCACTCCAAGATCTTCCGAGCCCAAGCCAACCTCATTAAAGCCAGTAAAGTCGCTCTCAGAAGTTGCTGAACACTAACAAATTTAAATTGCAAAGATTCAAAACTTAAAAAATCGATGAAAATGATTCATTATAATTTGTAATCAAATCTTAAAGGTAGTTCAATATAACCAACTTAGTAATTAAACATCATTTTCATTAAGAACCATAAGTTACTATGCTCAAAACTACTGTTCAAAATCTGATAATGATCATAGACCTTTGGCGCTAACTGTACAGTCATTACATCTCCAGACGCCAATGCTAAAAATACCAAAAGTCCTTGGCCATAAAACATTTAAGAAAATAAATAAAACAAAACTGTCATAATTATCTTTTTCCATCTTCAAAACTGACCTTAATAAATTTTAAATTTATGTTAGGTCCTAAATACACAACATTGTTTAAGTGTTGCATGACCTTTTGATATTAAAGGGGGTGGTGGAGGATCTCGTAAGCCATTCCCTCGTTAACGTTATCATACAAAAGCTTTGTAAATTAAATGGTTAATGAAGGTTCTAACTTTATTTCATATGCGCCCATATTCCCGGGGGATTGGTAGAGGTTCATTATATATACCCAGTGACGTAGTTAAGTGACCGAAGGCCCAGGTGTAATGGAAAAATGTTGATATCGACACTCTGTTTAAACCTTTACTATAAGCCTATGAAAAAATAAGAACTTGCAAATATTCTTTTTACGTGGACAATGAACAAATATTTCAAAACTTGGTCTCTACAGGGTTACTTCCTTTTTATAATCGATAGTACCGCGTTTGACCTTACCTGATGCTAAGTGATGATGTGGTCGACATTGGATCACGCTTAGCTAGAAGCATCCTATTCAGTCTTGACTCAAAGACTCCCAGATTCATAGCTTTCCGGAAACAGACTCAGGCAAGACATTTCACTCCTTAGCAGTACGCATTATGTACGTATTGATGAAGCGGTTAGTGCGCATGTTCTAAAACCACACGAAAAAGCCAGTATCAGACCTAAAATTGCCGTGAGAGACACTGAGCAGAATGCCCGTCGATTTCGTGTGTGATTTATGTACACAAGACCCTAACCCAAATATTGTTTGTCCTCAGTCTAAACCGTAGCTCGCCACCCTAATCTACTAATTAAGCAATCAAATAGTTGAATTGATTAGGGTTTCGGTGAAAATAGATTGTAGGGCATTTTGTAGAACTTATGAGTACTCGGTAAATATAATACAGAGAGTACCAGACCTGGCTATGATCATTTTGTAAGGTGTGTATTCTCAACCTTGTTTAGGTTTTCATAAGCAACTAGCGACCCGGGACCCGGCTTCGCCCGGGTGTAAATTCCAGTTTTCTTTGCTATAAACCTCACGGAGCCCGAGACCTTTCCAACGAATGCAAAACCGTGGTGCTCGGTTCGTGCGTTCTGGAGTTATAGCGTCAGGAAGGAAAACCCGACTTATTTTTAAATAGTAGATAAGATTACAGAGGAATTATCACGAAAGTTGGTGGAGACGATCGATGCATGATGTTCCTTTAACGCAAAGGAAGGATCATAGGGGCCTTGTGCTAGGCCGACTGAGGTCTAACGGTAAGAATTTTATTGTACAGTAAGTCGTAACCGAACAAATTGTTTTTTTTTACTATAAACATCAAAAACGGTTATTTAGGGGTAAAAAGGGTTTTGCTATCAATATCAAATGAAATAATATAATCAGTGTAAAATCTTTGATATTAAAATCAAAACAGTTTATATGAAGAATTTCGGCTAGACTTCACTACACAACGCTGCATGTGCAATGTAACGTGACAAAGACATAAAAATAATATTCTATTTACAATATTAAGAACAATCGAGATCGTTACTGAGTACAAAGCTCGTGTTAATTACGTTCGAAAAACGATAACCGACAGTCTGATGGAAATGCGATTAGAGACTGCACTAGCCTCACATATCATGCACTTTGTGGTTACGACAAATTAGTAGCAACGCTACGCTTTTAGCGTCCATATTGAAAGATACGATCTAGAACCATATAACATCGTATATTACCTACTGGATTATGCTCTTTTTTCAGAGAGTATGAAATGGTTTTAGAAGTCGTATATATCATACGAGTTTAAACTTTTTTATATGCTGCTGACTGCTGATATCCATTCAGGGACTGATCACTGACCGTGTTTTGTCTGATTGATTTACTCAGCAGGTTGCCGAAGTGCATATAAATAGGGCTGTCAAAGGAAGGATTTGCTGGTGAGGTTGGCTTGTGTTCAGAAGAAGGTTTTAGTGATGCTTTATGCACATCTAAGTACATTATAATAGAAGTATATATAGTTTAGTATTATTAATGATTTTTTTTATATATTTTTTTAATTGTTTGCTAACGATAATTTCTATTCATAGAGCCACCGTCCACGTCAACATCTTGGACGATAATGACAACTACCCTCAATTCAGCGAGAAGACCTATACCGTCACTGTGGATGAGGACATCAGCGTTGCTGACAACCCTGTTATAGCGCGAATCAAGTAAGTTATACTTTTTCTTTTAGCAAAGAACTAAATGTCGGTTGTTTATTGGTTAAGGAGTCGCCCTTCGGTTAAGATTGGAACTCTCTATTCATCAAAACATTCGCCGTATAATAGGCGCTAAAATACTGCCAAAGGGGCAAAGTCTCTACACTACTGCTAAATACCATACAATGAAATGGACTTTTTTCATTTCACAATTTCGAAACTTACTGCTAGTTACAAAGTGTTCTATATTCATATAGTGACGGCTAATTACAAGTTTTCACTTATAAACAAATTGCATTATGAGTCGAATTACGAGATTATTTGACTACTAAATTCTTAACTACAGAACAAAACTAAAATGTAGGTATACAAATATTTTTCCATATCTTCTTCATAGTACTGGTTCTATAACCAATTTGTTTTGTTTTAAACGTTTGGTCAACACAAAACTCAAAATAAACAGTCTAAAATGTATCAGTGAAAGCTATCACGGGAAAAATCGGAGGACGGAGGGTGAAAATGATGTTTATTTAGGCGTGATGTAATTCCCTGTGATTGTGTTTCATATCATAAAAACTGGCGCTTAAAAGAGAAGCTGAAATTTGGGTTTTATTAAATTTATATAAAAACGAAGTCAATATTTGGAATTCTTTTAAGACCTTACCTTGAACTTTGCCTGTAACACCCGTATTTGCAAATAAATGCGACAAAAGAGTGTTCCGCTAAGCTCTTTACACCTCGGTAGTCTCTCCATTCCTATCCCAAAGGGTTCGGCATCTTTTTGCCATACAATAGAGACTTGGGATTCTTTACCAACACACGTGTTTCTTTCTTCCTATAATTTTGAATCCTTCAGCGGGGCTTGAAAAAACGGAAGCTTTTTCACGACCTAATAAATGCAGAAAAACACAATTTTTTGCATCACCTTTGTCAGCATCTGTACTAAAATAGTTTTCATTCTTTAGACTTAAATTACCACTTCTTACCATCTCGAAGTCATATTTACGTATTATCTAGTAATATTGTTAGATGTAGGTAGATGCTATTTTACTGATAATGGTTATAAAAAACATTACCCGCCTTTCTTCGGCAGTCGGGTAAATAAACATGCTTACCTACAAAAATTTGAAATTGAAACTACACTAAGGAGTTGATTAAACTGAAGTTGAAATATACCTACCTACAAACTGAAAATATCTTTATACTTACCAGATTCCAGATAGGTAATATTTTCCTATCTTGGCAAGCTTCCTAGCTTAGCGTAGGTGCAATGTACCGTCTGGGGTTCAGAATTTCTATACCGATAAATCGTTATTGAAAATAGTTTCAGAAGCCAGCAGTTAAGTATTTATTGTTTTAGTGCGACGTCCAACTGCAGTCATAGCATATTTCATTCGACCATTACAGCCAGTAAACAGCTAGAAATTTATATTGTTTTGTGGTACAAACAGCTGGTATTGATTTTCTTAAATTTAATTATAGTTCGCCTGTTATATTCCTACTTTTATTGAATTAATAACTTAAGTGCGTAAAATGCAGTTGTTGAAGTTAAAGTGTCATTAAAATAAATGTGCATTTATATTTTCATGTTTGAATTAAATGTGCGCAAGTATTAGATACGTCTTTAAAATTAAAATTAAGATTATTTGAACATTTTATTATTGAATTAAAATGTGCACTTCTATTTTCAATGCATTTAAATAATGTGTGCTTATATGTTCCGCATTCAGTTTCTAAGTGGTAGATTTCGTGTTGCTATTGTTGTAAGTGTTTGACATGGTCAACAGTAACCACTCAAACACTTTTACGAAACATTTTAACACTTCTATAGGTTACTTAATACATTACCGCATTTGCAGAGCTACGGATGCAGACGTGGGATCAAACGCAGCGATACGCTTCGCAATCATCGGTGGCAACACTCAGATGCAGTTTTCTATAGACAGCTTGAGTGGGGACGTGTCGTTAGTGAAGCCTTTGGACTATGAGCAAGTCAGGAGTTATCGGCTTGTTATTAGAGCACAGGGTATAGTAGTCTTGTATTTTATTCATGAAGGTACTCTACATGATAACACTGCCTATCCTTATAGGTATTTACCATGAAACGGTATAAACATTAAACACTGTTTCTGAAATAAAAGTTTAGTGTTATACGCTTGTGAAACAGATGTATTAATTTTGAGTGGCAGTAAGAGCTTTTATTGCCAGATACTTTTCTCACAGGTTTTGCCTATTGTCTTGTTAATCTGGCTGTAAATATAAATGAATAAGCATTGATTTGTCGTTCGTAAGTGTTGGAAATCCTATATTAGACGTATATATTATTATTACGATTAAATTACTCCACCAATTTACGACTAATTAATAATAGTGTGCAAATGTAAGTGGTCGCGTATTTCACTAATAGTGTGGGACCATTTTCTGTGGGACCATTGGTTTTCGATGAAAAAAATATGGTTTTATTGAAAATCCGTTTACAGATGGCGGCAGTCCCTCACGTTCAAATACGACGCAGCTTCTGGTGAATGTGAAGGATGTCAATGACAACGCTCCTAGGTTCTACACCAGTCTGTTCCAGGAATCTGTCAGTGAGAATGTTCCTACGGGATATAGTATTGTCAGGGTAAGTGCTGTCATTGAAGTTATTCAACTACCGATCCCGTTTTCGATCCTATTATTGAAAGTAACCTATGTATGTGCTATTCAAGACTATAATAATGCTGAATTTCTTCCAGATGTATTCACCTGTTTTTGCGTGAAAGAGTAACAATCCTATCTTAATATTTATTAGTAATTTCATTACTAATATTTTAAGTTTGAAAGTTTATGATGATGTTTAGTTGTTTGTTACTTAATCACAGCTGAACGACTCTGGTTGAAATTTGGTACAGGAATAGATTATAGTCAGTAATAAGTATAACACATAAATTATGATTTATCCTTAGAATAGGTACCCATTGGTTGCAGGGGGCACCGCGGGCAACAGCTAGTAATTCGTCATTATATTTTCACTATTACAACATTATATTTTCTATCTCTTTCGTGTACAAAAAAAAATTATATTTCCATCCGTCTCATTGTTATCATCTTTCCAAAACCATTATTTCTATGAAAGAATTATTCCTATCGTATATTTATTTCCTATTATGTAGCTTTACTACCGCGAATCATAATTTATAGAGTCATCTATCATTATAGCTAGTCCGTAAACGTTACAATGTATACACATATAAAAGTGTTATCGGCATTTTATATAGCAATGGTTATTGCCGTATGCGGGCGAGTACAATGTATTAGCAATAGCTTGTGGTTTGCACTTGGTTTATTGGAAGTTATATTGTATTATTTTTATACGTTCAATAATCCTACATTAGCATCTTTGTCTGTTTATCTGTGTTTGGGGTTTAGGCTAAAATGTTAACTAAATACGGAAACTTAAGCTACATACTTACATTTATTTTAATAAAATTAATAAGGTAATGATCAAAAAGGATTTTTTTACTGCCTATCCGGGATGGCCTCTAGTCATTAGTGTAGCGTTCGTTCTGACCGCATTCAAAAATCATATTTCTTTAGCACTAATCAGGCCCTCATACTCACTACTCTAACTCCTGTACACCAGAATCAACAGTAGTGACCACCACATCGAAAAATGACACTTGGGAAGTCCCTGAAAAACCACAATTATAGAGCTTGGAATCCACTCTCCTATTCTTTCTCTTGATTTCACTTATCTGCGGGAGTGACTGCCATCTGGCACCCCGATCCTGAGAGGAAAACATACCCCAGTGCCTCATCCGTCAATGAGTGTACCGGCGTGCTGGTGAGGTTGACTTGGGCCCTGAAGATCTTGGCGTCACCCCAGGCCGTCGTAAGTTCCTGTAAATTTCCATCCATTAGCTCATATTACGAACATTCGTCAGGTACAAGCATACGATGCAGATGAAGGTATGAACGCGGAGATCACATATTCCTTGACGGATAAGGAGTATAACAGCAACAACGGCCTGCCCATCAGTATAGATCCTAGATCCGGCTGGGTGTACACGTCAGGGCAGCTGGACAGAGAAGTGCAAGCCAAGTACCAGTTGATGGTAAGTGCGTCTATAATTTTATTACAGCTGTTATATCAGAATAAATTATTTTAGACTTGCATAATTAACTTTGACTTTTTGACTTTGACTTTGACTTTGACTTTGACTTTGTCAATCGGCTTATCCAAACATCAATAAGTTAAAAACTTAAAAAGAGTTTTTTTTTTCTTAATAAGTACAACTTTCCTAAGTACATTAGCAGAGAAATCAAATGAACCTAAAAATTCGGGTTCATTCTTTTTCAGTATAAAAGTAGCTAACTTTTTGTACCCATCTAAAAGTTTTTGTTATTTCCTCCATCAGGTGACAGCAACAGACGGCGGCTCCCCCTCACGTTCAGCGACTGCCTCCGTGGTAGTAGTCGTACAAGATGTGAACGACAACGACCCGGTCTTCTCCCCTCCGCAGTATGACGTGGAACTGGCTGAGGACGAGCCTCCTGGCACTCCCGTCGTCACCCTTACTGCTACTGACGCTGATGAGGATAATAGGTACATAATATCTGATGGACCCACCTTAGTGGAGTCCAATTGAACCTTACCTATTGGTACCGACTAGCAAGTCAGATTGACTTTGGTTAACTTTTGTAGGTACCTAGTAAATAACGAGGTTTTATGTGCTAAGGACGTAAGCGGAACTCTGGTTTCGAAGTGCAAACTTTGGATAAGACTGGTAGATCACTATAAGGATGATAATGTTTTTGTATCTCTGTGATAGGCCTACACTCTGTAGATACTTCACTTAAATACAGCATCTTACCATCTAGCGGGATGAAGTCATATGATAGTCATGTTTTAGCATCACACTAAAAAAACTTGATCATTTTTTGTGAAGCTTTTTTTAAGACTTATAATTGACTATGAAACCTCAACAGTCTACATTTTATCTCACGACTAAATAACTAATTTGCATCCTCTCCCTAGACTACACTACGAGATCTCAGGCGGCAATACCCGCGGTCGTTTCTCCATCACCTCTCAGAACGGCAGGGGGCTGATCACCGTCGCCCAACCGTTGGACTTCAAGCAGGAACGGCGCTACGTCCTCACCGTCACAGCCACGGACAGTGGGGGCAGGGCTGATACCGCCATGGTGCACATTAACATCACCGATGCGAATAATTATGCTCCTGTGTTTGAGAATGCTCCGTATACTGCTTCGGTGAGTAGAACTTAGGCCATGTAGCACCTATAATTGACTCTTAGGTGATCCAAGGTTTAGTTATCAATTCATCGTCTAGATTCTAGAACAACTGCATTATCATTATATCAAAATGGTTTTAGCCTTACTTCCTATCTTCTATTATATAAGGATACCACAAAAATTATTGAAATCCTTACCTACCTACCTTCCTCCTTCGTTTAGAAATCCGTCTACATTGGGAATCGTCGAAATTGTCCATCACTCTACATTGGGCAACATAATATATTCCAACTTATCAAAATTTGCGTGAAAATAGTTTTCTACATCCTCCCCCCTCCTCCCCCTTCTCTCCAATCCCATTTTCCCACCGATATAAGTTCCTGTACCTACAGAAGTTTTAAACCCACTTCCCTATTACGACTCTTCCACAAACAAGAACAGCCTCTTGTCCATCAAAATATTCAATGGCCCATTTCCCCCAGGTGTTCGAAGATGCTCCAGCAGGAACCACAGTCCTGGTAGTATCGGCGACAGACAGCGACGTGGGGGTCAACGCGCAGATCACATACAGCCTCAGCTCGGAGATATCCAACGAGGCAGTCACTCATCACGACCAAGAGTTCGTCATCAACCCTCAGACTGGAGCCATCACCACTAACAAGCTGTTGGATAGAGAGACTATGAGCGGTGAGTTTTTATTTAGTCATCATCATCATCATCAACATGGAACAATGGGACCAAATGGCCATAGGATACGGTAACCACTTACTACAGTTTGTGAATATGACTGAATAATATGTATGGGATGGTTACTCTTTCCTGCAAAACCCGCTGAACGGATCTGGCTGTGGTACAGAAAGAAAGAAACGTTTATTCGAAGGAATAGATTATAATATACGAGTACTAGAATAACATATGGCCTTTTATTGTACATGGAATAGGTTCCCATGGTAAACCGAATTTCACGAGGGTGAAACCGCGGGAAAAAATCTAGTATCCTAAATGCAAAAGGTAGGATAGGCGATGTGTGTTACTCAACACCAGAACCGCTGAACGGATCTGGATGAAATTGGGCTGAGATATATTAATAGCACATAGGCTTTTTATCCCTGGAACAGATTTTTGTGGGTCATTATTGTAGCGTAAGGAAAAATATCTCACGCGGATGGAGCCACTGGAAAAGTTAGAGTTGGAACAAATTAAATATTAAAATACATCTCCTATTTTTCTCAAGCTATCCAGTCTTTTCCCCTCATTCGTCTTAGGACAGATTCTGGTTTGGACAGATTCTGGTTACGACAGATTCTTGTTATGGCAGATTCTTGTTACGGCAGATATAGTACTGTCGAGCATAAAAAAATATTTTTAGAAATTCAGGGTTGGATGACCAAAGTAATAATGAAAGTATGAGGGAAATGAGCCTTCTTCGTAGGAAATCTACTTGGTTAATAATTAAAATAAATAAATCATAAATGATTTCCTTGTTGTCATTCTTGTTTATGATTCTTACGTAGTATTGTATTCTCTTTGGTTTATGATTTCCTTGTTGACGTTCTTGAGTGTGTCAAGACATTTTATTCTAATAAATAATAAAATATTTGGGTGTAACCGGGTGTAATACAAAATGGATTTGCCCGGTCCGAGTGGTGAACATGATTTGCAGATTATTAGTAGTAAAAAAGGAAAACGCGTTGTACTCCACGGTGGGTATCGTTATAACTTTGCCGTGAAGAACAAGAACGGAACAACCAATTGGAGGTGCCACAATAAGCTACAATGTAATACATCAATAACTTTGAATGCTGCCAATTATATTATTAAGGAATCCAAGCATACCTGTACTCCAGACATGGTAAGAAATAGTGTTGATGCGTTAATACACGGTTGCAAGAAAGAAGTTTGTGCCAATTTAGAACCGATCCCAAAAATATACGAAAATTATTTTAATACATGCAGTTTAAACGCGGAAGATATACCAGCATTCAATTCGAAAAAAGATTCGTTATATAATGTAAGGAAAAAATATCTGAATGTGAATAGAACGACATGTAAAAGCATTAAAGGTTTAAGATTACCCGACGGCTTAGTAAAAACTATTTTTCTGTATGATGATGGCGTACCTAACGATAAAATTTTATTTTTTGGTACTACGTTGGCGAAACAATATTTGAAGAAGTTGCGAAAGTACAGTGGAGATGGTACTTTTAAAATTGTCCCAAAACCGTTCTATCAGCTATTTACGCTACATGTTAACTTGTCTAACGAAGACGAAAATGTATATTTCGTACCTTTGGTGTATATATTGCTTCCTAATAAGACGGAAGATACATATGCAAGAATGTTTAGAGTACTGAAAAACCAGTTCTCACTGGAGATAACTAATTACAAGTGTGATTACGAATTGGCACAGATTCAAGCAGTAAAGCAAATTTACCCTGAAGCAAAGATAACAGGCTGCTTTTATCATTTTTTAAAAGCTGTTTGGAAAAATAGTAAATCAATTGGTTATACTAAAACAGTTGATGGCTCAAAAATAACACGACTGTACGTACAGCTTGCACTTTTACATCCACGTCTTATCCCTGAAGGTCATTTGGCTATTCACGCGATAGCTACAGAATGCGAGGAATGGTCAAAATTTGATAATTATTTTGTCAAACAGTGGATGAATCTAATTACAAGCGAGACTTTTAGCTGTTATGGTGAAAACGTAAGGACCACTAACTCGATTGAGGGGTGGCATCGAAGAGTAAATTCGAAATTTCCTCGCAAGCCAACTATTTATCATTTCATTCAATTGTTAAAAAAAGAAGCTACAGTGCAGGATAGAAATATAAAAAAATATGAAATGTCTTGCACAAGTAACAGGCGGACCATGAAAACTATTTTAAAAAATAAATGTATTAATGATAGAATAAAAAAAACGGAGACTAAAGAAATCAGTGTACTAGAATGTCTTCAACGTTTGGCAACCCTAAAAAAATAAGTGGCTAACCAGTCAGTGTTGTTGTTGTGGGTTTTTAGTTTGAATTGTTTTTTTTTAATATGGTATTACAAGGTTTTCAGTTCTAATTTTTTAAATATAGCAATACATAAATTGTGTGGTTTTCACTTTTGTTGGCTATGTTACTTCTGCCGTAACAAGAATCTGCCGTAACAAGAATCTGTCGAAACCAGAATCTGTCCAAACCAGAATCTGTCCTAAGACGAATGATCCCAGTGTGTTTATTATTGTACGTCGAAGAGTTTACTTTTAAGTTTCTTCAAAGAATCCTGAAAAATACAACCCGTGAGGAAAACATTCGTTCGTATTCACGATGTTACAGTTTTATATCCATTCGTCTCTGTCGGGAGCCAGCGGCGTGGTAAACATGTGTTGTCGTATGAATATCGGAATATATCGCAAATAAAGTTTATAGCTTCCTTTAGTGATTTTATATGGAGAATATTCTTTGAACTTTAAAAGAATTGAAGAATATGAAATGCGGAAATAACGAGGGCTGTAATCCATAAGTGACATTTCATAATGCATTAACAAGAACAGTTCAGAATGTTCTCGAATTTAGAATTAGAATTCACCGCGATGAATATTCGAAGCGAAGCAATGAACGGATCGCAAAGAAACGAAGAAATAGAATAATTATCACACAGTAGGTACGAGTATAGTTCTCATGAAAAAGTTAGGTTAGATGAACAGGATACGAAAGGCACAGAGGGTCTGCGCACATTGGGTGAGGGGTATGACCAGCAGTGGATTGCAATAGCCTGATTTAGGAAATGTTTAAAAAAATCATGTTTTAATAGTGCAACACATTTTTTTATATCGATCACTTAAATATGACTTCACCTCGCCTGATGGTAAGCTAAATGTGGAGTCTCAGGATTGGGGGTCATCATTACATACGTCGATAGTGTTATAAAATCAGCTTGATGGACTCATCAAATGCTTCAAGGACTCGGGACTATAGGAGGAAGGACATACATGCATACATATATTCTTTACGGTTTTTTTTTCTTTTCTTATCTTAGGATACCTTCTGACTGTAACGGCTCGCGACGGCGGAGTACCGTCTCTCTCAGACACAACCGATGTGGAGATATCCGTAGTGGATGTGAACGACAACGCGCCGGTGTTCAAACAACAACTGTATACAGCCAATATTGTAGAAGACGCTTTAGTTGGTAAGTTTATAGATCCTACTTTTCTACTTACAGAAACCTTAGATTCCACCTCCTCGGAGCTGCTGCTCATCAGTAGCGTAGTAGTAGGATGTGGAATCTAAGGTTTGTGGGCATGTGGGATCCTAGTTAACTAGCTTTCTAGCCTCAGCATGGCGTCCGTAGACATAATCTCTTCTACCAATGAAATCGCAGAAAAAGCAGAGACGTTTAGGTGGCGGTTAGGTGATGTTTTTGATCACCTGACTACTTTTTCTGTGATTACATTTTTCGATATGCCTATTCCATGCTGACGTTGTAGGTGACTGAGGTGTACCTTAAGCCGGTTATGGCGAAATGCCTTATCGTACATCTTACGAAGCGAAAGGAGTATGCCAAGATTGTAGCAAGTGGAAAGATGTTGTCTCTGCCTACCCCAATGGGAAAAAGGCGTGATTTATATGTATGTATGTATGTATGTACATCTTACGAAAATTGAGCCGGATCTCGCTTAAAGTCAAGTTCATAGATCCTTAAAAAAATACTATCGTTACAATTCGCAAGTTCGATTCTTTTTCAGTGCAAATATCTATCTATCTATATGAATATGCATATTTGCATTGATCTGAGTGTTTGTATAAGTAATACAATATGACATATATTCTAAAACCAATACCCAATCCAGCTTGTAGGTAGTTGAGCTATGTTTACTTCGGGTGCAAATAGCTCTGTATAAAATCTAGAATTTATATCATTCATCCTAGAATCAAAATTACGAAATATTTTCATTCAACAGGTACATCAGTCACTCAAGTAAGCGCGACGGACGCCGATGTCGGCCTCAACGGTCGAGTGCACTACGAGTTAGACCCCAAGGACCGCGAAGAGGGCTCGTTCGTGGTAGACCCCGCGTCGGGGGTCATCAGGACTAACAAGGCATTGGACAGGGAGTCGGTTGCTACGTATGACTTGAAGGCACTCGCGATTGATGGCGGTACTCCGCCACTGAGTTCTACTGTAAGTAGTGTAAATAACCGTCATTATTTAAATTCATTTTGAGCGCTATTTAGTCACTGTTTCGAAGTGGAATCCTGGTGACTAGTAACACAGGTAAACCAGTAACATCTCAAGGTCCTGGGTTCGAATCCTACCCATTACACTACCGACGCGACATGAACCCATTTTTAACACAAGCATTTTAATTTCATTACGGGAATTACGGTTAATAATATTTAAAAAAAATATTAACTACGTAGGTGACAGACAAGCATACGGCCTGATGGGAACGATCTCCGTGGCCTATGGACGTGTGCCACTAAGGGTATCACACACGCGCTGCCTACCCTGAAGGGAAGGGGGTAGGGCTAGGAAGGGTTGGGGAGAGGAGGGGTACAGTGAGCTCTGGCTACCCTACTTACCGGTGGCAACACAACACGATGGTTATTATGGCCGCGGTCTTCTGTAGGGCAGAGGTACTACCCTAGTTTATTTTGAAACTTTCCATGAAATTTCAAAATTAATTTACAAAAAATCGTCAGTCTATTGAGCTATGTATTCAAGATATTAATAACTCCAGGTAATAGTCCACATCAAAGTAGAAGACATCAACGACTCGCCGCCGGTGTTCGAGAGCGATTGCCTCACCTTCTACATCTCGGAGAACAGCCCTATCGGCACTACTGTAGGGGAGATATACGCGCACGACCCCGATGAAGGACCCCACGCGGTCGTCCACTACTCCATAAAAGGTAAGGATGTTGATCAAACGCGGATCCAGAGGGGGTCTATGGGATCATGAGACCCCTGGGCTGGTCGTTTAATTAGAAAAAATAAGTAATCGGATTTAAGTGTATCCTTATTAAACCTTGACTGAAGACCCCCTGACTTGAAATCTGAATCCACCCTTGCTGCTGTTTCTTGTATCCGATGTTTTAATGAAACAAAAGAATGACAATAGTTGATTCATACAATTTATACAGAAAGCTACCTGATTCCTAGGGCTACTGTTGAAAACCTACGCTGATTTTTAGGCTGTACAAACTGTTATATAATGTTTAGTTGTCTATGATAAGTATAACTATGTGTGTATTTTATAAATGTATATCTTTCTTTCTTTTAATTAAAAGTCACAGTCAGACGAACTTCTTAGGGATGTGTTGCAAAGTTAACATTTTCCATGTTTTAAGAACTAACGTGATCAATGGTATTTTTGTGGTTGACTGTACTTTCCAAACTGTATGCATCCTTATGTAACGGTAGCCACTTACCATTCGTTCTAGGTTATGAAATGCAGATTGCTATCAACACACTCACTAGAAATAACCCCACTATTTTTATACCACTTAGGTGGCAGACAAGCTACTATACTTCAGATCTTTAAAATACCCCTTACTTCCAGGTGGAGACGACTCCAACAGCTTTTCCCTCGAAACTCGTCAAGGCTCAGACAAAGCTGAACTAGTGAGCATGGTAGACCTCGATTACGAGAGTCCCCGAAAGAAATACGAGCTGATCATCCGAGCAGCCAGTCCACCGCTATGGAATGACGTCAGAGTGGAGATCATGGTGACTGACGTGAACGACAACGCGCCCATGATGAAGGACTTTCAGATCATCTTCAATAATTATAAGGACTGTTTCCCTGTGGGGCCGTTTGGGAGAGTGCCGGCGTATGATGCTGATGTCACTGACAAAGTAAGGAATATTTTTATTTTTTTATTTTTAGGTTAACTACCTTTTTTCGGTGTGGAAATCCCCACGGATATATGAGCCAGTGCGGCGGTTTTGTCAGACTTGAATTGATTGAAACCGTCGCGTGCCGTCTTGGGTTTCGAGCGCTGGGGTGTAAGGTGAACCAAATTTTTTCCTCCTTGCACCCCGGCGGCTATGTTTTAGGAAGGGTTTTTAAACCATCTTTTTGTACTATTTCTAAACTATATTAATTTTGAATTTTAAAAAGCTATACAAGCTTTGCGTCCTGGCTTCTGCCCGGTGCAAATATACCACTTTACCCGTGGAATTCCTAAAAAAAATATTTTTTTCAAACCATCTTTGTCTTGACAGTAACATTTACAGAAAAAAAGTTTTATTGGGTGGGTGGTACGGAAGCTATACGCGTACATACCTACTCGTATAGTCAACGTAAAAAGTAGATAATCATTTTCAGATTTAAAAAAACGTTTTAACTTCATAGTAGGTACCTACTTTATATTATTCAATGAAAAGACTCTTTAACTTAAGAGCGTGATTCATCGTAGACCACATCGTCACTTACCATCAGGTGAGATTGAGGTCAAACGTAAGCCTATCATGAATTAAAAAAAAAAAAAAAAAAACTACTTCTTCTACTTGAGTTCTATGGTCATGGCACAATTCATTTAATTTTTAGGTTCGAAATCTGTACAATTATCATTTACTTTTACCGCTGACTGTACGTGCATAACTTTTGCGATTCATTTTTATATGCGTAGCTATATAAGATGTATTTTATTCAACAGTTACAATACCGCATCCTGTCGGGCAACAATGCCAACTTAGTACTCCTGAATGAAACGTCGGGAGAGATGACTCTATCGCCGCAGCTCAACACCAATGTACCCAAACTAGCCACCATGGAGATATCTGTTTCAGGTAACCATTATATTACTCCGATTACTCCTTAAATTGCTTGGTGTTGCACACGTCCATAGGCCGCTTTCCATTAGGTGGGCCGTGTGCTTGTCTGTCATCTAAATGGTATACAAAAAGAAAAATATACTACGTAGCTGGCAGACAAGCACACGGCCCACCTGATGGGAAGCGGTCACCATGGCCTATGGACGTGTGCAACACTAAGGGTGACACTCACGCGCTGCCTACCCTGAAGGGAAGTGGGAGGGCTAGGAAGAGTTGGGGAGGCTAGGAAGGGGTGGGGTGAGGAGGGATACAGTGAGCTCTGGCTAACCTACTTACCGGCAGGAACACAACACGATGGTTATTATGGCCGCGGTGTTCGGTAGGGCGGAGGTACTCCCAGTCAGACAACTCATTTTGGACGGGAGATACCGTCGTGTCCTACCTCCTCTAACTAAAAATACTTCCCTTTGTGCCTCGAAGAGCACGTTAAGCCATCAGTCCCGATTGCAAACATCTATGCCGGTCGTTAAGGGTAGTTGGACCCCTTAAAAGTTCGACAACTGATCCAAATACAGAACTTCGATATCGCCAATAGGATCTCAGATGGCTGTAGCTTGACGGCAAATAACGAAGTAGGCCGAATGATACTGCTACATTACATTAATTTGTATTTCCACCAACAGATGGCGTAAACGAAGTGAAAGCGATGATGCAGCTCTCCGTCCGACTGATCACCGAAGAGATGTTGTTCAACTCCATCACCGTGAGACTGAACGACATGACTGCAGAGCATTTCCTATCACCACTGTTCGGGTTCTTCGTAGACGGACTAGCGGCTATCATACCTTGTCCGAAAGAGAATATTTACGTGTTCAGTGTACAGGTATGACATTATAACATACATAAACTCACGCCTATATCGGCTATATCCTCGAAGGGGTAGGCAGAGGTGCTAGCACCCACATTTCGCCAGTTTATGTTTAGGTCCCAATGTAATAGGTGGCGAGGCTATTGCCATTAACCGGGCACTTATAAACCTGCGATAAATACACATTTAACTTCGACATATGACATTATATGCTTTAAATATTTGCATTTATGGTTTAGATTAGTTTGAAGGTGATTGTAGTAGCCTTTACTAAGTAGAGCAGTTTAAGTTATGGTCATTAAACTGCTCTACCAAGCGCTTTTAAAGAGAGATAACCGAAGGTTTAGTAGGAGGATCGAATATTTGAATCGAGATAACATCGCTGATTTATTTTCTGAACTCCTCCCCCCTATCCATTTATCACCCCCATCCCCACCCCACGTACATCTAATTATTCTCGTAGCCACATCCGTAGGTACTAACTTATGGTTTTCTCTACAGGACGATACGGACGTGACGGGTAATATCCTGAACGTATCATTCTCCGCCCGGCGGCCTGAGCCGGAATTAGGCGCAGGCGCAGCACCGCACTATTCGCCCACGCATCTACGTGAACGAGTGTACCTTCACCGCGCCACGTTAGCTAGGCTGGCCACTGTACAGGTACGTGGAGTACAACACTCGAGTTGCGTAAAAAAAAACGAAATTGAAAAACAAACACCTTAACAGTAAATTTTCAGTTTTATATCTAACTCCCCACTTATCACGTCGCTATCGCAATGAATTCTCTTCCTTTTTTAAATTCTGTCTTATTTTTGAAAAGTACTATTGGTGATTTTCTGAGGTATAAAAGTAATATTGACCAAAAAGGGTTCTAAAACTGACGGATATTGGTACAGGTCCTACCATTCGACGACAACATCTGCGTACACGAGCCTTGCCTGAACTACGAGGAGTGCCTCACAGTGCTGAAGTTTGGCAACGCTTCTGGATTCATCAATAGTGACTCCGTGCTCTTCCGACCTATATATCCTGTCACCTCCTTTACTTGTCAGTGTCCTCATGGGTTTACAGGTAAGAAATGTTAAACCGCATTAAGAAACAGTTGTTAACTAACATAGGTTAAGTATTTTTATAACTAACAAAATGAGTCGTTGTTACTTAATTAAATAAATAAATTATTATTATTATAATTTTATAAAATACTAATATAATTTTAAGCTCCCAATTATTGTTTGACAAATTTTATTTACCTATTATTTACAATTTTTAGCACATTTTTCTTGTTTTATCTAAGCATGTTTATCCACATTCTAGAACTCATAATACAAACTAGTTATGCTATGCTTGCTTTGGGCCTAGATAGGGCCATGTAAAAAAAAATAGGACATCCTCAAGGACAGAAGCACATAGCGGGCTGTTGTCTCTGCCTATCCCAGAGGGAAAAAGCATATTTTTGTACCTATGTTTCATTTTTTTAATTTCTTACATGTGTTACCAGGTTCTCGAGAACACTACATGTGCGATACAGAAGTTGACCTGTGTTACTCGTCGCCCTGCGTCAACAATGGGACTTGTATCCGCCGCGAGGGAGGCTACAGTTGCGTCTGTCCAGCTGAATATACAGGTAATTGTTATATTCCGTGTTTGTTTGTTCAATTCTATAGTTGTATAGCTTATAAGGGGTACTTTCACGTTACTAAAAGGTCGATAACGCTGAGATTTTCAGTTTTTACGGGTTTAGTTCCACGTAGAACTAACATGTTGCATTCCGTTTAAAAAAGATATTAACAATGAACTTGATGTGAAATGTAGGACAATGTAAAAAGATGTAGAATGAAAGAAGAAGAAGAAGGAACCACGACCCACAGGAACCCAATCCCCTAGGATGAAAAGTAGCCTATGTGTTATTCCAGAGACCATAATCTATCTCTGTGCCGAATTTCGTCATCAAAAAAAGAGTAACAAATATCCATGCATCCATACCGCCATACCAACAAACTTTCGCGTTTATAATATTAACAAGACTAATCGATCTATTATTGCTGTATTAAGCTTATTACTTCTTATCTTCTTATCTTGTCTTATCTTATCTTATCAGTTCTTTTTTCTTTTCTTTTTTATCTTTTATCTTTTTTTATCTTGTTATTTTTTTTTTTTTTTTTTTTTTTTTTATTGTTTTCTTGTTGTTGTTATCTTATTGTTATCTTAACAGGTGTGAACTGCGAAACTCAGCTAACATCAGCTACTTGCTCCATGTCATCAGCTGTTTGTCGCAGTGGCTCTCAATGTATCTCATCCCGTGAGGGAGGGCTGCTGTGCCAACCTTGTGCGTTGGACGCGGAACATACGACCGCGTTATGTGAATTGAGAGCTAGGAGCTTTCCCGTCTCGTCTTTCTTAACATTTCCTGGACTGAAGAGGAGGAACAGACTGCATTTGAAGCTAAAGTAAGTACATTTTGACGTGAATATGTCTTCGAAGTTATTCCCGTCTGAGAGCAATTAAATTGGTACGACATGTACGGTGTGTTCCTGAGAAGCCTCACCCAATTTGTATCGTAAAATTGGATGAGACAAGTTCTCTTCCACTATTCCTTTGCTTACTCTTACTGGCAATAAGGTTTAAACCATAAAAAATCTCTATTCAAATACCATCACAAATACTCGTAAACCATTTTTCGACCAATTTTTTTGCACCGATTGAGCCGAAATTTTCATACATGTTCAATTTTGATATATTGAATAAAAGCTTGAAGAAGGTTTCTTTTATTAATTACTGCATAAAATATCCATAATGCGAATTAATGAAGTTTTTATTTCCTATAGGTTCTCAACAATAACTCCAAACGGATTGCTGCTGTACAACGGACGGTACAACGAACGACACGACTTCCTCGCTCTTGAGACCATCAGCAGCGGCGCAGGGAGACTATTGGGACCTGGCCTGAGGTTTAGCTTCGGTCTCGGAGGGACAAAGGTCGATGTCACTGTCGCTGGGAATGTAGCTGACGGAAACTGGCACACTGTCGAAATAGAGTACTATAATCGGGTGAGTAATTTTGAAAAAAAAAATGTTTTACAAAAATAGAACCGACTTCCATTGTGTGAAATGACCTAAAATGTTTATTATTTATTTTTATTATAGACATGCTTTTATTTTTATTCACAGACGGCTACACTAATTCTGGATGATTGTGACAAAGCGTTGTCATTGGCGGGTGCAGCGGAGTTCAGCGACAAGTACGCATGCGCCAATTATAGCACGAAGGTTCTTCCGCCACGCTGTGATATACCTACGGAAACTTGTCATAGGTAATTTACTAACTCATATTACGCTACTTTCAAATTTGGGTAGGCAGATAACTGCTTTCGCGATTTATTTGGTGTTTTTTTTTCATATTTACACTGATCCCAACGTTTCGGTTAACTCGTTTCGGAAACAGTGTAAAAACTAAAATAATATCAAATAAAATATTGCGATATATTATTTATAGAGTCCGTTGCAATTAGTGGAGATCTCAATTACTCATTGCGTAATCTTCCGATTTTTAAAACATTATTCTTTACAGATTCCTGGACCTAACAGGCCCTCTACAAATCGGCGGCCTCCCAAACATCCCAAGCAGCTTTCAAGTGAAGAACAAAGACTTCATCGGTTGCATAACAGACCTACACATTGACCACAAGTTCATTGACCTGAACTCTTACGTGTCGGACAATGGGACTTTAGCTGGGTGTCCCGAGAAACGGTCCCGGTGTAGTTCGGCCCCTTGTTATAATGGAGCCGAGTGTAGGGATCTTTGGGACACTTATCTATGTGACTGTACTGAAGGGTATACTGGAAAAGACTGCGCTAATTGTGAGTATATGTTTACTGTTCTTGATAGTAGTATAATATCATTTACTATACATACTCTACTATACATTATGCAGGGTGAATTTTTCAACTGGGCGTGGATAATAATCCAAAACTATGAGAGATAAAATAAAATAAAAAAATCTTTTGTATTTGCTTATAACCTGTGTACGTTTTGTGTTCATGAATAAAGTTAGTTTTCTTTCTTTCTTTCGAAAAATGCTCGAAGAAGTCTCTGGCCCAATTTTGATGAAAACTAAAATTGCATTATTGGGTTTAAGAAAAAATCAAAAGTTCTGGCCAGGCATCAAACCCATTGTTTTTGAAAAAAAAACTCACCTGTATTACTGCACCATGCGATAATGCCGCTAATTAAGAGAAGTAAAAACATACAAAAAAACTTAAGGAAAGATCTCATTTTTATTCAATCGTCATCATAATTCCCGATTGCATCCAAGCCTTTCACATCGGATGTAACCTCCGTTAGCTCCTTTTGATTAACATTATACGACTTTTATAGAAACGACTGCCATTTTTTTTTTTATTCAGGATAGGCTTACGTTTGATGACTATCTCACCTGATCCCAAAAGGACAGCCTCGTCTATCAACCAACAAGTGTGCCGGTTTGCATGTGAGGTTGCAAGTCAATCTGAAAGTAATATACTTAATCTTTTTCCATAGCAACGTCTCCGCCATGGCGGTTCAGCGGGGATGGTATGCTTTCATTCAATCCTCTACTCCGGCCCATACAGCTGCCCTGGCTTAACGCATTTTCTCTACGAACAAGGGCCCAGGAAGCCTTCATCATGTCGATACAAGTTGGACAGAACAGCACCATATTAATTACCGTAAGTTCGGTTTTTATTATCTTAGAATTTCTATACATTTTGATATTCAGTATTAAAACGAAGTGTAAACCCGTATAGAAACGTGGAATCTATCGATATCATAAAATTTATAGTTTATTGTTTCCTTGTCTGCCACTTTAAAAATCAGACGTAGCTGAGTTGTTAACTAAAAGTGATAAAAATAATAAGTTAAGCTGCATCGCATTTGTACTCATTGTAACTTACTAACCATTGTAACTTGTACAAAACATTGGAACTTGGTAACCTCGCTTGGTTAGCTTTGGCGTCAACCAATCTCAATTTTATGCAAAAATTTAATACCTTACTAACCATATAACTTACTAACTTACCATATATATGTTAGTAAGATAAATTATTCCATAATATAAATTCCATACCATCCTTTACAGCTAAAATCTGGGAACCTCCACTACGCTTACAACGGAGAATCCATGTATCTTCCAACAACGACGTTGTCCGATGGTGATTGGCACAGAATTGAGATCAAATGGCTCGGTACAGACATCTCAGTGAGTGTCGACTACGGCCTTAGGACCTCACTGTTACCCATGTTGGCCAATAAGATACAAGGCCAGTATATTGGCAAGATCTTGATTGGAGGGCCGGACACCACGGCGGGGTTGCTAGCGTCTGAAGTTGGCTTCTTTGAAGGATGTATTCAGGTATGTTTTGCTTGATTTTGTTTATGTTTAGATTCTTCAATTAGAGCATCAGAAGGTTCTTCTTAGAGGGTCTGTAGCGCGAGCGACGTCCATAGGCGACGGTGACCGCTTCCCATCAGGTGGGTCGTGTTCTTGTCTGCAACTTAAGTAGTATAAAAAATAAATAACAAAATACCGGTATGTATTTTAATCGAGCAGTGTATTGCCATGTCCGTATACCTACGTTTAATCTTGCAACACCCACGACTTTCGTGACGTAGGGGTAGTATATTTAACTGCTAAGTCTGAGGTCATGGGTTCGATTCCCGTTCAGTTCGAATATAATATATTTGGTCTGTTTGTATCAAGTCTAGGTGTTTTTTTTCTATAATAATGTGTTTTTATTATTTTTATTTTTAATCTGTCATCTTATGTGCAGGATGTAAGAGTGGGCACTGCACAATCCCTACTCAACCGACCAACAGTGAGAGAGAACGTTCGAGATGGGTGTCAGTCTCGGGCTGATTGTATGCTGTCCATCTGTCCACCATACGTAAGTATATTTACAATCTTAAATTTTATATATCTTTCATGTAAACACGTAATCATGTCGTAAAACGTGGTCAGGGTTCGAGATTAGTAAGTAAAGTAATGTAGATGGACCATTTTACTGAACGAAAACTAATTTTTGATTTAAAAAAATGTTAAACTGCTCTCAAAGATTTTCAAAAATTCGCTTGCAACAATCGGTGATGAAATACACTTCAGATACTTTTATGGCATCATTCGATAAGGTCAATCATATGGATAAAATTTCTCTAGTAAACATGGTAAATTAAACAAAGAGAAATCCATGAAATCTAAACTTTTAAATTTAAAGGGACAGATTACACACACGCATAGCACCTCCGCTTTCCTTACCCAGTCTATCCCAAAGAAAATCTACGCGTTGTGTCTTTGGTTACAAAGAAACCGTACTGATGGCTTGTTTATTTCAGAGCTCCTGCGTAACTTCGTGGGACAACACAGAGTGTACTTGTGAGCGAGGTCGTGTGGGTCCCCAGTGTATACAAGCTTGTGATCTACACCCGTGTGGGGGACACGCCACGTGTATTCACGACGACTCCGATAGAGGGTACCGGTGTAATTGTGATGATGGATATATGCTTACTGGTGAGTACTTCCTAAACTTTATTTTTGGATTAACTTCCCCCTCCCCTCCCTCTCCCAAACGGGAGTGATTATGTTGAATTTGAACTAATGCTGTCTCGGGTCTCAATTACCCAGGTGTCAGGATACTAAATAAGGCATTTCCGTCACACGTTATCTGAACTGACTGAACTTGGACCATCTACGGGAACATCGCTTCTAGGGTAACAGGCGGTCGTCCTGTCACCTCACTCCTATACTCGGGGAATCAGCTAAGGGTGTGTGAATACAGTTTATGCAGTGTATACAGTAGGTACACCAGTGTATTACATTGTGTACACCTCTATACTCACGGAGCACAATAACCAGTGGAGAGAGTATGGGCATGTTTTTGTTCTAAATCAAAGTCACCAATTCGCGGCGGGGAGAGAATGCGTTTCGCCCTCTGTGATTGGGTGACGAATTGTCAAAAAAATGACAACTCAATAGCTAGGGATTCCAAACAAGTAATTAAAAAAGTATCGATATTGATAAAATTGTGGTTATTGTGCTCCGTGTCTATACTATACACTATTGTACGTACTGTGTATTGTACATACCATGGAGCTATCATGGTACATACAGTGTATTGTATTGTCCTGTACACCGAATTGGGAGCCGAAGATATTAGTGGGGCTGCAAAATATTATACGTCATCAGTTTACCAAGATATATATTTTTGTTGCAGCGTCCGGCTGTGTAGAAGCTGTATCTCAGGAGTGTCCAGGCGGCTGGTGGGGGGGAGCCGGTGGCGCGTGCGGGCCTTGCGACTGTGACGCTACGAGGGGATATCACCCTCACTGTCACGCAAGCACCGGCAAATGTCATTGCAAGGTAATATCTATACTACTAAGGTGGCAAATAATAGATTAATTTTTATTGATTGATTCAAATTGTCTTCTATGCAATGTAATAGTAATATTTCTGGTAACCTTGAATCCTTCAGATAGGTTGAGGCAGCTCAGTTGGCAGAATATTCTCCCTAGAAAGCAACTGTTGTAACTTCAAATCTCATGAACCTGGCCTATTTCTGATTCTGATACCTAACTTAATAACATTTTTTTAAATTTCATATTTAATAATTAAATTGTAATATTTGTAATTGCATTATGATACTAGTTTGTTATCTTTAGGTTACGGTACTATCGAATTAGGGTCTCCTATGAGGATAGTGTCAGTATTTTTGAAATATATAAGTAAATAAATAAATGAATGAATGAATGAATGAATGAATGAATGAATGAATGAATGAATGAATGAATGAATGAATGAATGAATGAATGAATGAATGAATGAATGAATTAATTAATTAATTAATTAATAAAAAATAAAAGAAATTGTTAACTTAATCAGGAGAACCACTACAAGCCCCCGGGTTCGTCCGCGTGTCTCCCATGCCAGTGCTACGCGGCAGGGTCTCTGAACAGTTCGTGCGAGGCATCCTCGGGCCAATGCCATTGTAGGGATGGCGTGATCGGCCGCGCCTGCGACTCCTGTGCCAATTTATATGCTGAAGTAGCTCCTAATACTGGCTGTGAAGGTATGTGACGTTTCTAATCTTTATTATTGACTAGCTGTGCACCGCGGCTTCATCCGTGGCATACATCGCACCATTATCTCACACATAATTTATTAGTTCTACCATAAAATAAAGTGATGTTTTTTTTTCGATTTATTGACATAGGTATATGATTACTGATCCACTGTCTTGGGTAGTAGCGTGATGATATGTATTTATTTATGTACTTAATTTGAAATTTTTTTCCCGACACTAAAAATTGTACAAAGGCAAACTTAAAGCCTGCTATTATAACCTTAACCTTCTTCGATAAATGGACTATCCAAAACAAAAATAAATTTTCAACCGGTTGTTCCTGAGATTAGCGCATGCAACCAAACAAATAAACTCTTCAACTTTATAATCTTAAAAAGTTATCATATTGAATGACTTAGAACTTATGCTTTACTATGTTTTTTTACTATGTTTTTCCCTAGTTGTCTACGATGGCTGCCCAAGATCCTTCTCCCACGGCGTCTGGTGGCCGCGGACTAAGTTCGGTGTTGAAGCCGTTACGGAATGCCCTGCAGGTATGTATATGCTACAATATATCCCTTTGTCCTCTACATAACCCAGTAATAAGGGAGCTACTACGATATTTGCGTCACCTGTATTTTGAATGTGTTCATTATGTATCATAATTATTTGTCCCCTGTAGGAACCAGCGGTAAAGGAACTCGGATGTGTGACGAGACTCAAATCGTGCCGTGGCAGGAGCCAGACATGTTCAACTGTACCACGTCTACTTTCTACCAGCTCAGGAAACAGGTACCAAAATGACACATTTTTTATTAAATTACGAAAATATGAACATTTACGATTTTTGCAAAATTATTATCACCTTAGTGTTTTTCCCGGATACAACATCGGAACTCAAGTTCCACTTACTCCTTTTTTCCTTTTGATTTGGCTTTTATGAGAGCGCCTGCTTTCGTCTCCGATAGGAAAACCTGCGTCACAGCCTCATCTGTTAATCAGTAGGTGTAACATGGGTGTTCCGAAGATTTTGAAGAGGTCCCATAGACACCACGGGGAGAGTAGAGCCTTTATGAAGTAGCCAAAGTAGCCAAAAAACCCTTTTACAGCCTTCCTACTCATACCAACTTCAAGCCACTTTTTATTTTTTTCGTGTGTAAATTCCCCCGCAGCTAGCGAGCCAGTTTTGTTGGACTTAAACCGACTAAAACCGCACGCCTTCTCTGGTCTTCTATCACCGGGAGTAAAGTGACACAAAAGTCATTTTCCTGGCACTCTTGACTACCTTCAAGCCTAAACACTAGTCATCATTTCACAGCTAAGCAAAATCGAATCAGGCGAGCTCTCTGTAAACACCTTCGTGGGAGTTCGGTTAGCGGCGGATGTGACGTCAGCGTGCAGTAACACTCCTCATTTATTTGGAGCGGATATCCTCATCGCTGAGGGGATACTGCTAGAGTTACTCAACTATGAGCTGAAGCAAGCTGGGCTGAACCTCACTCATAGTCAGGACAAGGATTATGTACGGGTAAGTGAATGATAGACGAAGGAACTGGTTTTGATAGCAACGGGTTCAAATCTCATCTTGTGCATTTTTAATCAATAGTGCAGTCACTCTCAAGAGGTGGGTTAGCAAAAAAACATGCAGATAAAGTATGATCCTAAATTGCCAACATTACATTCATAAGTTTTTTTTGTGACCTTAAATAAATAAAGATATTTGATTAGGGCTGTTTTTGAACGAACTATTGTAATGATATACTAAAAATAAGACTGTTATATGTTCAGTAAGCAACAAAGTCACTGAACATTAACAAAACGAACAATATTTACATTGGCTCTGTGAATTGTAATTTTAAGCTACTTTTCTAACTGACTGTACCTATATCTTTTGTTTTAGAACTTAATAAAATCAGCAAACATGATCCTAGACGTCCAATACGCGAAGGTATGGCGTCGTATCCGAGAACTGACCGGCCAGGGCACTGAACTGCTTGTGCAGAGGTTCGACAAGTACATCGCGGTACTGGCGGAGAGCCAACACGACACCTATACCAGCCCCTTCGAAATCATCACTAGCGATTTAGGTACGTACTAAAAACGAGACTTCTGAGGTTGAGGTCACAGGTTTGATGCCCGGGTTGGGTAAAGGATTTTTTGTTATGGAAGTATCTGTGTATTCTTATGTAGGAGGGTCTTTGAGGTTTAAGCCAACCTCCCCTGCCAGTTGGTGTACCTACATGGGGATTCAGATGGTAGTTGCTCCCATCAGGTGCGCCGTGTGCTTGTCTGCCACCCTTGTGGTATAAAAAAAATATATATAAATTGATATAAATTTCTGTATATTTTTCGACAATATCACAATTTTATCATTATCACTTTTGTTTCAGTAATCGGCGTAGACATCGTCACAGCAGAATCAATATACGGATTCGAACCCACACAACTGAATCGATACAACCAAGACACATACACGACCGAACGAGTTGTCCTACCAGACACATCCACTTTCATACATTCACCCATACAAGTACCTGTGTTCTTCGCAAACGGCAAAGTCAACAAGCACAAAAAACCGTCAAGCCCGACCGTTTCGTTTCCTAAATACAATAATTACGTGAAAAATAAGAATAAATTTGATAAGTACACAAGAGTGTTGCTTCCGTTGGATCTGCTTGGAATTACTAACAGTAATATACAAGGTAAGTTAATATTTTATTCACCAAATATTAAAAAAAAAAACAATCCTCCATAGCTATCGCTTATTTGCCAGAGTGTACATATATAACATAAACTCACGCCTATATCCCCGAAGGGGTAGGTAGGGTAGGCCAGAGTGCAATACAAATGAAATAAAACTTTTAATTGAATAATAAAAATTAGTGTACCTAACTCTATTTTTTATCCTTTGCAAATGGCGTTTAAATGATCCATAGAGATTTTTCACTGGTATTATAATAGTTAACAGGATATTTACCATGTTTGTTTGTTTTATTAATCACGGATGTACTGCAGGAACAGCGCTGAAATATCGGATACTCAATTAACGCCACTTTTACTCGATTGATATCCCTACTTTAATTTTACCAACCATTCACATACTAAAACGAAACAAAACTTCCAGAAAACTTAGAGCTCAACTACGAATCCCGCGCAGTATTTTCATACCTGCAATACTCGCGCAACACATCCCAACTGATGCCGCTACGCATGGACGAGTCAGTCAGCCAGCGGTGGGGGGTGAACATCACGGTGGGCTCGCCCGTCATACAACTGGCGCTCTTCGTGCCGGAGTATGTATGGGTGAAGGAGGCCAGCGATGCTACCGATGATAGCTCGTCAGAGAATAACACAGAGGATGTTGAAGGTTAGTTAGGACCATAAACTTATAAAATGTATGGACGGAACACGCTTGACTACAACTGACGACACTAGAGTCGGCCCATTTGCTTATCATGTGCAAGTCGGCACGCATACCTACACTATTACACACTAGTCAACCACTACGCGGCAAATGTCATTCGATTCAGTCAGTTTGAGTAGCAGAATCAAAATACAGCATATATTTTGATTTTGTAGGTTTGCAGAATTTGCAGATTTGCTGATTTTGGAGGTTAAAAATATGCGTACATATACCAGCATTTTTGACCATTTGATTCCAAACTTTATAATTTTTTCGATATATTCGAAAATTGATCGAATCAATTACGTGCATATTAGAACTCTGCCCATCAGTTGTAGTTACACAAGTGTGAATGTATGTGCATAAACTGTTGTAAAAGCTTATTCATTCATTTATCAAAAACGTGAAATTAAAATATTTTTTAACAACCCCATAGTACACTAAAACCTATTAAATATATTTGGAATGATCAACAGGTATCGTATACGCTAACAAAGGCAATCACCAGTCCCACCAAACCGACCACCTAAACCCAGTTCCACCACAAAACACCTGGACATCCGAAGACTCACAGAACCAAGACAACCACGGCCCAATACTAATACAACCAGCTTTTAAGAAACAAGACAAATCCTTCACAAGCGAAAATTTACTAGAAAACGAGTCTTTATATGTAGCTGATAAACTCGAAAGTGATGAACCGAAAGTGATGGCGTTGATCAGTGAAAGTGGAAATATGACCAAGGATGGTGTGAAGAAGAAATTGATGTATAAATCTCTTAGTGGAATAAGGCTTAAGAGACCGATTAGGCTGCAGATGTGGTTGGATATTGATAGAGAAACGTTTGGGTCTAGGACTAATCCGCAATGCGTTCACTGGTCTACTTTGAGAGGGTAAGTGTAGCAAACAATTAATCTAATTAGATGCGATTCGGCGTTAAATATACTTATAATAAGTTTGCCCATGAATTCTAAAACTTTTGGCATAAGGCCCCAACGTCGTCATAACACGTCCAGACCGCTTCCCATCAGGTGGGCGGTGTGCTTGTCTGCCACCTACGTAGTATAAAAAAAATATTTAGAGATGAAATTCTGCTATACTACATGTTCAGGTAGCTCATTGGCAGATTATTCCACATAGAAAAGAACTGTCAAGTGTTTTTAAGTCCCGTTCCGAGTATTTACTTACCTCGATTTTTGTCGAGAGATCAAGTCCCGTCCTGGATGTTTACTTTTTCGAGCTAAATCTATAGGAAAAGCTAGCATATTAATTGCTTCCAAATTTCATTAAAGTTATAATAAGGCGTTAAGCAGAAGAAGGCGTGGGGCGGTCGAAATGACCGCGACGCACTCTTATTATTACTAACATTAGATCGCATTTAGCCCGCGTATGTCTGACAAGCGACATGAGCTATTGCGCGGACAAATGCAACCTTATAATCGTTCAAATAAGAAAGCGTCGCGGTCATTTTGACCACCTCACCCCGCCGTCGGCTTATCGCCTAATTATCTCAAAATGTGTATAGTCTTATTTCTCATGCACTGATCTATATAATTTTTTTATAGGTCTGGTGAATGGTCGCGCGTGGGCTGTCACACAGAAATAGACTACGACTGGTCTCCGTACTCCAACGAACCGCTGCTCATCAACTGCACGTGTAATCATCTGTCTACCTTCGCTGTACTGGTCGATGAAGTGGACATCGAAGTAAGTATTGTATAGCGGGTGAAATTTTGAGTCAAAATTTAGTAATCCACACTATTAAATAATTCAGTAGATGGATACATATCCAGCGCCATCTAGCGATAGCAAGCTGTACTTCTACGGAATTACCAATCCAGCATCGCGCAATGATAGTTTTATCAAGATACATACAAAATCCCAACATCATTCTTTGGGCTGGTGGGTCAACAGACGAGATCTCCTTTGCGCTAGAAGAAAATTTTGCCTGGTCCCTTTATAATTCCATAGAAATCTCCATTCATAACATAACATAACACAAACTCACGCCTATATCCCCGAAGGGTCTGGTGCTAGCACCCACATTTCGCCAGTTTATGTTTAGGTCCCAATGTAATAGGTGGCGAGCCTATTGCCATTAACCGGGCACTTATAAACCTGCGATAAATACACACATAACTTCGAAAAGCATCGAAAAGTCATTGGTGTGTGACATGGTAACCTGGGATCGAATCCGAGACCTCGTCTTAGCAGTCCATTACCTATACCACTAGGCTACCGCGGTGGATCTCCATTCACTATATTTATATGCGTTAACACTTCGTAAACATACATGGGGAACCTTTTGAATATATATTAATCTGTATCCATCCATGCAGATTCAGTCACTATTGCTGAATCATAATCAATTTTATTACAAACGGTATTGACCTCGCTAGTGTGCTAATAGCGTTAATAAAATAGCCCCCTCTCCCAATCTTCTAGTCTATGGAAGTGGCAACTAAGGTGTAGGTACTTAATTTTTTTGTAGTTAACATAAAATAAAAATTCCCTTGTCAACAGTTCGTCCCAGAAGCGTCTCTCCTGGAGTCAGTAACATCGTACACGGCATTTAGCATATCGTTGCCCCTACTGCTGGTGACGTGGGCAGCGCTGTGCCTAATGCGAGGCGGCGCTGCGACAGTATCCAACTCTATCCATAAACACCTGATATTCTGCGTGTTTATGGCCGAACTGCTGTATCTCATCGCACTGAAAGCCAGGAGTTCTTTAGTGCAGAACGAGGTTTGTACAATTATATTTATACGTATAGACTGTTTATACCACATAACATTAAAAGGCAGTAGAAGTAGTATCTAAGTAAGAATACAAAGAAATCGTTGTCGACAAAAATACACTCGCATAGACTTCTAGCGCTCCTCATTGGACGCATATATATTTTCAATTCTGACATAACCCCCCCCCGCTCCCCTCCTCCTCCCCGATGGCCGACGAGGGTGGTATCCGTGGGGTTTTCCGCACAATAAAAGAAGAAAAAAGACGTCACACTCGCTCTGTCGACTCTGGAGGGGGGGGGGGGGGGATTTGTGAGATCGCCCCCGCCCCGATTTGTGAGGTCTGTCTACCCTACTTACCGGTGTTGTGGTGCGGGTGCGCAGTTCGTGTGCAAGCTGCTGGCGATGGCGCTGCACTACTGGTGGGTGTGCGCGCTGGCGTGGTGCGCGTGTGACGGCTGGCAGCTGCGGCGCCTGGTGCGCGAGCTGCGCGACGTCAACCACTCGCCGCTGTGCGCGCAGCTCGCCTGCGCCTACGCCGCGCCCGCCGTCATCCTCGCGCTCGCCGCATCCCACCACCAGCACCAGTACGGGAACGCGCTCTTGTGAGTACACACCCCACTATCTACTTAAAGCTGTATCGTATACAGTGTTCCACCGCGATTTAAATGCATGGGAAGTGTCTTAAATAATATAGTTAGACTATGTTCCTGAAAGAAGAATTCATTTTGATTTTAAAACCTATTTAGGCTTGCATTCAAAGTTTAGAAAATTCACTTGCAATACTCGGTAATCGAACCGGCTATAATCCGAAACAATATCATTATATTTTTGTATTACATCTTACCCCTTGCTGATCACACAATTCACAAAATTATACGTGACGTGCATTTGTGCATACCCCAATCCATATCCGATCCTAAGTTTAGTAATCATATCATTGTTTTTAAATAAATTATGGTATTGTTCAGCTGCTGGGTAAGCTGTCACGAACCAGTAGTGTGGTGGGTGGTGATACCCGCCGCCATATATGCCGGCGCTGCCATTGTGTTCCTCGCCGGGGCCACGAGAGCAGCGTTTACTGTACGAGACCACGTCATTGGATTTGGAAATTTAAGGTGAAAATTATTTCCTGTTAATCAATATCATACTTTATGTAACTCTTCTGTCTGAGGCTTACATAAGCGCAAAAAAATGCTTTAAAAATGATGAGACTGTTATTTATATGAATTTTAATTGAAAATAGAACAGTACAGTATGTCACAGAACAGAACAGTACAATACAGTACAATACAGAACAGTGCAGTACAGCATTGTACACTTCATACAGTACAATTTTTTCTTTTTAGGTATATTAGTTTTTCGACGGATGACCTGAAAAGGGTAGCTGGGATAGACTGTATGCGCATACAGTCTATTCCAGCTACGCTTTTGCTGACTGTATGCGCAAGGAGGATCGGGTGCTATGACATGCCTATATTCAGCAGTGGACTGCAATAAGCTATTCGACTGATTAGTTTTTCCACTATACCTACTAAACTTTAAATTTTATTTGGTGCAGGATGCTGCTAGGCGTTAGCGTGGTATGCGTTCCGCTAGTAGTACTGGCCTGGGCCGCTGCGCTGTTGCTAGGCAGCGAGTGGGGCGCTCGACGGGACGCGCTCAGCGCCGCTCTCGCCGCCGCTGTGGCCGCACACGCTGCCGCCGCCGCCCTCGGATATATTGCACTGAATGTTCGCGTACGAGATAACCTGCGCAGGTATACACACATCACTTACATAAACGTAGAGTCAGCATCAAAAGTAGATTGATTTCACAGATTTCAAGCTTCGACAGCACGAGTGATACACCCCAGAGTGCCTATACTGAGTTGCACAATTTTTTTTTTACAGAAGTTGTCACTAAGTTAAGTGAATCGTAATGTCACGTTAGGAGCTTACTTGCTCACCGAAAAATTATGCCCACGTTTGCCACCAGGCGGCGCTAATCCAATCCCATACAAATTTGCGTTTACACGCTCACTAGCGAGTGTGAAATGGCAAACGCAAAAATTCAATATATAATATGTGAGGGGAGGAGAGGTTTAGTGAGCTCTGACTACCCTACTTACCGACGGGAACACAACACGATGGTTATTATGACCGCGGTGTTCTGTAGGGCGAAGTTACTTCCACAGCCGGACAGCTCATTTCAGATGGGAGATACCGTCGTGTCCTTCCTCCTTCTTACGCATGTCTAGTACACCTGACTTGTATGTCTAGTACACCTGACT
Organism: Lithosia quadra; assembly: GCA_963576445.1. Classification (NCBI taxonomy): domain Eukaryota; kingdom Metazoa; phylum Arthropoda; class Insecta; order Lepidoptera; family Erebidae; genus Lithosia; species Lithosia quadra. The sequence continues at coordinate 4,480,259 of OY754879.1, read as the reverse complement.
ATTACTAACAATATAATTATTAACAGGACAATACTAAGATGCCTCGGGAAGAAAGTGCCTCTAGTCGACACCTCCATCATTATAAGCAGCAGTGCGCAGAACTTGTCACAAATCAACAGGTACGTTTAATTTATATCAAATATCTCATATGATATAAGGAATTACATTGAAAGATAACAAAAGCTACGCATTGAAATTAAACTATTTTAAACCGATTTCATTGCGATTTATTTTCCGCAACAATGGACATGGGCTCCCAGTGATCATGGTTGCTGAAAACCACTGAAACCGAAAAGTTGCAATCAGTGTAAATTATGACATAAATAGCACCAAATAAATGGCGATAAAATACGTTAAGACAGTTTTATCTCAATAATTGTTTAGTAACATGTCCTAAAAAGGTAGCTGGGATGGACTGGATGCGGAAAGTGGAGAATCGGGTGGTATTGCGCACATTGGGAGAGGCCTATGTCCAGCAGTGGACGTCGACAGGCTTATTGATTGATTGATTGAATTTAATCATCAAATAAATATGAAATGTTATCGTTTCCCTATATTTGATATAAATACAAGATTTTCCTACATTTTTTATATTTATTCATATAGATCTGCCCTAGCGTATCATAGTAGCACCGAACCAGGACGCCAGCTGAGGAACATTGGCATATCTGCGTCATCGACCACATCAAGATCTACCACCAAGACTAGCTCTAGTCCTTACAGGTCAGTTATATTTATTAACATGTTTTTTTCTTACATCCGGCTTCTCTCTATTACACAACGAATATCTACAGCTTGATAGATATCAAGCTGTAGATATTCGTTTTACCTACTCTATTAAGATTTCTAGAGTAGGTAAAACCGAAATTATAGTATTAAAATTGTATAAACACAAACGGTCTTAACTACTCATAAAGATATCAACATGTAGTACCAATGTACGATAGAATATTGGTTAATGAGTTACCATGAAATGAAGTCTGAAAAAATCAATATTGAGACTTGAACCCGCGACCAGGATGAATACTCTTAACAACTGAGTCTCGAGGCGTTTTCTAGGACGTGTCCAGCTAGCTCAGTTGGTCAGACTATTTAAAAAACTAAATTATTAACAAATATTTTTGTTGAAATAGTCGTAGTGATGGACAACTACGACACACGAGTACGTCGACTTCGAACTACAACACTAGCGCAAGTGACATGCCTGCTTACCTCAGAGGGTTCGACTCTTCACTCCACACTCGGAAAGATGGTAAGTCTACACAAATTCAATACATAATAGATATTCTACGACATTCTGCGCTATCTAGACCTAAAGTAAGCATATCTTAACTATATAGCTTGTTATGGGTTCCAGAATGCGGATACATATTTATATACTTTTTTGTAAATACATACATATTATACATAGAAACACCCACACCAATCCAAATATTCATATTCATGCATACAAATATTTGCACTGAGCGGGAATGGAACCTGCGCCCTCTGTCGCAGCAGTCGAATGCACTACCGCTACGCCACAGAGACCTTCATGTGTGATAGTTTACACATAATTTACAGCATCTTATGTCTTATGCATGAGAACGCATACGGGTGGCCACACACTGCGTGCAAATCTTACGTATTTTTTGCACAAAATTCGCACAATATTATTTGCACGAAACGACCTATCTCTCCAATTCTTAAAATATATTGGTGGATCAGACGAAGGACGTCGGCGCCGCAAGGGAACGCGGGAGGGCGACGCGCCGGGCGAGGCGGGCGAGGAGGCTACAGAAGGCACGGACAGTGACTCGGACAGCGCGCGTAGCCTCGAGCTCGCCTCCAGCCACTCCTCAGATGATGACGAGACCAGCACGCGCCGGTCCAGCCACCCACCTTCTACCAACAGTAAGTAATAATAATAATTATTTATTTTCTCCCATACAATATTTTATACAGTAGTATACCGCTTTGTTTTTGAAGCTACAACTTCTTTAGGCGCATTGAGCGTTTTTCTTGGCGTTTCTATTCGCAACCTGTTGCCGTTACCGACATTGTTAAGGGGTTCTTAAAGGTTTTTGATATTTTGAAGGGATTATTGCTCTCAATAATATTTTTGAGTTTTTCGTGGGGTTCTTTAGAGTTTTTACATTTGAGAGGGATTCTTTATTATTCGTGACATTTTGAGGGGTTTATTGAGGGTTCTTAAGTTTTTCTTGGGGTTCTTTAGCATTCTCGACATTTTGAAGGAGTTGTTGAGAGTTTTAGGGTTTCTAGAATTTTGAGAGGGTTATTGGAGGTTCAAGAACTTTATGGGTTATTGGGGGTTTTTATGTTTATTTTTTAGCGTAAAAAGACAATGGTGTTAATTATATTGCGAATCATGAAAAGCGCTAATAACAGGTTGTTATTAATTTTATCGCCTTGATAATCACATATAAACCTAAAATGCGCTACTTGCCTAACAGGGGACCGTGGCACAAGCGCATCCAATTACCTGCCGAACATCACTGAAGGTGCTCCGTTAGCAATACCGCCGAGATGGCCACCACACGTCAGAGAAGGTATATACGTTATTCTAATCTTATATTCACTTAATTTCCACGGTATCACTCGCGTTATGACCTCCTGTAAGGTTTTTGTCAATAAACAGGACATCTACAATAAAAAATATATATTTATTTGTTGAAGATAGACTATTTATTTCTACAAAAAAAATTGCGCTTATGCGCGTGCGAAATATCTAACAGTTTTTTTGTTTTCATTCAACTAGAATCGAACCGCCCAGAAATGGGCCGCTGGTCTCAAGAGACAGGCTCAGACAACGAAGGAATGAATGCTGGCTTGGCGTCACCATCGCCGAATCCACTGCCCAATCCGGACCTCACTTCAGACGTATACCAACTCAGCAGACATCGAATGAAGCCGTCTATTCTAGAGAATGTACACGATACCTACGTAGCCAGTGTTGATGCCTCGAGGTTACCGCTTGATAATAGGTAAATATAGTAATTTATGAGTATGTATGTAAGAGAAATAGGATATGTAATAGCCGCCTGGAATTATTTTTTTCAAAGTTAGGATATAAAGTTTAAAGCAAAGTTAGACACATTCATAAATTGTCATTTAAATACATTGAACTTTTGTGATGTACTAAGGTAAGGTAGGTAAAAATAAATTAAAAGTAAAATTTCAAAGATTGATATCTTTAATTCAAAGATTGTGCAAAATAAAACAACGCCCTCCCAGTAGAGGCATAGTAAAATTCGAAAAATTGGATCCATTGTGATAGATGGCAGGGCTAATGGTAAAATACCAAGCTATTTCCTAAAGTCCAGTATATAATCTCCTCTAGAATGGAGACACTTTACCAGCCAAAAACTCCAAATTTGAATGTGAAATTCAGGTATTGTCAGTGTCCACCCTCCCTATTCTTTAAGCGATAATCTTACATCATATATTACCTATCTCTCTTTTCACACAGATACGGCGTAATGGATGACGAATTAATGTACGGCGTACTACCGAACGACACAGAAAAACAAATACCCTATGATCCAAACTATCCCATTTCCCCCACAATGTACAGACTGCCCGGCAACCCTTACGGCTCCAAAACATACTTGGCATCAAGAACATCCGACTACGGATACAGTCCAACGAAATATCTAAATTCCGAAACTAATTTGTATGGGTCGAGGGATTTTCGAGATTCGGGAGTCTCGACAAGGGAACACGATGGGTACCCACCGAGGGATTACAGGGATTCAGGGATAGCGACTATGTTGAAAAGTGACTATCAAAGGAAGATGGATAGTCACTACGGCGGCGAATACAATGATAGAATATCTGATGGATCGGAGAAACACATTCCGCATGACAAATATTCATTCCCTTTTACAGGTATGTTCAAACTGTTGTTCTGAATAGAAAGTATTTTAATAGTAGATACAAGATATAAGTCAAGTCGAGATAAATACTGTAAATAAACTCGACTGAGGCAGTGTTATGCTAGGTATACACCAAGCGAACGAACTTAAAGGAACCAGTAAGGCATCGAGTACACTGAGGCGCGGGGAGGGCCGGTCAATTTCACAGCGAACGATAGCGCAAAAGGAATCCTATACTATCAACGCACACGGTGAGGGCAGTCGCGGGCATCGACGGGCAGACGCGGTCATTATTGCTTCGCGGTCAAAAAGACCTGCCTGCCCCGCCGCCGTCTGCTTAACGCCTAACTTCCGAAGTGACGTACCTAAGTTTTTTATAATTCGTAACATGAATCGCATTTTATACTGTAATCTGGCCTGAAGTCGGCACATGGCACGACCTAAATGGGATCCTTTAAAATTACGTTGACACCTTGCTATAACTATCGATGAATTCCACTCGTTTATGTTCGTTCGATTTCATGATGTTGGTGTGTACTCCAATAAAATATGTATTTATTGTCTGTATAATCCAAAACCCAAGTTTTAAATTTTTCGTGTGGTTCTAATTTCGAGTGTGCTTTGTTTGTGTTTTTGTTTCGTTATTTCCAATGCTAATAGCGTGTTAAAAAGTTGCTTTTGACGTTATTTTTTCGCTTGCTTTAGCTGAGGAGGACCACGCACACTTGCGTGCGATCAGCCAGTCACCACACGTCCGTAGTAGTGAGCCGCAAACAGGTAAACACGCTTTTAGACCTCGAACACACAACCTTATTTTACTTTAAATAACCGTTATTTTATGAAACATTCGTTACGACTCTGTTGCGCATCTCTCTAAACTAAACTTGCTCTATGATATTTTGAAACTTGTACACCGTGGTTTGGGTCTTTATGATAAGCTTAAACATTTCATTTTTGCTATTTTTAGTTTTATTTATAATGAGTAACGGGAAATGCCATTAATTTATCGCGATAATTCAACGTAGGTGTAGCCGCTAAATTAACGCGCTAATTAACGGCAATTCCCGTTAGCGTCGACCGATCTTTATAGAGATATGTAACAGCAGAATCGACACTATTGTAGTGTTAGTAGTGTACGTGCACTGAGTTAAATTATTGTAGGTATCTAGAATATTGTAAAATGCTTATCATATACAATTTTCTTTGTTATATTTAACCCTCAGCGATCGTTATCGGTACTTCGTTCTGAAGGGTGGATCATATTTAAAATTTTAATATTTGGTCTAAATAAAATATACCTACTCTATTTCATCATCAACATCTATATAGGCTAACTATAATATTTAATATTCTTCATACCCAATGCTTTTAGGGGAATCTCAACAGCAACAGATGGGTGCACCTCTAGCGAGCATGGGGGAGACAAGCGAGTAAGTTGTATTAAATTTCGGATCTGGAAGCATGAATAGAACTATATGTGCATGTTATGTAAAGCACTTATCCTTACAGAATTCCATATTTAGTAGATAAATTATTTCAATATTGTAGGTACTTACACATTCCCAATTTAAAAACTACCCTCTACTGAAATAAACTGAGGGGATTGGGAATATTTAGTTGGAAATTCAATCCCTTTTTTTTTTCTATTTGGTTCTCTATTATTGTAACAAATTCAACTCACCTGTTAAACATTATGAACTAATGCAGTCAATTAAAAAAAGTTGGACCTGCAATACTTTCTGTTAACCTACGTATTTTGTAACAAAAATTAGACGATGGAATTCTGTAAGATGATAAACTAAGGGTCATCTATTAGAAATTATATTATTACCTATAAATATGAAATACTCTTTCTTAACCTTCCACGCATTCGGTATGGGGGTGACAGGTGCATTGCGTCCAAGACAGAGAGAACAGTTGCTACTGCGACAGTAGACAACTTCTAGACAAAGTAACATTCTATTAGCGATAACGTCAGTGGAAAACCTTAGCGATATATGGATATTGAGATAATCATCTAGACTAGACTAGAAAATGTGAAATGTAAGACTTTGTAACTGAAAAAAATTGCACTTTACATTACTTATTTTTATTGTAACCCTCAAAGTGTAATCCATTGACAATAAATAGAATTTGCATTCGCTTCGAAGCGATTCTGCTAATAGAATGTCACTGTTTAGATGCACAGATGTGAGTTTTAGGAGTATTCTTGCGATGCGTTAACGCTCACATTGTCTGCTGTTTTCGCATTCTTACCCAACCAGATTCGCCATTTACGTACTTCAGTAAACTCTTAAAAGATCTACATATAAATAATCACTCGCCGGATACTAGGATCCCATGATGCCGCTCCACAAATCTTTTCTTGAGATCCACAAATAATTTTTTCGCCTCGACTCCCATGGGATCCTAAAATGATTTTTTAAGCCTCTTGAATCCCATGGGATCATAATTTTTACTCCTCTTGCCTACATAGACTTCAATGATATGTAATCTTCTTGCCGGAAATTCTATTCGTAAGTACCCTCACTAAAATAAAACAGAAATATGTTTATTTTAACATTTTTGAAAATTGGGAGCCAGGGAAGAGACAAAAACCTTGACATTGGCTATAGGATCCAAATTGACACAGGTACACAGGACAAATGTTAATAAATTTTAATCCTATGAACATCGTCATCCCATGAGAGCGGCATCATGGGATCCTAGTGTCCGGAGGGAATAATCCTAATCAAGCCTGCCTAAGTACATGAATCTGTCCTATATAAACTAGTAGATGATCCTTAGGTGCCTAATGTGTTGTCCCGACTATGTGTCGACGTTGAAGTCAGTCCTTATAACAAACTTGTCAATAGATGGTGGCGGTTGTATGAGAAACACTCATTGTAAATCATCTTTTGCTTTGCTAACCGGTGGTGTTCCCGCGCGCAAAATCATCTTCAACCATTTTAGGGAGGAGGTAATAGAATGTTTATTTATTAATTATAGTTTAGATATCAAATTGGATGCATAAATATATTTTTATTTCAATCATCTCTTTATTAATTTAAAATTCTATAAATACTACACGTGCGCTATAAGTTGAGACCTGACAGCTATGACGCGTCATAGCGGTCAGGTCTCAACTTATAGCGCACGTGTTATAATTCATAATATTTCTTTTCATCAATGTTATTTCAATATACCTACTTATAATGTAATTCTAAGGCAGCAACGAGGTCATAATTTCAATAAGGTGATTAAAATGAATGGCCTATTGTTTTACGTGGCTATGCAGAATATATTATAATTACTTATTAAAATGGTGTTAGTATTTTCAAAATTTTAAACTACAATAATATACGTATCTTCTTCTATTTATAGGAAATCTACTACTGAAGATGATGCAGAAACGAGGGTATAACAACAAATTTTAGTACAAGATTTCCAATGAATCTCAATTAGTTATAATTTTATACTTCTTAGTACTTTTGTAATAATTAATTAGTGTTAATTTACACAAAGACTGTCGACCACTCAGTACCCACTGCCATAGTGTAGAATAATGAGTATTTATTTTGATTTTTGTCTATGCTTTAAGTAGGAACAGGAACTATAGTGGAACTTACCTAGTGTTTAGTATAATAATACTCATGATTTTCGGTGGATTTTAGCGCTTTAAAAGTCTGCTTTTAGATTAAAATTCTGGGCAAATAAGTATTCACTTAGCGCAAATAATCCATTGGAAATATTTCTAAAATATGCTCTAAAATTGGGTACAATGATACAAATTCAACGATCACATACTTCTATTTTAAATACTTGTATATATTATAGTGCTCTAGAAATTCTTACGCGTTACAACCGCAGAGTATCAGAAAATATAATTAGGAAGTAGGTATTTTTTTATTATCATTTGGTATGAATGATGGAAATAGTAAACTTAGGAATGACACTCAAAGTCAGTCATGTAAATAGTTAAATTTAGCATTCGATCCGACGATGCTTCCTGGCAAAAATCCCTCGTATTTTGAAAAAGTAATGGAAAATTTTCATAACTTAGGTATTTTAAATTTTTGATCGTAACTCTTTGCGGGACAATCGATGCTAAATTAATTCTGAGGACAAAATAAATGAAAGTTCGTCGGAAATAGACTTAGTGCAAAATATGAATTACTATTATTTTTATATAAGAAAACCAAAAGTATCGTTTGTAAACAATGTATTTAGCGGTAAGATAATATTTAAAATGAATTCGTCGTTTCCTTATTAGTGTGAAAGCGGTGTGATAGGTAGGTACCTATCCGGTATGACTTTGCAATGTTTGTTTCAAATCGGGATTTTAAAAAGCCCGTTTGTGTTTAGCTGTTTCTGGTTGTTGTGTTTTTAGAATTCAAGTCAATACAAATTTAAGAATTTCGAGTTTTGTATGTAAATAGAGTGTTGCGTGCATTGCTAGCGTTCTAACGAAGAGTCCACCTATTTTGTAAATAAATAGATTTTTACACGTTTAGTAGTTAAATTAGGATTTACGATAATAGTGGAATATTAAGTGAAAGCTTTATTTAGATATTCTCTAGTGTCAGATTGCCATAATTAATATTTAATGAGTTTGTAGGATGCACTTTATATATGAACAAAGTTAATGAATATTTTCTAATATACTAGTGTTTGCTAATAAAATAACATCAGGCGTTTCTTCGTAACTTGCATTCACGTTAAAAAGTGGCAGTTTTTCTTGAATACGATTATTACCATACGTACATACTCATGTTAGTATTCGTATTTTATTATTTAAAATTAGGTACATATCCACCTACAAAATTCATGTTTATTATATTAATAAATCAATTCTCCATTAAAGAACGTCACTTCAAGCGGACATGGAATTCTGTTATTTTTGGCATCACGAAAGTATTGAAATTACATAAATTCTACCTCTTAAAACTTATATGATAATTTACCAAAACTTAGAAAGATTCTATAATGGTATTCCACTGACTTCAAAATCGGACAAGAATATAACTTGAATATGTTTCAATTAAATAAATATTTAATGTTTTTGTAAAGTTGATGATATAGAACGAAACATTTGTGACGTTATGTACATTCCCTGTAACCTTACATTCCATTTAATCGTGTTCAAATGTACGCTTTATGTATTAGAAAACAAGTTCGATATTGCTTTGTACAATTTATAGGTACATTTGCCACTTTTATAAACAAACCTTTGGCTCAATTTCCTTTCTGATTAAGAGTGTGTATCTTCCCACATTTTTATATAAAATTATACTTTTTGTAAGTACTTTAACAGGCAATGTTTTAAAATAGTGGTACAAACCTTTAATTGTTTTTAATGAAATAAAATATTTTATTGCTAAAATTATGTTTTATTTACCCGTGAAACTCGAAGCTTGATGAAATATCGACAATAACTTGCTTAGGTGAGTATGGTTAGAATTATACATTGGCGTTGCGGGGGTCATTTGGCGTTGGGGCATTTAATAAAGCACAGATAGGTACTTAGATTACTGTTGAGATAATTCAAGAGTTGCGATTTGTGACCTCACGCATAGTTATAATTATTATAGTCATTATATAACTCATAAGGAAGAACTTATTAATAGGTAGGTATATAGATATCCAGTTTAATTGAACGCAGTACTTAATATACACGCACGGTATTTAGGATACCTATAATGGACCCCTTACCGATCGGACAGGGGTTTTGTTCCGTATTTCTGATCCTACATAAGTTTTACTACTCGTTCGCGCTAAGTTTGCCGCTGTCAACTGTCACGCGTGTAGCGTTGTCTCACTCACTCAGTTCTAGTTCCATTGAGAAAACGCTGCTAAGAACAAGGTGTTCTTCATTTGATAGCGGCAAAGTTAGCGCGAACGGGTAGTACCTATTGTATTGTTTAAGAAAATAGATGCTACAAAGATAAAACAATGTACACGTTCATAGGCCACGGTGACCGCTTCCCATCATGTGGGCCATGTGCTTGTCTGCCACCTAAGTAGTATAAAAAAAAATTACAAAGAAGAAGATAAAAAAAAGATAAGTAAAAATGAAATTCGAAAAAGATTTAGAATATGAATGTGTTGCAAGAAAAGAAAATTGTTATTATTAAAACAAAATAAAAATGACTATCTAGGTAGGTACGATAAGAGATTTAACGTAACGTCTGATAATATTGGATAACATATGATAGATTACCTGCCTATATATAAAATTCACGGCAAATCGGCAACCTTATGTAATTTTGTACTATAGAGCGAGTAGGTCATGCAATGATGAAGGTACATGGGCACCCATGAAGATCTTCAGAGCGCCAACCTCACATCCAAGCAGGGGCGGCCTCTGATGCAGGTTTTCCTCTCGGGGTTGAGGGTCAGACAACAGTCACTCCCGTAAAAACCAAGAGAAAGCAACCTGTGGAAAGAAAATAAGTACTAGGAATGAACCCCAAGCTTCGGAGCGCAAATTATGGTTGCTACCGGGTTTCGCATTAGTATGATGATAGTTTTTACTGTAGGTACCTATATCAAAATATTTTACTTCTTTCAGCCGAACTAAGTGGGGTTACCTTTTAAGAAAAATTCATTCAAACTATTTAACACTTGAAAATAGTATTATACCTACGGCACGATATAATGGCCGGTTTGACGTTTGTCCGCTCATGAAGTTTCGTAGTAATTATTGTGACATTTTTAAAGAGCAAATTGCTGTTCTTTATTGTCAATAGTGACGTACAGTAAGTCATAAAATTTTATCGAATGTAGGTATAATTTTAGGACACAATATTTATTTATTACATTGATTTCTGAATTATATAATGTATATTACTGTCCCACGATCATTTATTTTTTATTTTTATAAGATTATACCTAATTACCTATTGGTGTACTTATTTCACACAACTCGGTATTTGTTTTTCGAAATTCAATTTTTTTAAAATAAAATCTATATAATCGACACTAGGATCACTGGCAAGCACAATTAATACCTCGGGCAAACTTGCGTCAAAACAAAGCAGTTTCGACTTGACGTTGCTTCGAAAAGTACAAACTAGGAGTGCACTGCGATTGCGATATAGTTTAGACCTCCTCGCCTGATGGTAAGCTAAATGGTAAATCTCGCCTGATGGTAAAGTCTCAAGAAGGGATCCCCATTACATACACTAACAGAGATAATTATAATGGTGGCCCTCAACTTACTCTTTTTACGCCTTTTGTTGTGGAATTCGTCGATATGGCCGAACGTACGCAGAGCTGTTCTAAACAGTCAGGCATGTGTGTTCGTTATAGGTACGCCTTCGTAACATTTCGATCGTGAATCTCAAAATGGAAGGTCAATTTTACCTATAACTGTTAGACGAATAGATAAGTAAAGAAAAATTTGACGAGACTGGCACAGAAGAAAATAAACTTCACACATTAAAACAGAAAAAAACGAGCAAAACCAGTCGAAGACCATGTGTGTAGCAACTATTTACGGAAGGAGTATCCAACGAGAAAAAAGTTAGTACAATTACTGAAGGAAGCTGGATTAATATATAGTACTCATTTTCATTCCTAAATCCAATATTCAGTTCGTTCAAATGTATTTAGTAGGTAAAAATTTATATTTTTTACTAAAGTTTTTGAATTAGGTATTGTACTGCTTGCAATAAGAACTTATAGATTTGATTATATTTTTATCGATAGTAAATTGACATTTCACATCACTATTGTAATGTGTCAAACCGGCCATTATATCGTGCCGCTACTGTAATAGGTAATTAAATAGCATCATTCTCTGAACCTTTTTCCCAACTGAGTTGGGGTCGGCTTTCCAGTCTAACTGTGATGCGGCTGAACTTCGATATTTTCCGTGGAGCGACTGCCATCTGACCTCCACAACCAATGGTCATTATGGCCAATGGCGATATCGAAGTTCCAAGTTAGACTGGTTGGACTTTTGTGGGCTCCAACTACCCGTGACGACTGCCATAGATGTTTGTATGGCAACCGAGACCGACGGCTTAACGTGCTCTCCGAGGCACTAATAAACACACATAATTTCGAAAAGCATCGAATAGGTAATTAAATAGCATTGATGTTAAATTCTTTTTGTTTTGTTTACTTCCAATATTTAATAGCATGGGTAGGTTAAGGTTAGGGGATAAACCCATGACTGGTCATGACACTCAAGATTGTTATTAGATGTAACGTAAGTACCCTAGTCTCCACCAACCTTTAACCCAAAGTCTGTGTGAAGTCCCCGATACTGCATGGGCACGCAATGGTTCCTGCTGAATGAGACTAGACTAGTACCAATGGAATAAGTCACTACACTACATCGTTATCGGGTTCCTTCCATCTTTCCACCGCCTTATACCTACCTTGTAGGTATAGGTATCCGTATCCCCAAAGGGTTAAACTAAAGTTCTTCTATAAATCCCGAGAGCAGAGAATGCGCCAGACATCGTGAGTAAATGCAGTGCGCGCTTCTGGAACACAATAAAGGTACTTATCGAAATTGTTGCATACATTTTTTTTGCTACAATCCAGTGAAAAATCTTAATCAATGATTCAACTTCATCGCTGAATGCTGACCATCGTCGATTACGATTAAACGATAATCGTAATCATTTCATAACAAATTATGCATGGTATGTCTTGAAAAATGATATTACTGCAGTTTATAGCTAAACTGAACAGCTTGTAATATGGATTCTAGGAGCATATAACTATACTTGATACAAGTTTTTATTTAAATAAAACTGTTGGAAATCTATTTGAAATGTGACAAATTAAAAAGGGATAAACTTTTTATCTATTTATTCATCAACATACATAATATCTACATTTGCACAAATAAAATATATTTAACTTAGAATTACATCAGTAAGCAATTTCGTAGACTGATATAATACTTTCTCGATTTGTTCCAAAATGTGAACACTGCTTACTTTAGCCTTCAATATTGATATATCGACGATCTATGGCATTCACAACACCTATATTTAAGTTTATGCAGATATGAATTTACAAGTACAATAAATTAGGTAAGGAAGCAAACTAATATTTACAATTGAACGTTACATCTTTTTTCATATAAATATAAAGGGGAAACAGTGCTTTATACCAGAGAATGTTAACAATTTAGATATATTCCATAAGACACAAATATTCCCCCAATTCAAATTCATTAGCTAATGTAGTATTGTTTCTCAAATATTCCTTACTATTATATTTTGTGCTTTGCAAACGAAAATGGGCATCAGTAATGTCGGTATATACCATAATGGTATACATTGCCCAGCTAAAAGTTTGTGTCCAATGGAAAATAGCTTATAACACCAAATACTAAATTTTATGTACATTTATTATTATTACTATGCATAATATGGGATACAGAGTGACCAATCAAACCTTGACAAAACTTGAAATAAGGTTTTATGGAATGTATAAGCCTTATACATGACTAGGTATACAATTAGATGACAGATCAGGTGACATGTTAGGCCATGGAAACTTTAAATCATACCTAGTCAATCAGTTTAAGTAAAACACTGCAATAAAACAACACAATCTCGACTGGTTACTTATAAAGTTGTCAATAAAATACTGTAATACAAAGTTCTTGTCAAATATCTATGACCTTAGCACAATATACAAATGTCAAATTGCACATACAGCTGTAAGGTTAAAAAGTCCAATAGAATACTATGAGGTGCTAAGATCAGATACTTTAGATAATTAGATGAACAATATTTTACATTGTAAACACATCAACAATGTGTAGGCAGGAGGGTTGCCTACACAAATTCAACACTGTAATAACTTGAAGCTTCTTCGGTGATTAATAAGTTATGTTATAGGCACTGGAAACTCTGAATGTAAGGTCTAGGTCAAGGCTGGTAACATCCAGTGCTGTTGTACACTGTAAATTGAAAAAAAAAATACATTAGTGTTTTAAAGAATTTTAATTAATAATTCAGTTAACATGACAGGTATTTATAATACAAATATAGATTAGAACTAAAAGAGTATAATAGATTTCTTAAGTTTATATTAACAGCCAAAGATGTTTAGAAATAGCAAACTCAAGATCATGTGATTACATGCAGATTATCAATCCTTATAGTTGTGTAATTTTTTCTTTTTGTATTCAATATTAGAACAAACAAATAGAAATAAGCATGAATATAGCTACTGTAAAGCTTTTGATATTTAAATCATCCATTAAAACTATAGAAAAATGAGTAAAGATTTATTTTTCATTTAAATCACAAGTGGCATTATTTTCAAGTTTCATAAATATCTGGGTATTGATTCACCTCACAAGCACAATAATTAAAGTCACATGAATCACTGTCATTTCTATAATCATTGTTCACAGTAAATAATACATCTAAATATAAAATATTTGAATAAAGGGTTTCACAATATAGCTCTACAACAGAAATGCCTCACACATCAGATGTAATATATAAATGCAAAATTGTTGATCAATACTTACACTTAGATTCAAGTTTTTAATTATTCTTAATTACTGGTTGCCCATTTTGACCTTTGACGTCATGTAGATACCAACAATGAGACCAAAGAGACCGATGGCTGATCCGAAAATTTCTACAATTAGGATCTTTACGAACAGGGCAGCATTGGCAGCATCAGCCAGGGCGGCTCCTGAGCCCACAATGCCGACGGCGATACCACAAAACAGGTTGACGAGACCCACGGCGAGTCCAGCACCGAACATCACATAACCTGCCATATAATTCTGGTTCTTGATGGTGACGTCAATCAGGGGCTCTGTGTACTTTTCCAGCATTCCAGACAACACAATAGCGGTAATCAATCCGTAAATGGCGACGGCTTCGCAGAAGATGACGGAGATCAAATTCTTGGTCTTGATTCTGGGTGCTTTGACACCTCCTCCAACTATGCTCACTCCGGTCGTGTGGATGCCCATAGCAGCCCCGACAACGGAGAATGCGACGGAAAAGGCTATTCCCAACGTTGCCCACATATAGGGCGATGTGTTTTCCAGGAACCATCCGAAGCTTATTTGCTCACCCTTTCCTTGGAGAAGATAGTACATAGAAAATATTGGGAGCACTATCACCAGCAGCAACGCCAGCAGGTAAGTTAGGAAGTACCTCATCTTGAGATGTTTTTGTAACAAATTGGAGCTGTTTTACCCGATTTTCCCGAAAGGGACGGCCTTTTTTCGCCCAATTTTTGCCTTGACAGAAAACTTAAAATCGGAGAGGTCTTGTGATCACAAGTTGTCATAGACAAAAAAATGTTGCTATCAATGAATTGCGTTCTTGTGACCCAACTTTTTTATTACAAAAGATATCGATTACGAATGCAATTTTAAATGAATAACACAAATATTATAATTTTGTCAAGCAATCATTCGTGATAATAAAATAAAGTATGACCTATAAAATGTTTTATTCACCAGTGAAAGAACTATTATGCATATTTTTGAAATCGTGCTGACTTAACTTCGAGTCTATGATGTAATATTTAATAATTAGAAAAAACGTAAAGAAACTTAAAGTTGTGTTTTATATGTAGATTGAAAAAGAAATTATTTAATCACTATTCCCTGGATTTTATAAGATTGATTTTTATTAAAACCTGCAGGCAAATTAGTTCATCAAGGGTTAAGCTGTCAAGCAACTAAAATACTTGGCAAAGTTGGCAAAGCAAGTTTATTTATAGGGCGACGTCCTACGGGTTTGACAGAACATAATGTTTTTAATCTGTGTAATGTATTTTTAGTTTGTGTATTTTGAGGAGGAGCGAATTTTTATTCCTTCCATTTTCCCAATGTGTTGATTATTTTATTTTGCAAAATGTGATCCCTTTTTAGTTAAGTAGCTTCAGTGAGTTGGGTATGTGTTATGCTGCTTTGAAGAGATGGTGCAGTGAAATAACTATGAGGCCCGTGAAACAATTACATAAAGATGTTGTCAGCTTACGCCAGGTTTATCGTCCGCCACTCCTACCTTGTTATTTTTACTGTAACTGTGATCTCAACTACTCTAACTGTGATTCCATTAGTGTGCCACAATTTACCCTCATTTTCTGATCCAATAGTGGGTTTTGAAACGCGAGGAACGACTCTGGCACATCGTTTCATTGCATGGGAAAATCTCATCGACGAAACGAGACCGTCTCGTAGGCTCGCCGTGAATCCCAAAGATATTGAAGACCAAATTCGTATGAATCAAACATACCATAACAGAACAAGGCAGGATAGACCTAGATCCGGTCGTGGCCGTTCCAAAAACAAAGGGCGCAATAAGAAAAAAAAAGTAAACTACAACAATACCATTTTTGAAAAATCACGTCTAGCACCAGATTCAAATATTTCTAATGGCCATGTCCATTGGGGCTTTGGAACAAACAAAACATATGAAGATGAAAATACAGTAATTTTAAAAGACCACATGAGGAGACAATGGAATTGGATAATTGAAGAAATGCAGAAAAAACCAGACAAACCAGTTTATCACAACTATGCATCCGGGACTTGCGGACCACCCATATCAGAATATGCTCACTTAGTTATCATAGATACAGCTAACACATCCTTGATATCATTTGAAAATATAAAAAAAATGTGTAGTTACCAATCAATTTTAGTGGAATTGGGAGGTGATGGATATTATAATATGTGCCAAAGAAGTACACATTCAGCGGAGCTTTGTTGCCCGGTGTGGAGTGTGCCGAATTACATAGCTTTATTATCTGGCAAGAATTCATGTGAAAATTTAACCAAAAAAGATGTGGACAACACTGTGGAGTTATTAAAAAAGTGTGCGGGATATTTTCATAACTTTACATTAATGGCATCATGTGATTTAGATCGTTGTAAAGTCCCCAAGTATTGTACTCAATATGATGCTATATATAATTTATTGTTCTATTTAATAGATTCAGAAGCGTTTATACCTTCAGATGTTTCGCAGACATTTGTAAGCAGTGTGATGCTCTTCTTGCCGTTGCCAAGAAGTAGTACCATATTACCTTATTATACACAATTGCAAAGTTCAAATTTATCTTATGATACACTTGTTGTCCCTGCCATGGATTTTGGCCTAACAAATGCACTTTTTGATCTATGGGTAATACAAGATACTTGGCTGATCGGTTTAGGTGGCGTGTTTGTATTTATGTGTGTATGGGTCTATACGAAATCTCTCATTCTCACTGTGCTGTTATTTACGGCTGTAACATATTCACTTGGAATAGCATACTTCTTGTATGTCTATGTGTTCAATTTGGAATTTTTCCCCTTCATGAATTTATTAGTAGTAGTTGTTGTAATAGGTATTGGAGCTGATGATGCATTTATCTATGTAAAGATGTGGAAGATGGTCGGTAAACAGTTGATTAGAGACAATGCTGTTATCAGTCAAGAAAATGGTCTTAGTGATATAAAAAATGTATCCAGTGCTGGTGAAACGATACTCACACAGATTCTCGAAGAGACTATGAAGCACTCTATAGTGACAATGTTTATCACTACATTGACAACTGCAGTTGCATTCTATGCATCATATGTAAGCTACATACCAGCAATTAATTGTTTTAGTGTCTTTGCTGGCACTGCTGTCCTAGTCAACTTTTTTCTAATGATTAGTTGGTTGCCTGTATCAGTATTTATTATAGATGTTAAATTATGCACAAGTCAAAGAAAACTATTAGACTTAATACATAAGAGTATTAATGAATTTTGGGATGATATCAGAGTAATAATGAATAGATTTATTATAACTTGTGTGACAAGATTACACATAGTATTTGTTATAGTATTGGGTGCTATAGGAATTGCCAGTATTGTCATAGTTTTCTACTACCCTGGGTTACAACTGCCCGACTCCAGACAGTTTCAAATTTTCCAAACTTCTCATCCTTTTGAGCAATATGACATTGTGTACAGAGGCAAGTTTCTTTTTGATAGATTTGGTAGAGATATTGACACAGGCAGTAGAATGCCTCTAAGGTGGGTATGGGGAGTAAAAGCTATAGATAATGGTAATCACATGGATCCTGCATCAAAAGGTCACTTGGTATTTGATGACAAATTCAGTGTGTCAGATCCTAATTCTCAAATATGGTTATCAGGATTCTGTGCTAGAATTAAAGCTCAGCCATTTTATCAACAGACTTTAGGTCCACTACTGCCAAATTGTTTTATTGAAAGTTTCAAAATGTACATGAGCAGGCGATGCATTGACAACATAGACAAAATAAACAGAACCCCATGTTGTGAATCATCAAAATTCCCTTATAAAAAAGAAGTGTTTGAATTCTGCATTATAAAAGCTATCGAGTCTTTGTACCAAACATCACGCCAAATATTTATGCCAGGTGTAGCAGGACCCAAATTTCTTAGAAGCGCCACTCCGCCCACTGTGGCAGCTATGGTCGTAGAATTTGAAAGTGTTATACCTTATTCAATGTCTTATACAGCTATGAATGATTTTTATGTCCAAGTAGAAAATTGGACTCAGCATGAATTAAAAAATGCTCCACCAGGCATGCAGGGTGGTTGGTTCTTGTCAGATTTACAATTTTATGATCTGCAAGCGACCTTAGCTAGCGGAACTGTGATGGCTCTTGGCCTATCGGCTAGTTTAGGTTTTATAGTTCTTATACCAGCTACATTAAGTCTTGTCGTTAGTATTTGTGCACTAGCAGCTATGACATTTTCTGCAACTGTTACTATTGCTATTTTAGTACTAAATGGCTGGAAGCTTAATATATTAGAAAGTATAGCGATATCGACGTCGGCTGGGTTAGCTGTTGATTTTAGTCTTCATTATGCCCTTAGTTATACGCATGCCAAAGGCGCAAAAGCCACTCGGGTGAAGTATGCATTATCAGCTTCTGCAGGCCCCACTGCCGCGGCTGCGTTGACTACCGGCTTTGCTGGAATATTTCTGCTACGCTCAAACCTTCTCCCTTATTCCCAAATAGGTTCATTCCTTGCTCTCATAATGGTAGCAAGTTGGACGTACGCTACATTTTTCTTATGTTCGTTGTTCCAATTGTTTGGGCGTAATTGTATAAAGGAGACTCCGCAAGAGGAAAGAAAGTCTGTTTCGCGAGTTAGTTCTGTGTGTTCAGGAGTACCCAATTTGGAGAGTCATGAACTGGAACATTTAGCTGACAGTAATCGGACTAATCTCACACAATCGCATAGCCCCTCCAATGTTAGCGCAACTACCGTCGTTTTACATGACGAGTACGAAAGCTCTCACAATAAAGTTGTTAAGAAGTCTAGTGATACGATTAAAATAGTCTCCGAAAATGACTGAATGTTAGATCTAACATAGATAATTAAGAAGTATTTTGAAGTATTTTTTATGACAAAACAGTATTATTTTTACTTTTTTTACTAACTGCTATTTCTTTTTATTTTTTACTGTAGTTTGATCTTTGTAAATAATTGACTAATCTGAAATGAACTCAATTTATAGAAAGAATTGATGTGACAATAATTATCACATAAATATTCACATGGGACAATATAAGATCATAACGAGCTTAGCTTAATATTTCTTTGCTTGTTACATTTATTTTATTTTTCACTTTTCTCAATGTGAAAGTCTATTAATGATCTGATGTACACATGTAGGTACTTAATTAATGTTAGATTTTGTAATTCTATATAAGTATAGATATATAATTGATGTTACTTTGCACTGTTGTCTAATTGATGTACTTATATTCGTGTTATATGCTAATAAGTCTATAAACTATAAAATAATGTCAATTCCAGTCATGATGAATTCTTAAGTATGCATTTGAATATGAAATAGATGGTAATTCACATGCAATACTTTTTCTAGGTAGGTATGGTAAAATACGGTGAATAGAAATCATAGGGCGAATAAAAATAAACTGGCCATTTTAATCATATATGTACCTATATGAGTCTAAGCCTATATGTATATTGTTACTAATTTTCAAGTGAGTAAGATATTTGGTCATTTTGGTCATTATTAGAGTGAAACAGCCATAGCTTCACATTAAAGAAAGTAAATAAAATAAGTAATTATCTGACTATTTTTTTTCTATTCACCCTTCGATTTTTACTCACCTTTTTCACCCGTTACCTACTGCTATCTACCATATATTTATGAATATTTTGTTAATAGTTGTTTTGTATGTAAAAAAATGTAAATTTGTCGCAAAGGTCCTAAATATTATATATAGGTATTGCATATGAATATAATTTAATTTGTCTTCATGTAAGATCAAGAGTCCTACAGTACCTAAATACCTAAATAAGTGTCACACCTACTCACTAGTTATGTATGACTAGTTGTTTGCTTGTAATGTATTAATTTTCAGATGTTGAAAAGAAAATGACGACATACAAGTATTGTATCTAAGTATTTTTGCAAAACCATTGTAAAGGATTGTACCTTAAATATGTGAGGAACAGCCGGATACCAGTGATACCCTGTCAAGTTATTTGTGCCAAACTAGTAATAAAAGTCATTTGAAATGGTATTACACTTTTTGCGAGTCTATGTTTACATTCTGCAAATACATGATGTCTCTCGCATCTGTTCTGCATTATACCAAATAGTCTCTGCGCCGAAGCACCCATGTACTCATTCTGGCACACGCCCGAATTGTTACATAGCTGTTTATTTTAACTGCAAGACTTGTAGTTTACACAAGGTCTTTGCCTCAGTATATTACTTATACGATTTACATCTCAAAAATATTTATTAATCAAACATAATATAATTGTTATGTTATAGAAGTCCTCAACGATTTGATCAATTTTCGCCTCACGTAATTAATAGACGATCCCTAGTTAAATAAGGCAACATACCTGAAATAGACTTGCAGAAATATCGTACAAAAAATAGTAAAATATTTTTGTTAAAAAGATGTGCCATTTGATCATAGATCTTTAGACGGAACTGGATTATGAATATCAAATAAGTATATATAGGTACTATACAGTACTTATTGGTGACTACGTATTTCTCTCAGTACTTATTTGATTTGTAACTACTAAGCACATAATTAAGACTTTTTACTAATTGGATGTATCGAATGTTGACTTACTGTATTATTCGTAGAAAAATATAGGTAACGCGCATCTGGGTATTCTACCTACGGTAGTTACAGACTTGATAGTATCAGTAGGTATCATTGTTTAAGAACAGAAATAAAATGTTAATTTTGTAAAATTGTGTTTACTTTTCTGCAGCGATACCCAAAACCAAGTCAGCCCAAGGCAAGGATAACGTTTTATATTTAGCTAAACAACGTATTTGTTCCTGTCAATCATGCATATTTTGAAAGTACTGCTACTGAGAATGCCCTAATAAAAAAGCTGAGACAGCTAGACAGCTATAAGTCTCAGATTCGATTCCTGTGTCAGATATTTTACTATCTTTTATTATAACACTATCTAGGACAAAATTTGGTACGATGTGTTATTTATTATGATCTTTTCAGCTGTTCCAGCACCGAACTTACTCCACCATGACTAGGGTAGAACAAGATTGTCTCACAGTCTCCTTTATTCGACTATTTTATTTCTCGCGTATCTTTAGATACCTGGGTATCTAAAAGGAATTCCACAAAGGCGCTTAACCTGATATGGGTAGGTATATGCCCACGTAATACAACTTATGAGAGTTGTATTAAATGGGCAAAATTTTGATGCCCAACTATACATATACTCAGGAAATAAAACATGGTTGATTTGGATTTTGAAGTGGTTAGTATTGTACCTGCCTACCTACCCACTTGTATGTTTGTAAAATAGAGAGTGTTGGCAATAAACAGCTTGTTGATAACAGTATTGTGCAGAGCGTCAAGCGTACAAGACATTTGTAGTTTGTAGTGTAGCCAAGAGTGTTGCATTTAGTTTTTATTAATTACTAGCTGTGCCCCGCGGCTTGGGCCGTGGCAAACGTCGTCCCCGTGGCAGGATAAAAAGTATCCTATGTCCGTCTCCTAATAAGTTAATAATTATGGTCGTTAAGTTTTCTTAAATTTTCTAATGTCCCGCACAACTTTCTTGACTTTTTCTTTCATAAGAACCTTCTCCAGACAATAACAAACACTACAAAAAAGAATTAACGAAATCGGTCCAGTAGTTTAAGCGTGATGCTGTGACCAAGGGAAATAGGGATTCATTTTTATATACAGGATGAATTTTTCAAAAGGGCTTGGATGGCCAAATCCGAAACTATAAGGAATAGCGAAACATGCTCAAAGGAGTCACGAGCCCGATTTTGATGAAACTTAAAACCTCATCATTAGATTTTTGAAAAACCAATAATCCTAGCTAGGAATCGAACCTGTTAATTTTGAAAAAAAAACACACCCTATATTATTACACCATACGATAGTGTTGCTGTTAAGGAACAAATTTTGCGAAGTAATGATATAGCACAAATTTAAGGGCTGACAGCGAGCTAGGCCTAATAATATATTTTTTAAGTATGGCAATTTGGCAAACAACAATACTTGACATGACATGTTGTCAAATGCTTGTTGACAAATGTTTGACATTGCCTTTGGCTACAATAAAATAACATTCCGTGTTTTGTAAACTGCTAGAGATTTCTAGCTTTACAAATATTTTTTCTTTGTCTCACATAAGCAAACGTAATAAAGCCATCTTTCTTATTGATTTTACTATCACTTTCTGTCAAATCAGTCAGATGACGCAGTGAAACGAAACGAGTTGAAACGACATACGGTCGTACGGTAATAATAATCTGGCTGGTGATTCATTCTTATTCATACAAACAGTAAATAATCAGTGTTAGTCATTCGTGATCCCGGGTAACATAAATTATTGTAGAATAATTATATTCATAATGTTTTCCACAAATCCCAACTATACTAAGCTGAAAACCCACTTGAGGCTGTCTGTAAATCGCCTCAAGTTGCTCGAGAAGAAAAAAACTGAACTAGCCCAGAAAGCCAGGAAGGAAATCGCTGAATATATTGCAGCTGGCAAATGTGAGAGAGCAAAAATACGGGTGGAACATATTATAAGGTTAGTAGAACTTAAATTCATTCTAAATATGAAAGTCTTATATTAATTTGTCAACTCAACCTTGAGATGGAATCTGATCATTCCTGCGGTATATAGACTTAATAAATTACGTCATGTTCTTAAGTAGGATTTATGCATGGCGTCTGTTCTATATTACGAGATTGTAATATAAACAACATATTTGTAAACATTACTTGACAGTATAAAGTTGCTATATTTAGTTTTTGACTTTCTAAGTTTCTAAGTAGGTACCTACTAACTGCAGCCAGTTACTTAATATCAATCAATCAATGCAGTCCACTGCTGGACATAGGCTTCTCTCAATGTACGCCATAGCACCCGAGCCTCCGCCTTGCACATCCAGTCCATCCCAGCTACCTTTTTTAGGATGCTGGTTCATCATGCTTACTTAATAAATGCACCCTTATTGCAGGGAAGACTATATGGTAGAAGCAATGGAAATAGTGGAGATGTACTGTGACCTGGTGTTAGCCAGATTTGGTCTGGTGACACAGATGAAGGAGCTAGATGAAGGGCTTGCTGAAGCTATATCAACCCTCATTTGGGTTGCACCAAGGATGCATACCGATGTCCAAGTAAGTAGCAAGGTTATAATTAATGCATTGCTGTGTAAGCCCAAATTTCATCTAGAATTTGACTGTGTGATATATTATCAAAAACCTGAATAAAACTTAATTTTACAGAAGAGCTGAAAACCATTTTAAAAATACTAATATAAGTTTTCATTGCAAAAAAATCCCATAGATTATATTTTATATAATACATTACTTACACTATTTTTATGTTTACAGGAACTCAAGGTTATATCAGATTTATTCACCGCTAAATATGGCAAAGTTTACGCGGATGCATGCCGAAATGAAAATGTAAACACAATAAGTGATAAATTAAAACACAAGATGTCAATACACAGCCCACCTAAGATATTAATTGAAAGATACTTGATAGAGATCGCAAAGAATTATAATGTGGAGTATACACCTGATGAACAGGTCATGAGAGAAGGGGAAGGTATGTATTTGTTGTTTAACAAGGTCCAAAAGTATGATTAAGTCAGAGAGTGAGAAGCACATGTGCCTGTTGATTGATAGATAACACTCTGGAGCAGACCTTTTCTCAGGATTGGGAGGTCAGACTATAGTTCCTTCCATAAAGAGGAGGAGTAAGTAGACTGTGAGGTGAAAGCTTCAGATGTGCCCAGCAATAATGACGATGATTACAATATCTATATTATTATCTTCTATCTTCTATATATCTATAATATCCTATATTATCTATATAAAAGAAAGTCGTGTTACTATAACTATATTTATAACTTATTTACACTCAAGAACGACTGAACCAATTTGGCTGAAAGTTGGTGGGGAGGTAGCTTAGAACTAGGAGACGGACATAGGATGCCACGGGTGAAACGGCGGGACACAGCTAGTTATGTATAAAAGGAAGCAATTCATTAACTTGCTAGACAATGTATGCTTTGTTATATAAATCTGAAAAAAAATGGTAAACAGAAGGTTAGGTTAATGACTTCAATTTCATTCTGATTGCTGTTGTGTGAATGTGCATTAAATCAAAATACTACACGTGCGCTATAAGTTGAGACCTGACCGCTATGACGCGTCATAGCGGTCAGGTCTCAACTTATAGCGCACGTGTAGTATATCTGTATGTTTTAGGTATAAGTGTTAATGTAACAACTACTGATTGTCCAAATATATAAATATCAGCACTATGTACTACTCGTTCGCGCTAAGTTTGCCGCTGTCAACTGTCACGCTGTTCTAGTTTCAGTGAGACAACGGTATATTGATGTCACTTGACAGCGGTAAACTTAGCGCGAACGGGTAGTAGGTGTATTTAAGTGCCAAAGCTGGCAAGGATTAGTTAGTTTCAATGTACTCTTATCTTTTTTAAGCTGTGGGCCAGGATGCAATGCTGATTGACATCAATGGACCCCCCTTGCCACCTGGATTTATTGGTTATCCACAGCCACCTATGCCTATGCCGAACCTACCTAACTTACCTAATATGCCGCCTCCAGGACAAAATGTTCAACCATTCGCTTACCCCAATGTAAGTACTCATTTACTTGTGTGAGCCTATTGGTTAAAGTTCAACCATCAAATCTTCATTCAAAATTCATTACTTTAGCAACCGTCCGGTGGTAAAGTAGGAGGTTTCGTTGCCACCCCACCGGCAAACTACGGTGGGCCGAGCCAGCCTCCAATGGGATATCAGCTGCCTCCCGGAGTTGATTCCAAAAACTTAAGCAATAGTTTCTTACAGG
The DNA here is from genome assembly GCA_963576445.1 of Lithosia quadra. Taxonomy (NCBI): domain Eukaryota; kingdom Metazoa; phylum Arthropoda; class Insecta; order Lepidoptera; family Erebidae; genus Lithosia; species Lithosia quadra. The sequence goes on along the minus strand of OY754879.1, from coordinate 4,455,037 downwards.
TAAGACATTCACAGTATTTGACACAATACTTTCAAATCGTACAGTAGTGTTGGTTTTTATTTTTTTATAATCGCTGTTTTGTTTATATTTTTTATATAACCTTTTTATTTATTAAATTTGTGAGTATGGGCTATGCCCCATTCTTATAACTTAAACTGAATTGTGGTTGGATGTTCTGGAGAGTACTTTAAAAAAAACCCCTACAGTGTCGTCCTGGGGCTAGCAATGACGCGTTTATATCGGAATTGAACCGACTAAAACCACACAGTGTACCGTCAAGGTCTTACTGTAGAGGGGACGGTCACTATATATACATAGGGACCCTTAGATACGGTTTCCCCAGGTAACTGTTAGCCGGTAAAGTACCTACTGCTTTCTATAGACACAAAAAGGTTTGTTAAATTCTTAGTTAAAATAAATAGTGAACAGAAGCATTATATTCTTTCAGTCTTGCTAAATATAAGTAAGGCTTCAGACAGCTGACCTACATACCTAAGTATGTGTACATTGTGACCTTGTAGACTAGTTTAGATTTTATTATACATAATTATATGGAAATCAAGGGGTGAAAGAAGAGAAATGAAATGGTCTTCATGCATATCTAAATAATTTATTTAGAAAATTAAAAACTTGATTTCTATTCACCCTTGATTTCTATTCTCCTTTGATTTCTATTCACCGCGTTTTACCGAGACCACTGTACCACCTGTGCAGTCGCGAACGCTGCATGCAATGTATATGTGACGTCAATGTGCTTGAAGTGACTGATTTCCTTTTTACAGGAGGAAATGAGCAATCTGCCACCTGCTTATGACAGCATCCACCACGATTTGGTATTTATTTTATTTTTATTTCATTTTCACTTTTATTGTAGTCTGCATGAAAATAATTTTGTATGTAGGTAGATGTTTTGGGGTCGGCAGCGCGAGTGTGATGCCCCTGGTGTTGCACGCGTCCCTAGGCCACGGTGACCGTTTCCCATCAGGTGGGCCGTGTGCTTGTCAGCCACCTAAGTGGTATAAAAAAAAAATCTCCATTCCTTCAATACGAAGGTATATAAATTATTTAGAGTTTAGACTCATCAAATTTGTTGTTACAGAAATTTGTTACACTACACTGTACAATTTGTGCGCATGTAGTTAGTAAATTTATCTTAATAAATATATCACTCACCTTAGGACAGTGATAACTAGCTTAAAACCCAACGATACAGTATATTAAGGTAATTGAAGTCGATATTCAGTGTGAAATACTGGCCCAATCGTTGAAGTAGCAGCACCAATCGAGCCAGTCCCTTGCGTGAAATATATTATGAGTCAACCTCTATTGTAATTAAAATATCTTAATCAGGTTTTAAGTATGATCTTTAGCGCTTTGAAATAACGGTTAGATATGTCAAATATATATCATAATGTGCGTCATTATCCAATCAATCCGGTTTTGATTTTGGGAATTCAGTCTTCTTCTTGCGTGTCAATGATTCATTTATTCAAATTATTCAGGCAAATAATTACATAAATATCATTAAATATCATTCGGGCATAAAATTCTGCCAGCTTAACCGCGCTATACTGATAGCGCGGTTAAGCTGGCAGAATTTTATGCCCGACGAGTCAAGACGACCTTAACAAGGCCACTGGGCCTTGTTAAGGTCGTCTTGACTGCAGGGAGTAGGGCATTAGAGGTAGGAAAGTAGGCGTATCATGGGTTGCACAAGCGAATCCAGTAAATGATGACCATACCTTAGTGAATTTTCATTTCATTTATACTTTTCTGTTGGTCATGTGTTCCTTTTTGAACAAGATTTGATTTATTTTCACGTTTCAAATGATCTCTTATACTGTCAAGATGCTCTTCCACCTAATCAATTTTTCAATTTTTTTTTATTCATGATGGCTTACGTTTGACCTCAATCTCACCTGATGGTAAGTGACGATGTGGTCTACGATGTATCACACTTGCCTAGAAGGAACCTATTCACTTGTGACAGTCGTGACTTGAAAACTCCCAGGTTATAGCTTCCCGGAAACACAGACTCAGGCAAGTTATTCCACTCCTTAGCTGTACGCACGATGAACGTGTCAGCAAAGCGCTTTCTGCGTATGAGTGGAATATCGACCATATAGCGGTGGCGTGTAGAATAGATTATAAATAAGCTATTTCTATTATACCTACTCATAAGTACTTTCATTATCATTACAGCCGGCGCACATTCCGACTCCACAACCACAGCCGCGCTCCCGACCACCACCAGCGAACCTTTTCCCCGAACTCCCAGAGCTACCAACAGTACCTTCAGACTTGATTTTACCATCAGTGCCTCATAGCCATAACTCGAACACATCTAACGACGCACCGACAGCGCCGGGTGGATCTGATGAAATTGACTTTGACGATCTGAACCGTAGGTTTGAGGAGTTGAAGAAGAAGAAGTAATGGTTGTATGGATCAAGGGTTGTGGTGGCCGAAGTGTTGGGCTCAATGAAATCATGTTTGTTGTACACGTGACCAAAGAATTACCTACTAGGACACACTTCAAAGAAATATATAAACCTGCGTAGCTATTTCTTTAGCCGTGTGTACACAGAATTTATTAGCACTTTTTGCTTAGCAGACTTGAGACTGCACTAATGATGCAAATTGTAAAATGTATCAAATTTGGTTGATATGCAAACGTTTACTACTTTCTTATCATCATAATATCATATTCTCAGCCATGTGACGCCTACTACCGAACATTGGCGAATTAAAAAAAGTGCTTTAACTAAAGTATATATATATAGTGGCCATCATAGATTTTAGTCATAATTACTTGAATGTCAAACTGGGGGTTGAGTTGGACCCAATGAATGAAGGCTCATAATGTATCGCGCTAAATTAGAAAAAAGAAATGAGCATATTTTGCTGTTTTGCCCATATTACGATGATTTTACCCATAATAGGACGGTAGAGCCCATAGTGCGACGGTTGAGCTCATAGTGCAACGGTTGGGCCCCATAGTACGAAGACGGTTGGATTCGTAATACGACGGTTTCAAAAATTAGTTTCTTTTATATGCTTTAAAACACTTTATGAATAGCCTAAAGTTACAATACACTTATGTGATATTTATTATTCAAGAATGTGTGTAATCGTAAATCTTAAAATATTTTTTATAAACACTTGTATCATAATATTTTTTTAATCATTACCTGTGTTAAGAAGAATTGTTGATTATTTCAATGGTTACTGTATGTAATTAAATGTAATATTTTTATATTGATATCTGTATTTTACTTTTTGGTTGTTACGGACCTTGACGTTACAAACGATTTTGTGTATGTTACCTGCTTACCCCAATGGGAAAGAGGCCTGACTGTATGTATGTATGTACTAGACAATGTTGGGTAGATACGGAATGCAAACTATTATAATGAGTTAATGAATATTGGCACTTTACGGCCGCTAGTAAATGGCAATGGTATGAAAACAATTGTTACCGACAGTCAAGTGCGCTAGTAGACAGAATTCTTAACGAATTCATTCAGGTTGGACTATGAAATTTGAACTCAAACGGAATAATTGAAGTTTGGCCACAGCTGTTCCTAGGGGTAAGTCTCTTAGGCGATTAAATAGATTTATACTAATTTATCATCTATATATTGTATTATTTTTGTACTACAACAAAATAGGTATATTGTTTTCTATTACATTAAATATAAAGGTTGTTATAGTGCAAGTGATCTGAATTTGTTTTGTATGAAAATGACTGAGATTTTTATTTTATTCAATGAACCCATTCTTCCATGATGACAAGCTAAAGTGTTGCTATATGTATCAAATACACATACATTACATATATACTGTTTCATTAAAAATCTAATCGTTTTATTACAAATCAGTGTTCCCTATAAACCTTGCTTGAAATTCGACCGTCATCACATACCGAATAAAATGCGGTGAATAAAAATCAAGGGGTCGAATAAAAATAAAATAGTGAGATACTTTTGAAGTTATTTTATTTTCATTGAAACGGAACTATTTCAATGTGATGTACAAAATCATAAATTAATTAGGTATAAAAGATTTATTACAAGTTTATGAATATTTTATGTCTATTCACTCACCCTTTGATTTCTACTCACCTTATTTTATGGTTAGGCAATTTTAGAAATTCCAACCAAGAGATCTGTTGTAGCTTGTTATAGCCGTTACGGGAACTTCACAAACTATTTTTCTTCGTCCGAGCTGGACCCTGGACTTAGAAGCTTGCACTTTGGAGCCCGGGATCCGCTTTCCCACTTCATCCTGCGACTGCCATCTGACCACCAACCCCGGAAGGTAAGCCTGGGTTAGACTTAACTAATTAGCAGGTGTATTGGTTTACAGAGGCGAGCTTTGCTTAGATCCCAAAGATCTTTGTCAGTGCCACATATACCCCAATAAAAGAGGTAAGTTGTAACGAAATAAAATGTGTGATTTCAATATTTTATAAAACTTTAATTGTGTGTTATATAAAACAGTTCTAGGATGACAGATAGCAAGCAAAATGTCAAGACAAAATAAAATACAAATACCCTATGTTTACTAAGTTACATATTAGGTAGGTACAATTTGATAACGTGAGGATTTCCATTACCTAGTTCCCACAACGGGATATATGTATATAAAGGCATTTTTGAGGACTTGCCTAACTTTGAACTTAAAAGAACTGAGTAGTCACCAGGGGTGCTCAAATGGTTGATATCGCTTTAACTACCCGAGTCAAATAATCCAAAATATTTTCTTTTTTCCTCGTAACTTCATCATAATGGTCCCCCCGCCCCCAGTGTCAGGAGGAATCACCTTAATCCCCTTGATACCCCTAGGATCGCCTAGGATCATAATGGGACTGTCAATGCCACTATTTGGTGATGTTATATTGGCATTTCGCACAAGAAGACGAAGACATCATTTTGTTCTCTCTATCTTACTTCGGACTGACAGTTTCATACCTTTACAGAGTAGTTAAAACCGTTTGTGCTTGTAAAATTTTACAACCATAGCTACGGTTATAACTACTCTGAATAGGTATCAAAATGTACGATAGAGATAATGCTTCATAAAACCGATGGAAGCCGGACTCTTAACTCTTCTACGTTAACCAACGTGCTAGATCAAAAGCAAGGTACTCTAAACCTTAGCGGCGAAACGATCACATGTCCATTACAATTGAAATCCAAACACTTTCATTTGTGAGTCTTTTTCATAAAACAAAATAATGCCTATTGTGAATACTAGAAGTGCCTCATTCCTAAAATAATGCGCACTAAATTCTAAAATAGCAATAATAGCCTACATAATATTACTTTCTTTTATCAATATTATTGCTTTAATGATTAAATAGCTAGTAGTCAATCGTAGCCTGTGATAGCATCTAGAATACTCTAGAATCTTAAACACTGACGTCTGTAACCAAAATATGATCTATCACACATTCACACTCAATTTATCTATATATCTATTCAAAATATTAGGTAGCCTAGTGGTTTGGGTAATGGACTGCTGAGACGAGGTCTCGGGTTCGATCCCAGGTTCACTATGGCACACACCAATGACTTTTCGATGCTTTTCGAAGTTATGTGTGTATTTATCGCAGGTTTATTAGTGCCTCGGAGAGCACGTTAAGCCGTCGGTCCCGGTTGCCATACAAACATCTATGGCAGTCGTTACGGGTAGTTGGAGCCCTCAAAAGTCCAACCAGTCTAACTTGGAACTTCGATATCGCCATTGGTTGTGGAGGTCAGATGGCAGTCGCTCCACGTAAAATATCGAAGTTCAGCCGCATCACAGTTGGACTGGAAAGCCGACCCCAACTGAGTTGGGAAAAGATTCAGAGAATGATCTATTCAAAATATTAACTATGAAACTAAATTTTGTTATTGGGAACATATTTGACTATTATACACAAGAGAAATTACGGATGTTATAGCATAACACCATTATTATGAAGTTATTGTGCAAATAACATATACTTAAACAGAAATTTCGCACTGCGTCATCAAATTATTAATTAAATTCTAATGAAAATTTCAAGAGTAGATAAACAGCATTTTGCTGAAAACATAATCTTGAAAATCTGAAAATGATTATCCACTTTTGACGCTAAGAATACTTTAGTGCACAGGGAACACGCTAGTAAAGTATCACCCGTGTTGAATACTCAAAGTTGGCACTGTTGTATAAATGAACCATGAATGAACTAAATAAAAAAAAACTATAGAATATCAAAAATCTTTATTGAGTCTGTGGTTGAAAAGGCCTTCGATTTGTATATACTTATTCCGCGCCAGGGAATGCTATGCTATTCTCCATTATACTATTTTATGTCAATAAAGTTATTTCATCTGGGTCAGCCGGGGTGCGAGTGCAACGCCTTTTGTGTCACCCTATACCCCGGCGTTTGAAGACCTAAGAAGGCGAGCGGTTTTAACCGGTTCAAGTCATAACCACTCCCGCTGGCTGCAGGGGTGGTATCCGTGGGGATTTCCTCTCGAAAAAGGAGTAGGTTCACATCGGTAGTGTAATGACCAGGATCCGAACCCGGGACTTCTCTTTCATAAAGTCAATTCATTCACCACTAAGCTACTGAGTATCGAGTTGTTATGATATGCCAAATTAACGATAGCACAATCCATAGCGACCCTATTAAGAAAATAGAAATTGATATTAATTCTAATATAAATAACAGCCTTATCGAGTACTTTTGGATTAGGGTATGTTCATAAAAGGCTGATAATTTGCCGCGAACAGGTTGCTATTTTGGCTAAGTTAGCGTCCGCTGGTGAAGTACCGCCGTCTCTTTTCAATCTGTTGTGGATTTGTGTGTTTGTGACTATTCTGGTCTGAATTTGTAACTTGTTGGGAGATTCAGCTAGGAGAGTGCCGAGGGCGACCAGACCTCTGAAAAAAAACATATTTCAATCATCTATACTATTATAAAATTAAAAATGAACTAAACGAAAGGAACAAATGAAATAAACGAAAGACACTCCTCCTTTATCCGGGGGGGAGGGAGGAGTAAAACGGGGACACCATAGTTCTCAAACCCAAAGGTGCTATCTCCAAGTTTAAGATGACCCTTGGTTAGCCAGGGTGCGAGTGAAATGCCTTTTGGGTCACCTTCCAACCGGCATTATAAAACTCGAAACGGCGCGCGATTTTAGTCGGTTTATGTTCCACGTATTTACTGTCAAATTTTTGATGTACAATAAAGAGTTATCTATCTACAACCATCCCCGTTGGCCGCGTGGGGGCTATCTGTGGGGATTTTCGTAGGAAAAAAAAGATGCGTACCGGAAGTAGGCCTCGTTGTCGTGTAGTTTGGCGAACAGCTGCAGCAGGCAGTCGGCCAGCTCCGTACTGTCGGGCTGCTGCGCCAGCGCAACCGACAGGTTCAACAGTAACGACGTCGCTGCGATCTGCGTACAATAACAATAATGTTGAATCATCTACACTATAATAAATAAAATACATAGTAAAGTACATTGCTGTAAATTGGAGATATTTTAAAAAGAAAATTAAGTTAATTTTTTATACTACTAAGGTGGCAGACAAGCACACGGCCCACCTGATGGGAAGCGGTCACCGTGGCCTAATGGACGTGAGCATCACCCTGGAGGGGGGATTAGGGGAGGGGGGAGTTTGTGAGCTCTGGCTGCCCTACTCACCACCGGGAACACAACACCTATTATGGCCGCGGTGTTCTGTAGGGCGGAGGTACTACCCCCAGTTGGGCTGCTCATTCGGACGGGACATACCGTCGTGTCCTATCTCCTTCTATGATTATATCGACCCCGGAAATTTCAATTGTCGTAAAGGACATTTTGACGAAAATGAGTTATATATATATTCGGAATCAGCGTCGCGAGCTCTATCGAATGGTATATTTAAAGTCGTCCTATCTTCAAAAAAAAGTTCTTTACTACCTAGATTTTCAACGAGCTCTGGCTTGATTTTTCTTAATAATTGGGGTGTATCGTAAAAGTAATTTACATCAGGGAGCGTAAAGTCATATTTTTATTATTTATAAGGTCGTAAATGTTTTATTTGTTAATCGATACCCTTACGACCTAATCTACGCTTTGCTTTATTTTCTGTAATTACGGCGTAAAGGTCACACGGAGGTGCGCGGAAGCACGAAGCCCAGGGCATGAGGGGTGTCAGTAACGGATACGGGAGGATAGTGACTCGTACGATCCATTTCGCAGCGCCATTCTGCGGGATTTCGTTGAAAGTACTGCTGCGGTCACCGGTGAGATCAGTTTAGGTATGGAATATTATATCCCCTACACTGATGTCACCGGTACCTGCAGGGCGCGTCTCTGGTTTGGGCGCGAGTGCGCAGAGGCTGTTCACCAGAAGCAGCTAGCGTACCGCGCCTGGACCAGAGCATCCGCGCAACGCGATCCTAACGTAGGCCAGTTTAAAGCAGCGTACAACAGAGCCACAAAGGTATGCAAGAGGGCTTACATCAGAGCGGATGCCCAGCGCATTGCACGGCTTGGGCAGGAGCTTGTGGCGTATCTCACGGACAGCCGTGGCTACTGGCGCCTGGTCAAGGCCGTGCAATCAAACTTCTGCCAGCCTTCGCTGCCCCCGTTGCGAAACCCCGATGGATCACTGGCTCATGAGCCGCAAGAGAAAGCCGACTTGCTGGCTAATTTCTTTGTGGCTAATTCCGGGATCGATGATTGCTGTATGCAACTGTGACCACGCAATGCCTGATATCCTTATCAGGCAACGCCTTGTTCGTGCAGTGCTGCAATCACTCAATATCCGGAAAGCCAGTTGTCCCGATGGAATTCCAGCGGTGGTTCTACGTAAATGTGCAGCGGAGTTGTCTACCATGCTTACGCATCTGTTCCGCATCTCATACACCTCGGGTACAAAGCCGCCAGCTTGGAAGGAAACGAATGTGCAGCCGATCCCCAAGAAAGGGGATTGGTCAGACCATGGCAATTATCGACCCATAGCCGTCACCTCAATGCTGTGCAAGGTTTTTGAGCATATCATTAACGCACAGCTCATGCGTCACCTAGAGGATCACTCCCTAATTAATGATCGGCAATATGGCTTCAGGCCGAAACGGTCAACGGGTGATCTACTAGCATACGTCACCCATCTATGGGGTGAGGCTATGGACAAGCATGGCAGCGAGTCATTGGCTATCAGTCTTGACATTGCTAAAGCTTTCGACTGGGTCTGGCACAAGTCGCTCCTTTCCAAGCTGCCTGCTTTTGGTCTACCTCCCCTATTATGCAGTTGGATTGAGAACTTCCTGCAGGAGCGCCGCATTTGAGTGCTCTGTGATGGGCGGACATCGGCGTTCTTGCAGATCAATGTTGATGTACCGCAGGGGTTCGTTTGTTCGCCTACTCTTTTTCTTCTGCATATCAATGACCATGCTGTCAGTAGGTAGCATTCATTGCTATGCAGATGATAGCACCATACACGGACGATATCACGATCACCCTGCGGACAAGCAAGCTGACGTAGGGGAAAAAAGACAGCTTCTTGTCACTGAGCTTGATCGGGTCCTGAATCACATTTCGCAATGGGGCTCTGAGAACCTGGTCGAGTTCAATGCCAAGAAGACGCAAGCTTATGCGTTTATAGCATAACTATCTCCTTACCTTCCCCTCCCTACTCTTCGGGACACTCCACCACCACTTTAGGATAACCAAGAGATACTCGGCGTGGATTTTCGCTGCAAACTGAATAATAAAAACTACATCGAGAGCATCATCAAAACGGCCTCTCGGAAACTCGGAGTCCTGAACAAGCTGAGGTGGTTTTTCACGCCGGAGCAGCGGTGTCTATACAAGACACATCCGTTCCGGTGTGGAATATTGTTCTCATCTCTGGGATGGCTCTGCACAGTACCTCCTAGATGCTCTCGACAGGTTGCAGCGACGTGCAGGCCGTATTATTGGGAGTCCTGAAGTTACCAACGCTCTCAAACCGTTACAATTACGGCGAGACATGGCCTCTTTGGCAGTTATTTACAACCTCTACCATGGCGATGATGAGTGTTCCGATGAGCTCCCCCAACTAGTTTCACCCTCTCCTTTCCTATATACAGAACAACACGTGCAAGGCTGAGATACCACCCTCATACCGTGCAAACGATTCCATCAAGAACTAAGCGCTTCGGTGCCTCTTTTTTTTGCCGCACCATAAAGATCTGGAATTCTTTGCCAGCCCACGTATTTCGTTACTCCTACAGTCCCGGGCCTTACAAGCGGGGCGTGAAAAAGCATTTGATAAGACCGTCAAGTTACAAAAATGTTAAATTTTTGTAACTTTTTTGGCTGAATTTTTTGATTAAAAAATGCAAAGTATTAAAAATCCCTTTTATTTCACTAGTTTTTTATTTCTTAACTAGATCTTTAGCTTCTTTTGTTCCTTGTACCCCCTTAGTCTCCGATTTAATTGACTCGTACGACCCATTGATGATCAAGATTAGTTCTTTACTACATATATAATTTATAACAACCAATTTTTTGTGGCTGTAAAGTACTTCAGTTCAAATTTTATGGGTCGTAACGGACACTCATTTTCGTCAATTATTAAGTTTGGTTTATTTTCTTAATTGCAACGGATAGAATACAAAAAAATAGTTAGGGTCTCCTTTGACATCATGAATATAGCACTTTCTTTAAAAAAGTTATAAGGAAAATAAAAATTTTTTTTTCGTTTTTTGGCTCTCCTGAAAAGTCGTGTTTTGTCCTTTACGACAATTGAAATCTCCGGTATCGATATGAACTATTATGAACACAAAAATATTTATTTTGGAATTCTTGTTTGTGTATTTGTTTGTGATGGGTGCGGTTTTTTTTTTGTTTGAAAGCTCTTGGTCCGACTTAATATCCTACGCATATTTGATCTCATCGGCTAAGTAGAACCGAAGATTTAATCAAATACCTTGAAATCCAATGTCTACATCTACGTGGAACCGGAGGTATAGGCTAGTGACAAATATATTTCCATAATGACCTGTGCGTTATTGTTGAGTTGTGTGAGACATATCAGAGAGTGCAGGACGCTCTCCCTGGCGGCCAGTACCAACATCTCGCCCGGCAGGTCGGAGAAAGCGTTCACCAACACTCGCATCGCTAGCATCTGATTCGCTGGCAGGTTATCTGGAAGTATTCAATGAATGAGTGAATGAGTGAAACAGAAGAGTGAACCAAAGAATGTATTTATGTATGTGTCTGTATGGTTACTATTGGGTACTTTTTATTATAATTATAATTCACTTTTTATTATTTTTAGTTCCACTTCACATATTTCACACTAATATAATAACAGGCGAATGTATTTATGTATGCATATGTATGGTTCCTATTTTAAATATGAGTACATACGTTTATTTACCCTTTTTATCTTATAATTTATACTTCACAACCCTTCTCAAACTACTCTTCCTGTATAACTCAAAGGTTTGCTGCGAGAGAACTCCTTTTGATGTCCATCATCTTTATTATAAATTAAATAGATTTCTATAACTTTGTGTACAATAAGGCATTATATAAATTAAACATTATATTACCCAAGTCTTCGTTAGCATGAAAAATTAAGGTGCATCATTACAAGACCTACTTATAACATAAATAATTATTAAATTGTTTTATCAATATGACATAAAGCTGTATAACTACCTGGTGTAAGCAGAGATAGCAGGAAGTTGATGAATGTTGGTCCGTACACCGTGTCGAACATAATTCCGTTGATCTCCTTATTTCTAACGGCTAACCTAGTCACATCCAGCACAGGAAATAGGATTTCTGAAAATAAACAGATATTTTAATTTATGTATTAAAAGTATATAAATATAAGCTGGTACGTATCTACAAGAATGCGAGCCTTATTGGACTAATCCCACCCTCATTCCCACTGCTGTAACTCCTGTACACCAGGAACACACCGAGTAATGACATAGGTATAACCTAAACGAAAATAAATAAACAATATAACCGAAAACCAAAATAAATAACAAATAAATAAATAAACAATAGACCAGAAAAAAAGGCCACTGAGTATCTTGCCGGAGCTTGCCGTTACAAGCTATCATAGGGCATGGTAACCATTTACCAACAGGTGAGGCGTGCGCTTATTTGCTAGTATAAACAAAATGTTCACAAACCTTTGGGCCACTGTAACATTTTCTTCAATAAGCCTATAGTTTCGTTACTGTACGTATTATTCTGTAACAAAAAAAAACAATTTATTAATTTCGAGGGTCGAGAAGTCGGGGTGGGAGTGGCCCTCTAGAGAGCTGCTCCGAGGGGACAGTGGGGAGCGAGCGGGGGCGAGCTGATTGTCCGAGCGCCGACGGTTGAGTGACAGGACGGCCGCCTGTCACGAGTCACCCCACCGTCGGCGAAGTGGCGCGATGATCGCCCCTCCCCCCTTTCGGGGGGTCGTGGGAGCCATCTTAAAACCGCAGATGGCCCGGGGTCAGCTGGGGTGCGAGGGATATGCCTGTTGGGTAACCTTACACCCCGGTAATTAAGGCCCGAGACGGCGTGCGGTTTTAGTCAGTTCGATCCCGACATAACCACCCCCGATGGTCGACGGGGGTGGTATCCAAGGGGATTTCCGCACGATAAAAATAAAAGAGTCGAGAATACAAAAAATGTGGTAAGTGCAAAATTTTCCACAGTCAAATATGAACCTTATATTTATGGCTTGAAAGATAAAAGTTTGTCGTGCGACCGGGACTAACGCTACGCTAATGATGGATGATATTTGTTAACTAAACGTGTACTCACCAGTTCACCCAGTTTGACAACAGTTTCCAACTCTTCGTCTGTCATTGCGCGGAGACCATCGCCCGCTTTGCTGTTGAACTCTTTCAACTTATCGTAGATAGCCTTCAGATTAGCTTGGTCGAACCTGACACAAACATCATTTTATGTAGTCAGTGTTAGAAGTAGAAAACTATGTTATACGACTATATTGAAATATGTTTTAATTATAATTTTGATTAAAATACAATGAACAATATTCATTCTAATTTTTAAGTTTTAAATCTGGGTAATCATTTTATTTCAAAGTTATTATTCAAAATTTATTTGAATATGAATCAAACTACATACGAGTGATTTTGAAAGTTTGATAACCTCAAGAAAGCGTATGTAGTTTTTATTTTGACAGATCGTAACAAATAACAGCTTTTTTTTTTAATTTTCTTTCTAATCGAATTATTGAAATCGCGCGTTTTGAAAACGTGCCGTTACTGAATCAGTCGCTTGACTTGGAACATTTTTTTTTGGCATTTGGGATCAATTAATCAAAAGTAAAATGGAGAAGTTTAAATATTACCTAATATAAGAGTCATGCGGTATGAGCTTATTTTCGTCGGTGGCAGCGGCGGCAGACGTCATATAGGCGCCCCCGCCGGTGAACGGGTCGGCGGCCGAGGGCGGCGGCAGGCCCGGGACGGAGCCCGAGCCCGGGATGTATCGTCCCGAGCCCGTGAACGGGTCCGCGAACCTGGAAGAGAAAAATTTGATATAGATCCATCATTAGAAACAAAAAAAAAAAATTTTTTTTTACTGAGTTGCAAGGCAATCTTATTTGCCACAAACACCCTGCTCTAAAGACTCAAGACGGCGCGGCGTGCGGTTTTAGTCGGATCGAGCCCTAACATTGAGGAAGGAGAATCTGACGGAACTTCCAGGCGAAAAAAAGAGTTATTTCCAGTATTTTTTAAATTAAGTTCAACACATTTGTATCTTATAACATGTCTAAATAAAAATCTACAAATAGTTCATAAGTGTTTGTAACCTAAATGAACGTGCAAAAAAACCAGAAATACTCACCCATTGCTAGATGCGGGTTGCGAATCTAATTTGGCGTTAGTGATGATGAAGTTAGCTACTTGCTCCAGGTACACTTGTGGAAGTTCATGTCTGAAACATCACACAATTGTTAATATAGTAGATATTAGTGCCTCGGAGAGCACGTTAAGCCGTCGGTCCCGGTTGTCATACAAACATCCCTAAAAATCCTACAACCAGTCTAACTACAGAACTTTGATATCACCAGATAGGTTTGGAGGTCAGGTAGGTGGCATTCGCATCATGGAAAATATCAAAGTCAAATACAAATGTAATTTATTCTATATAGACCATCAAAACGGAACTAAAAAAATGTCAGAATTAAAAAGAAAATGTATTAAAGACTGGTCCGGCCTGAGAAGACTCCGGCAAGAAACTCAGCGGGTTCAGCCGCTTCGAAGTAAGACAGAAAAAACATGTTAAACCTGATATGGAAAAAGGCTCAGAGGATGGTAATGAACTTACTTATGTATGAATGCTTGAGCTGCAACCCAAGGGTCTTCGTTTTTATTGAATGGCAACTTTATTGGTGGTGCACCGTCCTTGATATCCACGCTGAACACGAAATCATATTCCTGTAAGAAATGTTTCTCCTTGTATTGAGGACTGTTGTACGTATAGTTCTGGATCGGTTCCCGGTTGAACTAACTGTTACTGGGTATTCTGTAAGCGTATTCTCAGTAGTAGTGGTAGCAAAAATGCCCAGTTAAAGATAACTTGAATTTTTTTGTTGATGTGTGTCAATACACTCTTGCCTACCCTTGCATATACAGGCGTAGGTTTTTTTTTTTAATTCAGGATAGGTTGTCGTTCAGAAACGTGATAAATCAGTATTATTTATGTAAAAATGAATCGTCAAAATTCATGTACGCGCATAACTTCCGAACGACTGCACACCAAATTTGATCATTTTTTTGTGATTATTTTCAGATTTGTATAAAACAAAATTTAAAAAAAGACGTTATCAGTACTCTACGGGGACGGAGCTGCGGGCAACAACTAATAATATAGACAAAAAAAAATTACTTGCATATTACCTTTCCTTGGTACATAGTCTTGCCTTCACTGGCAGGGTTGGCTCCCATGACGTCACCAATCTCATTCCACGTGTTTTCAGCTACGCTCCAAGAATAACATTTTACGTTCGTACCGCGCCGAACTAACTTAGTTTGGCCGTCGGATTTGCCTGGCTCTAGAAGTACTTCAGGACCGGGTAATCTGTAACATTCAAGTAAAATGTTAATAGAATTCTCTTCTAACAATGATAGAAAAAATTTGATGAAAATAGTTGTGTGTGCGAGTGCGAGAGAGAGAAAGAGAGAGAGAGAGAGAGAGAAAAAAGGGAATAAGAGTGAAGAGAGAGGGCCCTGAATATTATGATGGGACCCTGGACACATTTTTTTAAGTTAATTCTATTTAAAAACTCGGAAATTAACAATTAATTACTTTTTTCATCATACATACTCGGAAAGTTTGAATCCTCCGATTTCTTGCTGTTGGGCAGCTTGCATTTTTTGCACCTCCTCCTCAAATGCTTTCAGCGTTGGTTCATCCGCATACCTCGCCGGATCTTTCGTGAATACACGCACCACTCCATCACTGGACCCTGTTCACACAACCAATGATATATGAAAATACTATTTAAAGAATGAAATAGTCATGGACCTAGGAATAACTATGGACGGAGCCATGGGAACAAAAAAGTGACGCTGCATAGTCAGCCAACTTTCGTATACGTATACAGTCGCCACGCACACTCTCACATCATAGTCAGCCACTTCGCGGAAAACGTCGGCCGAATCGGTCGATCTGTCAGTTTAAGCGGGAAGAAAAAAAAATAAAATACAACATGTCTTGTGCAGTGAAATGGTGTAAAAACCGTAGTGACAGGAAGAAAATAAATCCAGGGATCACATTTCACAGGTTAATCAATATTTCAATCACTTAATGTTTATCTAATAATTATACATAAATGTTCATTCAATATTTCAAAACAAAATTCAATTGTTCGGTACAAAACCAGTGATCCCAACATAAAAGTGTGCAAATTTCCCCATATTTTGGGGAAATCTGTAAATTGTGTGACTTTATGATGAAATAGCATAAACTATTTATTAGTAGTGATAACCGTAGTGATTTAACTTCTTTTTTATAAATACATGGGATTAGGAATCGCAAAAATACAAATTGTAACTAATATGAATTTTTTAACTTTTTTTGTTAATTAGGTACCTAGTTTAATCGTGGGAATATTCCCCACGGTTACCATCCATGTAAGTTTTTTTTTATATAGGTATAATGAAAAAAATAATGTAAAAAATAACTAAAATATTATTTTCATTAATTTATGATAAAATAATATTTTTAATAATAATGCACGAATCACCTTTAATGATTGTTCATTTATATATTTAAAAATTTACCAAATAATTCTCCCTATTCCTCAACTAAAATAATAAAAAATGGGGAAATTTAGGTAAAACCTCGCATCCCTACAATTTACTCACACAATGATTGATGCCCGCCATTTTTTGACACAGACTAGTTACTCTAGGCACTCCGTCCATACTTTTCCTAAGTCTATGGAAATAGTAGAGGAAATACACTGTTAGTGAATTTTCATTAACAGCAAGCATTCTGAAATTTGATACATATTATACATACCAGTGACAACATCTCCATTCTCTAAGCAAGTGACACTCCATACGGACTGCACTGGTAGGCGGATATCACGCACGCAGTCTCCCCCTGTCCATAAACGTACACTGCCATCCTCACCACATGTCGCGAATCCTTGCTCGATGGCAGGGTTTATACTAATACTGAAACATCATACTTCTTTATTGGCGAAAACAGAAAAAGTAATAACAGAAGCATAGATGAATAATATTGTATGTTGTGATTTAATAAGACCCCTTATATACGCAGAAGTTTAGTTTAGAAAAAATAGTGGTCTGGAATAACACATAGGCTACATTTTACCCTTGAAATGGGTTTCCATGAGGACAAGGAAACAGAATTCGGGCCAAGGCTAGTCTATACTAAAAACAAAAATTAAAGAGATTTTTGGAATGATGGATGGATACAGAACACCGCCGCGTGATCATAATAACCATCGTGTTGTGTTCCCGCCGCGCGCCGGTAAGTAGGGTAGCCAGAGCTCACTGTACCCCTGCTCCCACCACCCCACCCTAACCTTCCCTTCCTAGCCCCTGTGTAACATAACACCCTTAGTGTTGCACACGTCCATAGGCCTCGGTGACCGCTCCCCATCAGGTGGGCCGTGTGCTTGTCTGCCAGCTACGTAGAATAAAAAAATGGATGATTGAAATTACCTATAATATCAAAACAGCCCAGTTCCTAGGAAAAGTTATAAACTATTACACTAACATCACACTTTGACTCTGAAAGTATATCTAAGTACTTACCAATAAATATAGTTAGAATGTCCATAAAATGTATTGAGGCACTGTCCTTTGTTAGTCCATAATTTTATTGAAGCATCGTTGGAGCAACTGAGGAATGTCTCGGCGTTGGCCGTCACCATACCTCTAACACAGTCTGTATGTCCTGAAATAAATTCATGAAGTAGAACTTGAAACGTCGACAACCTCTGTAGCATAGTGTTTGACTGATAAGTCAGAGGACGCAGGTTCGGGCCTACAATAGTTATCACACAACCCAGGATTACACCAAATGTTGGAAACATCATGGTTCCAACATTCATGATCCTTGGAACTCACAACAGAATTAAATAGAAGAAAATGGCGAAGTGCATAATATAATAAATCCTAAGCAAAGTGAGAGGCAAAAAATTATAGCAACAAATCAAAAATTTACTTCCTAATGTACAGCAATTATTGTTGTTTTGAGACCACAATCAGCAAATTGCACTTTTTTTAGATCATAATCAATTCTTAGACAAAATCTAGAGATCTCAAAAAACATGCACATAGCAAATTTTGTTTTGACAATGACTTTATGTATTTTATTATAGCTCTAAAATTGTTAGATATTCACTGTAGGTAGCAGATTTTTGGCAGGAATTTCTATGAATTAGCAGCGCTTCATGTGTAGGTATCTCCAATATCAAGTTATTTTGAGTGTCCTTTCATTTTTACCTGTTAGTGTACTGATGAGAGATCCATCTTCTTTCTTCCATAATTTGATAGTTTTATCAGCAGAAGCTGTTGCATAAGTACCATTGAACAGTTCTATAACAGACCATACTGCAGCTTGGTGTCCCTTGAGTGTCTTGGAGGTTGATCTCTGAGCATTGAGTGACCATACTTTTGCAGTGCTGTCCCAACTTGAACTATAAGTATAAAAATTTATATTTAAGATCATACAAATTTATAAGTTTTAAATTTTGTTTTATCTACGTATATCATAGACAAAGAATATTTGGGGCAAGGTTTCGGTTTTCTTTTTTTCTACAGAGTACTAGTTTTTACTAGTCTATTATATTATTGGACATGTTTCCAAATGGAATAGTGCCTCTAGAAGGGTTATTTCTAAGACACTAAGTTTGTTAATGTGTTGCAATATTGAGACAAGTACACTTTAGTCAATTCAAAAGTTTACCACAAGGTGTAATAAATAGGGAAGTACAATATACTATCAGAATAACAATAATAAAGTAATAGATTTTCTATACGAGTAAATAATGGTAACTCACCTCATAAGAACTCCAGAGTCTCTACCAGGTTGAACACTGCAAACAGTATTCTCATGGCCTTCTAAAGTCAATTGGACCGAGCCGTCTTGTAGGTTATATCCTAGTATCACGTTATCATTACCCCCAGACACTACAAGCCCATCGGGATAAGCTTCGCAAGGCGGCAACCAGCAAATACATGATACAAAATTTCTATGTCCTTTATATGTAACTACGTTAACAAAATCTTTTACTCTGGGGAGAAAATATTTAGATAAGTAATGCACACATAAATGGAGAAATAAATAAGCACAATAATCAAGATACTAACCCCTCTGGATGCCACAGTTTCGCTGTCCTGTCGCGTGATGCAGATAATATACAGAATTCTTTTGTCGTTGCAACACATCTAACATCGAGCGAATGGCCACACAAAACAGCACTCAATTTATAATCTGGTACAGCCATTGGAAAAGTGTTTGTTTGTAAAATGCCGTAAGATAACAGAAATTCAGAAACAATCGCGGTGAACAAAAGTTGTCACATCATGTTGACGTATACTGTCATTCACAGACTATATAAAAAGATTAAAAAGCTGTTATTGGTCGCCTCAGCTGGCCAAGCTGTAGCTGGAACGCGATGATATTTTTGAGCTGGCAAAGGCATAAAACCACTTACAAGTTATAGTTGAGTCAATTTAATAGGCCACATTTGACGTTTGTCAGTTTTATATTCATAATGAGGTGACCTGTTAAAAAAGGTCGATTTTATTACAATAAATATGTAATAGTAATTGAAAAAAGTTAAGCAATTGTGCAGTTCTAACAAAACGAAAAATATATAATTTGATGCCCACCACGGCGCGTCGCGTAAAAGGTTACGATGTTGAATTTTGATGAATTGTCAAATGTGGCCTATTAAATTGACTCAACTATAGTCCCCTATTTTATAGTGATGAATGAATGGTATAGCATTCCCGAACCTTGTTCATCGTCGTCTACATACCCAAACCCAGGGCAGGTAGATAATGTCAATCTCCTAAGTTACCCTTTTCTTTTACTTGTCTTTTTTCACGCATTTAATCCATTGTTTCTTACGCCTTACTTTACACCTAAAGTCCACTACATTCATGTATTGAACTTTCTCAAAATATTATCATATATTATATATTCTCAGCAATTCCAATATTATGTCTCAATTTTTCATTCACTGATGCAATCTTTAAACTTCCTCCAACATAGGTACCTAGTCTATCCTTATTCCTAGTCCATTCTCATCGCACCACTTTGTTTTCAACCTTCGTCGCTTTCAAGGCCAGACATGTCTATCCATTCAATCTTCTTTTCTTTAACCACTGCCCAAGCTAGAGAGACCAGCGAAATCAGAGAACAATATACCCACCACCTATTCGGTATTGTATTGACTCTACTGATTTTCAGATTTACACTCTCC
The DNA here is from genome assembly GCA_963576445.1 of Lithosia quadra. NCBI lineage: Eukaryota > Metazoa > Arthropoda > Insecta > Lepidoptera > Erebidae > Lithosia > Lithosia quadra. The sequence goes on along the minus strand of OY754879.1, from coordinate 4,435,063 downwards.
AGCCTACCTACACATTGTGTGCTAAGCCATCAATTTTATTAAATATTTTGTATCTTTTGTTTATTTAGATAATTCTGTGCATTAGAACACTATATTTGTACACGTAATTTTAAGTTACTACCCGACCCTAAGTAGTTTACGAGATCTAGCCATCACATCAGCCAAACGTTACGGCATCGGCAGCAAAAACTCTAATAATATTATGGAAATTTTAAGGGGTACAAATGTTATTTTTGGTAACTTTCATTTCATCTAACTAGGGCTAGGTCCACTTTGAATTTTCTCTAAACTTTACGCTAACAAAATCAGTATTTCGAGAATTAATTTCCAAAAAAAATTGAAAATTTGAACGTTTGTACGATATTTTGCTCTAATGAACAGAATTAGCTAAATAAGCATAAAATATACAAAAAAGTAAAAAGTTGTTGCGGTCGTAACGCAGAGAAAGGACAAAAAAAACGATAGTGGTGGCCCAGTAATGCCCAATATGACACGATTAAATTCGGATTGGGTGGCCAGCTAACGCAATTAATCACTCACTGCGGAACCGAAAATTGCTGGACGAGTTAAAATCAAGAACTCTTTTATGATTATTGAACGAAATATTTCAATATTAATAATTTAGGCTGAAAACACTGACTAAATATACGCGCGAATCTTGAAGATAATAAATGTCATTTAGTACAATAATTATGGCGTTCATTCAGTTAATTTTTTATTATCCTAATCCAGTTTTATGTACATACATTAAAAAATGTATTTAAATTCCTTGAATTAGAATCAATTACGCTTTTGTGATGGTTTAATTTAAATGAACAAGTAAAGCATCAGCTTAAATCTGTCTAATTTTCAGTTTAGATAAAGCGTGATTTCTTTACAGGTTTTATCTCAGAATTGAAGAGCCTACCGTTTCTTCAATCATCATTAGGCAGACGTATTTTCGTGTGACAATACAGCAGGCAATAAGCTCGTCTCACTACTTTTTCGCTTCGTAGCGCCGCCAGTGCGCTCGGAAGCGGTGACCGGCGCTATAGACTATACATACCAACTCTGTTGTACATACGTAGTGTAAAGATGGCGTCGACGGTGTGTGTTTCTAGGTGCCGACTGTTAGCAAAATTAGAAATAAATCGTGGTTTGTGTTTATCACCGATATTCAGGGATTTGTCGAATAGCAGGGTGAGTATCTGATGTTTTACTATGATTAGATAATCTTATAAGATACTGTTTCATATATGATTACTGTTTCGGAGACCAATTTTGATATGCACGTGCATATATCTAACCATATAGGTGTACCTATATCGATAGCAGCTGTCAAACGTCAAAAAATTGTTTTTATTTTTTGTGGTCGTTTTTTTTATTACGTTTATTATTTGAAAGGGTGAATGACTTATACAATGGTTATGTATGGAGGTATTTTAGCATACTCTACCGGCATGTTTCATAATAAAGATAATTGAATTGAATATTTTAAGTGTTTTTTTCTGATATCATGTTTATTTCTGATGACCATGTTCTTGATTTACCTTGCTAGTTCTGTTAATAACCGGCGTTTTGGCAAGTCTCTAAAAAGTGTATAAAAACGTCACAGTTTTTATATAGGTAGACACTTACGTCAAAAATAAAATGTCGAAAGATCTTTGCATAAATTACGGGTTTATTGAGATGAATTCGAATCTACCTATTATGTTATCAAACATTCTTATAGAAACCTACTCATAGAAGTCTTTATTAACATTTAAGTAAAATCTATTTTACTCGGTTAGATATATTAAATACTGTGCCAGTATTAGCATCAATAGGTAGGTAGGTACATAGTGGCATTGTTTTGTTTATGGACGCAAGTCCTTAGATAAGGCAATGAATTTCCTTACTTGTAAAACATCCAGAATGTTGAATTAGGTTTCTGATAAGATTAACTAGATGCTATTTGTATATTTAAATTTCTAAAGAGATGTACCTACCTATCTATGTACAGTTCCGTGGTCCTAATTTTGCTTTTGTGCCCTTAAAATTGTCGTAATGGTTTATTTTTTTCGCTTGTTGTGTTGTGTTTTCTTCTTTGATTCTTTGATTCTTTGATTCAGTTTGTTTTTGTCTTTTTGGTTTCTTTTGTTGAAATTACAATTTAATGTAGGCGGGTAGGTACGTACCTACCTACTACCTATATAATATATTACTACCTACTATAATATAATATAATACAGTATTTTCTTAACTCGTCATTAGTATGATGATGAGTATGAGTATTTACGCCTGTAGACAATTTTCATTGCGAGTTCCATACCTACGTAAAATTTATACTTACCTAAACTTGAAAAAAATGTGAATAGGTAGGTATACTTACCAAATATGTTAGTAGTAGATTGAGAGTAGAGGAGGAGTAGAGAGATAGAGAGAGAAGTAGATTGAGAAGAGTAGATAGAATAGGTACCTACCTATTAGGTAGAGGATAGTTATATACCTGAATATTTGCAGTAGGTACCTACCTACCTAATTTAAAACCTCGTTGCAAAGTGAAAAAAAAACAACACACAACTGCACAGCCAGGTATTTTTAATGAAAAATAGATAAACTGCTACCTACAAAGTGAGAGCTTAGTTCATAAACAGCTGCGACTAAAAGTCCAGTCAACTTTTAAAGCAACGACTTTGACCGCTATGTGCTCTCTATCTATCTATACCTACTTCTATACTAATTATTATAAAGAAGTAAAGTTTGTGTGTTTGTATATTTTTTAAATTGTAAGGGGTAATCTCGGGATCTACTGACCCGATTTTAAAAATTCTTTCACCAATAGTAAACCACATTATCCGTGAATGTCATAGGCTGAATATCATCACGCTACTGCCCAAGGGAGCGGAGCAATAATCATAAATGTGAACAATTCCGGTAGATTCCCATTTTAGGAAAACTGATAGTTTAATCACAGCTCAATTTAGTGGCATGGGCTAAAAAATCGGCGCTATTATTGTTTTAAGTAAGTTCTACCATTTTAAACTTCAAATTCTGTGTAAGTGTTATCCTAAATTGAAGAATCATGAAACAACTTCGATCGTCTAAAACGCTTGGATGTCGAGCACAAACATCTGTCAACAGCCCGCCCCGCGCCCGTTTCACGCTATTGAATTAATTTACCGATTGTAACCTTGTATAGCCCCTATAACTACTGGGAATCTTATTTTATATATATATATATACGTATATAAACGCGAAAGTTTTAATGGATAGATAGTCGATATAGACGGATGCCTGGATGTTGCTCAATCAGGCCAGAAAGATTGAAAGAACCTGGATAAAATTTGACACAGCTTACAATGAGGAAGCTACTTTCTTATCCCGGGAATATGTTCCTGTATCTCACAGGCCACAGGAACTGGTTTAGTAGGCAGAGTCAAAGACAGAGTCGCGGGTAACAACTAAGTATCCATATAGGTACATTCCTCACTTCCTATTTCGTATACTTACTTAGAAAGTTTAGTAAGTAATGGAATTTACAACGTTACAGTTAGTCAAAGTAAGTTCTGGCCTGAAACAATTCAATTTAAAGACAAAACTTAGACTGAAATTGTTACTTATAAGACCGAAACCTGGCCACTTTTGGAACATTCTAATACCCAAGACATATGTGAAGTTTCCGAGTAAATTCATGAATTGAAGTTGCGTGCAAAATTTTCTCGGTAAGAAGGTTACGTGATGAATGACTACTTTTATAATCAATTTAACGGTCCAACGTAGGATGAAAAAGAATACGAGAAAAATAGAGGGATGCATAATGCATATTGTGGGCCCACGTTCGATTCTGGAATCTGGTTGTTTTATAGACCTCTGCCTATGCCTTAGAGGACATAATACGTGAGTATACAAAAATACATAAGGCCCAAACTGGCTGTCACGTTGAGATCTGTGACGATTACTTTTGTAGATTAGTACTACACGCATATATTATTCATGTTACTTTGTTGTCCTTCATACGGTGACGAGAGCATCGACCTGAAAACGATGTTTGCTTTATGTATTAGTATCTACGGATTGGATATGGCTTAGTTTAGTCACATGTCGAATCTCGGTCATTCTATAATGTGATTTATCCCTAATCTAGACCAATGAGATTGCGTTGAAGCCTATTTTCTCGGGCAATTAGATATATTATTGTGTTCTGATTTTCTGATAAGAAGAGCCATAACCACCGCATTTTGTTTATATTTTATAAACTTTAGTTAATAAAATTCATGGAATAAAATTACGTTTAAACTTGTGAACGGTCTCGGACAGCAAAAAATATGTTGAAAATTGTATCTAAGTATTTAATAAGATAATGGTTGTAATGGTGCCGTTTTGTAACAACATAACGTTGCGTAAAATACGATGTTAGAGCCGCCAGAGGCACTCCCTAAACTATACTAAAATCGTACCTAATCAAATCAAATTCTAAATTTAGACAAAGAAATTTTTATCTCAATTTAACCTAATGCCAAATAGAATGAAGTTGTGAATTTCAGAAACACTTCAGAAATAGTTGAGTGAGATACCTACGCAACCGAATCGACACCAATTTTGTGCTAAACGTGTATAGATCAATAGGACAAGATTTCTGGCAGCTTATCTCTTCAGATTACGTGAAAAATATTTCATTCGCTAAGAAAACGTGTGTGCGTCATAGACATTGCTTATCGAACTATCCAACTGCAGAATAAAGGTCAATAGCTGGTGTAAAAACATTACTATACCTATATTATTAACCTTGAACTTCACGAATGTAAACTATTCTCTCTATGCGGTTTTTAAACGGCGATGAGCAAATTCGAGTAATTCACTTCTTTATCGTGATCATGTGACGTGACGAAATATTTACTGTGAACCATCGAGCAAATGTTTCTCCTCGATGCTGTGAGCATGATGACGTTGTTTATCATGACCAAGTCGTTTACTTTTCATTTGAGCATTAATCACACGCGTTCTGGGATGTGAGTTCAATGATGTTAGTCATGCATGCTATACATCTAGATTTTTATTTACTTTCCTTGTAACTATTTTGTTAGTTACATACAATTTTAAATATTTTGATGAAAAAGCAGCTGTGTTACGGTTTAGACTTAGTCTTTGGACAGTTTGGACTTTGCCCTTGTTGAAAAAGACCGTTGACTAAGCGTGGGACTGAATACATTTCTGCCTACCTATTTCTTTTAGCATTGATAGACCAGCGTTAGACAGAACTAAGTAATACCTAAAAATCTTAGTTCTCTGGTTAAAGTGGAATACCTATCTGTATAAGATCTTCGAAGATATACTGGCTAGTAATGGACTTTTTAAACTACACACTATTCATTTCTGTTAATTATGTGTGTACTTTCAAAAGTTAAACACTTAAAAAAATTGCAAAGGTTATCTTTACTTCCAAGAATAGTTTTGAACCTTTTTCCCAACTAAGTTGGGGTCGGCTTTCCAGTCTAACTGTGATGCGGCTGATCTTCGATATTTTCCGTGGAGCGACTGCCATTTGACCTCCACAACCAATGGTCATTATGACCAATGGCGATATCGAAGTTCCAAGTTAGACTGGTTGGACTTTTGTGGGCTCCAACTACCCTGTGGGCTCCAACTACCCAATATATCCACCTACTACCTGCCCAATAAACTACCCAGTTTAATATGTGATAAATAGTGATGACAAAAGTTCATTGAATGCATATTATTTGGTTACTAATGTTCCCAGACAGTAATAAAATGATGAACTAATGAAAACAAGACACAATGACAGTACGCGTCGGCCGGCTGCCAAATAGGTACACGCATATCAATTGTAACCCTTTGTATAAGATTAGAATCTGTTACATTCAAAATATTTGAGACAGACGTTTCTGAAGATTCCGCTAATAAACACAGCACGGGCTTTATTTTTTTTTTGGCAGAGTTGCGCCAAAATCCTGGTTCAAACATAACACACATGTTACCGAATATATATTCGTAATATCTAAAACTGATCGAACGAAACAAATAAACCCAAACTCAAGAAGTTTAATAGTAGCCACTCTGTACCAGTATTCTACCCAAGGCTCTCTCGTTTCGTACATTTCTTAATACACTGACTCTCTTAACAATAAAAATAACGTAGTGTGTTGTGGGCTCTCTTTAGATAGCCGAGTCAAGGGCTTACTTGCATGCTTAGTAAGGAAGTTCGCTTCTTTGGAGCCCTAATGATTTAAAAGTATAATAATTAATATGTGCAAAGATGAATAGAATAAGGTAGGTACTTTATTTGTAGTATTAATCTTTACCATTCTTAACAAATTACACAAAAGATAACTTAAATTATTAATGAATGAGGAGAAATACTAAATCTTAAAGATAAACACAAAGATATACCCACCAGTTAAAATATTACTTACCACATACAATAATGAACCGAAACTGCATGGCAACACAGAAGTATGTCACCAAGGTTGGCAAGGTTATTCTGTGCACAGACAATAAATTATCAGGTCATTGATCTGAAACTATTCGTATACACATGACGTACACTTGATAAAAATATCACTTGCACACCTACATTTTAAATTATATTGTAATGCATTGTAAACATAAGAACCGCTATTATGCAGCCAGTCTTCGTTTTTAAATTTATATATCTGTAATTATTATTTATTCATTTGCAAAATATATTACAGTATGTAGGTAACTAACTATGTATCATATTTAAACAAACTAAAATATATAAACTCAAAGAAGTTGTATAATCAGGTTTAAGAACAACTTTTTATGTACGCTTGATGAACTTTAGAACTTGACTGGTTTTGTAGAATTCCTAGCTACTTTTGAGTTTATGGCAAGAGCTAATAATAAGAGTTCCGCCATTACATAGCTTTTTGTCCATAATATTACAGAGGTAAATACGCTTTCCCATTAGCAAGAAAAAGGCAGGTTTTTTATAAGATAGGAAGATTATTTGAATAAATAATACAAGCTGTGTCTTGCGGTTTTACCCACCGCACTGAGTTCCATTCCATCGCATTGCATCACCCATCCGCCTCATCTCTCCCATCTCTTTTCTTATTGTTCTATGGACCTTAGATAATTTCCTATACTTCGTTCCAGAGATTAACGCGTTTAAACAAACACTTTTTTCTTACGTGTCAAACGATTTTTGTCCGAACCTTATCAAAGATGTCACCGGATAGCTCTTCACCGAGACAATTGTACGGATTTAAAAGTCGTTATCGGCAGAGTCTGTGTTCTTATCAGCAACGTGGGGAGAATCCGAACTAATACCGACCATCTATCACGTCAACCCCAGGTACACAGAGTGCTCCATCTTCGTGATGCTTTACATTTATTGAAACAGTTTAAATGTTAAAGTAAATACACCAATTTTGTGCGAATGGAGTTCGTCCATTGTGACTAGGCACACCTTTTTTGCATATCATAGAAATCCCCTCAGACTTATCTCACCGGAGCTAACGATGAGATGGGTTTGTCCTAGGTTATCTTTCGTATGCTATGGGTATGTCGGACTTGGACAGACTAAAACTGCACAGTGTTTCCTCTAGAATCATGACACGGATTATCGCTTTTTTATTTTCAGAAATAAAAGCAACCATGAAAATAGTTGCTGATGATTTCTTGTTTGTCTCATTCATCAATTGGTTTAAGAAGACATTGAGTTTTTGAGTCCGATATTGGCAGTTATATTGAAGTGTTTCTTGACAAGATAATGGCATAAATTATGATTCGATTGTTTCTTGCCAATTGGTGCCAACATTGTCCGATCATTTGACTTCATAACACGAATTGATCTGACATTCAAAAAGTTACTAGAAACCGCTTTTGTTTTCTTTAGGATACATTGTTATCATGTTGATGAATGTAAATATATTTGTAAAACATATTTCTCGAAATAGAACCCTGTCCCTGAATCTTAGTTTAGGCGTAGATTCTGTTAAGACTTTAAACATGGAATTTTATTTTTTTAGAGCATGCAGGGTAGAGGTCAAAGTAAACTTTTTGGAAAGCTTCTTTATTTAATAATCTGGTCAATACTTGCCAAAAAATGCTACTGTTATATGAATCATACAGTGCGCTTACTTAAAATGACAACGTTCGAGTAATTTTAATACAAACTTATTCACGGACCACAAATGCCAGAACTCTATACATATATATTAATACAAACAATATTTGGGCAGACTTCGAAAGTGTGTTACAGAAGCTAGTCTAATACGATTCTGTTTTTGGAACACAAAGTGTTCGTAAAGTCAATTACTTATTTGCAAATCTTTTCACACAATATGTAGGTAGGTACAGTAAACATTTCATTTCGCATAATATGGTCGCATCGCAATGGTTTAGTAAGTAGAAGGTAGAAGGCTGAAAGCTAATTTCTCCAATGATAGGAATTGCAATCATGGTGAATGAAACAACATCACAACGTTTTACCCAATGAAATGTGAGCACTCCATTTATGGAATTCAGCCTCGTCGCGATATCAAATTTTAGTTTCATTTATTATAATCCCCTTACGTAGGTAATTTTTATTACCAGACTACAGCGCATAATCTTCTTAGCTTTTAAAAATTATAAATAAGAAATTTAGAGTTTCTTATTGGTGAGTAGGTATTTTTATTTTTACATCCTAACTATTAACTATTCGTTCTCACTTTGGCTCTGCTTTTAGCTAAATTATACATATGTGATGTACCTACAGCTTAAATACCTTTCTTACCCGCTACTAAGTCTGTTTATTGTTCATGCTGTTCAGCATATCGTCATGAAAATTAGTAGGATATTATTTGTAGGTATACCTAGCATAGATATTAAAATTACAACAATTGAACACGGAAAATATACTATCCACCGGCGTTGTGGAAATACCTACTACAATCGATCAGAGCCATTCGAGCATACTGACCGTTACTGATAACAGCAGCATATTTTGATTGGTTTTACCTGCATTGTAATTTGTAATATCAGTAAATAAGGAAGAAAACAATTAGCTTATTATGGTCAGTCGATCAACACAGGGACGAAAATAAACCAATTTTTATCACTTTGGTCTTGTCGAAATACTTTAACATAACATAATGATATTATTTAACTGATACAGGTATCTATTAAAGAAAAGGCAAGTCTTAACTGGGGCAAACTGTATGCTAAAGGAGAGGGGTGTTATGGCGTTAATTGGGAGACCTGTATATCTAAATCTAAATATAATAAATAAACGAAGAGTGTTGGCCTTTATTTATGCTTTAAATAAATTATATTTACTCCATACGGTAATTAGATTAAAAGTATTTACAAGTATTAACAAATAAACTGATAAACTTATCGCGGTGTATCTCTAATTTAATATTGCTGATTATGTAGTCTTTTTATTTCAAATGAACGATTACAGTAATCCAGTTACATAAAAAAATAGACGTAAAGCCTCGATGGCACTGCGAGAGCGGCCACTATGCATGAGCCTGCTATTCTCAGAATATTCTCACGAGGTTCATAAACTGTTACTTTAGCAAACATTATGTACTGGAAATTGTTTAATTGTTCTGTAAATGTCCGAGATGATTAAAAGCCGCGAACGATTCACTTCTTATCGCTGCCTTGCAGGCCAGTGGCCAGCCACCCAGCAATATTTCCGCTGTCGACAATTGAAACTATAAAATTTAAACCGTCTCTTGGCACGGGCAATCTCTTGTTGTAAATAGTGATTCAGAGATTTACAATTACTGCAATTGCTGAATTTATTCGTTGTCTTTACGAAAACTAGGAAAATACCAATTGTTATCACATTTTTGTTACGTAGCTGCTGTCATCATCGGGGTTAGCTTAACACAATATTTCAAAATGAAAAGTAAAGTATTTGAATACATCAATATAGATAGCCGTAAAATATCAATAGGTACTCTATAACAAAATTATGTTTACTGACATCTGACGGGATGTGAGATAACACACACGAAGAATAAACATCTTATCATCAATCATATCAGATTATGTAGGTCATCAACTACAAATTTCATTTCAAGTATGCAACTAAGCAACTATTATACATTTTATTCCAAGCATACATTTCTATTCTTTGTCTATCGAACTATTTCTTTTCACCCCGACGAAAAACGAAGAGTGTTAATTAGTTTGACCTGTTTTTCATACCTATACTTGTTTTCAAAGTCTGTGAATTGGATCGTGGGCTCCTATTACCAACACACAACATTTTTTTCATTAAAAGGGAAAAGTAATTTACTGAATACAGTTAGATTTTTATGTCAGAAATGATAAATTTGTCAGCTGTTATTTTAATCTACTCTACGATTTCAGCGGTGATAGGCCAAATTGGAACTAACATGAGTATACAGTTGTAGTTGCTTTAAATATTATGTTTTTAAATAAATGTTAGGTAATACAGTTTAGAGAAGGATCCAGCAAAAAACAATCATCATTTTAAATAAGTAAATGACTAAACCTATATTTTCATTGTTCACCAGGAGTCATGGTGTCGTCGGTGGCGGCCCACACGCCGCTGCTTTTTCACAAGTGTGTGCGCACACGGATCCAAAACAACTTCAAAAATCGACCACGAAAAATCTGAGGGTAAGGATCTAGGACAAGGCAATAATCACAGCATTCAAAAAATAAATTTAATAGAGAAATTAAGATACCATCACCATTATACACTTTGATCGGGAATCTTAACATATCTATGTTAAAATAATATCTTATGACTAATTTAGATACATGTTTAATAAACTAAATATTATTAATAATAGGTACTATATTTGCTACCAATAATTTATTAGTGTTATTTGAATACAGATCACATTTAATGTCAGCAAAAGCTTATGATAATTTCTATATCCATTTAATAATATTATTTTAATGACTTATTGCTATTTAAACTATCGTAACACGACTCTAAAACTTCAAACTCTTCAAACACCATTTCTCCAAATTTTCCGGGTGTAACTATACCTTGGTCTAAATTATCATTTACATAGTAAAATTTCTTTTCAAAGGTGTTAGCATTAGTTGCTTGTTTGTCGGTCTGAGTTTCATTTTTAGTGTTTTCTGTACATTCTTCTTGCAGTTCTTGTTTTGGCTCTTCTCTTATGGTCTCTGAAGTGATAAACTGTTGTTGTGGTATAACCTCAAGTTTTTTGGCATTTGTTTCAAATTTTTTGATAGCCTCTAACTTGCTTTTTACTACATCTTTTTTTATTTCACTGTCTTTCTTTTCAAACGGAGTCTTGAGTATACCTTTACTATAACTTTCTAATCTACAAATTTTATTTTTTACGGAATTTTCGTCATCATGATGTAATAATGGTGGATCTTCCTTTGACGATTGTTTCATGTATTTGTTACCTGAATGTTTATTTTCATCAGTGCCAGTTAATTCCAGCCTGCTGCTACAACTGTTTGATTTGACTAACTTAAACTTGAATCCTGGAAATGTTTCAGTATGTTTGTTTGTGTCGTTCTCATGCGTCTGATCAACTGGTTCTGATGTAATATTATAAACTGGTTTGTCGGGAATCGGTTGTCTATGTTTATCTGCTGTTAAACACGAGCATTTTTCTCCTCGGCATTTTATTTGACATGAATAACAGTCCGTACTGCAATTTTTTTGCAGACTTTTGATTTCTTCCATTATAGCTTTTGTCATGGGACTTACAGTTGAACTAGTTTTAGAATTTAGTACTTTGCCACCATAATATGTAACTGACGTTCCACACTCTCTAATTTTTTTTAAGATGTCAGGGCTCACATATTGACTTTCACAACAAAAATCTTGATTCATAGAGTCGCATAAATATTCCTCGCTTGAGCTGTATACAGTATCTTTTAAATTTTTGTGTGAATATGGGCTTAAGGCTTCATTTTCGTATTCGTTGTTAGAACTAAGATCTCCACTCGAAACTCCACTTGAAAGACTAACGTTGTCCCACTTCTTAGTGCCATAGTTTGTATCTATTGTTAACTGTCGAATGACTTTTTTTCTGCCATTTTTACTTCCTTTAGATTCCTCGCTAAGGTTCCGATAAGATGTTGCTCGTCTTGATAAACCAATATTTTCTTCGATTAATGGTGGATCATGTGACATGGGACTTTTCATTTTTAATGTGTCTTCAAATAAGTTTCGGACTTTTTTAACTGTATCAGGGTTTGGTAATTCTTCTTCAATTATTTCTTTATTCACTCGAATGGGGTGGTAAAAGAAATGTCGGCGTACTGAACTTTTAGGTTTCTCCATTTGACAAGCATTTTCATTCTTCTTTAGCAAGTTCGTTGGAATTTTGCATGTATCTGTATTTTTTCGCGGTGCTGGCTCAACTTTTGTTCTTACTGGTTCAATTATAACGATGTTATTATTCACTAATAGTTCTTGAAATCTATAATCTTGAAGATATTGTAATAATCCATCGAATTGAGCTTCCTTGCGATAATTTGCTATCATACTATTTTTAAATAGTTCTGATTTCATTACTTTATATCGAACATGGTCAAAGTCATCGCCATCTGTTTCATAGTTCTTTGCTTTGATAAGTGTAGCTTGAGTTTTTTGATTGTCATTATCCTCGCAACTCAACTCTACTATTTCAATCTCCGGTGTATCCCTGCATGATTCTAATTCAGATTTCTTTATTTCATTTTTGTCGTATGTGTTGGAATCAAATTCTTTAATAATTCTATCTAAAGTTGTTTCTTCTATTTCAGAGTCACTTTTAACCTTCTCGACTTCATCCTTCCACAATTGCAATTTAGTTTGACTATTTTTACGTATACTGTCAACAATTTTAACATTTTCCAATGATTTGACAATATTCCCTACCGAAATTTCTGATAAATATTTGTTGTCATCATTTTTTACAGCAATAGTTTCTTCTTCCCTTTCCATATTATTGTTGTGGTGGCTTATATCTTCTGGTTTTACAAGGTCTACTTTGAAGTTATCTTTACTATCTGGATTTTCTACAAGTTTAGACCAGTAGTTTTTGACAGAATTGATTTTTTCCTGGTATTCGATATCTGTCATTATTGCATTATTTAATTTATCTTTAACTGTATTGTCATTTTTAGGGGATTTATTTTCTTCTTTTATATCCGTTGTAGTAGTTTCAGTTTTTTTATTAATTTCTTTCTCACCATTGTTTTCTAACTTCGCTGGCGTGTTTTGTTTTTTATTTTTAGAATCAATTACTTGTAAAACCTGAGGTCTAGTCATGTTGGAACTTACCTTCTTATGCGTGTATGCAGGTGGTTCGTAAGTTTGGTTGTTGTCCTTTATTATTAGTTTAGCTGGTGGCTTTTCAAACTTATTTTGAACAAATGCAATTTTGTCACTTGTTTCTTTTTTCAATTTTGGTATAGTTGTTTTGACAACTTTGTTCAATTTTATTGCTATGAATGGATCTTTTGGCGTATAATAACTTGACGTATCGATGCAATTTCCAGTTAACGTAGTCTTTGTTTCTTTTGGATTTTCTGTAATGATCTCCAAAGGTGTTTTTGTCTCCGTTTTTGATGTGATTTCGCTTTTCGCAGTTGTATTTACTTGTTGTTCTCTTTGTGCCACTAGCAATTGGTCATTTGAATTTTGCGTGAGCGGTGGATCAATAACGATTGTTTGGTGACCGCTTAGTGGAACTATTGCTATATTTGAATCTGAAGATGTTTTGAATGATTGCACTCGTGATAATAATGAATTAGTGGTTGAGTTTTCTGTAGTCTGCGATGCTACTATAGAATCGTTGATTTTAGTTAAGGTTTCCTCTACGGATTCTGGGCTAGGAACCTGATCAATTCCGTCCTCAGGTGGGTCCCGTTGACGGAGAGAATAATGTTTTTTAACCACAGTTTGTGGCTTTTTGTGTTTAGATGTTTTAACAATATTATCGTTTGAAAAAGATTTTACTACATTTAACTCTGGCCTATAACTAGAATTTGATATTTTCAAACTTTCAGATTTTGTGATTAACTTATTGTTTCGAATCGTTCCTTCTATTTCATTTATTTCTCTTTCGTTTTGGTGGTTATCTGATCGAAAATAGTTGGCTTCTTTTTCATCAGCGTTGGAGCTATCAACGGTTATAATAGATTTCAAATCGTCTTCGAGTTTAGCAAAATTTTGCAATAAGTGGTGTTCTGAATATTCTGGTAGGTAAATGCTGTTATTTGAATGAATTTTAATATTATGAGTAGGTTTCTGATAATTATTTTTCAATTGACCGTAATTCTCGGAGCCTTTGGAAGTCAATATTTCTCGGAAATGTGTCTGTGCTATTTCATACGTATTTTCACACGGTATATCTTCCGGATCTTCCTCTCTGAGTTGGGCGTCAATGCGTTCTGACTTTCTTAGACACTTGCTAATATTTATATCAGGAAGAGAGTAGTATTGGTTTTCTACTAATGTAGGGATAAAAGGTTCTGTTGTTATATTTTTGAAAGTACTGTGGCTTTTTGTAGAATATGTTTCACTTTCTATACAGGTATTACTGACGTAAACTTCCTTGTCTTGCTGTTTTAATATTTCGCTGAATAAGTTATTATTATGTTTCAGGAAAGAATCTCTTCGAATATCTGCAAAAGTTTTCTTTTTGTTAACTTGCGTATAAATAGGATCAGTTTCTTGATGATCATCCAAGTTTATAGTGGTAGAAGACACAGAAACATTCTCTTTAAACTGAGAATCGCAGTATTCGTCAATTTTTTCAGCAAGAGAATTAGCTAAGTATTCCAATTTATGGGACTTATCTGAAGATGCAATAGAAATTGAAATGTATGATGTTATACTATCACAAGGGCTAGATATGATTTCGTCGTTTTCAGAAGCTATGGATTGTATATCATTATCATTTGTTGTTTTATTTGCGTGTATTAAGCAATCTGGTTCAGGACTTAGTTTTGTTTCACTTTTCTTGCTTATTATTGAAATATGATCGCAATCTTCAGAAACTACTTGAGGCTCCACTGGTTCTTCCTTTTCGCTTCGGGATAAACTGTCCTTTGTGAATGATTTTAGTGTATTATTTTGAGACTGATTTTTGTTTTCGTTATCAGTAGCATGTTCATCTGTAGTCACATAGAGTTCTTTACTTGGAACAGGTGATGCAATAGATCGGTCGGTTTCAGGAGAACTATCTTTGTAATTTTTTCTGTGGGCTTCAAAATTGTAATGTTTCCTTACGTAGTTGGAATCTAAGCTATCGATCTCGCTCGGGTTGCGGGAGTGTCCGATGCTATCTTCTGAAATATTAGTTTGCTTTACTTCTTCGGTTAGATTAGGCCAACTTCCACTCACTGATCGGGAACGATGGCCTTCATTACGTAAGGAAATATCTTCTTTTTCTAATCTATTTTCGTTGTTTTCAGATGTTTCGTTTATTTTTTGTGCGTTTATATCTCCAAAACAAGAAGCGGTGCTATCAATATAGATACTTTCCAGAACTTCCTCTTTTGTTTGGTATTTGGCACGTCCTGGCAACCTGGAATGATTATAGTAAAAAATTTAGTCAAATTAAGATGACGTTGATTGAGAGGCATTGAGATGGCAATAACTACACAGAACGTTAATTATACTGAATCAAGTGTTTAATTCAACTATCCATTTAAGCATTGGAAAATCCACTGTCCAATTATGAGATAATTCGAGCATTTTGGGCAGATTGGTTCTGTCGGTCGTGGCAACGTCTCATTTAATTTACTTTTACTAGGATACACTGTTTGAGAGAGGGTTCGATTCCCGCCCGGGCAAATATTTGTGTGCCAGTCTAAAACTAGGATTCAAGAAAAAGCGATCAGTAGGATTCAAGAAAAAGCGTTCAGAAGTCGATACTTCTGATCGCTTTTTCTTGAATCCTACTGATCGCTTTTTTGTTATTTTTTATGTTTGACAACAAATAACTTGAAATAAAGTTTTTAGGGTTCATCTAAAATCTACTACAGTGTAATAAATTATTTAAGTGATAATGACCTACAAATATTTAATAGTTGGAATGGATATGAGTATTTCCTCATAGAATATGTCATGTTATATTATGTGTTTTTCAATGGGGTACATTCTATTATATTGTCGACTATATTGTACGCCGCCGTATTGTAGTGCGTGTATTACAGAGATCTGTATATTAATTTTAAGACCTATTTTATATTGCTTTTCGTGACAACAATAGACTCACGAACGCGCACTCAATACACATTTTCCATTTATAATGTAATTAGGATTAAAAATTACCTGTCTTTGAAGCAAGGCTTGTCAAACAGGCGGGCGCGGGGTATCAGTTGAGATCTCTTGCTCTTTGCGTGATTCTGTATTTGAAGATCAGTGAACGTTTCCTCTCTAATCACTGCCAAGCTTCGACTGCGTCGTAAATTAGCACCTTCAAGGTCTTTGTGTTTACACAATCTACCGTAACTGCCGCTAGACTCAGTGTCAGAATTCGAGTAACGTTTTTGAAGAAGTTCTTCGGCCGCTTTAGATCTTGTCAGGTGTTGATAAAACTCATCCTGAGGTAATTGTACTGGTAGTTTGTAGTACTCAGCTAGTTTACTCTGGTACTTGTCGTGTTTCTTGTTTTTATTCTCACACACGTCTCTATCTTTCTCTTTCACTTTAGATAGTTTTCTCTTCTTTGGACGTTCTTCCCGACCTTTTTTTGACTCTATCGAACCTCGCAGCTTATCAAACTCTAACGTTTCTGTAGGATTCTCAAAATACTGTATATCACCGACGGTGTTTGCCGCGGACTTGTGCTCGTCCTGACTCGATTTCCTTTCAACAAGTTCTCGAAGGCGACTTCTTGTGGAGCTGGTGTTTGATGTAACGCTCTCTGGTCTTTTATTTGAGTATTCCAAATTGGACGACGACCGCCGAAAAAGGCTTGTTTTGATCGAGCCGAAGTCACAGTCGTCTTGACAAGAAGCCCCTGAGAAGTTCTGTGCCCTTATACGGTCAACGTGATTCTGGCTAGAATACGACGCGACCGAGTCCACCGAGTGCCTGAAACGAAAAATACCATAGATTAGATTAAGATGTATCTCCATGATAGTACTATTTACGTAAGATAGCTTGCGGTGTGGCACACTTGAGACATCACCTTTTTGGTGACGTCAAGTAGGCCATACCTATTGATAATTATGGCATTGGCATCGTGGAACACATATCATGTAGATCTGTAGTATTAAGCCTGCCGGGATTAGGTGAGTTGTGTACGGTGCTGGCAGTCTGCCAAAGATGTTGACATTAAACATTAAATAGGTAAATTTGTATAGAACACGCATGTACACTGTTTTCGTAATGATTCATTACGAACTGTGCTTAGCACATCAATTAAACAAGTTAATGGAGTTTGGCGCACGCAATAATAGCACGTGCAATAATTAAAAATATAAATTCATTCATTTAGTCCAATATAGAGTACTAAATTTCACTTTCTGGTGCATTTTTGGAGTTAATTCATAATAATAGCCCTGAATAATGGTAGTAAAACAAAGATTCTCCGAATGAAGCTGAGATGAATGACCTTTTTTTTTTTTTGTTGGTAATAGGCACGCGTTTGACCACGATCTCACCTGTTGGCAAAAAAAAAGACTCAGGCAGGGCATTCCACTCTTTAGCAGTACGCACGATGATATTTGATGATACCTCTCGTAATAATACTACGTAGATTGCGGAAAAAGCGATTCTTCAGCAGTCGGTGACATTTTACCTCGAGCTGCCGAAATATAGTCTAATAATATTTATGATGTTTCGACCTACAAAATGGTCTCATTACGTTTTCCTCATTTTCCTGAAAATATTATCTCCAGAAGTAATAAACCTTCATTATTCATTTTTGTGACTGTAATTTCTTTTTATATTTAAACTCATAACATCAGAAAATATGTATATAATTTGATACTCGGCTACATTTATAGAATTTCAGGGTTAATTAAAAATACCTATCATATTATGAGGTTTGGAAATGTATGTTCAATTTTCATAATTTCATTCAAAATTGTAGGTTAGCAGCCATTATTTAAAAGAATAAAAAGGTTAATAATACTTAGTAACAATATTTTATTAATTCTTGACTTTGAAACGCTACTGCCAATTACTTGCAACCTATCATGCGCATATTGCGCATGTATAACGTAATTTACGTGGGACTCATTTCAGAGCATTAATTAATATTGGTTGTTAATTATCGAAGTGTAAGTACAGTACAAATTTCAAATATTTCAAATCATTAAGATGCTTCAACTTTCAGCGAATGTTGACGTTCGGCTCCTAGATTTATTTAACGAGACTTAAAACATTTCAGCGAATGTTGACGTTCGGCTCCTAGATTTATTTAACGAGACTTAAAACACATGACAACTGCAGAGGACATTTGAACCTGTGCCAGAACACCCCGTCCCGAACAGAGAACCGGCGGCGCCTTGTGCCCAAAGACCACAAGAGACGAGAAGAGTTCACTGCGTTTATTTCAGGACTTCAATTTAAAACGTATTTTAAACTATTCATTAACCTTTCTAAAATGTGATGACGAAATAATCTAACCGCGGGTCATTATTCTGTTTGCCATCGAATTCTAACCACAGTTTCAGTTCACAACCACTTGAGAAGTCGGTGGATTTCAATTGGTTAACATAAAGAACCGGTGTAAAACTAAACCAAATTAAATTATGTCAGCTAATACGAACGCACCTAATTACGGCTCGGTTGGTCAATCAGAATAAGGGGCCTGAACATTTGACGGTCACATTATCACCCCAGCGTTTATTATGGTTGTGTTCAATGCTTCCGTAGCTTGACATGGTCTTTTGTATCATGTTAATAAAACCATTGGCATGTAGTCATTTAAAGTCAATTCAGCAATTTTTGGTTTACCTAACTTACCAGCGCCCACTGAAAGCAGCAATGCATTCAGTGTTCAGGATATTTGTTACTTAAGAATAGGCGGTTGCTGCAAAACCAATAAAGGCAACTCTCCTGTAGTTATTTCACGATGTCACAGACAGGTGTATTAACTGTGTATAAAAATGGCTAATTAGTCAATAATACGCAAAAATGTTCGTTACTCAAGCAATTATTTAAACACTTTCAAGTTGAAAATTATATAGTTTTTTTTACCTTTTTTACATACATTAATGCGCTAATTGAAATACTAATTTTACACACGAACGGTTCTATGCACTATAGTTACCGATAGCCATCTAAGTATTTTTCTACTAGTCTATATTTTCTACCATTTTGTACCAAAGGATGTCAATAATGAGGGATATTGAAGAAACTACTATGAGATCGTAAAGCCAGACAATTGGTGTCTCAGCAAAGAGGTGGTTTATGGCTGTGGGATTATGTAATGAAGACGTTTTACTCCTACCATATTTTACCAAGTCAAGTATGTAGTAAAGCTGTGCCGACGTAAACAATAAACCTATGAAATTGTTTTATTCTGTTAAAAAGAAGGAAGTCTTTAGAGTTTGTATCTTGTAGTTAGTATTTAATGGTAGATATTATTATTTTTTGACTATTTAAATTAACTAGTTGTGATTTTAGTAGGAGTAGTTTGAATTTAGTAGCTATTTTTTTTTTTACTTGTCTTTTGTCTTGCATAGGCGCATTATGTTACAATGATTATAAACAATCGCCTATAATCTGCCGTAACAAAGAGGCTATCTAACGAATTTTCTGATAGCTCCAGGGACTAGCGCGTTCAATCATAAAAATTCTTCAGTTCCAACATATCTATACAAATTAATATTACTTAAAATATTTTTTGACATATCGGTATCAGATAATGAATGTATATCGCAGCTATTGGTTAAACTAGCCTAGGCTTTATAGTAAAGGTGGGGAAGCCCACTTCCAACTCTTCAGCATCTAAAGTATCATAACACGAATTGTTTGGATATCTCGCGGAGACCTACCCCATTCACTTCTTACCTAATCTATATGTCTGTTAGATAACTAAATGTTCTCGAAGTTTCCAATAAAATGCCTTGAAATCGGGACTTAAACATCTGTCGAAGTGCAACATAGCGTATTGGTAACATTATTCTAATACTCATTCAAATTATGAAGGAACGTTTCCCGCTTGATGTGGCGGTGTTACCATCGCTATTCCTTTGGGTATCAATATTTTCTGGCGAGACTGTCTATAAATATTCATAGCCTTGACACTCTACTCTAACGAAGACTACTGTCTATCTATTACAAATTATTCCGGTACTTTTGAGACTGAAACGAAACATTACTACATACATATAATAATTTATATAAGGTGATCTGTTTGCAGAATGCATTGCATAGATATATCCCTTTGTTCAAAGGGATACGATAAGAGATAAATTTTTATGATGTAAAGTAAACATTTAATTTTTATCTCCTAGTAAGAAATAATTATTTTAATAGTAGGTTCATTAATAAATTTTATGGAAGCGTTAACCTTTTGGCAGATCAAAGCATTTGTGTTTTTATTAGATGTTGAATGTTATAACGTTTATTTTGACATAAATCCGTTTTCGTCCGTTTCAACGTTAACTGTCATAATACGTAACAATCAGGGTCAATAGCAAATCTCAAGGGAAGGGAAGACGAACTATTTTTTTTTTAAATCTACAACCGTCTTAGACAAAAATTCAGTGATAATATTTGTGATCCAGTTGGACTAAACTGTTATTAGTTATTACATTTTATTCTATGATTTATGAAGTAAAACTAGCAAACACAGTTTACTTAACTTGGAACTGGTGAAATCCAACCTTAGAAGATTGTTTTTAGGGTAGTGAACTGTAATGATGACGGTTGGGTGAGCATCTAAACATAACCCAACCTTTTAGAAGAGCTCTAAAAGGTTCCTAACTCTGATATAAACATCATATTACTTATTAAACATACTTCCATCGTACTTTTATCGATACTTCCTTCTTTATCCATTATTCTTGCAATATTTTCCGGCATTTCTTTTAAAACATTTTGGAATGTGACCTATATTGGCATACATTTGGCTCGACAAAAATCCATTCATATTATTATCTTTTGTGCTCTTGTTCCTTCCTTGTGGAATAAGGAAATATACATGAGTGTAGGTTTAGCTTGTCCTTTATTTTTATTCACGCATGTACGGTCGTTCCGTCGTCTGCACACGTTGTTGTCGTACAACACAAGATATTGATGTAGATTCTATTCCGTATTTAAAACTAAACTAACTCTAAAATGACTCAGCTTTAGAATTTTATAACTACAAAGTATAAACACATCAGAATTTAACTTTAACTCAATCTGTTTAAAGTCTAGATTCTATCCAAAGCCAAAATATTTTAGAAATAGTTCAGTTTTGTGAGATGCGCAACCGAATCGGCACAAATGTCGATAGTCGTATTCTAGACTGAACCACAGATTATATAATAGTACCTACTATTGAACTAACTCTAAATAATGATCGTGTCGTGACAGACTTAATTAATTAGTTCGATTGGCTTCAAGCTTTGTAAATGAAATCATTTATAATTTTAATCCTACGCATAAATGGCGATGGTAAATTATAATTCTGCAAACATTTTGGGTGAAGAAAATTTGGTTACAATTTATCAGCTTTAGTAATAGTCTGATGATACCAGATGTCTGTTGTTCTTGTTGGCTCGGGCCCTGAAGATCTCGATGGGGCATACAACATACATTATCTTAATGACTTTAAGGACAGTAAACACAGGACAGCCTCAATTTTATGTAGATTCACGTAGATGAGAACAATACTCTATTAAGTAGAGGAAACGGAACTTAATAACGCATCTTTTATTCGTTGTCTCAATTATGAGGTCTACGAACGGAACTAAAATAATGTACCTACTTGAGAAATAATAAAAAATAATGTTAATCGTATTCTAGAACGTTTATGATAAGCTGTGCTTGGTTTGGGTCTAAATGGCGCTGTGTAATTAGAATATTTATTATTATCAAGTAGGTATACCTACATAGAAACACCCAGGCTTCCCACTCAAAGGGAGATCACAATTCCACGGCCCACTAATTGTCCATGTAAAAAGTAGCTTGGCCAGTACAACTGAAATAATATGGTATAGAAGTGCCATACGTGTTAAAAGCGCGAGAGACGCCCTTATGTCTGAACAGACCTTAGTTTGATTTTAAATCTTATTTAAACATCCAATAACGAGTAGTACCAGATCCCGTACAGGTTACTGTGCATTCCGAGATTCGCGTCCGTTAGCGATGTCTATGTATGCGTCACTTAAACAGGCTTTGAATGGAGTTTAAGTTCTGTTTGAGTTTTGTTGCAGTTGCAAGAAAGTGGCGATAACACTTCTATTCTCTTATTAGTTCTGTGTAGGTACGTGTATTACTCCAGACTTATCTGTCTATGTACGATTATGTCTCATTGTCTAGATACGTTAATCCATTATGGCGCGATTGAATAATAAACTTCCATTCGTCCGTATTAAAAAAAATAAAAATGAATCTTTGTAATACTTTGGCAACTGGAGCTTCTAGTTTTGTATTGTATTGCTGCATTATTGAAGTCTCCTTGTGGAATACAAGATGAAGAAGGATTTGAACACGTCAGTCGCTCGTTCGGCTGCATTCGAAGCACGTCCTGTGATAGCTCTGCCGAAATGCACTTGTTAGAGAAATAACTGCTGACATTTTCATTTTAATGCAATCACAGCTATTGCAGTACGTGGGTATGTTATTCATCATCGAAAAATGTACGCTGAATAAAACTCCTTGAAGAGGTGAGGAAATTATATGAGGGTAGAAAAACAAAATGCAAAAAAAACGGGTTACTATTGCGTGCGATCGAAAATGTATTTAGTGAGAAGTGTGTGTAAATACAACTCTACCTCCGGGATATACAGACATGACTTTATTAACAAAAAATATTAATAAAATCAAGTCGTACAATTGGCGAC
Source organism: Lithosia quadra (assembly GCA_963576445.1). Classification (NCBI taxonomy): domain Eukaryota; kingdom Metazoa; phylum Arthropoda; class Insecta; order Lepidoptera; family Erebidae; genus Lithosia; species Lithosia quadra. The sequence continues at coordinate 4,412,152 of OY754879.1, read as the reverse complement.
TTTTATCGCCACTAGAAATCTTTTACAGGCTGAATAAATCGATAAATAAATTTTCTACGACATTCTACACAGCGCTTTTGAATGGAACGACAGTTGAGTTTACTCGGGTAGTTTGCAGTGTACGTACATACTGCATTTTTTATGATACCTACTCAAATACTAATTGAAGTTGTAGAAAGTAAGATAATTTGTATGCCAGAACAAGTTTATTATGAACTTTAAATCATTAATCTCGTTAAATTATTAGGAACTTGGCAACGTGAATTTCTAATTAATCCAAAAGAGCCAACTGAGGCAAAATTGTGCTCTCAATTTACTAGGATTTAAAAGTTTTTCCAAGTTTACTAGCTTTGCATATTCACCATAGTAGTCCAGGCGACCTATTCCAGGAATAAAATTCCAGATCAGTAAAAACATTCACGTACCAGACACACATGGTCCATCCATTAATAAGTAGGATAAATATTAGGGTAAATATTAAGTAGGATATAATATCAGTGGGACATCCTTGCTGAATTATTGCTTTAATTGAATTTGTCTTGTCTGTGATCGAAAATTGGGGAAAATATAAGTACAAATACTTAATACAATATTACTACGATAGTTTCCTGTTCAATTACGAAGATAACTGTTGAATTTTATAGTGCTCAATAGTAAATGTGAAGGTGCTCTCTAAACGCTCTTCAATTTCTGAAAAGAGGCTCACAAGTGTCTTCAAATAATTTTCCTGTTCCTACAGCCTGAGGTTGAAAAAGGTACGTGCCCTAACCTTAAAAGGTCTTTACTATTTTAATAACAAAAAAAGCCTTTCAAGGATTGGAATTTGTTTCGAAACCTACCTTTTCAAACGACTTTTTCTTTTTTACGAGGCTAATCCCACATGTATTCACATAGGAACTCTGGTTCACTAAGATCAACGGTAGTGACACAAGACACGGATTAATGACACTTGGACACAATGGACACCAGAAAGATAAAATGTTTTGGAATCATCATCGAAATTATTCAAAAGTAAATTGGAGGAATTAAAAGAAGCGAAGAGGAACAATAATAACTCCACTTCACTCCTTAACGGGAGATAATAGATAACCTACAAAAGAGATAAACGACTAAATTAAGGTTCCAATTCGTATTCTATTTGTTCAAGTACTTGCTTTGAAATATATTGCGTAGATTTTCACTGCAGGCGCCATTCGACTAAGCGGTTCAATTATTATGAGTGCCGTTCTAGTAATAATATACCTAACGTAGTACGCCTGCACCTGGCTTTAACGTACTCGTAAGGTCACTATCTATTATTAGATAATGTACATACTATTTTTAAGCACATTTTTAATTGAAGCTTTAATAGCTTAGTTGCACGCTCGCCAGCTGGGGAATAAATTAGAAAAAACCCGCACTGGACGTTAACAGTACTTTTTTGTCTTCTAATGTATCCTTCAGCTTTTTTAAATTGGTTCCATTGAAAGGGGACGTTTTTCCATTAGAGCAACATTCTTCTATTGTCTGCGATAGCCAGGTGGACCTACGCTATAAAGTCTTGAAATTCTTTACCTACACATTTGTTTCCTTCTTTCTACAAAACCGCGCTTCTTGTGCTTATCCAATTGTACTCCTACAATCTGATGAGGCTATGAAGTTGAAAGCCACAATTGTTTATTAATACAGAACAGAATATTGGTATCTATAATGGTGAACGTTATTCATGAGACTTCACTCCACATTCCAAAAATATAATTGGTGAGAAAAATGTGGCCTTTGATACGCTTCTGCTCATATAAATACCTACAGGCGTGAATATATCTATGTATAAACTTGAATTAAAATGAATGTAGACCTGCATCCAATACGGGATCAACGTCTTTCAATTATTGTAGTCCCCTCTTCAAAGTGCCACTTGTTCGCTATTTTAGTGTACGTCCTGTTTTGACCAAATGTTAGTAGGACCTAGTTCCACTTAGTACTTGTTGAAACTCGTCGTTATTTTAAATTGAAGTGAGTGTTACTCAGTCACACCCGAAAGTTGAACGGATCTGAATGAAATTTGGCAGCAGTATTACTAAAGTTTGGAATAGCATATTAACATATTTATTTTCATCTCGGCAATAGACTCCTGAAGTCGCGATGTTAGTATTTAGAAGCGGGCGGAGCCGCGGGCAACGGCTGGTCTTAAATAAATTATCGGTATTTTATAAAAAAAAAAAATATAACACTCAATAAGGATAATGTTTACATTTTATCAATACTACTACAGGAATAAGTCAGAATATTTTTTTTTTCTTTCGGCTTCATGTCTAATTTAAAAAGTTTTACCTACCCATTAAACGAAATAAGAGTTTCAGATTACTTCTTCGCAACTTTTTAACTTTTCTCGGCCTTCTTAAAACTGATTGTAACTTTCTGGCCTTCGAGGTCCTATGTGAATAATTTATTTTTATTTATAGAGCATAACTTTGTCACATGAATGGACAACACAAATCATGTTGAAAAGAAAATTACTAAGCCAACATGCGTGATGGCATGCTGGTATTTGCAAGGATCATATTATTAGAATGTCTATGACGACTATCACACATCTGTGGTGATGAAAGAGATGCAGACATTTAAAAAGTCGTTTGCTCTTTCTGGTAAGCGTGTCCAGTATTTAAAATAGAAAACATTTCCTTATTATTATTTTCATCTAAAATTTTTATAATAACATAACCTTTTTGTCTTTATTGTCGTGATAATCGAGATCACAGTAGGTATAAGTTAATTAATAAGGCGGTTACGATATACTGGCGCTTAAACTTTCAGACATTCAGTTTGTTCAATACAAACTGAATGTCTGAAAAATCGCCATATCTGAAAAATCCACGGATAAAAAATTATATGTTAGGTATGTGATTTTTACAACGTCGAATCAAGAGTAGTAGGTAAGAAGGGTAGGTATACGAGGAGTAGGAATTTGTAATTGTTGTTAACAGCCGTAGACTGAGAATAAACTAAATCAGTCTGCGTAACCAGCTGATATTTGAATAAACACGCGCAGTGTTTATGGTTTCAAATATCCGCTGTTCCACTTTCAAATTGATGTCAGATATTTCATCTTCGCGGACAGCCGTGGCCGTGTCTCCTCCCGTTTCGAATTACTTTTACTAATTGATGTACTTTATGTGTTCGAATTTCAATCTCATTTTTATTTATGTATTTACCTCAGCAAATATCGAAGAGACAGCTGACGTAAGAGCGGACGACAGAAAAACACTTTTTACAGTCTCCACGAGTGATGCCGACAATTTTATTTATAGAATAGTAAAGATAGAACTTTCTCGTTTCAATGTCAGCGATTATTTTGAGATACTAAACAGATCGAAGTTTGTAAAACTAACAGAACAGTGATCACCAAATTAAGTATTTCGATCACGTATCGTAACAAATTGAATGAAAAATCTAATATCACAATTTATCATCATAGGTTTTAATTCCGTAGGTACACATTTTTGTTGTTTAAGAATTTTTTTAATTTAAGAATTTCCCCACATATTAGGTAGAGGCATTAACACACATTCCGTCAGTCCTACGTAACAGGAACCGAGCCTATTGCTGTCAACTGAAACTTTTGCCAGAATACATTTTGCTACTGAGAATTTCTTAACGGTGGATTTGCCCGCAGCTTGGAATTCTGTTCTCATTCACGCACTTTTATGGTATTAAATACTCATATTCCAAGTACCTAGTATTTTTGTTATTCCAGACTATAATCTATCTTAGTATCACATTTCAGCCAGATACGTGAAAGTTACAAACGTCCATACATTCAGACATCAATATTTACAAATATACTCACAAACTTTCGCGTTAAATAAAAAGCTGTTAATTCATCTCTACCTAATTACCCAGGTATAAAAGCGTGATGTATGATAATATGAATAGCTTATGAAGCCAAGATATAAGGTGGGCAAACGTGTACGTATTTATATTGCAACACACCTCTGCCTACCCTTTCTCGGATACCTATATATTTTTAGATTTACCGTTTCAAAGGAGTAGCTAAATCATAATTTCTGTGTAAGTTAATTACTTTTGCTGGAATATGCTATGCAGCATGTAGCCTCAGTTTTAACGAGCTTTTTTAATTTTGGCTATTTAGATTGAGCATAACAGTTTTACTTTACATCGCAAGTTATTAAATCAAATAGCCTTCTTAAATATTCCATTTTAAGACGTAAAACGCCAAATGAGTCGTAAAAGTTAAAACTTTATTCTGAACCGTTTTCATCAAAATGATACTCTAACATGTGGAAAAAAGTAAGAAGTTCAAGATTGGCTTTTATTTTGGTAATTATAACTTTTTAATGACAAATTATTACCATAAGTTAGTGTTAAAATAAAATAAAAAATACGGATGTAAAATTTACATTTTACGCGGCAAAACAATTTGGAACTGCTGACTTAAGAGGTTATTTGACTTGAATATATTGTAAGACTTTTCATACATATTTGCTATGTAAGAGTACACTATTCTAACGATTGTACATCATGTACGCCAGTTACAGAACTAATTAACCTAATTCATTATGTAAAACTCTGCTATGTGTAGGTACCTACTATGTGTCACGCGTGTTTCCTATCTGTTTACAGCTATTAGGGTGGTTAACCACGTAATAGTATATACATCAATAAAGTCACACCTTTTAGTCCCAAGGGACAACAACCCTTCATTTGTTTTCGTGTTCGCACACTTCACGAACTTCTTCTGTCCGTATTTAACATTTCGTGTACCCTTCTCCATTTTTAGATCATTACGTTAAATACAGGAAATGCTGAGACGACTCTATCAGCAATGAATTTACATAGATATTCACGCCTCTTGCTCATTGGTATGGGGACGGAGACTATATTTTTCACTTGCTACGATCCTGGCATACCTACACCTTTAGCATCTTCAACCTTCAATCATTATTTTCATACATGCTCGCTGGTTACGGGTCTAAAAATAAACAGCCTCTATCTGATTGACATACGACTAGGTGTAAATCTGTTCCTCAATCTTCTTTCATCCCTTCTACGTTTCCAAACCATTCTCGAATTAAATCGATTATATAATATTATATTGTCTATGAATAGAAATATGGCCACCCTGTCTGTTTTAAATATTCATTTACCGGAGATAATGTAACAACTTTTTATCCACATCCGTAGCGGCCGCTTTCTTCCGGCCGTGACACTCCAGTTGCGATCTGTGCTGTGCCTACTACGCAATTAAGTAATGTATAATTATTCAATCGCACACATATTAAATATAGGTTATCGGTTGCATATGCTAGCTTTCGATACCCATATTATGATTGACAACGTAGCTTTTCAGAGTATTTCATAATTACTGCTTTAGTACGGAATAGCGATCAGTATTGGATGATTGCTATACTTATCTAAATGTAAGATAAATCATTTAAGAACCGCCTATTTTTTGACCGAGATCTGTAAGAGCGACTTAGCAGACGTCCATCAATTATTCATTAAAAGGAGACGAGGGTTGGCAGCGCGAGTGTGACGCCCCTGGTCGCACACATCCATAGGCCATGGTGACCGCTTTTCTTCAGGTGGGCCGAGTGCTTGTCTGCCACCTGAGTGGTATAAAGAAAATGAAATACCCTCTCAAGAGGTATAATAATCAACATTCCGAACACATAGTGAAACCTTTCAAAATTTCAAAGGAAGATTTTTCCTTTTCAAATCCGAATAAATTGTTATTGAAACGAATGTAGGTATCTGGGATGAAATAGCTTTTATAATTTTGATATACCTAGTTGTGAAATAGAAACTGCTGGAGCCGTCAGCGGATTGTCGTTAAACAAACTTCTGTTCGCTGATTAGTTTGTGCAAGTTAAACGAGGAAATCACGAGCCGAGAGGCGTTGGATTTATCAGGCAATATCTAAATTCTATCTTGTTTATTTTGTTGATAACAGTCATGTCTTTCATGTCTTACTGTACCAAATTATCAGTTAGTATTAATAAACAGATAAGAACTATACTTATTGGATAAAACTGTTTAAATAATTGTAAAGAAAGTGATTTATTTGTCATAGCTTTGAAAGTGATAATAGGGTAGTTGATGAAACCAGTTTCTTTACTACACGTCAAAACGGTGAATTCTATGGAAACTAGTATGAAATGTAACTGCTTTTAATAGTTAATTTAACTACTATTATTCCTAAGAAATCTGTGCTGAAGCGGTGGGATGGGTCCTTAAAGATGACTGTCATGAGAATTGTACTTAATGGATAATGAATGCATTGCTTATGTAGGCTGTAGTTACATGCGATGCTGATATATGTCTCTCATAGTCTCTTCAATAACACCGTAATAATGTGCTTTGAAAAAAACTCAAACAGTTATATTGGTGGACCATTCTGGTGACGCAATTGGATTAAAAGAATTGGGTCGCGTTTTTTTCGTTGTTTAACATTGAGTTGTACATTTGTAAATGTTTATTGTATGTCTGTGATACAAAACGTTTAAGCGTCAATAAGCATAACATTACATACGTAATTTTTTTTTCATTCATTTTTAGAGCCGATTCTTGGTTAGAAATAACTAGCTTCAAGAAGTTTAGATTAAAACATTAATCTGTGAGATACAGTACTGCGTATTATAACCTTAGTTAAGTAGGTACTTTATACGTTGCCTAGAGCTAGTTATACGCTGATTACATTCACAAGGTTATGGTATGTTTTTACAGTGATTGTCTTACATGACTAAGTGACTATAAATGTAAGTAGGTAGTTAATCTTAGATGCCCGTAATATTTTTGAATCTACTCTATAAATATTGCTTTCATATCTGTATGTTCAGATTAGGTAAGTTTTATGCTTCAAGGCCGAGTAAACACAGCCATTAGAAAAAATATTGCGTAGGTAAGTGCTTATAGGCAAGAAAAATTTGCTTGCCTTAGAAAAGTAAGATTTGCGTTCACTAAAGAGGTGAATAATAAAGTACCTATTGTATCGAGCTTTGGCGCGCAATATGGAATTAATCACAGGTATTTTGCCTTTTAGTGCTATAGCAACAGGCACTTATAACCTTCGTAAATATACTCGTAAGTATAACAATTGCATTCATGCGTTGGTAATTTCTAGTTTTGCACAATGTCAGGTGAAGTTATAAATCAGTTGCACTACAGCATCTGTAGTATTATACTATTCTGTATCTGTACGATCTTGGAATACGTTTCCGTTTCGTGTACTTCCAATATTTAATTGTTTTCATAAATGCGCGCCGGTTGCAGGTACTATTGACCTGACCTTTTGGTTCAAAGTCATTGATCTGATTGACTTACACTATCACAATATGCCGTCGTTATAATAATAACGCAATGTGTTAACTCTCAGACTAAAAGAACAATTTGTCCACTTGCCAAATGCTGTTAATGATCGGGAACGAAAGATACGCCTCAAAAATAAACTATGACTGAACTGGACTGAACATGACCACCTGTGATGACATAATGATTTAGGTATTGTCTGGTCCTAAACCTGGATAAGAACGAGTGAATGTGTTAAGAATGAAAACGAACTTTTTTTTTTCGTATAATTTGTATTACAGGCACAGTAAACGCAATCGGCGAGCATGATAAATAAAAACAAATATGAAAGTAGAAGAAGGGAAAGGTTTAGGATCTTAGCAAGTGGAAACTCGTGGACTTTTTTTTGTCCCAATGTGAAAGAGACATGACTATATAATTGTATATGTATAGCGACATGTGGAAAAATAATCGATGCAACCTCTCCCACCCACAAGGTTACTTATCATACGTGTAGCTGTTCTGACATGTATAGATTAGCTAATATCATGCAATATACGGAATATACCTCCTGCTGTAGTTAGAATTTCCTTGAATAGTACACAAGTTACAAGATAACAATGATAGTTTGTATTTTTATGTTAATTGCGTCTCGTTACCATGACACTTCGACAACTTGCTAGAAGAAACCTTCGGAATGCAAAAACTGGCAACAACGTCTTGAAAAAAAAGCTAAAACTCAATTGAATAGTTCTACAAACTTTACGTAGGTAACAAAAGAAAAGGTTAGGTATATTCACGCCTGTATTTCCCACGGGGGTAGACAGAGCGATATTAATGCCCTGACTCTTGTTTCTAACTACGTTTATTGGTCCCAATAATAGGGGGCTAATGTATTGCCATCAACCGAGCACTTTTATGGGTTGTATGTTCACTGTAAGCAGCCCTATAATTAAGCCACCTTGTACGATACCCAAGCGCAGATATGGGATGGCCCTTGTTTTTGGTTGCTGACCTATATTTGACTAGGTATACCTACTTAAAACGTAGGTACTTGTAATATTGTATTTTATTTGTAACGTTCAAAACTAAAATACAAATTACAAATTGCTATTGTCCTCTAAACTTGTTTAAAAAGTATAAAAAAATTCGATTGCCAGTTTTTGTAATTTGGCAACCTCTGTCGGACAGATTATACAGAATATTTTTATGCGAAATTCTTGAACGAAACTATTTTAGTAGTTATATAATCTATTTACAGTTTAAATGAAAGATTGAACGGGAATGTTACGGCCATGGTTACTGCTATTTTGAAACTGGTTGTTTGTTTTGCTTTTGCCCTACGAAATTTCGACTGAATCTTCACATCTTACTTCCTATACTATTACTCGACATTACTTAAAATTTAAATATATTACTACATTTGAATTTATCTCCATGAGCGCGTTTAGTACCTACAAATCGAGAGTTTCAGTTACCTAGTATGTTGAGACATGGTTGAGACATTTATTTTAAGTGCGAGTGTAAAATGTAATCAAAGATATTATATATGTAAAAAGAGGAATGTAATGTATTTGCTGACACGTCGTTATCGCCACGTTGGTTTAGGTGTCTCCTGTTAGGGTACAGATCGACACAATTTACATGTAAAGCTGTATGTGAAATCAGATATACCTACCTGCCTACAAAAGAATGTTTATTTACCGTTCACCGGGATATATGTACTAATTTGATTCTTAAGTCAAAGCTTCACTTTGGAGCCTACCGTCCACTTTATACGGGCGTGATTGCCGTCGGATCAAAATCAAGCAGATTTCAAGACGTATTCACATCAAAAAGTCCTTGATAAAATTAGAACACTAATATAATAATTATTAAGTGAACGTCAAAGGACGTATGTATGTACGAACTACGAAAGTAAGCCGCTATATCGTTGCAACGGATACAGGTTTGTCCAAAATTTTTCTCATTGACCGACTATAAAGACCAAGGCAGGTAACTAGGCTGGTGGTTTTATTATCGTAATACCTACCTTACCAAATACGTAAAACAGCTTTCTTTGAGTACCTACCTACTTATGTATTAAAATCGCAATATATGTGAATTGCCAACCCTACTACGATCTTCGTGGCTCGAGCCATCCTCACCAAAGTCACCAGATGTTATATTATCTGATTAACGGACGAGGCTCTAGCGCAGGCTTGGTCGGAGTCTTATGATGTGTAGGCTTTATAGGGTATACTGGAATGAAAACATAAGTATATTGTGATTTTTATCATCATCATCACCTACCCGCCACTTACCACCATTATCCGAGGCTTTCAGTATATGGCTCGTATTAATAGATAACACTTAGGTATCTCTAAGTCCGTGTACTTGAGATGCTCACACGCTTGAGACATATCTCAGAGGTAAGTGTCATCTACGAGCCTTAACTGAAAGCCTCGGATGATGGTATAGTACCTAAGTGACGGGCAGGTGATGATGATGATAAAAATCACAATGTATGTTTTGACTTCAGTATACTAGGCAAAATAAACTCGTGTTACAAAATTGTGTTTATTCATGTGACCTACTTATTTAATGAGGGTATCTGATATAATATCCCAGTTTAAGTGGAATTGAATTACTGCGTATTTAATTTACTAGAGACCGAAACACTAATCCTAGTAAACAGAGGGTCCGTATTGAAAATACCTATATTTTGTCCAGGATTATTTTTTTCCAATTTTGTGGAGCGTAATCTGTTTGTCTTAATTACTAAAATAATCTCGCTTTTACAGTAATTGAGATTCAACTAAATCAGGGATTGAAATATTAAAATGTATGCCCTTGGTCATGCTGTCTCCACCGGACACCAGTAGGAGCTAAGGAGAAGGTCGGAAAACGGGACATTGGCTAGTAGGGATAGTGATGATTGAACTGGTTATATATTTAAGAATGATTAGGTATCTACTGTTAAAATCACAGAACAAACTAAATTTAATCTGCAATATTGACACAAAAAAGTAGGCATATTTACATCAATATCTATATCTACTGATAACGTACCCGAAAGGCTGGCAGAATTGCGTTGAATGACAAAGGATGCCTCATCTGCAGACGGATTCTTTTCACGCTATCGAATTTTTTTTTATTGTAACCAATTAACATGATGTCAATTGTTACATAATTATTTCTTTTGGAAATCATACATGTATAAAAATATCCATGCATGAAGTAACAAAAACATTAATTTTATTTTATTTCTCTCATAGGTACAGGTTCAGGAGAAATCCTATACATAATATACATTTACATCCTGATTATTCCAAGGCATAAAATTTAATTTCATATTATTTATTCTACTAAACTCAATACAGCACTCTTGTGCCTACAGTCCGTACGTGCCTTTTCAGATATTATGTTCTGGCACACGGCAAGTTCAGCCAATAAAGTTACATAGAGCCTCATTGACTGTACTTCCTGCCAATTTACCAATTGCCAGAATATTAGTAAGTTGTACTTTCCATTTTTTGGAAACTGGAACCCAAGCATACAAACTTTGTAACTAGTCTGCATTAAAATTATGCACCCATTTTTAAACACTAACTTAAAAGTTACACAGAACATTATGATCGTTATTAGTGCTACAGAATATAAATACTTAGCAGTGTTTAGACACTTTTTGATTTGTGGAAATAAGAAAATATTATACCTTAGCCTTGGATTTCATTAAGAAAGAACACGCGATACATTTTGTGATACTTTTTATAATGTAGGTATCCGGAATGGCGTAGGTACGAGTACGTTGTTAAAAATTATGTGTTTTTCGGCACGATAGGTACTCATTTCATATCATCCACGCGTGCTTTTACATTCACCCACCTATAAAAAATTCTGCACTCAAACCAACACTGTTATTTGTTTGTATTGTATTCTGAAATTGTTTTTTTTTTTGCTTTTTCGATTGTCTTTTTTTACTATGACATCGTTATCATTCACTGCACGCCCCCGAATATAAGTCATTCTTTAACAAAGTTATACAATAGAAAGGTTGCTTCTTCGAAGTAGGTAAAAATTCGATTCTGTAGTAGAAACTTTAATAGCAGGAGGTCTGTAATACTTTTAGTTGATACGCTCCCTGCTGGCAACACTTGAATGAATTCAGTGTTGCGCGCTCAATATGTCTTTTACCGACTTAAAAAACGGTGGTTTTGATTTGACTGAGGTGTTTTTATGAACATAAGTGCCTAAATCGATTTCTCTCTGAGATCTGGGCCGATTTACGTGTTTTCTTTTTGGATTAACACAATGTCATTTTAATAACTGGATAAAATATTGTGCAGTCATTGAAAAAGGGACTAAAAAAGTAAAAAAAAATCTTTTAAAACGGTGAAAGGACTCAAAATCGGCGGGCTTGCATTAAAAAATTAATGACAGAGGAAGAACGTGAAGTATGTAAGAGTGGAAGGAAATAGCGGGCTGTTGTCTTTGTCAACCCCAGAGCGAAAGAGGCATAAGAATTTCATAACGATCTTAATCCTAAGACCCTAAGTTCTGACTAATATATTGGTGCGAAAGATCTGAGCCTCGATTCTGCTAAAGGCAAACCACTGTAATACCACTGACACACTAAAAATGCTATTTAATTGTAGACTTTACCGTTATACAATTAAAGTCTAAAATCAAATGAAAAGAATTCATTTAACTTCTTCATTCGCTCTACAAAATATCATTCGACTTTAGACTTTAAACTGATAACATTAAAGTCTACAATTAAATGGCATTTTTTAAAGTGTCAGTGGTATTACAGTGGTTTGTCTTTAGCAGAATCGAGGCCCTGTTATCGTAATTTGGAGTATCTATTTACTCTATGCTTTAAACCTGATATCGAAGTTCTGCAACAGTGACAATGCCTTAACAATCAATTATTCAAATCGCTGATTCGCCAACTCAACGATCGATTCATCGAAGAAGGTTATGGCGAATTAATAAAATAGCATCTACACAATTAAAATGCCCGCATCAGTGGTTTATATCGTGTCATTGTCGCACAGGTTCACAATAGTGTCAAGGTTGAACAAATTGGTAAGGTTTGTTTACGACTGTTATTTAGTAAATCGTACTTAAGACCTTTCTTGGTGTTTGGAAGGATTTCTTGTTTTATTTATGAACTTTCGAGCTCTTGAATAAAACGAATAGCGCCCAAGGGAATTATTCTGTAAGAACACGTAGTGGTACCTAATATGAAATATTTGTATGTAGGCACAATTATAGGGTAGACTATGGAATGACATTGTTTAAAACCATGTAAGCCGCTAATTGACGTAAATCTATATCTACTCGTATATTTATATTACTTTAGTCCGTAAGCGATTTTATATCGGAAAGATCTCAATATTTTCAAGATTTTACATCTATAGCTTTCTAAGTGGGTCATTTAAGTGTTTACTTGAACCATTTATTTTTCCTCGTTTTTGTATATTTACACGAAAATCCACTCTGTGTTCTCGCAATTCGTTTTTTTATTTTACTTTTTCCCGTTGGAAACGAATACAAATATATTTCTTACACCATAATGGGCACTACACTAAAGTGTACAGTTTGATTTTGTGCATGCGTATCAATACGAGTAGGTCAAGATCGAAACATTGGACAATATATGCTCGTGCCTCATATCCACTTCAATAAAAAAAAAACTTCACGTTATTTTTGCTTACTGCTGCAAATCACCTGAATTGTTAAACAAACACAGTACGAGCTCTCCATCATAGGATTTTAGTACAAAAGAATTTAGTCATTATTTTTGAACATCTAAAGTTCAAAATTAGATAATAATCAGCGGCATATATTGCAAGTGCTTACCCTCACCCCATTGAGTGCAAATAGCATTAACATTGATGTGTTGATTAGCATTTAGCATATAACTTAGCGAAACCAAGGCTGAACAAGGCTGTTAACAAATAAATAGTCACGCTTTGATTGTCCGTCTGTAAAATATAAAAAATATTTATATCGTGGGTAGATTCTTCTTTATAGCTGCACATTTCTTCTAGAGAGTTACCGCGATGCGACACAAAAGTTTGTGAAAGAATCAGCTCGTGCAATAACAGTTTTGGTGTGAGTTGGCAAATAATATTTAGGTTTATATAATATATATTTATATAATATTTATAAAGCCTATTGTTCCCAATTGTTCCTTTATTTTTATTTGCGTGAGCTTTGTTCAAAAACTTATTGAGAACATCCATCGTTTGAAATGTGATATATGGACTCTTGTTTAATTGTCAATATGACTTCACTCTGTCCGATAGTAAGAAGCTGTAAATGAAGTCTGACAAATGAAGGCTAACTAAATGGTGGTTCTCAGTTTGACGTCTTCATATATAAGTCATTGAACTCTATAAATAAGTAGTCCATATTCTCCACTATTATCGGATTTACAGCAATTGAAAACTTGCGGTGAGCATTACTTGGCCAGCTGCCTTCATACGTCGGGGAAATCTATAGCCATGCCATTGAAAGACATTATTATATATAAGGTCTTTGGTACTATTACCTATTACATGGATGTCTATACCATACCATTGTCCTATTGACGTCAAAGTTTCAGTAATAATACGTATTTAAATTATTCTGTTGTTCTCCTAAAGTAATAATTAGAATCTGTCAATAATCGAAACAATGAAGTGTACAAGAGTGTACAAATTTACATTTTAACTGTCAACAAATAACTGAATAACTTGTTTTTGTAAGTGAGTTCCTTTTTCATCGTATTGTTGGTTCTTATTGGAGATTGTACCGCTTTTTGGGTTCATTTCCCCATAGTTCTATGTTGTAGCTCTGTGTACAGAACTAGTTAGAACTTTGTTCTCATTAGTTCTGTACATTATACTTAGATATTATGCTGTGAATGAAAGTGGGCAAAAACCGACAATCCGTAGTCAGATTACTGCCAGTAATCTGTATTGGTACTTATTCAAGTACTTGTGAAACATGATTAATATATTTGGATAGTTATTAATGACTGTTAATATACTTGAGAAACGGGTGATTATATTCTTTATGCTATACATTTACGCCTGTATATCTCCAAAGGGGTAAGTAGACACTTACATTTCACCAACTATGTTTTAGCGGCAGCACAGTAATCGTGGCGAGCCTAGTCAACTGGCAACTTTTTAAGAAAACTAGTTAAAATTTTAAGTTTCTCGTTAGGCACTGATACAAAGATATGTAACAGCGGGAGTATATTATCATGTTGCTTAGTTTAGATAAGTGACTATAGAAATAGATTAAAGATTTCACATTTATTCTTACTGTGAAACTGCAAAATACTAAAATGACTAATGTCAAGGCAAATTTAGTAATAAAGGTTGTGAAAGATTTCAGTAATATGCCTCATTGCAATCGCTTAAAGTTTACTGAGTCAGACAATCTTATAAGAGGACGAACTTGTGACGAAGGAAAGTAATAGAGGAGATTATAATAGGTATTTAAAAGTCTATATTATGATAATGTAAAGACATCATCAACGTTTAAAAAAAAATGTTAAAGAAAAATGGCGTACTTGAATAATTTTTAAATTCCAAAAATTTTACCCGCGCAAAATTAAACGCCCCCTTTGCTTGAGATTACGTATGTAAAAAGTGAATGAATTATTGTATGAATTCGTCAAAATTGTCACAGAGGTATTGTTTAATTAATCAGACATTTAATTCATCAACGTTTACGGCAATTAACACGATCATGGTAAAGGTATATCTGGTTTAAGTCGTAGTTTAAATCAAATCTCTTAACAAGACGGTGATTTTAAATATTTCCAAAACTAATAAAACATTATTTTTAGACGTTTCAGTCGAACTACTTAGGTATGACCAACAGATTCATATTTTTGACTGATTTAGCCGATCAAGGGTTTCGATTGAACTTCATACTGTAAATAATGAGTTAACATCATTAAATAAATTTCTGCGCCTTGTTTATTGTCTCTTAAGGCCTTGCGTCGCTTTTTTCGAACAAACTGGTGAGATACATTTTTGTTTCGTTAAAGATTGCGGAATCAGTATTTTGTAATGATTTATTGTGTTGGGTTCACACAGGCTCTTAGCTCACAGTTAGACTGAACACAAACTTCGCTGTGGGCATCAAAAATCCGGTTACTTGCAAGGGGGTTAGGTTGCAAGTGACTAAAGCCGCAAGCCCTAAAGTTGAGTAGCGTCCGACTTTGGTCGTGTGGCGATCGGCCACACGAGGCTAATAATTAAAATCGGTCTATAAACTCCTCATAATATAAAAAACGGGAGTGGCTACCGTCTCGCTACAGAAAGTGTTTGTAATGGTGACTCCCATTCCAGAGACATTACCCTTAGCTTACCATCAGGCGAGGTGAAGTCATATTGACGTGACCGATATAAAAAAAGAACTTTGAGAGGAAAGCCTGCGCCAGAACCCTGTCCGTTAATCAGCAGGTGTACCGGCTTACTCAGACCCTATAGATCTTGATAAGGTCCTGTACACTCTGAACTATCGTCATTGGTACTAATTGAGACACAGTTCAACACCATCTATTGTCTATCGCGGACGGAAAACAGTTTATCTGCAATCCGATGCGAACAATACTAATTGGTAGAACTAATTAGATTTTGTTCAAATACAGTAGATAAGTTACTTTACCCCATCACGATATTATCAGCGTAGCCCGCCAGTCACAGAAAAACTTACGTCTGTAGAGTAATCTTGATTAAGAACTGGAAAACTTTCCTTGTGCCTTTACCAAGGCCTCTACACTGGTATTGCTGCTGAGAATTACCTGACAGAAAAACCCAGTACTTAAGTATCACTTTGCAATACATTTGGGTCAGTTTGCTGCTCATCCGTTTTCCTAACTACCCGCCAGTTTTCTTAATTTGCGAGTTCCCGAACCTGTCAATTTTTTTTTTAAATTGAAAAAAGGGTTACGTTTTACCTCTTATATCAACTAGTAGTAAGTAACGTTGAATATATCGCGTTTGCCTAGAAGGAATATATTCACTCGTGACTTGAAGATTCTCAGGTTACCTATAGCTTTCCGGAAACACAGACTCAAGCAGGGAATTCACTGTGGGCAAACTTACAGGATTCCTCAGTGGAGTAAATCTGAATAAAAGTAATACTTAACAAACTTTTATTTGACTTCTTTTAACTTCTAAAGAATGCCTACACTACAAATAAATATGTGTATCGGAGCAGCTATTTCTTTGACCGTGTGTAATTTATAGGTACACTAGGTAGGTTCATACCTATATTATTCACGAATGAACTTAGGTATTTACGAAAATTCCAACATTATAGAAAATCTAGAACGACAAATTGTTTTACAGCCACAACATTCACTAATAGATGGCTTTCAACGACCTGTTAAATAAGTGACGATAACTTGGACGAATTCTTGAACCATTTGTGTGGCTTATGATTTTATGCCCGTAATTATAGGTACGTTATACTTTACGATTTACGAGTTTGCTTTTACTATAAAAACAGTTTTTTACACGGCAAGGTTGTTGGGTAAACTGAATAATTATGGAAACTGACGGGTGACGAATTCACCCTTTTAATGTACTACATTATACTCAATCAACTATACTTATAGGTATTTTGTTTATAGATTGTATATGTTGCCTCTTGCGAATTATGCGGTTTTGAAATTCGAACTGAGCTTTAAGAATAAAATGAAGCTCACAATTGAGTCTATTCCACTGATTTCCACAGTCAGCAAAGAGGTCGAAATGGCCGCGTTTATCTGTGAATTCTCCTTGATTTTTCATCTGCCCACTCCCGTATAATATTTGGTTTACTGTTACAATTCCCGCTGGGCTTGTTTTCAGTAATATACTTTTATTAAATTCGGGTACAATTGCCATTCTATTTTGAGAATATTTTTTCGCGTTGTTAAACGACTCGACTACTGGAGAAAGATATTGTAGGTACTCACACGGCTCAAGTTAGTACGTTTGGAGTACGTTTGCCTGAGGCCTAAGCGGTCTTATTTTCCTTTTCCATTTTCTTGATTTTTTTGCCATTATTATTCCCAGAGGGCTATTCCAGTTAAGGTATAGTGTAGACCTTGTCAAACACATAATATATATTATGTGGGTAACAAAAGGTTACCTTAGTTGTATGAAAACTCTTTAGTGGGCCAGCGACAAAACTAGGACTTATTTGCTTCAATTACCATCTGTCTATCGGGAGATGTGGTCAGTCGATGGCTATAGTTCTTAATTGGATGACTTCATTACGAATTCTGATCCTTCAAACAAATTCCAAACATACCTCATTCCACAGTCTACTGCTCCAATTTTAATAAGTGAACTAACCTCACTATCACATTTTCACGCTATAAGTCATAGGTACTTTAAATACAGTTGGGTCAGTATTGCCACATAACAAATAAAGAGATAACAGAACGAGTTTTCCTGTTAGGCTTCCGTGCGTAACTGTTAAAATAAAACGTTCCAATAAATAAATGGCTACAATTTCAAAAGCAATAAATGGTCCACGATTATGACATCAGAAATCTGAACGATATTGCTATAACGATAATTTAACTGCCGCATTGGTGCTATATCTTTACGTGCGATCATGAGGTCCTGGATTTGGTTCTCGGCTTGGGGTTATCTATGGGATATTCTCATGATATTCGCTGCACGGAGCCTGGGACGTGTCCGATAAACGCAATCAGAGTTTGACACACATAATTGTGGGAATCGAAACCTTAAACTCCGTGTAATACTAGGTAAACCGCTGGATTATCTGTCATTAAGTGGGTATTCAGTGAAAGAGCTTGTGTCAATACGAAGTACTGTTATATTGGTTAACTTTTAATCACAGAACAAAGAAAAATCCTTTTTTAAAGTTCTGTGCTTTTAATGAATGAGGTAGTTTGAAGAAGACCGAAATTGGGTTTTCGTAAATTTTCGGTAACAGATAATTAATATGTAGCAGTGAGCGAAAATTGATCATTCAATTTGCGGTTATATACTTTACTTTTTATATATATGTAAACATAGTGGGATAGGCAGAGAATTCAGATGTGTTATGCATCTAAAAGACTGGTGTTATGAGCGGTAATCGCTTAACATGAAGCGAGCCATATGTACCTAATCAAGTTATAAAGTGTCTAGATGACGATCGTTTTAACACTCACTAAATGAAATTTATATGTAATCTTCCTAAAATGGTGACGACGTCAAACGACGAATAAGACTTACAAAGAATTTCATCAATGTAGACTGTAGATAATTCATTATCTTTCAAATTATATACTGAAGACGTACGCAATTCCTTCTCGGGAACGTAACGAACGAAATGAATGAACTTGAAATTATGTTGACATCTAAATCTCATTTCATTCTTCGGTCTGTGAACCAAAAAGATGATTTTTTATGAAGTGTGAAAGCAGTGTGCCATTTTAGGATGTATTCAACAGATTTTTTGGTGGTTGGCGTATAAATCACATCATGGCTGATAATCCTCGCAGTCATATTCATAATATGTATCATGAATGTTGTTATAATATCGATAAGAATATTTGTAGTACATAACTACAAATATTCGTTGCAACCCTATCTATTCATAAGAAAAACAATTTTATTTAAACAAAAGAAAAGATAAAGGTGCGTGCAGACCACACGAACAAAGCACACGTCAAACGTACACGTTATTATGGCGAACTAAAAGGACATTATTTCCTTTTTCGTTTATGAGGACATTGTGTCCGCCAGTGAATTACGGTAATACGCAGTTTTGTGGACAGACGTGATCTTTTATCCTGGGGCGTACCTAGTGTCGTATCATATTTCGTACCGACATTAAAATTGGTTTGACGTTAACCACAGATTATGTCAAACTACTCCAATTTAGTTTTGATGAGTTTACTTGGATTCGCCGAATATTTCGCTCAATGGTCGCGCGTGTAGCGTGGGTGGATTTAAAATTATTATGTAAAGCAATGTGCTTTATAAATCTTCTTGATGGATTGTTGATGAAATTGTGGGTAGCTAGGTAATAGGTATAAGTGAAATGCTAACGACGAAGCCTAGAAATGACCGAATGAATGAATGAATATATTAGACCGAACAGACTGTATTTTGTGGACTGGCTTGGCGAAATGAGATGTACCTATTTATAAACCGTGTAGGTATCTGGTACAGAGTATTTAAATACGTCTCAAAGCGTGTTTCATTTATTTAATATTATCAATTTGGCAAATTTTTGAAAAACTATACGAAAAAGAAAAGAAATGTTTTGAGTTCGTCATATAAAGTAAAATTACACATAAAAAGTGATGGTTAGATACATGGTACGAGTAAAACAAGTTATCAAAAAAAAATATAGTCACACGTTTAGTTTACGTTAACGATTGCAGAGTCCATTAAAAAAGTCTCGAGGTCGAAAGATCAAATATTATACAAAATTGTGTGCTCTCTCAGCAGTGAATGAAATGACCCTTTAAACGCTACATCTGACCGAAGCGAAGCTTAGAGGCACTGAAGTTTAAGCACAAGTTAAAGGCCATTCGAATAACAAAAGTATTTTCCAATAGAAATTGAATCGCGTTTGAGAAAATATCGCTGAAAGAACGTATTTTATTAGATTTACGTAAGTTACTCTGGCTTTTGTGTGTGGTTAAAATCACGTCAGTATTAGAAGGGTTAACATCAAAAGAATTTACTATTTTTAGAAATATATCAAAATCTTTTTAATCCTAACTTAATTCTGACAAAAAGTATGTCATATTGATACTAAGAAAATAGTGAATTTAATTCATTGTAAATAGACAAAAAAACAGCCCGCTGAGTTTCTTGCCAGAGTCTCCTCAGGTCTGGGCCGCGTTTCGACTTTCGAACCGGTGCCGGTGGTCCATTTGTTTTAAATATTTTTGATTTTGAAGTTTTGTAAGTGCCGCATTTAATGGTTTATACAGTATAAATGATTTTTAACTTTGACTTTGACTTTGAAATATTGAATACTTGATAAGATTTCATGATTTAATATTACATAATAGGGATAGTGCATAAGATATTTACAAAAAATAATATATTTTTTAAACAGGCCGTCTAGATAGTGACCGCCATTTTGGGGCCCTAGCTTCTTACCATCCGTGCATGCAATAATATTTGGTGTACAAATATTTAAAAATAAAAAATTAATTAATAATATTTGCTATGCACGTAAGTATAAATCAAACAGTGCACTATAAGTTGTTTTTCCAGAAAACCCTAACTGTAATCTGTGTTAATTAAACCATATTGAAAATCGATTAAACGGTTCTTATCGACACAAACATTACTAGTTTCACAAGTCACGTCCTCAAAGACCACAAACACGTTAAAGAATGTGTACCCACCTTCTAAGCTATTATCAAACGGCAGGTATAGCTAATTCAATACAATTATCCCAACTCAAACTTACTTGGAGATAATCAATAGAATGTAGTATGAACATGCTTGAGTAAACTTACGCGTAAAAACAAATTGTTAGGTAACGAAAACTTCTGAATAGACGAGTCAAGTAGTTAAATTAGAGCAATCACGTAGACTGGAAATTGAATAAAACTAACTTTTTTATATGCGAAAGGGCTTGTTATCGTGAATCTGTAATCTAAGCTAGAAATGTTTTTTGCACAGAAAATTTAAGGATTTTTCTTTGCTCTGTGGTTTTTTTGTTGTTTATTAAGGGAGGTTTTGTGAAAAGATAGTAATTTGTCATACATGATGACAGAGGTGTTTAGGATCTTTACTTTAGACTAGGGTTAAACGACTAAACAGTCTAAATACCAGACTGCTTAGTCGTTTCATATCGCGAGCTCTTGGTCTCAATCGCCCCAAAATACTTTGTGCGATTATGTCAAATTTTTGATATAGTGGGCAATACATGTTGATTGACAGACAAGGCTTTGGCGCATTCTTCTCGTTGTTGATCGGGCAGCAGTCACTACCGCAAATGCCAAAAGCCAAATCAAGATGAGTAGAAGAGTGAAACCCGGGCTGCAAAGTACAAGCTTTGGGTGAACCATTCCCGGTTAAGGCTATGATGATGATGATTTTCAAACTTCCTCTAATGCACTAATTCTTAATCAGAATTATGGCAGTTTTCTCAAAAAGGCAATCGTAGCCCTGGTTGGTTGGTACCTGTTCAGATTATTTAATTTCACGTCAAATTAATTCCCTCTTTCCGCATAATAACATCATTTGCGAAATACTTGAACGGGTTTTTGTATTTATTAATGAAAGAATTTCGAAACGAAACGTGATAATAGACCCCGCAGCGACTTAATTTAAAAATTAATTAAAATTTGACCTGTAGATAAAATGTAGGTAGGTTGTCAGTGTGTTGGCGACTATATTAGCGATTTAGATTACGTTAGTAGGTGATAGAGCTAGCTATGATTGCAACTACGTCCGCGTGGTTCTAGATGGGGGGAGTCGGGGGTAGGTATGGGAGTACCATAAAACGTACATCTGAAACATCCCAACAGCTAAGCTAAATTGCTTGTGTTAAGACTTCACCTTGATATTGTGATAACCAGGATTCGAATCCAGGACCTATCGATTGGTAGACCGATATATAAACGAGAATTAGTTTTCTTATCACTCCCGCGTAAATGCAGGTTTTAGCCGGAAACTGCTTGTACTTAGTGAAAAGTTGCTTAACTAGTTAATTATTTATGGCAGTATTGATGAAAGTTTTAAACGATTAATAAAACATTACTCTCTTTAATTTTCCAACAACCGATAAAATTTGTAGTACTCTTAGTGACGGATGAAAGACGGCTAGATGCAAATGTTGAGATGTGTGAGACACGAATGGACTAGATTAGGAATGAGTACATTAGAGGTAGGAGTCAGATTACAGAATTAATAATAATAAGATACCTACTCTTATTTGTTAGTTTCTGATAGTATGTTGAATGGTTTATTTATGTATGTAGAAAGATGAAGTATACAAAATGAATGAAACTATTTCATTAACTCACATTATTTATTTTTTGTTACAGGTAAGAATTCAATAGACTTAGTAGCGTAATAGTCCAAGAGCCTCTGATCGCCAGACTGTCATCATAATGAAAAGGTTTATGGTATGGTGAGCTGAACAAAGTAAATATATAAATTCTGAAAAAAGGACAGGGAGGTTGGTAGAGGAAGTTCGTGACTTATATAAGGTAGAAGCGAATTGAGGGTTATATTTGCTACAAGTGAAAAAGGCTTCAAAACAACACAACATCTTTAAGTGCACATAAGACATCTCCTTACCTGAGTCTATGATTCTGGTAAGCTATAACTTGGGAGTCTTTAAGTCAAGAGTGAATAGGTTGCTTCTAGGTCAGCGTGTTCTATCAACGACCTTGGTCAAATTTATATCTATTTATTAGATCTACTAAAGAGTGGCACCGCGGTAGCCTAGTGATTTGGGTAATGGACTGCTGAGACGAGGTCTCGGGTTCGATCTCAGGTTCACCATGGCACTCACTAATGACTTTACGATGCTTTTCGAAGTTATGTGTGTATTTATCGCAGGTTTATTAGTGCCTCGGAGAGCACGTTAAGCCGTCGGTCCCGGTTGCCATACAAACATCTATGGCAGTCGTTACGGGTAGTTGAAGCCCAAAAGGCCAACCAGTCTAACTTGGAACTTCGATATCGCCATTGTTCATAATGACCATTGGTTGTGGAGGTCAGATGGCAGTCGCTCCACGAAAAATATCGAAGTTCAGCCGCATCACAGTTAGACTGGAAAGCCGACCCCAACTGAGTTGGGAAAAAGGTTCAGAGAATGATGACTAAAGAGTGGCACTCCGCGAGGTCCGATAGAAGTGAAAATATGGACAGTTACTTGTGTATATCTGAATCGTCAGGAAGTATTTATAAAGGTGTTGAAAACGGTAACAGAGTAATAGAGTAGCGAATTCAATTGGTTTCCTATCTCAAAAAATGCCGAACGCATTTAAAGAATTCACTTCAAAAAGCGTCGCAGATGGATAGCTACTATATTAGCTATGTTATAAAACCGTTAGTTGTTTTAAAAAGCAGCTACCGCAACCTGTAATTGCTGACCTGCTGCATCGACACATGCAAAACGTTGATTAGCTGTTTTACATACCGGCGCTGTTTTGCCAAACAGTTAGCGGTTTTACTAAATAGCTAATTTAACAATCCTTCTGCGTCTTATGCATATGTTTAATAGGAAAAGTCGTCAAATGAGATCAGGAACCAGATGAACAGCAAGCAAAGTTGAATATGAGTCGAGCCTTTAAAGGCTACGATAGCAATTTATCGTAGTGTATATGTACAGTTTTTATTAGACTTTTGATCGTTATCTCACGTGTTGGTAAATAATAGTGTGGTCGAAGATGGTATACGCTTGCCTAGAAGCAACCTGTTGACTCTAGTCTTCAAGGCCCCCAGGAAATACGAACTTAGACAACCGTTTCACTGCTTAGCAGCACGTACAATGAATGCTATGTTGTATATTAATAGATGGAGAGATATAAACCACCTTCTTAGTTTTCTTCTTCGAGTCAATGACTGGATCTAATTTCCTTATTTAAAAAAAATAGAGGGCCCAGAACTTGACCACAGCTACAGCGGTTTCCGTTGTCCTGCAAAGGTCCTCGGTAGACCTAAAGGGTTAAAGTGGACAAGAGAGTAAATGTGACGTGGGCTGAAATTGGTCTAAAAATGCAAAAATCGCAGGACACTCGTGACCGGTCAATATAACCCCATTTTGCCATATTCTCGTGTAACATTGTACACGAAGAATTACGGTACCTACTTAAATCTAAATAACTGTTTCACAAAAAAACTGTATTATTATTAATAAATTAATAGGTATTAACTTAAAAAAAGATGTCCTTAATTCAACTGTATTTTTTATGTTAGTCACCTCATAACTATTTTATTTAAAGATTAAATTACATTTTATTTAAAGCTTTCCGTGTTTTCTTTTTAATTTTGGTTTAATTTAAGTCGATTTTTTTATAATAATTAGGTATTTAGAATCTTAATTCTTGGTATTATGTCATCACTAAAACCAGTGTTGTGTCAATCTAAGTCAAGCTCGTTAGATCTCCTTTATCTGCGATAAGAGTTGATAAATCTTTTTTATCTCGGTCTAAGCCGATGACATAGGTTGTAACAAATCCGTCTCCTCGTGAAGAGAGCCTCACTGAGACTCGAGATCGAATTATTTTCCCAGAGAAAAGTGAAGGTTTCACTTGCTTTATTATTATCTAGCTATGCGTGCGACTTCGTCCGTGTTGATTTAGATTAGATGGCGCGGAACCTATTTATCGGGCATTGAAAGTTCCATCATGTAAAGACTTGGAATTCTGTACCAGCGCATTTGTTTCCTTTCTCCTATAGTCCCGAATGTGGAGAGCGGAGTGGAGAGTGGAGTGGAGAGTGGAGTACAGAGTGGAGTGGAGTGAAGTGGATTAGAGTGGAGTGGAGAATGGAAGTGGAGAGTAGAGTAGTGAGTTTGTTTTATTGGTGGCAATACCGAATTCCACGCGAGCGATGCCGCAAGCGAAAGCTAGTAGTTTTATATTGTAAGTCTCATTCTCATTCTCATTCTCTGAACCTTTTCCCAACTCAGTTGGGGTCGGCTTTCCAGTCCAACTGTGATGCGGCTGAACTTGAACTTGTAAGTATCGTGCATATATTGAAGGTGTTATTTTAACGTTACAAACACACACTTTATATTTTATAGGTATATTAAAGGCGTTACGATGTCAAAACAACTTCTCAAGTGTAAATTAACTAAGTATCTACTACTAAATGTTTACTACATAAAACTTACAACCTTACGTACGTACCTATATATTTTCTTATTGTCAGTCATGTTTTTGAACCCCAACGAATACTCGTATTAGTTCCAAACTAATATAAGTAAAAACAATCTTTACAATAGCACCATACTAGTTATTTATAAAATTTCTATAGTTTTTCTGTCATTCTATTGTCTATACACCATTCACATTATAAGTACAGTTGTGTATTGTTATGTTAACATCTCTTAATTATCATACACAACATGTTTATACCTTCATTATGTTGGTACCCCCGACTTCGCTTGCGTGGCAAATGTGAAAATTAATAACCGCGACCGAAGATTTCCTGTTTTGACATACATAACATGAAATATAAAATTTATACGACTGAAAAATTGTAAAATAGCTGTAGTAGGTATTCTTTATTCCGTGGTTTGGAGGGATTTAAAAAAGACTTGGGTTATGTGAAATGAAAGATTCTAAAGAAAAATTTTTTTTGGAATTTTCCCTTTATTGCCCGTGGTTCACCCGCATTGTCCACCTAGGTGGACTACAGGCAATATTTTTTTCCCGTGGTTCACCCAGGTGAACCACGGGTAATTATCATTTTCCGTGGTACACTCATTATATTCATGTATATTTTATTATGGCCTCTTGGTTCAGCGGTTAGAGACCCTACCTGCTGCGCCGGAGGTCGTGGATTCGATTCACACTAAGGACAATTCTTTGTGTGACAGTGACCCATAATGAATTGTCCCGAGTCGGGGTGTGTTTTCTATGTATAATAAGTATGTATACAAAAAAAGTATGTTTATCAGTTATTCTAAACTTTCAACAATTACTTGTATGCTTAATATAATAATAATAATAAACGTTTATTTCTCACCATGTCTCACTATCAATGTTATCCTTTCGTTATACAATGATGGAATAATATGGATATTCCAGTGGACCACGGGAAATATTTTTTACCCATGGACTACCTAGGTGGACAATGCGGGTGAACCACGGGCAATAAAGGGAATTTTCGTCTGTTTGTCGGTTTGCCTGTTTGTAAATTCCGAAAAATAAAAAACTTGAAAATTAATGTTGTTATTTACAAGTTTTCGGGAAAATATAAAATTTGACCATATCATTTTATCGTGTTAATTTTTATAAACCTAATAGGGAATACAAACCTCAGTATCGGTGTGGTATCGGGTGTAAATTTCAACTTTCTAGGCCCACCCGTTCCGGAGAAAACCGTTAGTAACGGACATACAGACGGACAAGAGAGTAATCTTAAAAGGGTTCCTTATTACCTTTTGAGGTACAGAATCCTAAAAACGGTATTTTTGGCACGCTTTCAGAAAACACCCCGATTTTATTAATATGCAGATATCATGACTGTATCGCGTCGTAGTGAACCTCCTTCGTATCCCGCCCTCGGCTATATCATTACGGGGCTATAACTTAATATTATGTTACGAGTACGTTAACGTTATGACTCAGATAGGGTTGTCTACTTAAGTGTCCCTGCTTAGTGAGCTCCCCATAAACGGTTTCAGTACGTATTTAAAGCTACCCGAATGATTTCTTCAGGTCGAGAATGGTCTATGGTTGGGGGATGTTTATTTTAGATGGTGGCAACATTGTAGTTTCATATAGTGTAGCTTTCTATAATAATTTATGAGTTGATCATTGTTAGAATTTGCCATGGTGGTCTCCATTGCGTAGTTTTGAATGAGGTGACGGTTGGAGCCGCCTGTCACCCTAGCAGAAATAGGTCGAGGCGACAGTACGCAAGACGGGGACTTATGGACACCGTGGTTCCGAAACCCAAAAGGACCATCTCGAAACCGACAAGGAATTTCCTTTGCACCCTGGCTTGAAGCACCTGTAACGGCATGCGGTTTTAGTAGGTTCAAGTATGGAGAGTTATCCGTGGAGATTTCCGCATGAAAAAAAGGGTGGGCAGAGACTACAGCCCACCATCTGCTTGTGTCTTGGCTACTGAAAGGTCTTAAAGTAGATGTACCTACTCATATTTTCTCTTTTTTCCTTTTCTTTGTTATCATGTATCCAACGTGAATGTCGTTTCCAATTCCATAAACTAAACCAAAACTGGAATATCTGGTTTTGACAGAATATTCGATGTCTATTCAGCCGTAGTATCAAAGGCGCTTGTATTTTTGCCAAATAGCTTAGTCTCGGTCGAGAGTAAATAAATTTTAGGAAACAGCGCGGTCGACCAAAATTCCGTGTGGCTGGGACCGCAGGCTAAACCCTTTTTAGAACTACAGTGACAAAACTTTTAAAGCTTCTATTTTTTTTACATTATACTTCTCTGCTTATCTCGCTTGTCTTTTAGCGTGTATAAAGAGCTTTTATGTTTTGCTTCGAAAAATCGGACCCAAGTTAACACCAAACATTCAAACTGAAAAAATATTTCTATGATAGCATATAACCATCAATATTTTTACATCATAATTTTCTGATGTTTGTTCGCGATGGACGGATAAACTACTGAACGAATTTTGACGCGGTTTTTCTATTAGAAAGGTCTTGGCCAGGCTTAAAATCTGCTGTATATTTGATTGCAATTGGTTAAGTAGAACCGGAGATATTTACCTAAAGACAATAACCGAGATCCACGCGGGCAGAGTCATTCGAATTTGCTTGCGAATATACTTAATTGAATTTTAAATCATTTTTTTTGTAAATTTTTAAGTGTGTGGTACGAGTTTGCGACACAATTCACACAATAATATAATGCATCGTTAAATAAATCTAGGGGCAATGAACTTTGTTATTTGACATTCGGGCAAATGTAGAACCAGACTAACCGACCCATTGTGGATTCTCATTGCTATTGTCACAAATTGTATTACGAAAAAAAAAATACTTATTTTTAGCGTATTTCTGCACTGTATTAAACAATATTACTAACTCACGCGCCGCCAAACTCGTGTGTAATTTTGATCCCGTTCGCGTTCCCATAACCCATGAGAACCTATTAGAGGGATAAAAAGGACTATGTGTTATTCCAGACTATAATTTATTCCTGTAACAGCTTACCAAATTCGGCCTGATCTGATCAGCTGTTTGAGCGTGTTTGAGTAACAAACATACAAATATCCAAACATGTAAACGACCAAACATCTTCGCACACTTCCACGTTTATAATAATTGTAGGATAGGATATAATGACTTCTAAAACCTTGTTTCAAATTAGCAAACACTATCCCCCGCGGCTTCTCCCGTGACACACTTCGTCCCCGTGGCACTTTTTAACCCATACATGCCTGTAACTTCTTACTTTTGCAATAATGTATGGAAATTTGCCAGATTCGTTGACATAATTTGATTAATACTCTGCTCCCCTGGGCAGTAGCGTGATGATATATATGCCTACGGCCTTCCTCGATAAATGAGCTATTCAAATTAAAAATATTTTTTCATTTCGGACCAGTATGCAGTAGTTCCTGAGATTAGCACGTTTAATCAAACAAACTCTTCAGCTTTATAACATTAGTATAGAAGTATAGATTTACATTATGAGACATCCCTAATGCAATCAGTATTCACGACTACCCTCGCCACCACTCTCTCATATAACGACACAATTATCTGATCTCCTAATCGCGAGCTATATCATAGTTAATTAAAGACAGGACGTGCCAAGCTAACTGATTATCTAGACTAGACTACTTTGCTTCAAGAAAGTCTTTAATAAACTTGCAGTATACGTAACGACGCGCGACGTCGGGTCAGCCTTGATGACGTCACAGTTAATCAATAGTCAGTGCTATATAGTCATACATTTAGTCACAGCTATCAGATCTAGTCACAGCCACAGCTATCTAGATGAAAGTTTCGGAGCTTTGATGGGCTTGAATGAGGTTAGGTCGTTAGTACCCGTAGTTTAAATTTTAATTTGAATTTGAATTTGAATTTGAACAGCAAGCAAAGTTGAATATGAGTCGAGCCTTTAAAGGCTACGATAGCAATTTATCGTAGTGTATATGTACAGTTTTTATTAGACTTTTGATCGTTATCTCACGTGTTGGTAAATAATAGTGTGGTCGAAGATGGTATACGCTTGCCTAGAAGCAACCTGTTGACTCTAGTCTTCAAGGCCCCCAGGAAATACGAACTTAGACAACCGTTTCACTGCTTAGCAGCACG
Source organism: Lithosia quadra (assembly GCA_963576445.1). Taxonomy (NCBI): domain Eukaryota; kingdom Metazoa; phylum Arthropoda; class Insecta; order Lepidoptera; family Erebidae; genus Lithosia; species Lithosia quadra. The sequence goes on along the minus strand of OY754879.1, from coordinate 4,382,907 downwards.
TACAATGAATGCTATGTTGTATATTAATAGATGGAGAGATATAAACCACCTTCTTAGTTTTCTTCTTCGAGTCAATGACTGGATCTAATTTCCTTATTTAAAAAAAATAGAGGGCCCAGAACTTGACCACAGCTACAGCGGTTTCCGTTGTCCTGCAAAGGTCCTCGGTAGACCTAAAGGGTTAAAGTGGACAAGAGAGTAAATGTGACGTGGGCTGAAATTGGTCTAAAAATGCAAAAATCGCAGGACACTCGTGACCGGTCAATATAACCCCATTTTGCCATATTCTCGTGTAACATTGTACACGAAGAATTACGGTACCTACTTAAATCTAAATAACTGTTTCACAAAAAAACTGTATTATTATTAATAAATTAATAGGTATTAACTTAAAAAAAGATGTCCTTAATTCAACTGTATTTTTTATGTTAGTCACCTCATAACTATTTTATTTAAAGATTAAATTACATTTTATTTAAAGCTTTCCGTGTTTTCTTTTTAATTTTGGTTTAATTTAAGTCGATTTTTTTATAATAATTAGGTATTTAGAATCTTAATTCTTGGTATTATGTCATCACTAAAACCAGTGTTGTGTCAATCTAAGTCAAGCTCGTTAGATCTCCTTTATCTGCGATAAGAGTTGATAAATCTTTTTTATCTCGGTCTAAGCCGATGACATAGGTTGTAACAAATCCGTCTCCTCGTGAAGAGAGCCTCACTGAGACTCGAGATCGAATTATTTTCCCAGAGAAAAGTGAAGGTTTCACTTGCTTTATTATTATCTAGCTATGCGTGCGACTTCGTCCGTGTTGATTTAGATTAGATGGCGCGGAACCTATTTATCGGGCATTGAAAGTTCCATCATGTAAAGACTTGGAATTCTGTACCAGCGCATTTGTTTCCTTTCTCCTATAGTCCCGAATGTGGAGAGCGGAGTGGAGAGTGGAGTGGAGAGTGGAGTACAGAGTGGAGTGGAGTGAAGTGGATTAGAGTGGAGTGGAGAATGGAAGTGGAGAGTAGAGTAGTGAGTTTGTTTTATTGGTGGCAATACCGAATTCCACGCGAGCGATGCCGCAAGCGAAAGCTAGTAGTTTTATATTGTAAGTCTCATTCTCATTCTCATTCTCTGAACCTTTTCCCAACTCAGTTGGGGTCGGCTTTCCAGTCCAACTGTGATGCGGCTGAACTTGAACTTGTAAGTATCGTGCATATATTGAAGGTGTTATTTTAACGTTACAAACACACACTTTATATTTTATAGGTATATTAAAGGCGTTACGATGTCAAAACAACTTCTCAAGTGTAAATTAACTAAGTATCTACTACTAAATGTTTACTACATAAAACTTACAACCTTACGTACGTACCTATATATTTTCTTATTGTCAGTCATGTTTTTGAACCCCAACGAATACTCGTATTAGTTCCAAACTAATATAAGTAAAAACAATCTTTACAATAGCACCATACTAGTTATTTATAAAATTTCTATAGTTTTTCTGTCATTCTATTGTCTATACACCATTCACATTATAAGTACAGTTGTGTATTGTTATGTTAACATCTCTTAATTATCATACACAACATGTTTATACCTTCATTATGTTGGTACCCCCGACTTCGCTTGCGTGGCAAATGTGAAAATTAATAACCGCGACCGAAGATTTCCTGTTTTGACATACATAACATGAAATATAAAATTTATACGACTGAAAAATTGTAAAATAGCTGTAGTAGGTATTCTTTATTCCGTGGTTTGGAGGGATTTAAAAAAGACTTGGGTTATGTGAAATGAAAGATTCTAAAGAAAAATTTTTTTTGGAATTTTCCCTTTATTGCCCGTGGTTCACCCGCATTGTCCACCTAGGTGGACTACAGGCAATATTTTTTTCCCGTGGTTCACCCAGGTGAACCACGGGTAATTATCATTTTCCGTGGTACACTCATTATATTCATGTATATTTTATTATGGCCTCTTGGTTCAGCGGTTAGAGACCCTACCTGCTGCGCCGGAGGTCGTGGATTCGATTCACACTAAGGACAATTCTTTGTGTGACAGTGACCCATAATGAATTGTCCCGAGTCGGGGTGTGTTTTCTATGTATAATAAGTATGTATACAAAAAAAGTATGTTTATCAGTTATTCTAAACTTTCAACAATTACTTGTATGCTTAATATAATAATAATAATAAACGTTTATTTCTCACCATGTCTCACTATCAATGTTATCCTTTCGTTATACAATGATGGAATAATATGGATATTCCAGTGGACCACGGGAAATATTTTTTACCCATGGACTACCTAGGTGGACAATGCGGGTGAACCACGGGCAATAAAGGGAATTTTCGTCTGTTTGTCGGTTTGCCTGTTTGTAAATTCCGAAAAATAAAAAACTTGAAAATTAATGTTGTTATTTACAAGTTTTCGGGAAAATATAAAATTTGACCATATCATTTTATCGTGTTAATTTTTATAAACCTAATAGGGAATACAAACCTCAGTATCGGTGTGGTATCGGGTGTAAATTTCAACTTTCTAGGCCCACCCGTTCCGGAGAAAACCGTTAGTAACGGACATACAGACGGACAAGAGAGTAATCTTAAAAGGGTTCCTTATTACCTTTTGAGGTACAGAATCCTAAAAACGGTATTTTTGGCACGCTTTCAGAAACCACCCCGATTTTATTAATATGCAGATATCATGACTGTATCGCGTCGTAGTGAACCTCCTTCGTATCCCGCCCTCGGCTATATCATTACGGGGCTATAACTTAATATTATGTTACGAGTACGTTAACGTTATGACTCAGATAGGGTTGTCTACTTAAGTGTCCCTGCTTAGTGAGCTCCCCATAAACGGTTTCAGTACGTATTTAAAGCTACCCGAATGATTTCTTCAGGTCGAGAATGGTCTATGGTTGGGGGATGTTTATTTTAGATGGTGGCAACATTGTAGTTTCATATAGTGTAGCTTTCTATAATAATTTATGAGTTGATCATTGTTAGAATTTGCCATGGTGGTCTCCATTGCGTAGTTTTGAATGAGGTGACGGTTGGAGCCGCCTGTCACCCTAGCAGAAATAGGTCGAGGCGACAGTACGCAAGACGGGGACTTATGGACACCGTGGTTCCGAAACCCAAAAGGACCATCTCGAAACCGACAAGGAATTTCCTTTGCACCCTGGCTTGAAGCACCTGTAACGGCATGCGGTTTTAGTAGGTTCAAGTATGGAGAGTTATCCGTGGAGATTTCCGCATGAAAAAAAGGGTGGGCAGAGACTACAGCCCACCATCTGCTTGTGTCTTGGCTACTGAAAGGTCTTAAAGTAGATGTACCTACTCATATTTTCTCTTTTTTCCTTTTCTTTGTTATCATGTATCCAACGTGAATGTCGTTTCCAATTCCATAAACTAAACCAAAACTGGAATATCTGGTTTTGACAGAATATTCGATGTCTATTCAGCCGTAGTATCAAAGGCGCTTGTATTTTTGCCAAATAGCTTAGTCTCGGTCGAGAGTAAATAAATTTTAGGAAACAGCGCGGTCGACCAAAATTCCGTGTGGCTGGGACCGCAGGCTAAACCCTTTTTAGAACTACAGTGACAAAACTTTTAAAGCTTCTATTTTTTTTACATTATACTTCTCTGCTTATCTCGCTTGTCTTTTAGCGTGTATAAAGAGCTTTTATGTTTTGCTTCGAAAAATCGGACCCAAGTTAACACCAAACATTCAAACTGAAAAAATATTTCTATGATAGCATATAACCATCAATATTTTTACATCATAATTTTCTGATGTTTGTTCGCGATGGACGGATAAACTACTGAACGAATTTTGACGCGGTTTTTCTATTAGAAAGGTCTTGGCCAGGCTTAAAATCTGCTGTATATTTGATTGCAATTGGTTAAGTAGAACCGGAGATATTTACCTAAAGACAATAACCGAGATCCACGCGGGCAGAGTCATTCGAATTTGCTTGCGAATATACTTAATTGAATTTTAAATCATTTTTTTTGTAAATTTTTAAGTGTGTGGTACGAGTTTGCGACACAATTCACACAATAATATAATGCATCGTTAAATAAATCTAGGGGCAATGAACTTTGTTATTTGACATTCGGGCAAATGTAGAACCAGACTAACCGACCCATTGTGGATTCTCATTGCTATTGTCACAAATTGTATTACGAAAAAAAAAATACTTATTTTTAGCGTATTTCTGCACTGTATTAAACAATATTACTAACTCACGCGCCGCCAAACTCGTGTGTAATTTTGATCCCGTTCGCGTTCCCATAACCCATGAGAACCTATTAGAGGGATAAAAAGGACTATGTGTTATTCCAGACTATAATTTATTCCTGTAACAGCTTACCAAATTCGGCCTGATCTGATCAGCTGTTTGAGCGTGTTTGAGTAACAAACATACAAATATCCAAACATGTAAACGACCAAACATCTTCGCACACTTCCACGTTTATAATAATTGTAGGATAGGATATAATGACTTCTAAAACCTTGTTTCAAATTAGCAAACACTATCCCCCGCGGCTTCTCCCGTGACACACTTCGTCCCCGTGGCACTTTTTAACCCATACATGCCTGTAACTTCTTACTTTTGCAATAATGTATGGAAATTTGCCAGATTCGTTGACATAATTTGATTAATACTCTGCTCCCCTGGGCAGTAGCGTGATGATATATATGCCTACGGCCTTCCTCGATAAATGAGCTATTCAAATTAAAAATATTTTTTCATTTCGGACCAGTATGCAGTAGTTCCTGAGATTAGCACGTTTAATCAAACAAACTCTTCAGCTTTATAACATTAGTATAGAAGTATAGATTTACATTATGAGACATCCCTAATGCAATCAGTATTCACGACTACCCTCGCCACCACTCTCTCATATAACGACACAATTATCTGATCTCCTAATCGCGAGCTATATCATAGTTAATTAAAGACAGGACGTGCCAAGCTAACTGATTATCTAGACTAGACTACTTTGCTTCAAGAAAGTCTTTAATAAACTTGCAGTATACGTAACGACGCGCGACGTCGGGTCAGCCTTGATGACGTCACAGTTAATCAATAGTCAGTGCTATATAGTCATACATTTAGTCACAGCTATCAGATCTAGTCACAGCCACAGCTATCTAGATGAAAGTTTCGGAGCTTTGATGGGCTTGAATGAGGTTAGGTCGTTAGTACCCGTAGTTTAAATTTTAATTACAGCGGAGATAATTTTGTTTTGATGTTATAAAACTGTAAGCTTTATTCTCAAAGAATAAGTGTTTGAATTTTCAGAAGTTTCGCTTACCGGACCGACTTAAAACGCACGTCGTCTCAGGTCTTACTCTCAGGGGTGTAAGGTAGCCAGGCCGGACAATCACCCGCTTCGAAATGGCCCGCTTCGGGTTTAGGAACCACGGTGTTCCTGTTTGACCCGCGGCCCGGCCCGACAGATAGCCGTCCTGTCACCCTCAACCCCATGCACTTTGAGAACCAGCCCGCCCCCGGCTGCTCTCCACTATGAGCGACTACCATCTGAATACGAGACACCAGAGCTTCGAACGTGAATCAGCGGGTTTGTGGGTTGACTTGGGGGCCATGAAGACCTTAGTGGCACTTCATATACCTACCCCCATAATTATCATCATCATTCTCTACACCCCATACATTCACCAAGGGTGAATTATCATAAAAAAACATTTACTTATAGCTGCAGGTAGTAAATAAATCGTACGATACTCTGGCGTTCGTGAAACTAATCGAAAAATATGACTCATTATAAATCTCAACCCCACAGAAACAGGTGTTATAAAAAACTAATTTTGTTATATTATTTCGTTCTTTTGTTGTATCGCGACCCCATTTTGTGTGAATTAACCACCAACGTCATCCAAATTAGAATAAAGTGACGCATGTGGGAACTGCAAATTATTAGCACTTGCCATACAAAAATGAACCTTAAAGTTGGAGCTATAAGAGTGATTTTACTTTAAGGTTTGTAGTTCGTATCCTGCTTGCTAAGCATAGTTCCTGTGGTATTGTCTCTCTACAAATACGCACTGTTGATCGTGTAGTAAGATAACAGCTGTTTGCTGTTTGAAAATAACTCAGCATTTTTGGTAACGTTTTTAAGGGGCGATTGAAATGCCATTACTTAGAGCGTTTTTTGTTTCTGACTATAGGTGAAATTCATTGATACTCTGTTGATACTTAGGAGCGATTTAAGTGAATAAACAATTAAGTACAAATTTTTAAACAATCAATAATTGATATTAAGATATTTTGTAATTCTCACTTTCATAAAGTCAAAACATAGAAAAATATTAATAACGTTAATATTCTTTTTTTTTGTTTTTACTTTACTAAATTGATTAATTAAGGTGATTTATAAATTGATATGTGTAAGGCTACTTTCTTTGCTATTTATACATTTAAAAATTTACTCATTTTAAAAAAAAAGTTCGGGTATATCACGGCGATTGTATAAAGACAGGATTACGCTAAAAATTCACTCAAACTTAGAAAACAAATTCCTTTTGATAATGGCGACCCCTACTAGGGAAATATTTTGTTTGCAGAGTATGGGTATTTGAGAGAACAGAAGTGTAAAAGTTCAAATATACATAAGTATATTGTAAGTAGGTACCTATCCCTTGGTCTTTGGGCACGTGATTAAACCCTCATTGCTAAATTTTCCCCTTGAGCTTACCATCTGGCGAAAGGCCTGGCCCACTCAGGTAAGGTAGATCACCCTCACCCGCAAGGTCACCGGCGTCCCCTTTAAAAAGAATAACACCATTTGGCGAGGTGAAGCTATATAGGTACACGAATTATCATCCTTTTGGCGCGGTGGTACACTTAAAACAGTCGGCCATCCATGCATTTGTGTTTGGGAGGGTAGATAAGGGGTGCGTTACGTTTCGGTGCGCGCCCAGAATTTACCGGTGCATAAAGATAACTGTGGTAGGGGATATCAGCTTAATTTCGAAGCCATTCGAGTTAAAACCAACATTTTGTTTGTTGGTCGCAAGTAATCGGCTTTTCGGTCCTAAGTCGCGGTAATATTAGCTATCGCCACACTTACTGCATTATTGTTAGAGTATTAAAATATTGTGAAATATTGTAAAGACACTTCCATGGACTTATGATAAGACAACTTATGAAAGAACGATCTTCCTTTTTTTATTGGTAATAGGCTCGCATTTGACCACTATAACACCTCACCTCTCTTGGTGCACGCTTGCCTAGAAGTAACCTGTTCACTCAAAACTTGAAGACTTCCAGGTTGTAGCTTTCCGGAAATACAGACTCAGGCAGGGCATTCCACTCTTTAGCAGCACGCACGATGAACGTACTGCTAAAACGTTTTGTGCTTCGACAAGCCAATAAAAAATGAGTGGACCCTGGGCTCCAAAGTGCAAACTTTGGGCGAAACCGGGCAATCGCTAAGAGGATGACAATGGTTTATTTTAATTTGTTAGGCTGCGGCTACCGTCTGATCTGCCAACCCAGAACTTCGTGCCTTGATCGGTAGGTGTACCAATTCGCAGGTGAGGTTGGTCTGACCCCCAAAGATATTAATAGGACCATACATCTCAGGTCAGCTAGCATCTGCTAAAATTCCAAAATAAAAAAATCTAGTTTTCTGATGTTTCGAAAATAATTCATGCACCACGACAGGTGATAAACTAGTTTATGTTAGTCTAGTTTCGTTATAATATTTCTTAGAAGTGACCCCGTATCAATTATAAATACATACTAGCTTAGATATCGCTCACGGCTCGATTGTAAGAAAAAGTGGATATGTTAATCATACTAGTTCCCGTTATAAGCAGGTCAAGTTTGTTTGTGAACTTGACTGTTACAATCAGTAAGTAAATACTTAATTACAGGTGATAAGCTGATATGCAATACTAGAGCAATTAATATACTCGTTTTCACTATAATGATCGCAACCCATTAATGTCCCACTGCTGGGCACGGGTCTCCTCTCCTCTAACGAGAGAGATGAGAGGGTTTAGACCTTAATCCACACATACTGGCCTAATGCGGGTTGGTGGATCGGACATATCCTTAGAATTTCTTCTAGGACATGTGGGTTTCCTCAATGTTTTCCCTTCACCGTCAGCGGAAGAAAACAGGGTACAAACGACCTTAATTATAATCTCCTCCTTCTTGAAGGTGATTAGAATAGACTAAAGAACCAATAAACTAAACTAATCATCAATCAAACATAAAGGAAAAAAAAAGCAACGAGTATATTTTATCCTGGAGTTTCCATAAACATATTCTATAAGTCAGTTTAGGAGTTAGCAGAGAAACAGAGGCCTATTAACGACGTTATTTTAAACTATATGTGTGTACTTAATATTTCGTATTAAATTAATTAAATTAATGTACGGCAAGGTCGTCAGGTCACTCGAAATTGTCAAGACATGTGAGTAATAACTTATTGCCTAATTTCTCTATCGCTTAATACATTACATATATGACAACATGTCTGCCTAATCATGTGGAATACGCTGGACATGGTTACGATAATGTTTCACGTTACGGGTTTACGTAATGCACCTGCTGTTATTATCATGTAGGTGTTGTAGGCACAGAAGCACCGTAGTATATGGGGCAAGTGGATGCTTGTTATCTCCTACATTGGATACAATTTACTGTGTCAGGCTGTTGATTTAGCAAGAAAGAAAGATCAAGCAAGTCATAGGATAAAGAGTAGTATTCTGGTTAAATATTCGCTTGCTTCAGTTGTAGCGATCGCACATCGGTGGTGATCGTACGACCCTTATGTTTCTAATTGCATCTTAGGACATTTTTACTATCAGATGGAGAATGATTCTTCCCTCAGGATGAAATTCATAAGTGAAAAATTAAACTTATACCTACGGATCACCCCCACAGCAGCGGGGTGGTTAAATGGACTCAAAGCGACAAAAACAACACGCCATCTCGGCTCTTCTAACGCTGGGGTGTAAGGTGACACAATAGGCATTTTCCTCACACTCTGGCTGACCTGGCCCATCTTCGGCTTCGAGATGATCACAACATAAACCACTTTTTATTATTTTATTTCATCATTGTTAGACTCAAGTTTGACTTTCTATCTCACCTGCTGGTAAGCGATGATGTGGTCTATGATGAAACACATTTGCCTAGGTACACTAAACACTGTTTATATAACAAGCTCAAACAAAACAATCTTGAAGAAAAAGTGATGTTTAAAGTGTGTCATACTCATATCATTTGCTCGGCGCAAACGCTCAATATAGCTCTATAAAATTAAACTATACAGTTTACTACGCTAAATTACTTAACGTAACACAGATTTATGACTGTGTGCTTGATAAGTTTTGCATAAGCAGTAGGAAATAGCGGTAATAAAAACCGTTGGTGTGTATGGCGACAAAATTAATTGGTTTCATAGTGTAGCGTTGTTTTTAATTTGACTCATTTGTTTTTTGTCTCTTTGATTTAACAGTTGTTAAGAGTTACCGGATTTAGCTAGCTAGTGTTAAAGCGGCTACTCAAATACCTGCCGCAGGGGCAATCTGCGGTGTAAAAGTGGGGATGCCCTTAATAATGGCACTGTATGTAGGCAAGCAGAGACAATCTAGATAGGTGGCAATTAGGGTCATCCCCACTTTTACACCCTAGATTGCCCCTGCGGTAGGTGGTATGTGAGTAGCCGCTTTTAGACTGGACGAAATTCGATGGTACACTTTTTAGAAATTGGAAAAAATGTGAGTCAAGTGTCGAATATGTTTTTTTTTCATCATTCGTTCATAGACCATTAAAAAGGCACTTACAAAACGTTTGATAAAGTAGACTGATGTAGTAAATGGTTTGCATCGTGGTCTTGTACTAAGAAGTCTCCGGCAAGTAACTCAGTGGACTTTTTTAGTCTATATTCAAACATGTATACTTAGGAACCTAATTATATTTTGTTGATTGAGAAGCATAATGCCAACTTATCCTATCACTATTTCGGGTTAAGATTGGTTATATCCCGTTAGTGTACTAACTAGGGATCGTATCTGCAACTTTTCGAGTGCAAGCCACACACCTGAGTCACTTTGCTACTACAATGTTATTACAAAGTCATGTACACAAACACAAATCATAGAGCGTTTCAAAATTGGTACGACTCTAGAAAGTTCGCACCTCTAGCATCTATGACATTCAGTTGAAACAGTCCTTTCTCTTTATCCCATATGCAATAACGAATAGTAACATGGAACTAATTAAGTAGTAAGTCAAGCATTTAACTTCATTTAGCCATCTGTATTCACGCTGGCGTACGAATTTGCGCAAGATACGGTACTTGGAAAAAGGGCAATGTTTGAACGTAAGGTACATTTATATGTATTAAACTATATTATCAAGCAAATCACGTATTTTAAGTGAAAGTAGATTATGCATCAAATTTTACAGATTGCCTGTGATTATAAAAAAACAAGTATATTTTTAAAGAGCTCATTCGGGTTGCATGCATTCGGATTGGTGACACTTCTGACGGCAATCAGGGATAGATGGACACACTGCACGCTGTTGGTTACATAAAATTGAATTGTTTGTTTTCACGAATAAAAAAAATAAAAAAATAAATAATCGGATTGAAATCACGCGCCAGGAACCAATTATAGTCAAAGACTTTGCGGAATGAAAACAGCTGATTTCTGTTTCTCTGTGAACTTTGTATTCTTGTATTTTTTGCTTATTACATAAAGACTATTTATCTCCAGCGAGAGTAAGTAATTAAAAGAACTGTACTGTAGTAAACAGTTTCATACAGCCTTGAAACAGTTTCTTCAAGATAAGTGACGTTTGAGTTTCCCATATCATGACCACGGAGAGACCCGACCCAGTCGTGATAATTTCGTTAAACAACTGTCACGACGGTCTCAATAAACGTGATCTCTTGATGTTTTTTGAAGGTTTTTGTAAGTTATTTTTATTATAAAGTTCAATAATGATGTCATTGTGACATATTTTATGCTAATTATTGAAGGTATCTAGTTTATTACATGCAAACGTATGCATTATATTGAAAATAAAAAATTAACCATCGGCTGGTCGAAAACTAGAGACGATCGTTCTTAGTATGGTAATGATTGGCGCCTATAAGCATTTTCGTTGTATCGCGTTGTGACGCTCTCTTCACATTAGTCAACAGTGCAAACAGTTGACTGTTTGACGATATACACCTATACAATATTACCTACGTGATATAAGAAAAGTCATAGTTGTTAATTTGCTCATACTCGAACACATGTCATTAACATAACAATATAAAAGTTCAAAGAATTGGACGTCGTAAGTCAGACACCAGTGATCGACACCTTGCCGACACCTGTCTATCACTGGCGTATTCTCAACCGATTACTGTCAATAACTGATCCGTTTACCTTACTGACGATAATTTTTTTTTCCAAAATAATATCTACGGTTTTTTATTCCCGAAGGCATTGGTCGAGGTCTGGTGCATTTATTAACAACTAGCTGATCCCCGCGGTTCTACCCGCGTATGATTCTGATCCCGTTCCCGCAACTCATGGGAACCTATTCCCAGGATAAAAGTAACCTATATGCGTATTCCAAATTTTAAATTATCCTTGAATTTCAGCCAAAGCCGTACTCCGAAGTGTAAGCTTTGATTGCAACCTGGATTGGCACTGGGATGCAGAAGATAAACAATTTAAGTACGTCTGATTTTTGTAATGTTCAAAATTTTTCCAAAGAATTGTTTGACAGTATTTTTAGTTCGTGCTGTTAACTTGAAATAACTATTTGTTTCAGTTGCGTCACCTTCATGCAAATGAGCGATAATATTTTAACATATTACGCAAATATTTGTTGTCAATAAAGTCATTCTTAATGGATATTGTTCACAGACTTCACAAAAATATGTCTGCCAATTGCGAAATTATGACCACCGTTTTATTATTTCGTCAAAAGAATCGTTAAACTTTTTCCCACGTTTCATCAGGTTATTTTGAACCAGGGTACCATACACCAATACCCAACTCCAGGTTGATTAGAGCCCCAATTCTTAAAGTAATCAGGTATATATTGAAAGGGAGATTAATTCGGGGCTTACCTTTCATTTTCAACATACTTCCAACAAAGAATAGGCTAAAAAGTAGGTATGTAAAACAAAGTAAAAAACCTGTTTCATTATTTGGTACATGTTTTTAGGTAAGCAAGATAAAATTCATTCCAAAATAATATCAATCTATCTTCGTCACTATGAATTTCGCCTCGTCAGTAACAATTCATCAATTTCAACAGTACAGAGTGTTTGAATCATTTTCAAAACACTTACTTATTTACTGTCTATAGATTATTTAGATGTTTATTGAGCAAAAACAACTCATTTAATGGTCAAGTATGAGATTGCAAATTGAGATTTCTAGATCGCTGCTGACAATAAGTGCTTACTGACATTATTATTTAGATGATTGAAAATAATCACAACAAAAGACCGAGCCGGATAAAGTTGTCAAAAAGTGGACCTTCAAACGGAATTTTCAGATTTGGTTGGATTAAATTCAACGAAAGTTCGGCAATTATTATCATGTGATACGTAATCATAACTGTCTGAGATTTTAGGGTGTAAAATAATAATGATATAAATCACGATTAACAAACACTTTTCACTCAGTGAATTTCTAATATTATCACAAATTCTAAGTTTAAACCAATCACACGTTATTTAATAAGCGGGATATAAGGATAGTTTTTCGCAGCTTATCAAGAAATGTATAAAATATAATATGTAATCAATAAACTTGAATGTATGGTGACCATGTTATTATTATGAACAACACCGTATGAGCTCGGAGAGCAAAACTCTGGAAGTATACGAGAAATATACATAATCCAGTTTCTAGAAAACTATGATTATCTCATAGTTAAAGAATTTGTACTAGGAATACTGGCATGAATTCAACTAGGGAACGTTTCCTTAATTTATAGACTGGTTTTACGAGTGAAATTTGTACGATTTAGAGGAAATATGGCTAAGTTTAAACATGAACTCATCTCTTCCCACTAGAAAATAGATTAAATCTCTTGTTATATAGATTACGTACTCTCAATATTGCCTTCTCAGAGGTACACTGAACGATACAATATCTTTTATCATTTTATTTATCTCCGTATCTGGCACGGAAAACTCAGCATTCTCGATGTGCCAATAGTAGATATTTTGTAATCGAAAATTACGCGAAATATCCTTACTCAATGCTTGTTCAGCGAAAACAAGAATGTATTTTCTGTCTACGAAGATGTGCGCGAATTTGTCACATGAGATGTTTGACATACGTGTATCGGTTTAGTTGAATAGCAGAAAGGGACGAATGTCTTGCTGTGTACGTGTTGAATAGTTTTCAAACAATACGTCTGAACCAACGAGCGAGAGTTCGTGAAATGCAAGTATTGTTGCATTTCACGAACTACGGTACTGCGAACCCACTTTTCGTCCGGGATATTATATCGATCACTGTAAACAAAACAACTTCAAGACTCTGTCTACCTATTCTTCCTTCTCTTGAAAGTTTGGTTTTTCAGCTATGCACACTATGGTCAGTCTTCGAGGTTATTGCCATATCTCATGAGATCTTGTGCATTATTGTCGTACAAAATTCACAGCATTCAATTCAATTCTTACATAATTAAATGACAATAGTAATAAACACAATGAAAATGGTTAAGCATGTGAACAGCCAATTACATTATCACATATACTTAAATTATTACGCGAACATTGTTTACAAATAGATAACTTATCCTTTCAAAGTCAAGGTTGAATTAACTTAAACGTAACTTAGTTATTACCTTTAGAAACATGACTATTCCCACAGCAAAAGAGCACAGTTCACACAAATAATAATAAAAAAACACAATTAATCGTCACTCGCGGTAAAGTCAAGTGTCGTTTAGAGCGGTGTTGTCAGTTATGCGCGGGAGGCTGTCGCGCGGCAGCGGCGCGTCTGATTGCTGCGCCTGCACACATCACGTGCGAGTACTAGTAGCGCTACCAAACCCGGCTCTCTGCGGCCAGGTGCGGTACTAACGGGACTTTTCACGGTCCAACAACTTGTGAAATAAACGGCTGCGTCTGACGAAACGTATCGCAACTTATTAACTTACTTATTAATCGTAACTTACTTATTACAAATTGTGATTATTATGTCAATGCTTACAAGTCTTACATTCGTTTGTAGAGTAACGGTTTACATAATGCATTTGATACGTGGAAATGCAGTCATAATTTTTTTTTGACGTACGGAAATCACCGCGTTAAGTCTAGTATGAAATGAATCAACCACGAATACAGCCTGCTGTGGTCCCTAGCGTCTACAATATGGGGTTCTTGAAGGAGGTAGGACACGACGGTATCTCTCGTCCGTAATGAGCTGTCCGACTGGGGAAGTACCTCCGCTCTACAGAAGACCGCGGCCATAATAACCATCGTGTTGTGTTCCCGTTGGTAATTAGGGTAGCCAGAGCTCACTGTGTACCTCTCCTCCCACCACCCCTTCCTAGACTCCCTACCCCATCCTAGCCCTCCCCCCTTCCCTTCAGGGTAGGCAGCGCCGTAGGTGTGACACCTTTGGTGTTGCACACGACCATAGGAACTCTTTACATGTGTTTCCTTCCTCCTATAATCCCGGGCCCTTTAAGCGGGGCGTGAAAAAGCATTTGATGAGGCTGTCAAGCTGAGGGCCACCACTGTAGCGCTATCGATGTATGTAGTGGTGACCCCCGTCCTGAGACTTTACCTTAGCTTACCATCAGGCGAGGTGAAGTCATTTTGACGTACCTATCCTATTATATAAAAAAAAATTAAATATATACCTAATGAGATTAGAAGATTCACCTAAACTGTGGGCAATAATAACGTATAGGGGTTAGCAAATAGCAGTGAAGCAACCGTTTTTATATAGAGGTACGTTTCATAGATTTCGTATAACATTTGTCTTCATACCCGTATCACTTTCACCAGGAATAATGGAGTAATGAGGATCAGTCACATAACAGAACTTTTAATTTTTAATTAATGAAACGTATGCGCTACAAATTTCTAAGCATTTTGTTTTTTAAATGATTAAAATCCGACAAGAAATGACGAAGTTATCGAAGATTTAAAATCGGCTGTTTTAAAACGCACACTCTCGCTGGATTTTTGTCGATGACGTCATGGCTCGCCTCGTGTGCGATGCCCTATGATAAACAGGCCGATACGTCAACGAAGAGCCTAAACCGCTGGACCTACAAACTTGAAATTTTGACAGTAGATGCTTTTTATGTTGTAGGAATCCACTAAAAACGGATTTTTAGAATTTTTACTCCTAAGGTGGCAAAATAAGGCATAAACATTTTATATGAAAATTCTTCATTTTCAATGTTAGACGCATTAAATTTCATATACCTACTTCTGATTAGAAATAAATATACATGTATACCAGCGTTTTCAAAATTTCACTACTAAAGGCGTAAAATAGGCGATGGCTGGTTGCATGAAAGTCCGTTATTTTGAAAGTAAGAAGCACGAAATTTGATACAGCTGCTTCTGGTTAAAAATAAACGTACCCCGGAATCGCGGTTTTTCAAAAATCCACCCCTAAGGGGGCAAATAAGGGTAGAGTGGTTGTATACCTAGACATCCGTTATTTGGGAAAGTGTTCAAGTTTCGATGAAATGATGTCCATTACTTGAGGACTGCACCTCAGCTTACCATCAGGCGGGGTGCAGTCAATTCGGCGGACTGACAAATATAAAAACACCCCCAACCGGGGCGTTTTATGTTTGAATCGAACTGATTAAAACCGCATGCCGTCTCGGGTTTTCTAGCGCCGAGGTCTTTATCTTTATCTTTATCTTTATCTTTATCTTTATCTTTATCTTTATCTTTATCTTTATCTTTATCTTTATCTTTATCTTTATCTTTATCTTTATCTTTATCTTTATCTTTATCTTTATCTTTATCTTTATCTTTATCTTTATCTTTATCTTTATCTTTATCTTTATCTTTATCTTTATCTTTATCTTTATCTTTATCTTTATCTTTATCTTTATCTTTATCTTTATCTTTATCTTTATCTTTATCTTTATCTTTATCTTTATCTTTATCTTTATCTTTATCTTTATCTTTATCTTTATCTTTATCTTTATCTTTATCTTTATCTTTATCTTTATCTTTATCTTTATCTTTATCTTTATCTTTATCTTTATCTTTATCTTTATCTTTATCTTTATCTTTATCTTTATCTTTATCTTTATCTTTATCTTTATCCTTATCCTTATCCTTATCCTTATCCTTATCCTTATCCTTATCCTTATCCTTATCCTTATCCTTATCCTTATCCTTATCCTTATCCTTATCCTTATCCTTATCCTTATCCTTATCCTTATCCTTATCCTTATCCTTATCCTTATCCTTATCCTTATCCTTATCCTTATCCTTATCCTTATCCTTATCCTTATCCTTATCCTTATCCTTATCCTTATCCTTATCCTTATCCTTATCCTTATCCTTATCCTTATCCTTATCCTTATCCTTATCCTTATCCTTATCCTTATCCTTATCCTTATCCTTATCCTTATCCTTATCCTTATCCTTATCCTTATCCTTATCCTTATCCTTATCCTTATCCTTATCCTTATCCTTATCCTTATCCTTATCCTTATCCTTATCCTTATCCTTATCCTTATCCTTATCCTTATCCTTATCCTTATCCTTATCCTTATCCTT
Organism: Lithosia quadra; assembly: GCA_963576445.1. Classification (NCBI taxonomy): domain Eukaryota; kingdom Metazoa; phylum Arthropoda; class Insecta; order Lepidoptera; family Erebidae; genus Lithosia; species Lithosia quadra. The sequence continues at coordinate 4,366,122 of OY754879.1, read as the reverse complement.
ATCTTTATCTTTATCTTTATCTCTCCACCCCTTCCTAGTCCGCCCTCCGTCCACCCCTTCCGGCAGAACCCCTGGTGACACCCCGTGTGACACCCCTGGTGTTGCACACGTCCATATAGGCCACGATGACAGCTTCCCATCAGGTGGGCCGTGTGCTTGTCTGCCACCTACGTAGTATAAAAAAAAGAAAAAATACTTAATTCTATAATTTAAAAAAAATCATCAAAAAATGTTTTATCCGAATAGCCCTATATTCTCCATGGCGGCGCGGCGCGGCGCAGAGGCGACGCACGACGAGGCGAGCGATGACGTCACAGGGTATTTCTACGCGGTGGCGAGCGTTTTTGAGATTACCGCACTAAAATGGCTATAACTTCGTCATTTTTGATCCGATTCAAATATTTTTTTTACAGAATTTATTGTTTTTTTTAGGTCTATAAAACTGCATACTCAGCTAAAAAAGTGACTGATCCTCAAACCGTAACGTATCAATAGTTGTGAAAAATGAGACTATTTACGTTGGCGAATTTTACCGGTAATTATAATTTTATAATTTTTTTTTAATTTTTTTTAAGTGTATTTTGTGAGCTATGGCGCGCACTGTGTCCGAATTAAAAACGAATTAGCTACCTTTTTGTGGAGAGTCAATCTGAAGGTTATATTATAATCTTTAGAAGATTGTGTATATTATTAAGGTCTTACTAGACATTTTCGTAAAGTATTTCTATGTCCTGTGCATCATCCTACATGGGCCTCGATTCTGCTAAAGGCAAACCACTGTCATGCCACAGACACTCTAAAAATGCTATTTAATTGTAGATTTTACCGTTATATAGTTAAAGTCTAAAATTAAATGTAAAAAATACATTAAACTTTTTCATTTAATTTTAGTCTTTAGCCTGATAAAAATAAAGTTAACAATTAAATGGCATTTTTTGACAGGGATAGTGACATGACAGTGGTCTGCCTTTAACAGAATCGAGGCCCTGTTGACCACGTTTATGCCACAGTGACTACCGTGGCCTATGGACGTGTGCAATACCAGGGGCGTCACACTGACGCTGCTGACCCTTCGCGCGCTGTAAAAACCCAATGTCCTTCGTGAATATAGAAATAAAGAAATAAAATCAATCGAACATACATACCTTTATTTACAGCCATAGATAAATAGTTATCTAGCCTAGCTCATTAACAGGTGTCGCACTGACAAGTGTGGAAAGTCCTTTAGTCACCGCTGTCAAACAATTAGATATTATTGTGATCATGAATACCTACGGTAAACACAGGGTTTATGAAAATGTCACGTTCAATATTGTTGCGTGTTCGTGCCGGTAATATTCCGTTCATAAATACATTAATCTCACTTTTTGCAACGGTTTAGGATTCCGTACTCAAATATATATATAGAGCTACCTCTCAACAGAATCGTATTACTAAGACTTTGCTCTCCGTCTATCAGTGTTCTGTATCTCATAAACCGGATTTGTTATATAGATGAAATTTTTGTCCATCTGCAAGTCGGTGCACCTGCGGATTGACAGACAAGTCTATGGCGTCAGCTTACCTCTGGGTCATGGTGGGTCAAACGGCAGTTGTTCCTAAGAAGTAGAGCGGACAACTTCAAAGTATACGTAATATTTGGATACAACCGGTATTGGTGCTCGGATACTGATTAAGACGCATCCCTATCCATTACCCTACATCAATTATAAAAAATAGGATGTTCTCAATTCGATGTGCATATTTTTGAACACCGACAACCCGGCAACATTTTTTCTTACGATAAAAACGGGTATTGAAAAAAAAAAGAAAAAAGTAGTCTCGAGTTGTCCTTTTGTGACTTCTAGGTCAGCGGTACCGTTTGGAACATGTAACAAAAGTATTTATAACGTGCGTATTCTTACTAGCTATACATATGCTGCGGATATCACAGAAATAATAATAGGTATAGAATAGAAGTGTGAACCAGACTCCTCGGTCACGCATGCCGATGTGATGAGACACCGTGCGGCTTTAGTCGGTTTGATTCGGACATAACCGCCCACGCGGCAGTGGGAGGGCGTCCCTGATGTTACACAAGGCCAAATTGACCGCTTCACATCAGGTCGGCCGTGTGCTTGTCTGTCATCCGATCCTGAGATTTTACCGTTAGCTTTGCATCAGGCGAGTGGTAGTCATTTTGATGTGTCTAATAAAAAAAATGGTAGAAATGGTTAGTAATAACACTTCTATTCTATTATTAGTTCTGTGGCGTATAATGGTGTGCGTGTGATTTGCATTTGTAAAGGCTTGTAGAACTTAGGAACTTAGTATTTTCGTGGAGTGAACAGCCTAGGTTACGGTTGAATGATGATCTATAGAACTACCGCAAATACGCGAACGTAATTTTAAAGTTTTCGAGATTGGGAGGGAAACATTAAGGATTCTAGACCGATACTCAGTCATGAATCTCTACTTGGAAGTCTTGGAACTAGGTTTAAGTACAGATTGTATTCTAGAACTTAACTTCACGCGGCCTGTTTCGGGTGATTTTAGGTAATTTACGGTACCTAATAAAAATTATCTCTAGTTCACTATATTTTCATTTTGAATAGAATAGAATAGAATAATATTCATTTGTTTAAAAATTTCGCTTTAATTATTTTTCAAATCTGGGCAATCATCATCAATTTTGCCGCTGACTGTACCTACTTAAGCATGGTACAAGTCGAGGCTCATGACTAAGTATCTTTCTAGAATACGGGCCATAGAGTTGTACGCTTTCACAGGCTGAGGTGGTTAAACCGTCGGGTAGACTATGTGCTTGTTTGCTGTATTAGTAAAGATCCGTCAGTCGTTTGTCAATTTCTGAAGAAGATAGACGAACCGTACTAACGGCAGCGGAACTACGCAACGCGACAGATTTGATGAGTTGGTAACTTTGATGTGCAGTGTCTCGTCGCAGAATTACGCTACCGCGTAGTGCGTTATGCTTCATACAATTTCTTCCAAAGAATATTTTGTCGTTACATGTCGCGTCGCTCCGCTGCCGTGAAGCGTCGCCGGGTGCGGTCCAGCCTTAACAGTCAAATGGACACTCGTGTTAGCATTCAAAGGGACCTTCCTAAATGTTATATAACCTCAACTTGTGTGACTCGGGTCAAGTTTGTTAACTTTATGTATCACGTACTCCTATTAAACTGTTTAAAGTGCTTTCCTCAACATGCTGACGTCAAATTGATGTAGGTTAACGCATATTTTTATACTCTTGCAAACAAAACATGTAAATAATATCAAATGTTTATATTTGTACGTTTAGACATACTTACTTGTAAAACCAGCAGTAGTTAGTGTAATATTATAGATCAAATGTTGGGAGTAAACCTTTATAATTATTGCAAGCTAGCGGCTATCAAAATCGTTAAAAACAATGGGTAGATATACTTACTGTTTGCAATGACAAGCCGAATCGAATCGAACTGAGAACCTCCTCTTTTTTAAGTCGGTTAAAAAGTGAACGTTTGAGGTTTGTTCAATTACCTTTTTAAGTTTTTTTAGCCATTTATTATGGCTATCTACATATTTCATGGTTTATTAATTCCTCTGACCCTCAGTGAAACTTATAATCATAATGTTTTACATTAACACACGAGCCTGTTTGCATACCAACACTTTCTCTTTAAAATTGAAGTATAAACGTCCGTTGACCCACTAAGGTCCCGTTGGTCCTTCAACCTCCCTTCACCTTCAAAGGCTTTTGAGAGAGGCTACTCATAAAGGGTCAACGAAGATTTCTAACTAGCTTAACACATTGTCGCTGTGTTACGGCATAAGCCGTGAAGATCGCCCACTCTTAAAGGATTACTCTAACGAGGGCGTAACACGGTGCACTGAAATCTCTTGGCTCACTTAGACGGAGTGTGATTCATATCGTACATACTATCGCTTAAGTAGAATCTTGGGTCAGTTTGAAGTCGTTTTTTTAGGTAGCCAAAGATTATGCTTACTTAGTGTGAGGCCTCTGGACATGAATTTATTTATTTTTAAAACTTTTGTTTTTTTTTTATATTCACCAATTGTAAATTTTTATGTATTCATTTATGCTTCGTACTTAGTTTACGTCGTTTTCACAAGATTTAAAAAATCACATACAAATCGCTTAGCCCACCTCCACGTGGACGTAGCCGTGGGCATCAGCATCACGGGATTAAAAGTCAAAGTCAAAGTCAAAGTCAAAAATAATTTATTCTGTATAGATCATTATATGCGGCACTTACAAAACGTCAAAATCAAAATTATTTAAAACTAGAAGCAAATGAATCACCTAGACCTGAGAAAACTCCGGCAAGAAACTCAGCGGACTGTTTTTTTTGGTCTATTTACATTAATTGCCTTAGTCTAGATACAGTATTGGTTTGAGTAACATAGTTGATGGATGGATGGATAAAGACTGGATTGGTTGGTCAGTTTGTTTATTAGTTTTTTGGTTGACTACTTTTTTACCTAGTTTTTAACTTTTCGACTTTCGTGCAAGATTTTTTACCTAGTGTACAAATAAAACAATAAATGTAAAAAAACAAAAAATAATCGACAAATGTTCGCTTCCACACTTGGTGTACCTACACTAGACAGTTTGGCAGCTAATACTTCTAACTGGTACCACTTAACGAACTGGTAATAACTTAGCCTACATCCTAAAGTGGGTTATTAGCTTTTAGCGCACCTAGTCGTTCATCAAATTAGATTTTATTTCCTCCTATAACTACATGTGTCGTACGGTCTCGAAGTCACTTTTATTGTTTAGGGTATTTGATTAGTTTTACGATACCTACTTAGGTTTTTAAATTCACTGTTTCATGTCCTTTTGTCGTGTTAGAAAGAGTTTGCCGTCGTAATACGCCCGGCGGTTGTTGAATACTACTGATCGTATTTCCATGACCTAAATGAATCTATGCCCGGGATAAAAAGCCTGTGTACTATTCCAGACTATAATCTATCTCTGTGTCAAATTTCATTCAAATCCATTCAACCGTTTTGACGTGATTGAGTAACATACATCCCTCCACCCAGCGTATCGCATTTATAATGGGTAAACTACTTAGTAGTAAGATGAAATCCTATAGTGGTTTTCTGGGGCTCCACCTAGATCTTCAACCAAGTTAAGCTCATCTGAAGAAGAGAAGAAGAAGAAGATTTAATTCACCCACACACACACACACAAGGACATAATAACTAACGATTAAAATTAAATTTTAAGACATTATACACATCATTTTCAGACAGACATTTTGTGACGCTCCTGGTTTAGCACACGTCCATAGGCCACGGTAACCGCTTCCCATCAGGTGGGCAGTGTGCTTGTCTGCTACCTAAGTTGTATAATAAAAGAAAAGATATTGTGCGTATCCGAATATACACCTGATAAACAACGGCTCTGACGTAATCTTTCATCGCGGTGTTGAGTGGTCAGACGGCAGTCGCTCTCGTAAAAGCCAATAAACCAATGTAAAACAAAAGTATTTTTAACCAATTTTTTTTTGGAAAAGCGTAAGTTACTATTCATATATAGTGTGTATTTTCTTTCTAATACCTACCAGAAACTAAAAACATTAATCACTAAGAATTATATTTTCTTCTCTATTCATTTCGATTTCCAGTGTTGCTGTTTTCTACCAGCTCGTAAATTTCACATACAAGGTAGTGAAACAGTGTTTTATGTCTAGTAATTATAAACACTTCAACACTATGTACACGAACCTAAAAAAACTCCCGACGGAAAGCGTTGACAACAAGGCTGTGTCACAAAAATGGCTACTGCTAACCATATGTAAATTTTGGGTTGCAATGTGTTACTTAAATTTGATTGAAATGTGTTTAAAAAATATTCATTTTTTTCTTTTTCACTTTTTTACACAACAGAGTACTACTTTTTCGCTACTTAAACTGATTAAATCGTAGGTATGACGTTTGCCGTGTAGTGTGTATAATTATATAAGCAAGTAGACCAACAGAACTAGAGTGTCGTAAGTTGTATTGATTTTTTAAATTATTAATGGTAGGCTTACGTTTTAACTCTATCTATACCTTACACTTACCATCAGTGAGGATGTGGTCTACGATGAATCATGCTTGCCTAGAAGTAACCTATTGACTCGTGACTTGTCGTGTTCAACGCATGCCGTCCATTAGGTTTTTAGGTTCGTGATACAAAGTTAATGAAGCAATATTTTATGTCTAGTAATTATAAACACTTCAATACTATGTGAATGTGGGTGAGAGATATAAAATGCACAATGTTTATCTACATAGGTAAGTCTTTGTTGATATGAACTGTGTGCATTTTATGAGATACTTCGTAGCATTGCACAGATATCTAATCTACACAAATAATGTTTGTTTGTAATATTAAAATTACAGGTTTTAAATAATTGCATAATAAGCGTATGCACGATACGCAAACTATCCTAAAGTGTAACATATAATTACCTAGCGTGTATAAATTATGAAAAAATCTTTTTTAATTTGAACAGTTTTAAATTGTATTGTCATCAGAACTAAAGACTTCTGCCAAATATCAGACCAGTCAGACAACTGAAAGGAAAGAAAGGGTCACATTTCAATTACTAGATTTGACCCAAACAAACAGGTCGAGTTAAATAAAACTGTTTAAAAATGAATCCCAATTTCCATTGGTCACGGCATCACGCGTGATCAGCTGGACCGATTTGCCTGAAAATTGATGGGGAGGTAGCTAAGAACCAGGAGACGGACATAGGATACTTTTGTTCCTGTCACGGGGACGAACGTGCGAAGCCGCGAGGCACAGCAGTAGTCTACATAAACGAATATATCAAAAAGCAATTTTTAAAAAAATCTGTCTGTATGTCTTTCTATTTTAATAGGCAATCTCAGAAACCGGCCAATTTTGACGGGAGTTTCACTAACAGATAAATAAATTATTATAGGTATACACAAACTGCGTCTATTTTTGATAAAGAATTAGGGTTCCGCGCAAAATATATGTATATGATAATAACAATAATACTTTTATCATTTTATTATCATTTTTGAGGCTTTATAGAGCCGATTCCCGCGAGAAACAATTCATCTCTACACTATATTTGCTCTGTGGTACTGAATCACCGGTATTATCAGATGACGTACAGCCATACAAACATTACTTTATCACTGTTAGTATGTTAACCAAACAGCTATATATTAAAGCGCAGATTACCTCATGAAACTACGCAAAGTGTTGAAGGAATTGTCTACACGAGTGTCCATTATGAACTCAAGGCCGCAAGCGAGGCGGCAAATGAATGAAAATTAGACAAGTATAAGATAATCACTGTCCCTTTCAATCGTGATTAAATAAGTAGTTTCAAATTGTTTTCTTGTATACAAGCTATGCAGTAGGTACATAGATGTAGGACACGTCGGTATCACCCGTCCGAATTGAGCAATCCGATTGGGGTAGTACCTCCGCTCTACAGAAGACGGCGGCCATAATAACCATCTTGTTATGTTCCCAGCGGCAATTAGGGTAGCCAGCGCTCACTGGAGGAATTCTGTGCTGTCAGCGGGAAGACTAAGGTCTCCTGCGTTGTCAGTACAGGTATACTGCATGGCATCTAACTTGGCAAGATTTTGGAGTAGTGTGGGCCCCACTACTCCAAAACCTTGCCAAGTTAGATGCCGTAAACTATACTTGTTTCTATGCGATGCATTTTGTCACAAACAAGTATAGTGTACGGCTTCAACTTGGCAAGATTTTGGAGTAGTGTGGGCCCCACTACTCCAAAACCTTGCCAAGTTAGATGCCGTGGTGCACTAATACTTAATTGTTTTCTTGTATTTAAGTTAATAGGGTAATGACGGTCCCGGTTGCCATACGAATATCTATGGCAGTCGTTACGGGTAGTTGGAGCCTAAAAAGGCCGACAACTGCTCTGATTTTACAGAACTTTTTGTTTTATACAACTTATGTGGCAGACAAGCACACGGCCCACCAGATGGGAAGTGACCACCGTGGCCTACGGACGTGTGCAGCACTAGGGGCGTTATAGGTACTCGCGCTGCTGACCCTGGGTTGGGGGAAATTGGAGGAGGGTGGGTTGGGGGTGGATGAGAGAGTTTCCGTGTTGACAACGCAGGAAGGAGCCTTTGGTCTCCCCGCTGACAGACGGACAAATCGTAGCCGTATCTGCACATTACCGGCTATTCCACCTTTCCCACTTGGCCATCCCACCTGGGTGGAAAGAGTGGAATAATTTTTCCACTTGTGTCATGTTATATGAACTAATTCTAAACACAAAATATTTAATTTGAAATTCTTATCTGTGTATTCGCGATTGACGCAATAACTACTGAATGGATTTCGATGCGGTTTTTTTTTGTTAGAAAGATCTTGGTAAGACTTAAAACCTGCCGTGTACGTTAAGGATGATTCAGTAAGTACGGAGATGATATCACGTGTAATTTATTCACTCGTCAAATTGTGCTGAAGGTCACTGTTGTCGGAAATGCATTAAGTGCTCAATGTTACTTTTTATGCAGTCTGTATTGTACACCTTATTACCTATTACTCTTCCTCTTCTTTATCCTAGCGTTAATCCCAGTCGCATCCAAAGCTTTCACCTCAGAGTCTGGGGTCCGCTTTACCAGTCTTAACTGCGGATTTGGCTGGGCCTCGATATTTTCCGTGAAGCGACTTATTTACTAATGTTATTACCTTTATTAAAAGGCTAAAATAAGACCGTTTCCCATCAGGTGGACCGTGTGCTAGTCTGCCAGTCAGTAGTATAAGAAAAGAACGATTACCTACCCTTGTGTATTTCTTTATTTAAGCTCAATTATTTTTAAAAATATTAATAAGACCGACAGATCTCCCTCCTGTGGTTTTCCCTGCTGTGATTCTTCAAGAAGAGCATTAGAAGGTTTTTACAGGGTTAGCAGCGCGATTGTGACGCCCCTAGTGAGGCACACGTCCATAGGCCACGGTGACAGCTTCCCATCAGGTGGGCCGTGCGCTTGTCTGCTACCTAAGTGGTATAAAAAAATCGTGTTGATTATAATATATTATACGTTCATGGGTACGGATCTCTAAAATAACCATAACATTGTATTATTATGCTAATATTTTGTAATATTCTCGGCCGGTCTGACTACAACATTAATGAGACACTTTTCAAAGCAGTGTTCTCGTTGACTTCAGAGTTTTAATTTCACTGTAATTGAACGGTAGCTACAGAGTTTCGTGCTATCTTAATTATGAAATATTCAGCTTTGGTGGTTATACTATTGCTGTGATATTGCTATTGATGGTATAGCATGTTATATTTTGTTGTTTGTGACCACGTTATCTACCAAATAAATGTATCTTTTTTCTTTCTATCTTCTTTCTGTAAATTTTGCATTGTGTCTGAAGATAACGTGGTTTTCAATTGAAGATTTGTTCTATTGTAGTTGTTTTCTTACATAATATATTGTTTTCGGATATTAAATATAGTTACCTATAGAGGACAGTATAGGTGTGGTAGTTCGCGGTTCAATCAGGTTTAAATATCAATAAATTGTGAAAAAATATTTTTCAAGTTAAACGGTTTTAAATTGTATTGTCATCAGAACGAAAGACTTCTGCCAAATATCAGACCAATCAGACAACTGTAAGGGAGTCTAATTTCAATGAAGTACCTACTAGATTTGACCCAAACAAACAGGTTAAGTTAAATAAAACCGCTTAAAATGTTGAATGTTAAAATAATATTGAAATTTTTAGATGCTTTTTTTTCTTACATATTTTGACGGCTATTTTCTTATTTTTACTGGGCTATTTGTGTTAATTAATTAGGCGTGAATTAAACAGAACATGCAAGAAGCATAAGGCTTTGAAAACACCTTATGCCTCTTGCCTTTGATAAGAGTTGGTGTTTAAAATTATCATATTGCTAGCGTAAAGTGCAGAAAATATCGTAGAACAAAGATTTACCTGTAGAAAAATAGTTACAACAAAGAAACACTAAGAACAAAAACTCGGTTGAATGCGCCACTTGTGTGGTTGTAAACTAGTGTTGGAATGTAGTAAATTCTTTTAAATCCATTTGTAAAGATTTCTGCAAGAAAACTTCGTATACCAAGACTGGTTAAGTTTAGTTCTAAAGTATTAGAAAACATTTTATTTGCAGACAGATTTTGCGTTGTTATTTTCCTCTAGTTTCAGTACTTCCGTATTTTTAACAACCCCTAAAAAGTCCGACATGTGGTCTAAGTACAGAACTTTCATATCGCCAATGGGTTGTAGACTCAGATGACAGTCGCTTCACGGAAAATATCGAAGTTCAACCGTATCGTAATCAGACTGAAAGCTGATCCCAATTTAAATGGGAAAAGGCTTGGAAGATGAGATGACTAGTTTTCATTATTTCGTTATACCAAAAATATAAATTTAAGAAAAGTATAACGTCTCCAAATAGTTCGCGATGATCTAGAAAACAACGTGCTAATTGCAAAATTCTGCACTAAGCATCTTCTAAGCCATGGATATAAGGTTCATATTCGAATGTAAAAGTTTTTGCAATTAGTAGGTTTGTCTTGTCTAGAAGATCATCGATTCTCCATCCATAATTTCCATACACACAAAGTTGTTGTATGACGTCTGTTATCACGTTTCGTACCTGTAACAATGAAATAATTTATGGTTAATGAACGTGAACTATTTTATTATACGAAATGTTTCATAAATTCATAGATAAATATTATATGACTGCAGTTTTTCCGCGTGGAATTCTGTTCCTATTCTTGCTACCCATCAGAACTGTTTACAGAGATAAAAAGTAGCTTGTTTGCTATTCCAGACTATAGCCAGTATCCCAGTACCAAATTTCAGCCAGATCTGGTTAGCCGTTTTTGCATGAAAGGGTAACAAACCTCCATACATACACTCGCAAACTTTCGCGTTTATATTTTAGTAGGATTATATAAATCTTAATCTAAGTCCATTAAAATTGAGTCAGTACTGAACTGAGGTATGTCAAGCTATAGCACAGTGGGTGAACGGGGAATCTGAAATTCTCCCTTCACCCACTAGTGGGTGAAATCGGTGGGTGAACAGGTCGTGCACCGGTTTACCGGATTAGGTAGGTACGTCGTTACTTTTTAGTATATCCATAGCCGTTCCGTTGTGTTAGTTGTATTGTGTTATCTAAAGCCGTAATTTAATTCAGAATGAACCATTTTGTTGCTTGTCCATTGTTTGTATCGACATCCCAGTTCTGATAATCTGGCTATTTATCAGAACAGGGTACAACGGGAACACTGGAAAATGAGGAAATTTTCACTAAAATAGGTGAAAATCGATTACAGGGATTTACTTTTGTCTAATTTTGTTGAACTTTACTTTTGTTAAATGTCATTTTAACAATAGACTGAAATATTATGTTACTTAATATAAAGGACAATACCTATTGTATAACAAACTATGTGGTTTGACGCTCTCGATTCTGACGCTACAGTGCTTAACACTGATACGTCAGAGGTTGCGAGTTCGATTCACGTTTTGTGCAAATATTTGTATATTCAAAAAATGTCTATATTTATATATTCTGTTCAAGAATATGTCTATTTGTATTGATATAAATTCATAGGTAAATAAGGCCTTAAGATTCAGACCGAAACTTCAACCAAGCGCGAGATAATCGTGGACAAATATAATAAGTAGGTCAAATAGGGAACTTCCTTTTGAAGTCGGTTAAAAATAGGAACGAGTCTGTCGAAACCTTTAGAATATTAAATTTTAAAATCCCTAAGGCGATAAACAGACGGAGGCGCGGGGCGGTCAAAATGCCCGCGACGCACTTTTATTATTACTATCATTAGATCGCATTTAGCCCGCGTATGTCTGTAAGCGACATGAGCTATTGCGCGGACAAATGCAGCCTTATAATCGTACAAATAAGAGTGCGTCGCGGTCATTTTGACCGCCCCGCTCCGCCATCTGCTTATCGCCTAAAAAGTCTCCTGTGCCCGTAGCCAAGTGGCAAAATTATTCTATTCGATCGAATCGTATCGAATAGAAACGTTTAGGTCGACCAATCACACTCCAGCTCGTGATTTCGCCGCGGCGCGCGCATCGCACGCCGGCGACGAGCTTGGATGTGATTGGTTGACCTAATCTATTCGAAACGATAGCGATTTACGCTATGACACTTGTCTACGGGAGCTGGGGAGTTTTATGCACCAAATGATTTGACTTCCACATCCATGCATTTCAGAAGACTCATATTTTTGTGTGTGCGATTCAAACATGGTGTGATTACACCCTTAACTTTGTCGAGTGTAATTTTCTGCGTTTCTGCTTAAGAGTTTGATTAGGGCCGACCCACATTCAGCTTTAATTGGCATCTCTTTTAGCCTTTATAATTGTCTAATTACTCGTTTGTATACTTGAATTTACCTTACGGGTCCACTTTTATGTGAAACCTGCAACCGACGCAACCTTTCTGTACTTTTAAAGTTACAGTTCTGTGAACTCTGTATATGTATACTACGAGTATATCAGGTTTACTTGAATATAGTCCAATTTTCTGACGACTTCTTTGCCATAGTATAGGGTGCTGAAATTTTGTGAATCGTTCGGCATAATTAAAATGTCTTTATTTCGAATTTCATTGAGTTTCATTCAGCCGTTTCAGCGTGAATAAACAACAAACACACTATATCACACACAAACGTTCGCATTTTTTACATATATTTGTTTTATTTATGCTCTTCCCAACTACGGGCTACAATAAATTTAACTTTATAGAATATTCTGGAAAACATTCATCTTTCGTTGGTTTGACACAGTTATTTTAGCTTGACATTCCACTTAAGGAACAGGGTCTCTAGGTAATACATGTAACGTATTTTTTGTTATACCATTCAGTGCCACGAAATAATGGGAAGTAAAAGCTTCATTTATAACAATTGTTTTGCGGATTTCGTAATATTAATGCGCGTGAATATTAATATTGAAATGAATGTTTATTTCCGTCATTTTGTAATTTGACTTGCAAAATTTTTTTTTTTTACACAATTTAGATGACTGAAGATAAGACACATCTGAAAGCAAAAAGTAATCCATACTAAAATATTTTGTCAAAATTTTATACATAGACAGATACTTACAACCTGAAAATTAATCTATATATATATGAAAGAAAGTCGTGTTAGTTACACTATTTATAACTCAAGAACGGCTGAACCGATTTGTCTGCAAATTAATATGGAGGTAGCTTAGAACCAGGAGACTTACTATACTTTTTATCCTTTTTTTAGTGGAGAGTGGAGTGGATAGTGATGTTGATTGGAGACTGGAGTAGAGAGTCGAGTGGATAGTGGTTTAATTGGTGGCGATACCGACTTCCACGCGGGTGAAGCCGCAGGCGAAAGCTAGTATAGTATATTTGTCATGATAGAAAAATAGCAATTTTCCATCACAACGAATGATGACGTTTTTTTTTTTTTTTTTTTTTTTTTATACCACTTAGGTGGCAGACAAGCACACGGCCCACCTGACGTTACCGGCAGCGGCTAGTAACAAATCTTATTATACATTGACGTATTTATTCAAAGTTGGGTCCACAGCTCCATTTCGTGTGGATCCAGTAGGATGGATCCACCCCCGAAGTGTGACATAATTTTCGTTCTTAATAACTTGGCCATTATGATACAGTTTAGACGCCCTTTTTTGTAAAAATACATGAATTTCTTTCGAAACCTGTCATCGCTTTCAAAAAATGAACTGAGGGTATTTCAAAACTTTTGATCTTAATAGTTCCTTACAAGTCTTCGGTGTAATAAAGACCTTATCGGCATCTACGAAATTGGAGTTTTCTACTTAAGAATGATTGGTTTCTTGAACTGGATAGTAGAGCTTCACGTACCTATTGGTAAAGGACTTTGAACTTTATACTCTTTCATTTCTTTTTCTAGAAACCTTGCTAACTAGGATACTGACGTACCAAGTGGAAAATTACTTTTGTCTTGCCAACATTTCGTATTCTTTTGAAGAAAATTCTTATTTAAATTTAATGTAATTGTTTATACGGAAGTTATTTTCATATAAGTACATGGGTTCATTACGGAAAGTAAAAGAAAAAATGCTCTATAATCTCATTGCGAAATACTTTGTTTGTTACGAAAAATAATTAAATAAAATTATTATCTAGGTACATAATGTATGGTTTTGTTATAGGAACTAATTGTAATGTAAATTTACGGAACGATATTATGTGTCACGTCACGTATAGTGAGAAAAAATTCGCCTAGCAGAAAACTGTTCGGAGAATGATAATGGATTTAGTGAAAGGCTTTTTTGTTATTACAATCCAATGATTTCTATGTATACTTGACACGAAATGCTGAGGTGGGAACTTGGGATGGGTCTCGGCATAAGATTAGAAAATAATGGTCTCTGCGTATATTTATGTTAATCTGAATAACTGGTTATACAATTCTCATCAGAAAAAAACGGAACACTTTAGTTTTTATGATATCTGAAAAAAATACACAAATTATTTATTTTACGATATTAAATTTAGAAAACCTTATATTTTCACTAATAAACGACATTTAACATATTCCTAAATATACACATTTTTCTGAAAATCCTTAGAAAACATAAACTTGCAAGGTGTTTTGATTTTTCTGATGAGAAGTGTGTATATTTAAAAGAGAGCTAGTTACTTACCTAAATCAACACCCACTATTACAATCTCTTATATTTCATTTATTTTGATTTAAATGTACTTCGTATAACTTTATGTTCTACAAAATGGGAACCGTTCCAAAAAACGTGTTTTATCCAAAAACGTTATTTATTAAATAACGTTATTTATTAAATAACGTTTTTAGACGTTAATCGAATAACGTTGTCGTGAATACATCGTTTTAAACGGTTTAATCAGTGTGTCCGTACCTAAAATAAATGTATACATTAATGAAAGGGCAGCGATGTCTGTTTGTCAGGGATTAGGTCGTTTGTCCTGCGATCAGGCGCTTAATTGGTTCATTTGACACCGAGTGATTTATTGTAGTTCAAATAGCAGTGTCAATGCGATCGATTGTGTTCACTTGTTTTTGTACGTTTTAGGTTAAGTAGGTATAAAAGGCATTGACGATATTGATAAAAGATAGCGACATTATTAAGTAAGTAGATAGTGATCTTTTTAAAGAATATTAGGAAACGAAATTATTAATATTCCCGCTAACCCCTCTAGTTAGCTAAATTGCTTGTGTTAGGAGTGGGTTCACGTCGGTTCAGTGTAATGGCCAGGAATCGAACCCGCGATCGATCATAAAGGTCGAGACTCCTTAACCACTAAGCTACCCGCGCTTCAATAAAATAAATTGTTTACTAATTTTTTACAGGAATATTAGTGACCAAAATTCCTAATATTATCTCTAGCACCTCTAGCTAAGCTAAATTACTTTTATTAGGAGTAGAATAATATCGTATGAACTCAGGATCTTTCAATCATAAATTGTCCACTCAGTGGAAATTATCGAAAACGGCTGGACGGTTCAGGCTGAAATTTGGTGTAGGGATGAAATAACACATAAACTACTTTTTATCCATATAATAGGTCCCAGTGGGAGTTCCCACACAGGCGAAGCCGCAGGCAAAAACTAGTTAAATATACTTTCTTATAACAACCACATATTGTGGCAGTTTCGCCGTAACAGTTGACAATAATTCCTTTGAGTTTTATAGTCTAGATACTAAAAGAAATTACTCGTGTGCGGTGTGTTAAACTTGGTGTTAGACCATCTAAACTACTGCAGCTTACGACTTTAGAGAAAATAATAGCTGGAAACTACAAAGTAAAGATCTATGCTGTTGATCCTATCCTACTTACTATAAATGTGAAAATTGGTGAAGATATTTCCATGTTTGCTCAATACGCTCTAACGGGTCCACGAATCTGGCTGAAATTTGATATTCATGTTGCGATCAAATGAAAGGGCTTGACTAGTAGAATATCTGGGCCAGAGCATTCCCCCTGTAAGGGACTGGTCACGGGTTTAAGTCCCGTCCTGGATGATAATTTTTTCCGATCAGAAAATCATTAGTAGAATATAGTTCACTGTGAAAAAAAAAGAAAATCCGCCATTTTGTGTAGCGGCGGCCATCATATAAGTATAGAGTTACAAAGATACAGAATAGATTAACTTGTAGTTATTGTCACCAGAACTAAAGGCCACTTTTATTGCTTAAAAAGCGTATAATTTAAAACATTTTTTGACTTAGTAGGTATATATATTATTCACCTACGTGTAGTTCAAAAAGATCTTACGCGTAGAAACTTTTTTGAACTCCTGAGTATTTTTGTACACAGTCTTTCATTATTTCAGTTAGTACAAAACGCTATCGTAAAGTTACTTAGTTAGAGTTTCACTACCGTCTTGATACAGTAAAAGAGTAGAACAACACAAAGCTACATAACTTTTGAGTTATCTTTGCCAAGAGGAAGTATAAAAACTTCAAACAATATCTTAATAAAAGCTGAAATACACGTCTTCTTTAGAAGAAAGTAAATTGGAGATGCGAAAGTTTTGATTTTAGAATTTTTTTTGCTGGAGCAACGTGTGAATTTGATTTACGATTTTAATATATTTGAATTGACTTTTTGATATTCGGTTTTGGCACGTAAAAATGAATTAAGTTAAGTGCATTAAGTTAAAAGCTTTTATGCACCAAAAGCAGCCATATTGTCTTTTCTTTTTTTTTTACAGTGAACTATATTCTACTAGCCCTTTTATTTGATATCCATATTG
The DNA here is from genome assembly GCA_963576445.1 of Lithosia quadra. Classification (NCBI taxonomy): domain Eukaryota; kingdom Metazoa; phylum Arthropoda; class Insecta; order Lepidoptera; family Erebidae; genus Lithosia; species Lithosia quadra. The sequence goes on along the minus strand of OY754879.1, from coordinate 4,349,328 downwards.
CGGTAGTTGTGGAAAAATATTTAAGCCGCATTAAGTGGGTCGTATGCTTGTTTGCAGTTAAAACTGCAGAGTATCTACACTGAAGTACTTGATTAAAATCGTTACAACCTATTACAAATTAAGCATGGAGAAAGTTAACAATTGTCAGGAAACAAATGCTTGCGTAGTTTGCGTATTTATATTTTGTTATCTGTTAATTACTGTTTATGTATAATGATTGTATGACAATAGTTAAATCACTGTATTAATGTGTTTTTTTTATTGTTTCAGGTAAATATTTAGTTTTAGACAAGACAGAAAGGTAAAATAATCTCTACATAATTCATAATAAGCGACTGCTTAAAAAAATTCAGTAGCGAACTGTACACAAAACAAGATTTAGTTATTAACAAAATAACAAGCTGGTAAATTCTCAGTCAAAATTAAAATTAACTAATTTGTTTCGGAAGTGGGTGAAAATTTAATTGCTATATCCATTAAATTGTTACACAACTTGAGTGAATATTTATATTTACGCGAGTATGTAAATATTTTAACTCGACTTGTGTAACTATGTACATATTAGCCTCCATATTCCATATTTTAACCGGAAACTTCTCCTGGCTCCAACTAATGATTTCCTGAAAGAAAATATTCAATAAACCTTTCTCCGATCTGAGTATCGAATTCGGAACCACTTGCAGCGGTTGCATTGTAACATTTAGGTAGCAGTAAAACGTAGTTTGTAGTTTATGAGGGCTGTAAAAATAAGAATGATACATCCTTTAAACAAAAGCTGACCTGAACTTCTGTTAAGAGGTTCAATTTTCAAAATAAAAATTTGATCGAAATTCATACCCGATCTCACAAACGTTATTAAAGGTAGGTATACTCATAACTTAGTTTTCAACATCCAACATTGACTGTAGTTTGATGATATCGAATTGTGGCCGAAAGTTTGAAAAAGTGCAAATGGGTATATTTGACTTTGTAATGAATGAGACGTAATTCGTATTTACACTATTCTTAGCTAGATAATTTTAATGCAATCTTCATGACATGACTAGACTGAGATTTTTATTTATTTATACCACTTAGGTGACACACTAGTGCACGCCCCACCTGATGGGAAGCAGTCACAGTGGCCAATTGACGTATGCAATACCAGGGGCACCATACTCGCGTTGCCGACCCTATAAAAACCTTCTAACCCCATATTGTAGACACTAGGGAAACCACAGTAAAGAGAACATTCCACATATTAAGATTGTTAGATATTGAAATATAAAAAAACTATCATGGGATGCGATAGTTTATGAATTAGTGTGACAACATTTTAGCATTACAATTCTCCTGTCTAAAACTTGCGTCGGAAACTAAAGTATCAAGAAATATTTTATTTGTTAGTACAAGTGCTCAACAGTTTTGTTTGAATTTGTTCTGTAGTTATTTTACTTTGTACATAATTTGTCTTGTGAACGCTTTACAAGTTTTCAGACTTTGTTTCAATATTAGCTTTCGACTCGTCGCTCGTATCCGTTAAAATCTTTTGTAGATAGGTATATAAAGCCGGCCAAGGTGCTAGGTAAATGCCTTTTAAGCGACCTTACACTGTGGCGCTAAAAGCCTGGAGACGGCGTGCGGTTTTAGTTGGTTCAATTGCGACATAACCGTCCCCGCTGGCGATGGGGGTGGGATGAAAAAAAGTTAGGTATGACGCCAGAAAGTGCCAAACGACTAGTGAAGTGTTCAGAATTTAAGCTAAGGTGGATTATGTTACATAAATTTGGTTTCCTTTCTTGATATAAAATATTAAAAAAAAAATTAAAAATTATTGAATGACTCAAAAAACATAATAGCATTACAGATCTGATAAAAGAACTTAGATTGAATAACAGGTAGGTACTTGCATCGTTCAAAATCTGTGTATAAATATTATGCCCCTTGAACTGGGGAAGCCTGTATCTCAAGAGGCAAAAATACAATGTTTATTTCTGCTAGTTCGTTTCAATTGAACTCTCTCTAGGGTAACAAATTCTTGTCAGCTTCCGGGAGCTTAAATGGATGGGTAGAAATTAAACGGCACTTCTACCCTGTACCTCCTAAATCATAGTGTTATCTCGCACACTACTGCAGAACCAGACGTCGCCATTTTTCTTCCGTAAATATACGATCTTTTTATCTTGATTACCGGTAGGGACTGAAGGTATACGAGTATTTAAACGATTTCTTTCGGTTTATTGTATGCCCGAGTCTGTGTTTCCGGAAAGTTATAACCTGGGAATATTCAAGTCAGGAGTGAATAGGATCCTTCTAGGCAAGCGTGATTACTTATTACCATCAGGTGAGATAGTGGTCAAACGTAAGCCTATCTTGAATAAAAAAAATGCATAACGTTAGGTATACCTTCTTTTTATCGTGCAAAATTCCCACGGATACCACCCCCGTCGCCAGCAGGGGTGGTTATGTCGAAACCGAACCGACTAAAACCCCACGCCGTCTCGGGTGTCCTAGCGCCGGGGTGTAAGGGGGCCCAAAAGCATTTCCTTCGTATTTATCCCAGCTTACCCGGGTAATCTCCGGCATCAAAGATGACTCCTCGGTTTGTTCCCAACCTTTGTTTACAAATTTTTATTGCACTAAAATTACAGAAACTTTTGTCACCATGACGTGTTTTTTTATACCACTTACGTGGAACAAGCACACGGCCCACCTAATGGGAAGCTGTCACCTTGGCCTATGAACGTGTGTAACACACCAGGGGCGTCACACTCGCATTATCGACTCTGTAAAAACCTATTAATGCTCTTCTCGAATAACCCCATATTGCAGTCGCTAGGGAAAACCACAGTCCCGGGGCCTTTAAGCGGGGTGTGAAAAAGCATTTGATGAGGCCGTCAAGCTGAGGGCCGCCACTGTAGCACTACCGGTGTATGTGGTGGTGACCCCAGTCGTGAGACTTTGCCTTTAGCTTACCATCAGGCGAGGTAAAGTCATTTTGACGTGTCTTATATAAAAAAACAGTCATACAACTTTACAAAATATGATAGTTATTTACATAATTGTTGAATTGTAACGTTTATTAAACAGGGTCCTGGTTGTTCGGTGGAGACTTACGCCCTTAATTGCGGTTGCAATATTTTCCTAAAAGTTCTTGTGACCGTGGTAGGAACAGTAGGAGATATAGTAGTGACACTTTCCCAGCGAATTCCCGACAGCCGAGCCGAGCGACGGCTCGTAATTTCACTTGCGTTAGTTATGAGACGTAATAATGTTCTGTCATGTATTTCGGATAATTTGACTGCGGCTCAGAACATTTATTTGAAATATGAGTATGAAGATTATTGGATTGTGTTTAATAAAAATACTTATGTGAATACACAGCCTTTTATAAACATTGGCTTTTGTGTATATATGCTTTTTATAGAAGCGATTCCAGATTGCTGTCTACCCTTCGAAACCCGAGAGAGAAACCTGCGCCAGAGCCTTGTCCGTCAATCAACAGAAGGCCAATTCTCGTAATAAAAATATGTTCAAAATTCAGTCTCAGTCTAGTCTCGATCTCATGTCAATCTCCCAAAGATCGAAACTTATATTCTCTTGGTTACTTGAATATCTTTTTTGACAATGTGAAAGAACAAGAGGAAGATGTATACGTTACGTCACTTAAAAAAGTGCTACAATCGTACATTCAGATGGGAGTAATTTTCAAAAAAAAATTAAAGGAAATAATTCTCCTTAAATAAAGATAATTACAAAATAAAATAACAAACATTTCATGAAAAAACATGTTGTTTAAAAATAAAATCTACACACATTTTTTAGCACTTATGGGCGTATTTTGTTTATTCATTTTAGACAAGATTTTATTATTGATACGGCTGTCAGGATAGCCATCTCACATGTTGTGAGAAATTATCGCTGACGCATGGCGGTCGCTAAGCAAAACAAGGAAAGTTGAGCTATCAATTCAGAAAGTTTCGCACTTGTGTACACGAATTTATCGTACATTCCTTATGTGAAACAAAATATTTGTTATGAAAGAAAGAAAATGAACAAATCAACACTGCTTTCATACATACATACAGTTATGTCTCTTTCCCGTTGGATTATGAAGATACTTTTTTCCACTGGCTACAATCCTGGCATACGCCTCTCGCTTTACCTACTTTCATATAATAATAATAAATATTCTACGACATTCTACTGGATTCTATTCGGCCTCGAACTGACTAAAATCACATGCCGTCTTGGGTGATTATCGGGTTGTCATCCCCACGCCTGCGCTCGGAGAACCAGCCCACCCCGCCTGGTCTTCACCGTGCCCTCTGCTAGCCAGAGAGTTTCCGAGCATCCCTCTATAGGGCCACCACTGCCTCTGCCGGAGTGTACCTTCATCGTGCGTACTGCTAAAGAGTGGAATACCCTGCCTGAGTGTCTCCGGAAAGCTACAACCTGGGAGTCTTCAAGTCTAGAGTGAATAGGTTACTTCTAGGCAAGCGTGCTCCACCGTCGACCACATCATTACTTATCAACACGTGAGATTGTGGTCAAACGCGAGCCTATTACCAAAAAAAGTACACAATACGAGTATACCTACATTCCTACAATTTGAAATAATATCGACCTTGGGAGAGTATAACAGTCAAATCTTGTTGGTACTAAGTCCCTATTGTTTACAAACCATACACAAATGAAAACACAGTAGGTACTGGAGAAGAATATTCCGCTGTTTTTAAACGGTCAATCGGACATGATTTGACACATTTATAACTTCGTCATTATATTGTTTTTACGGCGCGCTTCTGTTGTTTACTCGTTAACTATGAAGATTTTAGAAACGTGACTAGTCAAATTGACTTGTTTGTGATACCTACTTTTCCGTTGTAAATAAAAACATCTAATAGTTAGCACATCTAAAGATTTTCGTTATGGTGAAAAAGTACCTACTGCTCTATGTTGTAATGATTTAGCACAGCACTATACCTACATGTATCAGTATTGTGTGTCATAGAATAGAATGTAGTACCCACCTATTATGTACTATATCTATACTAATATTATAAAGAGGTAAAGTTTGTGAGTTTGTCAGGTTGTAGGGGGTAATCGGATCTACAGAACCGATTGTGAAAATTCTTTTACCAATAAAAAGCCACGTCATCTGTGAGTGACAAAGGCTTTATATTTTACAAAAAAAAAAATAGGGATCCCTACTAAAACTGCAATAATGTAAACCAAGGTATGGAAAAACTTCCCGTCAACCGCGACTTGAATTCGCGGGCGGAAGCTAGTAATCTAGGTATATCTATGCAAAATTTAGTTCCGACTTTTAAAATAATAAAAATAAAAGATACTATTAGAATAGTTTAAGGGATATTTACGTTGTTTATTTACCATGCAATGACCATAGACGTACTAAACAGTATACCCATGACCATGCCACTTGTAACAGCGTCGAAATATCGGATACTCAAAATAACAAACAAAAATGGTAAATATGCCAACTATTCTTTTAGTAATTTGAATGGCCCATGTAAATCTAAAATTCTATATTGGCGTATAATGTTTTAAAAATACATGAACACATAAATTTACACACTATTCTTATTTGTTAAAACCTGGAGTTTGGGCACACACCCAAATGTAAAATATTGATATAATGCTGATTTGCATTCATAATTAATGAAAATACGCAATATTCAAAACACAGGAGATACTTACGTAAGCCGCAACAACACCCTATCTTTCAAAATTAATATTCTCATATTTGTATCAGATTTTGTATGGAAGTAATACTCCCTGGATCGAACATTAATCTTGCCAGGATCATATGTCAAACCGGGTATTATACGGGCTGAACGAGGTCAGATTTTGTTATACACTGATTTATCGTGGTTGCTATGCTAAAGAAAAATTAACCCGTCAAACGCGACTTGAATTCGAGCACTTAGTGCTGCGGATCTATACGGATTAAAATTCACCATGTAGACCCAAACTAAGTAAAGCTTTTTGGGTTTAGGACACGGATAAACATACTTATATACATATACATACAGGGTGAATTTTTCAAAAGGGATTAGATGGCTAAATCCGAAACTATAAGGAATAGCGAAAAATGCTCAAAGGAGTCACGAGCCCGATTTTGAAGAAACTTAAAACCTCATCATTAGATTTTTGAAAAACCAATAATCCTAGCCAGGAATCGAACCTGTTGATTTTGAAAAAAAAAAACACCCTATATTATTACACCATACGATAGTGTTGCTATTAAGGATCATATTCTGGGAAGTAATGACATACCGCAAACTAAAGGAAAGAGCTCATCTTTAACAAAATACATTTTATTTTTCTTACATTAACTGATTAATTGTTCAAAATGTAGACCATTGTTCTCAATACATAGCTGGATTTGAGACTTCAAGGATCGTACTGCATTCAATATTACAATGTTATTGATTCCGTTTAGAATATTCTCCAAAGAACGTTTCAAGTCATCAAATGTGTCTTTATAAATTTAGTTTTTGACATACCCCCAGAGAAAGTGATCTAAGGGAGTAAGATCAAGGCACAGGACCATGCCTTGCAATAAAATTGTCGTCAAACTGTTGAATCCAAATCCGTTTTATTAGCTATTATGGGCTGGAGCTCCATCTTATTTAAAAAAACATCAATCATCATAATCATTCTGAGTATAATTTAAAACACGGAATAGTTACGATCTTTTCTGGGATTTCGAACGAAACAAATAGGTAGATGAAATATGAATTTTATTAAATTCCATAATTTCCTTAAATTTGCCGTATTCGCAGAATTTGATCCTTAACAGCGACACTATCGTATGGTGTAATAATAAAGGGTGTGTTTTTTTTTCAAAATCAACGGGTTCGATTCTCAGCTAGGTTTATTGATTTTTCAAAAATCTAATGATGAGGTTTTAAGTTTCATCAAAATCGGGCTCGTGACTCCTTTGACCATTTTTCGCTATTCCTTATAGTTTCGGATTTGGCCATCCAATCCCTTTTGAAAAATTCATCCTGTATATCTACATTTGTTTTAGTGAATACATAAATAGAAGTAGTCCACTCTTATTCCAATTTCTGCAACGACGTTTTCTATTTCATTAATAATTTCAAGTTTTTTCTCATTCTAAGTTTATTGTGAAGTAAATTAAATAATAATTTGTAATAAAAAGAATATTATTTCTGTTCTGGATTGTGAACACTTACTCCTTGCAATAATGATGAACGATGGATATGATGATTTTATAATTCGTAGTGATGGTAGTTAACACTAGGTACCAAGAATTCTACATGAAAAACACTTATTCCAAGACCACACTCGTACAACGGTATTAAAAGAACGCGAGAATTAGCAACCTGTTGATCGTAAATCTAAAGCTTAAGCCATTAACCTAGCGCTGTATATGCGCTAACTATACTTACTATATCTAAAACATCTCGAATTTATTTGTATACCTAATTACTTTTTAAAGTAGCAATCTCGAAATGTCTGGTTGGTAGATAAGAGTTATTGAATTTTCCCTAAATTCTTTACTCCAAAATGGTTTATTTAGTAACCTTTTCTTCAAAATATGTTAAAGAACATTATATAATAGACTTTCATCAAAATATTTTTGTTATTAAAGTTTGAAATAATTTATTGGTGATTCACAAACCATGCAATTTACTTTCGACACATTTTAATTACGCGTGTTACTTGGTGTTACGTTATGCATATCAAATTCTCTTGTCTTCTTGCCCCAAAAAAAAAAAATTCTGGGATTTAAATTACCGAAGAATTTTTCGTCCAAATTGTGAAAATTGTAGAAACTACCAACCGTGGCTAAAGGATATGTAAAGCTCCTCTAATTAGGCAAACATAACTACGAGTGTAAAACCGCAGCTTGCTTCAAACGAGTTCCGGGTGATCTGCGGTCGCTCACGGGTTAGCTCCGGCCGCTTCATACAAAATTCAACGGTTTTGGTCAAAGTGAGCAAATATTTACAACTAGCTGTGCTCGCGATTTCGTCTGCGAGGTTTTAGGCTTTTACTCGGAACCCTAATTTCTCCAAAATTAAAGTAGCCTTACTAAACTAAAAAAGTAACTAAAGAAAAAGAAAAATTCTTGTTATATCAGCTGTCTGCCAGTGAAAGTGCTGTCAAAATTGGTCCAGCCATTTTAGAGATTAGCCGAAACAAACAACAGACAAAAATGATAAAATTTTATTTTGGTAATGTACCGTGTACCTATACGAGTACATCTAAAATACACTTAGTAAGTAGCGGTTATTTTACTACAAACCGACACTTTATTTATTTGTATATATAGATAATTCACGAACGATCCAAGGCTTTCCTTAAGTTATGAAGAGAGGTTCTCAGTAATTTAATTAGGTTGTTTAACGAAATTTCTGGCGTTTTGGTATATATTTGAACTTTGTACAATGGACGCACAGAAGCGGTTTATGCCTTAGGCATTTCTACCGAACCTTCTTAGGGCGGTAAAAATAAAATTATGTAGAAGCTTAGCGAAATTAATTAAAATATAATAAATTGAATAAGATGTAGTATGGTGAGAACTCATTGTATAATATTTAACAACGAGACCAACTCATTGTCGCTGCTGTTTAGAACTGACAGACAGACAGACAGGTAGACAGGCAGACCGACGGGACAGACAAACAGACGGACATACATACAGACAGACGGACAAAAAAATACTTTTCTTATCCGTTGTATGTGTCGTGCATGCACTCATGTGCATTGGTTTGAAACCTGTTGTTTTAGTGTTACAAACGGACATTTCAATTTTAATTATTGATTAACAGCCTTAAAATCATTTATTCATTACAGCATTCAATTATATTACATCATTCATCACTTGTGTATACCCAAGTGATCAAAATACGAGCACCTCTCGCCATCGAACGTAGCAGTTTGGCGAGTGAACAGTGTTAACAATTATGTTCAGAAAATAAAACAATCTAATAAAAAATACAGACGATTTGTATTTTTTATATAAGTGTACCTACTTTCGCAAATAGTAGCGATTTAGAAGTAGCAATAGTATTTTATCTCTTATTATGTGTATACAGATTTGGAACTGGCGCTCGCTGGCGAACTCGAACTCGTTCAGAATTTTAATAGCTAGTTTACTGGGATCAAATCACTTCCACTAGCAAGAAATCCGATATGAAATTGTAAATTAGTTATGTCTGTACATTTGAACTATTTCAAAGAAATTTTATTTTAAAAGAAATGGGTTATATTAAATGAACGAGCTTGAACATAATTTTATTTTTGTAAATCTTGAATGTTTTTCTCTGTTTGTTCTAGAGTATTTCATATTGTTTTATGACTTGTTATTAAAAGTTGTAACAAAAGCTGTATAATTTATGATTAACAATATTCACAAAAATATCTCGTTTAGTTAAGAATATGTTCTCAAATGATGCTACTGGGGTTTACCCGAAGTACAGAAAGAGAATAACAAAGATTTCAAAACTCGGTGCTTCCCAAACTTTGTTATACTCTGACTCAGTTATTTTAATGTGTCCCCAAAGAAACCTATCACAAATTTTTCAACTGTCGTTGTGTATAAAAGACACAAATTTTAACATATATCTTCATTATGACCAAGTATGATGGAATGTAAACAATGATTTAATAACAAAGAAAAAAAATACAGTTTTGTCTCACAAAATTGTGTTTCGTTATTTTATTTTCGGGGTCCAGTGTGGGGTCAAGAGTTGCCCTCTATTTGGGAAACGCTGCTCTAATCGTAGAAATAAAGGCACTCTGTTCAATTTGACTTAACTTTTCTGTTATCTCATTCATCTTAATTTAAGAACTTTAAGTTGATTCCGCTGTGTTATTGATAAAGTTAGTACATATATTAGATCACAATCCGCCATACTTATTTGACTCTCTTGAATTTTCTTTGAATCAATTATTCATTCGTTATTATTTAAGAAGCTGCCTTTTACATATACCAATATCAGTTCTTTTTCTTTATCGAACGACAATCAGTCCTTATTTATAGGTACTCTGTAGAAGTATCTCCGTTTTCCGAAACCAAAGTGAATGAATAGTTTTTAGGTCGAAATTGATTCCAAATTCTCCTACACATGTCATGTTTGGGCGATTTTTTCCGATCTAAATTAAACGAAACTGGCTAATGCCATTTGCTCCGTTCGCTCGTTCGGTTTTTTGGTTACCGGTTCTACTCAACCAATTACAATCAAACAGTGGCAGATTTTAAGACTGACCAAGACCTTTCTAATAGGTACCTACTTAGAAAAAACGCATCAAAATCCGTTTGGTAGTTTTCGCGTTCATCGCGTACAAACAGATAAATAGGGTCAAGAAATCTTTAGATTCGTTCTTTTAATCCTAAGTAGGTATATTTTACAATTTGGTAATCGTATCGAAGATAGCGTATTGATTGCTTCAAAATTTCACTATTATTCTATATTCAAACTTTCTCGATTCAACATTGTATCCCAACATTTTCATAATCATATCTATACACGCACACAACTGACCCTATTACGATGCCTACACGGTACACAAAAACCCACTGGACCAACTACAAATACAATTTCTGAGTCGACAGGCTAAATCTGTCCACTTAACCCTAAGTAAATACGCCACGGACGATCTAATAAGGGAAATAAGATTTTTCCTCATTTACTAAGTCAATATTTTCAATAGGTCACGTCTGAAATAGGTATACTTGATAGCTCCATCTGGTTAATAAATCATCCGTAATTGTATCTAGCTTCGTGTTTCTTATCAAGATTTTGCATTAAACAATTGGGTGTTTTCAAATCAAAAAATGATTCATTAAACTGGGCTTGTTCAATAAAGAATAGAAGGTAGGTATAATATTGGTAAACTTTGCGTTCAGATTTTATAGTTTTTATTGAATTTGAATAGTTCATTAACGACTAAAGGGATTTGGCTGAATTTTAACAGAGATAGACTACAGTCTGGAATAACATAAACGCCTTTTATCCCTGGACCTTTTGGGAACCGGGAATTGGAAAGAATTCCACATAGGCGAAGCCGTGGGCAACAGCTAGTTTAAAATAAATATGTTTATGCTCTTTTACTATTATTTATTTAATAATTTATTTTAGTTTCAGGTAAATACCCAGTTGTATTTAGCTTCGGATTTTTCATCAAAATTTTGTCTCTAACAAGATCTTGACGAATAGTACGAAGTTAAGTATATTATTTTTCTTCATACGTATATGGCTTATCCTAATGAAATCTCTTTTATTTACAGTATGTAGCCACAGTTCTAAAAAGGACTTAGATTCTTTTTAGTAGGGACTATCAACACATAAATTAAAGTTGTAGTGTTGTCAGACTGGCCTGTATAGATGGTCAATAAATTTGATTCATGCCAGTAGCACGCCTCCGCTACGAAACCAAAACGGCGTACCCACCATAGATATCGCGTGAGTTGTTAATTTTTCAGCCTCCGCTCTAACATGCAAAACTGATTATGCTGTTATTCTCTTTCTAACACTCAGGCGCGACTCTGGCTAAATCGTAGTGGAACTGGAATAGTAAGCGTATCATGTTCGTAACGAGTCCTGCCCCCGTAGACAAGTGTCATGGCGTAAATCGCATAGGAATCGAATAGATTAGGTCGACCAATCACATGCAAGCTCGTCGCCGGCGTACGATGCGCGTGCCGCGGCGGGATCACGAGCTGGAGTGTGATTGGTCGATCTAATATATTCTATTCCTTAGCGATTTGGACTTGTGACACCTATCTACGGGCCCAGTCCAGTTCCCTAGTCTCTTGTTACAAATACAATACCTACCCTTAAATTCGAAAGAAATTTCATGTTCGCCATACTGTCGCATAGTGAAACAGCGGTCCCGCCGTTTTGGTTTCGTGGCGGAGCCGGAGGTGTGTTACTGGCATCAAAACTGTAAATTTTCAAAAAGGTTGTTATAGTAACGATGCAGTGCGAACATATATAACTTTTATGATAACCTCGCCAAGTCTACCGACCCTAGAAGGTCTATATTTCTTCTAACTTAGATTTAGTGTGCCATTCCTTTACTGTGTGAGTTTTACTGCTATGTTAGGTCATTCTATCAGCATACTGCAGACTGAAATATTCTGGAACAAATTACACAATGCAATCTAGAACCTTACTATTAAGCAAAGGTTTTCATATGGGTTCTAGAATGAAGATACTTAAAAACGTCATCCATATATATAAATTGGCATTGAGCAGGAATCGAACCCGCGACCTCCTCTGGCTTAGCAGTCGAATGCACTACCCTACACCATTACTACCAGTCTACAATGATATCCGAAATTTCGGGCGCGCACGACACGAAAGCCGTAGACTTTAGGTTGCAGCATAAAAACGTTTCATAGTGTACCAATTGCCTGAAACTTCGATCCGTAACTTAGGATGTAAGTATATCCTGTGGTAGTCTAACTGTGAAGGTAATCATGTACGCAGTGATATCAGCCCATTAATAGTGATACCCTCTTAATTCAACGTTATAGCCTGTGGCAATATCGACGTCGTATATCAAAGGATATTGGTTTCCCGTACGTGTAATTTTTCGTTATAAGGATCGCAGCTTCGGTCTCCATTACGTCATGTTTGTATTATCATAATGGCTTTGAGTTTTTGTATCTTTTGAACAAGCTGAAGTATTTGAAGTGATCTTATCAAAAAATATTTTTGAATGAAAGTTAGACTAAGTGACGTAGGTACCAAATTTTTTTTTCAGGTAGTTCGATTCCAACATAACCGTCCTCGCTAGCAATTAGGGTGGTATCTGTGGGGATAACCATACGAAAAAAGCTTCTATAAAATCGTATGGGTACTATTTCATCCAAATCGTTAGAGCAATTTCTAAGACAGATGCATAAATAAAAAATCAGGCGAGGTGAAGTCATTTTGACCTGCCCTTAAAAAAATACATGGATAAAAGGATTAGTCATTTAATTTCGTGTACAGGGCAGGCCCTACCAATACTGGGTGCGAGCCGGAACCTCCACGCGGTGCACCTGGGCAACGGAGGCGAGCAGCACCTCCCACACTCGCTACGGGAGACGCTGTTGCCTGCGGCCAATCCGGCCGGGGTGGGAGTGGCCCTCTGGAGGGCTGCTCCGAGGCTCTCCACGTGTCCCTCTTACTAGCAGAGGGCACATCCGATTCGATCCCCAATGCTAATGTCGTCTGCTAGTGGGTACGCGGACGGACGAGGCTCTGGCGCAGGCTTTTCCTTTTTTTCCTATCTTTGTCCTGATTTTCCTGTTTTTGAAATTAGGGTTGGGGAGTCAGACGGCAATCGTTTTCATAAAAGTCAACAAATCAATCCAGAATAATAAGCGAACAGCGGGCTCCAAAATTAAAGTTTGTTTGCGATCGGAAAATCGCTATGAAGATTTTTTTTATAGTCGATAGGCTCGCGTTTGACCACTATCTCATCCGATGGTAAGTGACGATGTAAGTGAGGTAAGTGAAGATAATGAATTGTTCCTTATATGTTTAGTTCTACTATAATAATATTGTTGTCACGAATGTTGATAACTTATACAATACTGCGTGTCACATGTCTTAGTAAATAGCTATTGAGTGGTGATCTATTATCGCTCCGAAGGCCGAGACATACTAGTAGTAATGGCCGGGTATTACGTTGCGAGTCTTGTGATGCTAAACCATACATTAATAGGAGTCGTTCTGATATTCGTGACCGGATAGCCTTATTATCACTGTTATTGTAGGCTAAGAGCCGGTGAAGATCGACCTTCACCCATCTGATAATCAGTTTTTTTGTCTATTAACATGCCTATCAAAAAGTGTTCATGACTATTTTTAAATAATATAATTTTAATATTTTTTATCGCCTATTCACACTTTTGATAACCGGCATTTTTTACTGTAACTAATAGTTTTTAATGACGGCCCCCAGGACGATGGACGGACGACCTGGAAAGGGTAGCTGGGATAGACTGGATGCGCAAGGTGGAGGATGGGGTGCTGTGGGAGAGACCTATGTCCAGCAGTTGACTGCAATAGGCTAATTGATTGATTGATAGTTTTTAATATGAGAATATGCCTCGGTAGGCTTTATAACTCATTTTTACACAAATACCTGGTAATCAGGTATTATATAAATAAGTGATTCGATATAGGTTAGATATCATGATAAAATATAATTTTATTACAAATTCAATGGTATAGGCTTGCCTGCAAAAAACTACTCATGAAATAGTCATGAAAAATAAAAAATATGCCATAAATATTTTTTGATAGGCGAGTCATAGGCATATTAATAGACGAATAATATTTTATAAAAAATAAATTCTATTTAGTTATCAGATGGGTGAAGGTCGATCTTCAGCGACTCCTCTACTATTGTAGAAAGATGTGAACCATGAAGATTCAAGGTTAACTTATCTTTATATGGCATTGTTTTAAAATATTCTGTTTTGTATAATAGTTGTGATATGAAATACCTTTTCATGGTTAGAATTTTTAGTAGTGTTTCCTGGTTCAAAATGCGATAGGCAACACAAGAGCAAGCAATATAGCTGAAGAGCATCCTTCTTAAATCGCTTAATAGAACTGCGAATCACCTATCCGTCATAAGCGTGATCCTAGTTGCATCCTAGGGAGTTTAGAGTCCGCGAAGGGCCATATCAAAACCAGAGATGACTCTCTGAGTCAGTCGGGTTACGAGAAATATGCCTTATGGGGCCACCTTACACTCTGACGTCTGAACACCGACGGTTTTAGTTGGTTCAAATTTGACATTATCACCTGCGCTGGCAGAGATTTGTGGATATGCGGGGGGAGGGGGGAAAGGGGTAGGGATCTCAGCATTAAAGATTCTTCTGGGAAGTCCGCGTTCTTCTCTATTTGATTACCTGTCTTCACGTAAATTAAAAAAAACAATATCTACTACACACAATTTCATACATAACTTTATGTTATGAAACTGCTTGTCTTGTTCCTCGTCAGCAATGTCGGGAGTGAGTTTTGTGACAAGTGTACGAGTTTAGAAACATGAGTCTATGTATGCGAACAATGTCTGTTGCTCGGGAATATTCGTTGCTAACATAAGGCGGCATATCCACTAGATGGTTTTGTACCGGCCCGGTGCACTTGACACCCATTTGACGGGCGGTGTATATTGGTGCCAATGCTAGTGTACCATATAAATACTAGCATTATACCTAATATGATGTTAGATTGACATGGTCATTTAGATATGACTGTTATAATAATTAACAGGATATTGCTGCTAATTCTGTTGTTAATCTCTAAACTTAAAATTCTCTAAAATTTTCTAACTGCATCTGTTTCTTTCATTATTAGATAGAAAAGGACAGATGATTTATGTTAGTGAACACCTGTCAAATTAAGTCGGTCAGCTGAACCCGTGGTGGTTTCCACACGTTAAAAAAGAAATAAAAAAGCGATTATCATTTTAATTAATGAGTAAAAAGTGTATGTAATGGGGACCTCCTTCCTGAGACTTTAACTTTAGCTTACCATCAGACGAGGTGAAGTCATATTGACGTGACCATTACTGGCGACGTACCCGTACGACCTCAAAGTTTGGACCCTTTTACAAAAGTGCCCTTACGACCTTTTATTTGGTACCCGTACGACCTCCAAAATAAAAATTAATAAAAAGGGGTCCGTACGACCTCTTTTTTAGAACCCGTTGGACCTCCAAAATTATAACTACTTATATAAAAAGTAATAATATTTACATTTATCATCGATTTCACGATCGCACTTTAACTTAAGTCATGCGACTGTCGAGGCTAATGCGTTAGCCTCCTTCATTATAGTACGGATGTTATCTCGTGTCATCCGGCCCTAATAAATTACGTCACTGAGCGACAAACACTATTGTTTCGTTATGAAACACCCGGAAAATCACCGAATGCAGCGAGAGGTCAAGGCGTTTGAAAACGACCACATCATCTCACACAAAACAGTAGTTTACCTCAATTATATTCGAGTTATCTTGAATGAGATTTTTTATGACAATTTCCGAGGTCTTTGAAATTACCTCTAGCTGTGTAACAATATGAAAGCCGAACAGCTTTATTATATACTCATTTCTGTAAGCGGTTTCATTCGCGTTTGACATTTAATAATAATATAGCTGCCCAATTGCCATTATTGATCGTTTGAGATAAATAAAAATAAGGAGGTAGACTTAGAATGTAGTGGATCGTATTATCATCTTCCTGAAGGTTTTTCGAAACTACTATAATATGGGTTCAATAAGGTTTTTACAGGGTCGGCGGCGCGAGTGTAACGCCCCGGGAGATACAAACGCCCATAGGATGCGGTAACCTTTTACCATGAGCTGCTTTCAGCTGGGGTGCGAGGGATATGCCTATTAGGTAACCTTACACCCCGGTAATTAACACCCGAGACGGCGTGCGATTTTAGTCGGTTCGATCCCGACATAACCAATGATTTCCGCACGATAAAAAAAGGTACTTGAGCCAAATTATATTCATAGCCAGATTTATCAAAGGATAGCTTTTACACCCCGTACCACTTCCCCATTACCGTCCGACCCTCGAAAACGTGACTTTATTACGGGTACCTACCGAAAAATATAGTTGTGTGTTGATACGCCTCTGAGTATCCCTTCAGAGATGTAGGTATAAGTATGAATAAATATATAACTTCAATACACTGCATTATGTCGTTTGAGAACAACTGTCTACAATATTCCGAGAATATTGCATCTTATTTGATATTCCTTCTTGCGATCTTTGAAACTCGACTTTAACAAACACTCATAATTTTCAGTTTATTTTACATTTCAAACTTTTCAACGCCACTCGCCGTTCAAAATTTGAAAGACTGCATTTTGAAATTGATCATAACATTAGATTTTCGGTATTTTGGAATTAATAACTTAATTGTAAATATCGCCCGTCTCGGGTTTTCAGATTAAGGGCCGGTTGTAAGGTGGCCCTAATGCATTTTTTTTTCTATATTCTATATTCCTATCTAAAGTAAGCATACTTAGTTTAACTAGCTTGTCTTACGGATTCTAGAATGCGGATATACATCCTTAAATACTTTTTTGTAAATACATACGTATTATACCTACTTACATAGTACAATGAAAATATTCATATTCATGCACACAAATATTTGCACTGAGCGGGAATCAAACCCGTGACCTCTGACTTAACACTTGAACGCTATTACCGTCACACAGGTGCACTTCATACCCGGCTGAATAATAAGAGCCTTCAAATCTAGTGTAGGTATGCTATTCTAAAATATCTTCCCCCTTGTGTCAGTAGGTACATAAATATTTTATAACTATTGATTCTATGCATTTCTGTCCTGTGGGGCGAGCACGAATTTTCTATCTTATCGAGTTCGTAACGTGTGCGACAAAAATTGTATGAAATTTGTACAGCGCCCCTATCGTGCGTAAAAGGACCTGTACAAATCTCATATAACTTCTATCGCACACGTTACGAAGTCGATTCGAAAGAAAATTCGTGCTCGCCCCACTGACCTTTGCCATCTACGTGACGGTCTAGACTAGACTGTCTTCTCAGTACCTAACTAGGCTTGCATGAGAGTTTATGTAAACAATGTTATTTGCTTTATCATCTACTTGAGTAGTTTGTAATGGATTTAGTTGCTTGAGGATAAATGTTGAGAAAAACATATATAAATCTATCTTGACGTTATATCTGTATACTAGTGAAGTACCCCGGTTTCGCATAGGTGCCATTTACTTTATGGTTTTTCTTCAATTCATCATTCTCTGAACCTTTTTCCCAACTCGGTTGGGGTCGGCTTTCCAGTCTAACTGTGATGCGGCTGAACTTCGATATTTTCTGTAGAGCGACTGCCATCTGACCTCCACAACCAATGGTCATTATGACCAATGGCGATATCGAAGTTCCAAGTTTGGTTTTTCTACAATTATGGTTCTTTATACCTCTTAGGTGACAAGCACACTGCCAGCCGATGGGAAGCGTCACCGTGGACGTGTGCAACACCAAAGGCGTCACACTCGCGCTGTTGATTCTGGAGGGGCAGAGGGTTGGGAGGGATTGGGGTGATTTGGGCAGCGGGGAGGGTTGTCCCAGCCGTTCGTCAGAGTGCGAGCTATGGATGCAATTGGGATTGGCGCTCGGATGAAAGAGAGAAAACTGCACTGCATATAACTTAAATAAAGCTCAGAACTTAAATACAAAGTCCGAATTTAAGCTTTAATTAATTAAGTTTTAATGAGTTTTAAGTAAATAGAGCTTCGCTCTTGCTTCGTCAGTGTTCTCAAAAGCAAAGAAACTATGTACTGTTGTACTGTTTTCGGCCTTTGTGGCGTAGTAGTAGCGTATACGACTGCTGAAACATAGGTCATGGGTTCGATGCCCGCTTAGTACAAATATTTGTGTGTATGAATATGAATATTTGCATAGGTAAGAATAGCATGGACATAAAGGATGTTTGATTTATGTCGAATTTCAAAATATTAAATGGAGTGTGACATTATGTTTTTCAACACCCAGGCGAATACAAATATACATAGAATTCATGCATATAAATATTTACACTGAACCGGAATCGAACCCGCGTCGTATAGTAGTAGTCGAAAGCACTACCAAAGAGGCCAATGAGGCCGTCTATCTATATATGCATCCTGTAGCCACGGGTCAGTGAACGAAGTCTGATCGTACCTTAACCAAGCGATATGACAAAGTTTGTATTGGTGATAAGTATGCGCCAACATTTGATGAAAAAAGTTTTCGGACGGTATGGATTAGTATGAGATAAAGTTATTTCTTAGGAACTTTCACTTAGCGAGTGTTACAAGTTGACTCAACTATTGATATTATATTTCTAGTTGCCGATTGGACAGTGAAAATTCTTGCTATTTCTCCTCCGTTAGATTTGATATAACTTGATTTTTACAAACTACCCTTACTAGTGAAGTCGCTAGGGAAAACCTGCCGTGGTTTTCCCTAGCGACTACAGTATGGGGTTCTTCAGAGCGAGAGTGATGCCACTGGCATCACACTCGCGCTACCGACCCTGTGCAATACCAGACAACCCGAATAGGAAGGTCTACGGCTTGCAGGCCAGGTTAACTTAAGCCCCGAAGATCTCGATGCAGCCCATTAATCCCATTTTAGACAAACGGTAAAGCTTGAAATTTATATATTCCGTTTTATCTGATTGCTTGCAAAGCCCGCTTTGTCTATTTATATAATTTAATCGAGGAATATTGGTGCCAACACCAACTTTATCGTGTTATTTTAAAACCATTTATGGCTACATAAACATATTAATTGGTTTTATTTGATTACCAACATAATTGGCGAATATCCAATGCCAACGAAATAAATAAACACATAATTGTACTATCATTAATTTTGTAGAAGAAAGTAAGTTAAGTATATCTGTTGCTATTAATTCACACTAAAATACTGGGCGGATTCAGGTATTCCTATAGTCCCGGGGCTTTTAAGCGGGCATGAAAAAGCATTTGATGAGGCTGTCAAGCTGAAGGCCGCCACTGTAGCACTACCGGTATATGTAGTGGTGACCCTGGCCCTGATACTTTACCTTTAGCTCACCATCAGGTGAAGTGAAGTCATTTTGACTAGTCCTATATAAAAAACACCCATCGGTATACTTTCTTTTTTTCGTACGGCAATACCCATGGATACCACCTCCCTTGGCCATCGGGAGTGTTTATGTCGAACTCGGACCGATTAAAACCGCACGCCGTCTTGGATCTTTAAACGCCGTGGTGTAAGGAACCCAAGAAGCATTTCCCCCGCACTTCTGCTGACACAGAGCCAATCTCCGGCTTTGAGATGGCCCTCTCGGATTTGGGAACCATAGCGCCGAGTTGACCTGTAGGGTGGTCGTCTTGCGTCGATTACTGAACGAGGCCCTACCGGCTTTCCTCTAGGGATTAAGAGATGGCATTAATGATGGCGTGAAAGTAAAGACAAAGTACACATTTAAAAAGAACACGATATTAATTCAAAGAAAGATAATATTATCTCTCATAATTATCAGCTTGTACTCACAATTTCAGCCGCGTAATTTGCATTTCGTTGGGATAAAAGACCCTTTGTTGTTTTCTTCCCTTAATTAATTCTACTGTGTCTAATTTAGAATAATTTGTTATTCATCATCGTTGCTTACGTCAGTGCAGCAGTAGAAAGGATGGAAATTTATGATGTTTAAGAAATAATACAGCAGCATTGGTCTACTGAACAGTACCTACTCTATTTTCTTTAATTTCAATTACTTAGTGGTAGTCGTCAAATTGTTCAATCGACCAATTGCGTCAATTTCGACCGCATCGTCCAAGTCAAAAGATGATCGCTCGTTAGAGACAAACCGGTCTTAAGACAGACTTGTCGCGTTGCAGTTCTTGTAGATATTATACGCCTTTTAAAAAATAAATACCTACCATTCGCTCCTCCAACGTAATCCCGAAACCCTCCCCTACTGGGTCGGCACCCATAGTGCTGCACAAGTCCATAGGCGACGGTAACCACTTCCCATCAGGTGGGCCGTGCGCTTGTCTGCCACCTCAGTGTATAAAAACATGGTCTTGTTTGAAGTGTGCTGCACTAATATACCTACTATTAGACAATCTACGAAGTTTGAAAAACTGTAACCACTAGGTATATTAATTAGATTGTGAAAGAATAATACATAGGATCTACAACTTTCCGTAGGCTTAGAAATCACACGCTTTAAAAACGTAATTGTACTAAATGGAGTTCTGAATTGAGTTCTGCTACTTCTCTAATCTACATTTTCATAACAGTATTCCCCTTCATAATGTTTTAGTTTAGGGGCCACCATTACATCTCAATCAAGAGAATAATAAAGTATGTATGAATCTCTCCACAGGCGACAATACTGGCAGCTTGGCACGGAGCCGCGACGTCGCATGAATATTTATATCTACCCTCGCACTTAACACCATTTACGAGTACACCAGCCATGTTTACATACCAACAGTTTGGAAAATAATTACATTGACGTTAATGGAAAGCCTTTAAATATGTCCTTTCATGCGGAAAATAATTCGAGAAACAATAATTATTCGAGGCATTTAATTTCAATAAGTTTTGATTAATTTTGTACTTCAATGAAATATGTTTTCTTTTTTTTTTGCTGTTTCTTCATACATAGTATAGCTAAGGGTTGTGTACATGTACACAACCAGACGTGTATAAGTATTATTGTGTACATGTACACAATAATACTTATACACGTCTGTTCCCTCGTTAACTTCTTCGAAATCTCACAACCGATTTTAGTACCGCGTTTGTAAATGTAGATATTGACAATCGGAGAGATTATTTTTAGATTGCTCACGATTTCGTTCACGTGGACTTAGAGTATTTTGCACGGCACTCCAATTGTTCTTTAAAATGTTCAAAAGATTAGCCTAATTCAAATAGACAGAAAGCTAGACAGAGAATTAAAAAAAAAATTGTACTTATGCGTCGTACCATACCACAGAACAAAGAAAAATCCTTTTTTAATGTTCTGTGTACCATACACTCATAATTACTATGCATTTATTTAAAACCACAGACAGAAAAATAGACAGACAGGAAATGAAAAAAAAAAAGTTTTTTGTTGTACATATGCGTCGTATATACACTCATAAATGCATTTCTTTTTTTAAATAAAACGTGGAATCTAATTACACCCTTGCGAAGCTGGAGCAAGTTTCGAATAAAAGTAGCATGTAACGCACGATCGCATTTGAATGTAGATCGAGTAATATTCTACATCCAATCCTCCCGTTCACAGCTGTCGCATTTCCTAATCCAGATCCTTTTGCAACCTCATCCTTTTTTATTTGCATATAGGGCACACAAAGTCTTAGGCGCTGCGCAAACGTAGACACTTTTTTTTCTTGTGTCCGACACAAGCTACCGATGAATATTTGAATTCTATAGAACAAGTATGAAATCATTCAACTCCCTGCGCATACGTGAGTCCAGTTGCTTCCACTGAACACTATATTCAGGACGATCAAAAAGGGTTTGGTGTCGGTAACTGGAAACTAAAAGTCGTCAGTTGAAGACACAAGCAACATTCACAAGCGTCCATCATGAGATTACGGAAAAAAAGCAGATACAGCAACTACAGCTACAGTTTCTTATGGTGTGCCGTGTCGGTGACAGGGAACCGGCAACTGTGTCCGGTTGTCAATACGGGACACAGCAACTACGGTTTCCTGTGGCGGTGTGCCGTGTCGGCAACACGTTTGCGCAGCGCCTTAGGTGCAACTAAACACTCACGCAGAAACAAAATCTTGCGACGTGCCATATTTTAATATTTGCCCATTCAATCAATCAAATTAGCATATATTATAAATTCTACTAATATTGTAAACGCGAAAGTTATGTTTGTTATTCTTTCACGAAAGAACTTTGAAACTGATCTGGCTGAAATATGTCACTGGAATAACACATAGACTTTACAACAAATATTGAGAAAAGCCCCGATAACGCGCAGCTTACAAGTAGTAAACAAAGTTACAACAAAGGCGGAAAGCACAGACCTTTTTAATTGTTTTCTAAATGAGATCACAAAAGTGGCATTGCATGTAATATATTCTAGTATTTAGTATAACATACCTCACTATTGTATTAGGGTAAATCTGTAAGAATAGTGATGTAGAGAGAAATAAATAGGTAGATTAAAAAAAACTTCCAAAAATCCATCCGCTGCTATGGTTTGAGAACAAATCAAAATTGCAAGCTTGTAGCTCCAGGGGTATAGGCTCTACGTTCATGAATCAGTCAGTCAGGACAAGTGATTATGTATAGATTTATCAAAATAAAACTCTTAGAATGCACGAACACTTCCTTTCTTTTCCGACATGCTTTGTAGATCTCATTTATTCGGAATGTTGATAATTCCTATGGATTAACTACGGCTTTTTTGTCACACGCGATATTGCGCGTAAATACTCTTCAGGCGTCAATCTAAGAAACTAGTTAAAACTGATTATAACGCTGTAGAGTATGTTAGTTTGAACGCGCTTATCTCTGGAACTACATATACGATTTAATTTATTTTTTTATTTGATAGCCCAGTTTTTGGGGTAACTTTTAAAGTATGCAACATTACGCTATGACATTTAGGAGCTGAGCAATACGAAAAAAGCGGGAAGCAATTTAAGGCGGTGGAATAAAAGCGAACAGTGAAACCGTGTGGAACTTCTTCAAGTATTCTAATACTTTTTTATGCGTTATATGATTGGTGAAAGATGAAAGATAAAATGCTTAAGATATTTATCTTGTATAAACACTGAGTAGCGAATAAATTATCTTCACATAATTACAGAATCTCGCCATTTTTTTTTAGATTTATTACACTATTAAGTCGATAGTCCAACAGTTATTTTACGAATTTATCAAATCCATTTATGTATTGCGATTGTCAATTACGAAATACTGCAGTTACGAACTAAATGTGTTCAGAAGCATTTAAATGCAGTAATATACGGGCAGTTGGAAAGTTAATTGTCGAGTAAATATTGTAATATGTAGAGATTAGTTCTAGTACCTATTTCTTAATATTAGACACGTCAACATAACTTCACCTCGCCTGATGGAAAGCTAAAGGCAAAGTCTCAGGATCAGGGGTCACCACTACATACACCGATAGTGCTACAGTGGTGGCTCTCAGCTTGACGGCCTCATCAAATGCTTTTTCACGTCCCGCTTAAAGGACCCGGGACTATAGGAAGAAGCAAACACTTATGTTAAGAGCACTCAATCGCTGATATAACATTCTCAATACCGAGAGTCCAAAATAAATTCACATGCAACTGGTACGCTTGCTGATTAACGAACGAGGGTCACAGAGAATCCCAATCATCATGATCACTTTGGAACCCAGAGTTTTCTCTCTTATTTTCTTATTGCATTTGCTTTTACGGAAGTGACTGCCATCTGGTACCCCCACCTCCGAGAGGAAGAACTCCTTAGATCCTCGTCCGTCAATCAGTTGGTGTGTACTGGGTTGCAGATGTGGGTGGTTGACTTGTGCCCCAGAGATCTTGGTGGGGCCTCATACCTATTTTTCTCGTGCGACCATCCTCATGGATACCCTCGTCGGACTTAAACCGGATAAAACCACACGCCGCACGTCTTGGGTGTACAGACACCAGGGTGCAAAGTGACCCATAAGATATTTCTCTCGTAACCCGATTGACCCTGGGCTAGCTGTGAATTCTAGATGGCCCCCTCGGGTGGGGCCTCATACCTACTTAATTCCTTAAGGAGATTAAGAATAAACAGTTTACTCATCATAATTTAAGGGAAGGCCACACCGCACCTAGGTTCCATCAAACACCGAGTTAATGATCATTAGTTTTAGTAATAGCCAACATTTCCTAGCCTATTTTCATATTATTTGTAGCACGGGCTAGAAACTAATTGACTAGCCTGTGCTCTGCCGAAATTTCTGCCGGCAGAAATTTTTGTCGTCGCGAACAAAACACACAAATTTATGCTCTTGAAGGCTTGAAGCGCGGGCATAAATAATATGTTTTTATTTTTATGAGAGTTTGCTTATGGTAGCCCCCCACATTCCAGTATATTTGCACAAGTTTAGACTTTGCACAAGTATCCTGGAATGTGTGTGTACTGTAAAAGTAGCCAATAGACCTCAACCTCCCATCTCCCCAATCCCACCTCCAACTCTCTCCAAACTCCTAATCTCCACACCAGTATTGGTAGCGCGAGTGTGACCCCCTGATGTTACACATCTCAATAAGCTACGGTGACTGCTCCCCATCAGGAAGGCCGTGTGCTTGTCTGCCACCTAAGTAGTGTAAAAGAAATTTCCTGAACAAGAGTTTGAACTTCGATATTTTCCGTCAAACGACTGCCATCCGAATTCCATTACCCATTGGTGATATGTAAATTCTGTAGTTGTATGGCTTTTTAGGGCTCCACCTACGGTACGGAGGGTCTCAATGTATTAGTAGAATGGTCACCCATCCTAAAACGTTAAGTAACACTAACCAAGGCATGGTTAGTGTTACTTAACTTTGCAATGTGTTGATCTACTCTTGTTAGTCTGGGTGTCTAAGCGAATTCAAGCAAGCAAGGGCTTACTTATTTTTCCTGTGAAAAAAAGTAAAAGGCGGCCAAATATCTTCATGCAATGCCCGCCATCCTGTTCTTTATTGCATAAAAGGGTTCACTTAGTTTCTAGCGAAATAATTGGACATCATATAAGATGAAGATATCTCTACAAAAACCGTAAAAAAGCGCACAAAATGCCTTGGACTTGACAGTTATTGTCGTGTTCAAAATATATTTGTGTGTAGCGTAAGTACCTATCTCTATATAAAAATATCGCATGTAATCATACAGTCACGCCTATTTCATATTGGGGTAGGCAGAGACCACATGCTTCCACTTACTACATCCTGAAATACACCTTTCGCTTCTTCTATTGCAATAGTTTGATGTCAGACTTTCAAAAATATTGCAGTGTTTTTAAGGGTCCGTCCTTATAGAAAAGGAACTCTATTAGGACATTTTGTTATCCGTCTGTCTGTATGTCAAGAAACGTTTAATGAGCGCGTGAACGTATTCGAAATTAATACGAGTATCAATGGAGACAACAGAAGGCAAATTCTTTATTTCGAACGGACGGCAATCGCTGCCGCAAGTCAAAAAATAACTAAGTTATGAAAAGAACGGGTAGGAAAGCGAACCCTGGACGCCAAAATGCATGCTTTGTATGCGAGACATTATCGCGGTAGGATAAAAAAGATCTGCTTATAATGTTCACTGTAGGGATGAAAAAGACCTCCTATATGTATGTGTATTTAGGTACTGTGGAATGAAAAAGATATTTTAAAATTTTCGCGGTAGGATGAAAAAGACCTCCATATATTATATACTAGATTACTTATAATCTAGTGTCTTAACAAATTTTGGAAATTAAAACAGTATATGTTTACAAAATATCAATGAAAAAACTCGAAAACAATAAAATTTTACACGCCTACCTTGTGTAGTGACGGAAGGCGTTATATAAAACCTAAGTAAGTAGCTTGTGCTTAAGTTAAAAGACCAGCCTCTTGTCACGCAATCACGATTAGCTCATAACGAGTAACTAAATTGAGTTTGGTTATAAAAAGGGTATTATGATATAATCGTTAGCGTAATTGTTGACATTGACTGAATAGAGCTATGAGTTACTGTGTAGGGAAATTATGGCTAAAAATGTGTTCCGGTGTTTTTGTGAACCGGAAGACGGGCCGGATGGAATGAATTTCTTTTTTGGTGAACGACTGTCGACTATAATTAATTAGTCGTAACGTGGAGTACTAGATTTATTGGGAAACATTCTATTTAACTCCTAATGCCAGGGCCTCTAAGCGGGGCGTGAAAAAACATTTGATGAGGCCGTCAAGCTGAGGGCCGCCACGTAGCACTACCGGTGTATGTAGTTGTAACCCCAGTCCTGAGAATTTGCCTTTAGCTTACCATCAGGCGAGGTAAAGTCATTTTGACGTGTCCTATATAAAAAATAAATAAATAAATAATGGATTGTATTTTAGAACTACCGTAAATTAGAAACATACATACATACATTCGCTAGGCCTTTTTCCCTCCGGGGTAAGCAGAGACACCGTAAATAGTCCATACATAATTAGACAATAATCCAGCCCTGTCCCATATCCCTATCGACTGGAAGACTTTTTCTTTTAATTTATTATTCTTGAGGCGCGTTAGGAAGCGCTGATCAGAATATATTTCATCTAGGGATGAAAGTAGCACGTGCCAAAGTAACACACAATCTAGTTAGGTACCTAGCTAATTCAATTTGGAACTTCTTGCACCATTATTTCATTAGGTATTACAAAGGTTCCGTACTAATTGACGATTTCACTCGTCAAAATTCGAATCACAGAGATAGGTTATTTTATAAATCCTGCTAATTTATAAACGCGTAAGTATTGTGAGTATGGATGGATGTTCGATTCTCTTTCACTCCAAAATGACAGATTGGATCTGGATGACATTCGGCACAGAGATAGATTATGGTCCGGAATTAGGCTACTTTCCTGTGGGTCGCATTTGTTTGTATTTTATGTGATACCGCCACCGCATCAATCAATCATTTTTTTATTGTGAAAAAATGTTGATAACTTAATGTTTGCAAAGACATAAAAGACATATCCCACTTCCTCAAGCAAAATCACTATGATATTAAATATGAAGACTTAAATATGAAAGTTTGTGATGATTTTTGGATGTTAGTTACTCAATCATGCTCAAACGGCTGAAATTTAATTCACGGATAATCGAATTATATTACCACAATTAATGTTTTTATATCCAGAATAGGTACGCAAGGGTTGCGGAAACGGAATCAGAATTCCTCTCGAGTGAACCCATGTGCAACAGCTGATAATATACGTAGTAGAAGACAAGACATGATTGTGTATTCGAAATATTCCAATGTCTAATATTATACGCTGAAATATTTGAAGGGTATATTTTAGCCATCGTTGTCCGTGTCACTACACAGAACATTAAAACGATTTTTCTTTGTTCTGTGTGTCACTAAAACATAGTAAAAAACGAAATGATAGTGAAAATTAACGATCTACTTAATTAGAAATAAACTATAATCGAAAAATAGGGCATCGACATCTGACATCCATGAACTTTAGTGACAAGGGTCTAGGGCAATGGTGACGTCATTGATACTGTCTGCACCAAGAAGACACGCGACCATGTCGTTATATTTAACATGATAAATATGATAGACTAAGTGCTGTCCGAACCCGCGTGAATCTTACATATATATAAAAGATAGTCGTGTTAGTTATACTATTTACAACTCAAGAACGGCTGAACTGATTTGGCTGAAAATTGGTAGTGAGATAGCTTAGAACCGAAACGAACATAGGATACTTTTTATTCTTTTATAGAGTGGAGTAAAGAGTGAAGTGGAGAGTGGAGTAGGGAGTCGAGTGGAGAGTCGTTTTATTAACAGAATTTTTCGCAGGCGGATCCGTGGGCTACAATTAATTTCAACCTGTCTAACTCCATAGGTATTTTGAAAATGAAAAACATCCATATCAGATAAGTAGTTACTATAACATACCATATCATTAGTGTATTGTTTTTTTAATGGTTTACTAAGGGTGTCAATATACCCACCTATACTATCGAATTGCGTGACCACTAAACACTTCATACCCCAATTGCGTGTTAAAGAACAGGTGGGACGGTAAGTGAGTTCGAAATTTAAAAGCGTGACCCACTAAAGGAAACAAACATTCATAGAAGCACTTAGCCATTTAGCCATCGTTTTAGCAGAAACAGAGTGGCTGGTGGCTACGTATTGCATTTTATTGGAAATCTAACCCTTTGATTCAGCAGATGTGAGGAGACAATCAATTCATGTCGGTCACGTCAATATGACTTCATCTCGCCTAATGGTAAGCTGAAGTTAGTCTCTGGATGGGAATTACAAACATCGACAGTGTTATAAACAAAGTCTTTTTCACGTCCCGGGTAATTGAAAGGAACTTCGTCCCATCCGGGTATCCCTTGACACCTCTCAAGTTTTTTATTTTTTTATACTACTTAGGTGTCAGACAAGCACATGTCCCACCTGATGGGAAGCGGTTACATTGGCTTATGGACGTGTGCAACACCAGGGCATAAACAATTAGTTTGTATAAGTAACCACAGTTGACTAACTCTTTTGCAATGTGGCAAAACATGGATTGGATAACCACACTTATTAACATCGTAATAAGTACCTATATTTAGCAAAACAAATGATTGATTGATTGAATAGGGTAAGCTAAATAAACGCTTGTGAAAAATAGGTTTGACTGATGAGATTGTCGACATGTGGGATGTTGCATTGGCGATAATTGTTTCGATAGTCGTATAGATTCACGGTCTGATTGCTAAGACCCTTCTAAAAGCATACCTACAGGCAGGCGTTTCGGTCAAGGGTGTTATATAAAAGACCGTTCTCCTCAACGGGGTAACAAACCACCAGTGGCTATGTATTGAAACATTCATTTGTATATAAGTAGAAATGTAAAGAAAATAAAATGCAATGACCAATATTGTCAAATATTTGTCCTAAGTCCTTTCTAATAGGAAAAAAGTACATCAAAAGACGTTCAATAGATTTTACGTCTATTGCGAACAAACAGACAAACAAAAAATATACTACGAGTAAAATGTAATGTAATTTTGTAATTGGTAATTTGGTACCTAATTGTGGTCGCAGCACTAGTGGGACCGGTGGGTGTCACGCGGTCAGCTGTGACGACAATCCTTTTTTGATGAGGCCGTCAAGCTGAGTGCCACCATTGTTAACACGGTACGTGTATGTAATGGTGACCCTCTTTCTTGAGACTTTACCTTCAGCTTACCATCAGGCGAGGTGAAGTCAAATTGACGTGTTCTATATATATATAACAAAAAAATGTATAATTCTCGTTAACATTTTAGTCTATCATGGAACGCGAAAGTTTAAAAGTTAGTATAAAAAAAATAATGTTCAGAATCGTTCTCTGCTGTGAGTGTAATAAATCAACCTAATTATTCTAGCTAAATATGTTTTCTTTCAATATTGACTTTGAATCGCGTGACTTGCAACAATAACTGTTTTCTATGCAAATGCGTGTTTTCTCTACAAATAAATCGATTATGGCTTCACTTCGACTAATGAAGGGAAAACACCATTATTATTTTGTCTAGCATACAAGCACATACATGAACTGCCTACTAATTAGCTAATCGAATAACGAAAATATACATCATACTTACCTACTTATATAGCATGAAATATTGATTTAAGTTAAGGCCTCACTATTCCGTTAGAAAAACTGTACGAAACTTGAATAACGATTTATAAGGGTCGGCAGCGCGAGTGTGATGCCCCTTTTGTTTATCGTGCGGAAATCCCCATGGATACCACCCCCGTCGGCCATCGGGGGTGGTTATGTGGGGATCGAACCGACTAAAACCGCACACCGTCTCGGGCCTTAATTACCGGGGTGTATGGTTACCCAATGGGCATATCCCTCGCACCCCTGCCCCTGCCCCTGGTGTTGCACGTGTCTGTAGGCCACGGTGACTTCCCATCAGGTGGGCCGTGTGCTTGTCTGCCACCTAAGTGGTATAAAAAAATATTATCTGAAAAAGCACTAGGGACGTTAATCATGTAATGAACTTATTAAAAAAACAGGCTTTCTAATAATTGCATAACTAACAAGAGCCTAAACATGACCATGGACCTAGGAATAACTATGGACGGAGCCATGGGAACAAAAAAGTGACGCTGCATAGTCAGCCAACTTTCGTATACGTATACAGTCGCCACGCACACTCTCACATCATAGTCAGCCACTTCGCGGCAAACGTCGGCCGAATCGGTCGATCTGTCAGTTTAAGCGGGAAGAAAAAAAAAAAATACAACATGTCTTGTGCAGTGAAATGGTGTAAAAACCGTAGTGACAGGAAGAAAATAAATCCAGGGATCACATTTCACAGGTTAATCAATATTTCAATCACTTAATGTTTATCTAATAATTATACATAAATGTTCATTCAATATGTCAAAACAAAATTCAATTGTTCGGTGCAAAACCAGTGATCCCAATATAAAAGTGTGCAAATTTCCCCATATTTTGGGGAAATCTGTAAATAGTGTGGCTTTATGATGAAATAGCATAAACTATTTATTAGTAGTGATAACCGTAGTGATTTAACTTCTTTTTAATAAATACATGGGATTAGGAATCGCAAAAATACAAATTGTGACTAATATGATTTATTTAACTTTTTTTGTTAATTAGGTGCCTAGTTTAATCGTGTGAATATTCCCCACGGTTACCATCCAAGTAAGTTTTTTTTATACAGGTATAATGAAAAAAATAATGTTAAAAATAACTAAAATATTATTTTCATTAATTTATGATGAAAATAATATTTTTAATAATAATGCACGAATCACCCTTAATGATTGTTCATTTATATATTTTAAAATTTACCAAATAATTCTCCCTATTCCTCAACTAAAATAATAAAAAATGGGGAAATTTAGGTAAAACCTCGCATCCCTACAATTCACTCACACAATGATTGATGCCCGCCATTTTGTGACACAGACTAGTTACTCTAGGCACTCCGTCCATACTTTTCCCAAGTCTATGAACATGACAGGTTTATCTTGTTTATCTTCCCCCCTCCCCTCCTCCAGGGTTGGTAGTGCGAGTGTGATATGGTGATGCACACCTCCATAGGCCACGGTGACCGTTTCCCATCAGGTGAACCGTGCTTGTCTGCCACCTAAGTGGTATAAAAAAAAATCTTTTCCGGCGTTCAAATCAGTATGTCTCGTACAAGATAAACATGTAGTTTCCTTTCCAATGTTAGTCTCGTCAGATTCAAAATATGTGCTGAAGTGAGTACCGTTTGTTTTCCTCACTGCATTTACAAGATAAATATTTGCGTTTGCAAGAGGAATTCGTTGCGAATCTAGATTTGTTAGTCTGTGTATTTTGCGCTTCCGCCGCTTTGAGAATACTTTATCAGGAATCAAGTACCTGCAACAAAGAAACAACCTTTTTAAAATTAATGTGACTTCAGTACTCACATACTCGTTAGTACCTACTTAGAAACTATAATAAATGTGAAAGTTTTTTCTAAATATCGGTCACATCAATATGACTTCACCTCGCCTGATGGTAAGATATAGGTAGAAGAATGAATGAATGAATATTTGTAACGCAAAATCACGCCAGAAAGAGTGAAAGTTTTTGCGTGAGTAACAAACATACAAACATGATGAATGTATACATACAAACATATCATATCCTACTAACATTATACATGTGAAACTTTCTAAAGATCCCACAACACGTGTCCTCTCCTGCGTACAACTTAGGGTTCCTTAAGCAAGGCATGAAAAAATATTTTTAAAAATACATCAAGGCCTACATTCTAGAGAAACCCTCTGGAAATAGTGGCAATTGCTTTTTAGACATCACCTCAGCTTACCATCAGGCAAATTAACGGACTAAATATAAAAAAGGTATTTATATATTTGTTACTTAATCACGCGACTACCGTCTGGCCTCACAACTCTGAGAGGAAATTTTGCGCCAGTCTCAACCTGAGAGGAAAACTTGAGACAGTCTCGTCTGTTGTTTAGCAAATACACCGACTTGCAGGTGAAGTTGGCTTCGTCTCCAGGTTGCTGGTAGGAACCTGTATACCATCATAAATGAGAAGTAAAAATCTCATACGCCTATAAGTATTTCTTTTCACGATTTTATACTTCATGGAGTAAGTTTACTGTTTCAAAGTTTATAATGAAACCGTTATCTTGAAAGCAGCATCTGTGACTGCGGGCAATAAATCAACTGACGATTGTGGAGGTGTATTCGCGTATTTCATATTGATATTTACCCTACTGTGGAGAACCCAAACAAGGAGGGTTATGTATGAGACCTGTATGTATGTTATGTTATGTAAGTATGTATTTTCAACGTATGTTTGTAAATCTGTAGTTAGACTCAGATGGAATGATGCAGATAAGTTAAATCATCATCATCATGATCATAGGGTTGTTCCTACATGCATACGAAGAAAGTGCGAGTGCAATTTAAAGTTATATTTTTTTCTCGCAACCATAAATTGTTTTTTCCAAAATTGAATTTTAGTAGTAGTATAAAGTAGTGTTACATGAGATATCTGCCAGTGTAAGTCCTGTCAAAATAGGTCTGACCATTTCAGAGATTAACCGGAACGAACATACAGACAGACAAAAATTAAAAAAATGTTTTTTTGGGACATATTTCGTGTAAATAACCGCTTTTGCATGAAATT
The DNA here is from genome assembly GCA_963576445.1 of Lithosia quadra. Lineage (NCBI taxonomy): Eukaryota > Metazoa > Arthropoda > Insecta > Lepidoptera > Erebidae > Lithosia > Lithosia quadra. The sequence continues at coordinate 4,316,402 of OY754879.1, read as the reverse complement.
AGTAAATGCAATTCCAATTTTAAAATTACAAACAGATGCCCCAATTTTATTTATTTGTATAGTCAAAATGACTTTACCACGCCTGATGGTAAGCTAAAGGCAAAGTCTCAGGACTTAGTTGAAATAGTCTTATTCCAATCGAATGAACGCACTAAATAAACAGGTCCGTATTGGCATCTGTGTTCCAAATACAGGATGTTTTCTTGCTGACTGGGAATAACATTATTCTCGCTGCAATCGGAGAATCAAATGCGACTTCTAAGGTAGCAATGATAACACTGTACAATACGCTCTCACGAGACTTCGTTTTTTTCCAAGATTAATTTCTTTGTATTGGGTACTTTTAATATTTTCATTTTAGGTTCTTTTCAATCTAAGTCAAAGTCAAAATCATTTTGTGTCAAAAATCATTTATTCTGTATAGACCATTTTAAGCGGCACTTACAAAACGTCAAAATTATAAATATTTAAAACTAGAAGCAAATGGACCACCGGTTCGAAACGCGGCCCAGACCTGAGAAGACTCCGGCAAGAAACTCAGCGGGCTGTTTTTTTTTGTTCTATTTACAACAATTGCCTTAGTCAAGATACAATGTTATTTCTATATTATCTATACTAATATTACAAAGAGAGAGGCCGAACTTTGTGTGTTTGTTTATTTTTTTGGGGTAGTTTTCGGAACCACTATTATTATATTATTCATGCTATACACTAAGTGTAAAATAAACCGAACAGTCGTTGGTTTACGAATATAATACGACTCACGGCTAAGTTTATAAACTACGTAATGGCTGAGACACAAGCAATGAGACATCGTTACGATCTTACTGTACCGCTTAAACCTTTGAAGCGATGTGTGTGCTTGAAAAAAAAAACTACACAGTGTCACCCACACGCATTGATATTTATTTTATTTTTATTCATTTATTCATTTATTAATCATACATCTTTTACATATTAGGTATATCTATTGATACTGCAAAACTGTTTACATTGTTTGTCTGCAGGATCAGATGAGTCTGATATATATGTGCAATTTATAGATGCGATCGTAAAAATTTCCCGTAGCACATTGCCAACTCATACAAGTTTTAAATTAGCTCTGAATCGTTTTATAGTCCTACACTAGCAACCCACCCTCGTTTATTTTCGTTTTATTTATACTCTGTAGCTAATATCTGTGACAAAACGATATACATACAATAATATCACACGATTGTATACATACTGTATAATCAAAGGTATCCTTTTAACCCTCGGAGGTATTGCTTTTGTCTACAGGTAACTTTGAAGCTTTCGTTGGGCCATTGAAGTCGTTTCCATTTCATTTAATCGTTAATTGAATAAGCTTTTGCCTTTAGCTTTAACTTGGCGAACTTGGGTAAAGCTTTCATCGATCTAGCGGGTGTTACTTTAGAATGGAATTTTTGTAAGTTTATTTGTTTTATTGTTTCAATAGCTTTGTTTTTAACTAACTTACGAAGATGAAGTTTTGAATCCGTTGGCATTTATTCAGTACCAAGTTTAGTATTATTATATCCAGGTTAATTGTTTATTATATTGCGTGGCATCTACCTTGGTAAGATTTTGGAGTAGTGTGGCCCCACACTACTTCTAAATCTTGCCAAGTTAGATGCCGCGCACTATATTATATTGTTTATTTTTGATATGAAATACCTCTTCCTGTCATCATTGTTAACTTTTAATTACTTTATCTTATTATCACCACAATTATTTATATTTTATAAGAAGTACTGGTCTTTGTCGCACTATCAAGATATGAAATTTTTAACTAGCACACGTGTTGCCTTCTCCCTACAATCCCGGGTCTATAAAGCGTGGCGTGAAAAAGCATCTGATGAAGCCGTCAAGCTGAGGGCCACCATTGTAGCATTATTGGTGTCTGTAATGGTGACAGTCATTCCACTCTGCTTACGATTAGGCGAGGAGAAGTCATATTGAAGTGACAGCTATAAAAAAAGAACTACGTATGGCACTATTGAAAATCGAATGAAAGATTTAAGTCAGACGGTAGTATTTCCTCATTCGACCCGGATCGTTCGTGATTGGAAAAGCGCGATTCTTTCACCATTCAATATATACAGAAGCAAACCCATAACAATATTTAATCCCAGTTCTTTGTGTTGGAAACGGGATTTGGTTGCCCTGCCGCCATTTTGAGCGAATGCTTTTAGCCTGATGAATTTGTGTCACAGATGAAATATTTTATTTCAAAAGAACTTTTATTTTGAGCTTTTGTTGCAGGTTCGTTAGATTAATTTTATAAATGAGTAATAACAGCTTTTTTATTTTTACAGGTAATGTATGCTGTTTTTAATGGGGTCACTTACGGGTGAGCGGATAGTAAAAATTCTTCTTAGTTTGAGAAACTCAGTTTCGGGCTTGACAAATCTGAGAATTCAGATTTCCATCATTACATCATGTACTTTAAAAAATCCTTTTATGTAAATCTCAGCCTCATAGGTAATGCTAGACTCCTTAAAAATGCATTTTTAAGGAGTCTAGTTTTGTTGAGGGGGTCAAGGGGCAATCGTGCTCGTAAAGCCACGATACAGTGTTCAAAAAATTATAGATCGTATCTTCAATATTTTGAAAATATTTTCATTAACTACATATTCTATCTATGATATCTCTATGATGTTCGCGAATTTAAATTCTGCGGGTGTTAAAATTTTACGTCTCAGTGTTTACAGCCCTCGTAAAAAATGTTACGAACGTATTGTCCGTCTTAAAAATATATTGAATATTTACAATGCTGTCACACGACGCTATTCACAGTCTCATTCATTCACCATCCTATTTTTAAAGGTGATCTTATGTTCACGCTCAGAACATAAATTTGATGTTTATGTTTTCACCTGAACATAAATGTAATATAATTTCCAAAGATTGCATGTAGGTTTTCTGTTCAGGTGCTGACGTCATTATTGGTTTCACATTTCAATGTTTTATTATTTTGCGTATCATTTTTGGTCGTTAATTTTGGCTTTTGCGGGAGCAACGCCGGTGCAAAGCGCCCGGGTTGCCCGATTCGTCCGTCAATCAGCAGGCCGACTTGCAGTTGAGGTTGGTTTTTAGTTCATATCTTCATATATAAAATTGATTCACCTCTTGAATATATAGCAATGTAATATTTCACCTTAATCTTACAAGGAATAAAACCTTGTTTAACTTGAATTACATTGCTACGCTACCTGCTACGAAGATTAACTACGTAGAGGCATCTACGGGTTTCGTAGCAACTCGTAGAATGATCTATGGTTGCGGACTACGTTCTTACTTTTCACACTTATTCAAGTACGCGACAGTGATAAATGTATGTGAATGGAAAATACTATTATTTTTTTATGCCGCCACTCCTGTAGATCCCTGGAGCGATAGGCAGATTTATTGTACACCTACATTTCATCAGCAATATTTGATTGATTCATTGATTAACGGCTATAATATATGTAAAGATCTTCGTACTCTACCAAGATCTCCCTAATCACTATTTTTAAGAGGTTAGTGGAGGTTCTAATACATTTAATGTTCACTATGCTTAGTAACTGTCACCTTTGAAAATGCCGGTCGGTGAGATGCGAGACCGTTCAGGTTTAATTAATTGAAATAAATATTATGGTAAAGTACAAGTCATTGGATTTAATACGAATAGCAATTTACACCAAGTATCATCAATCAACAGTGTAAATAGTTGAAAAAATATACTCGAAGTCAAATTCCAAGTCAAAGTCAAAACAGAAATTACTAAACGTTAAAATTAAAAATATTTAAGCCTAGATAAACAAATGGACCACCCGTTCGAAAAGACCTGAGAAGACTCCGACGTGAAACCGACGCATAGTGTGTTTGTTAGTTTTAAATTTGCTTCGGCACATATCTTTCATTGCTGGTCATTGCGTTATCTCACGCAGTGCGCAAACAAATTCAAACATTTTTGTTCATGAATTTGTAGAACCAGTTACATCCAGATTTTAATAGTCGGAACCGTCGCAACGTATTAAGGGCAGAATTGTCCCATTATAAAACTTGTTTTAATGGTGTTTCGAATGTTGTGGTCCGAATTGAATTTGTTTATTTTTATTTTTTTTCAATTTTAGTTTAATTTTATGCCGTCTGGTATTTTTATTTTTTAGTTATATTTTTACTCTTTCATTGAAGAATTTTCAATAGAACAAAATCATTCGTAGTTGCGTTCAAAGTTTACAGTTTGAGTCGCTGATAGTTTTTTATTGGTATATCGGATTTTATGAGAGCGACTTACGTCTAACCTCCCGACCCTGATATGAAAGCCTTTGCCAGATCGTCGTTCTTTAATGAGCTGGTGTTAGTGGGCGAGGTTGACTTGGGCCCTTGGCCCCATACAACCTCGCAGAGAAATAAGTGCAGTACCTTTACAATATCGACCACAATTTGTTACATGTTTAAATATACCTAATTAATGACGTCATAGAAGCATTTATTACGTAAATACGGTCATGGCCACCGCCGCATACAAGTCACGCAATTGATATTATAATATGTTTACAATGAATTCCACTTAGCGTTATACGTATAAGTGTGGATAAACCTTAATGTTTTATTTAGTTTTGAGGTGATAGGGACGAAGGAATGGTAAATAGGTAGGGGACTACTATGAAACCGTTTATTGCGCGTGTTACAACTAATCTCACTGCTACTACTATTTCAAACAAATACTAATGTGACAATAAGGTCATTTTGCTGCGTATTTTCTGTTGCGAGATGTATTCGCGTACAACGCCACGTTTATTGTCACAATCTTAATACTTACAGGTTGTTTAAAACACAAAGTCATATTTTGTTCTGGTACTCTTTTTTTTATTTTCTCCAATTTATGGTAGGGGAAATTTTTATTACTGTTCTAAGAATTTTCAACTTTAGTAGTAACAACGATAATTAAATTACCGTTGTTACTACTGGTGTAAAGTTTGGTAGATACGGACAACGGAACGTGACATATACTTCCCATTTATTTTTATATGGTTAAGATATTTTAGGCTGTTAAACGCGTTTCTATATTTCTGTGATTTGACCGAAATTTCGGTGTGTAGCTTCAGATATAGGCATGTTTCGTTAGCGCCTAATAACATCTTATCTAAAAGGTACTACGTCGTCGTCTTCAGTCCATGATACCTACTTAGTCTAGTATCAACTTGAAAATATAAATATTACAGACGAAAACGGATACGAATGACACACTATTTCACACATAACTCAAAGTATCCCATGAATTAATACACACATCAAAATGTTTTAAATTAAACCCATCCAGTCCACACGCTTTAGCAAGAATGTCCTCATATGTCTGAAATTCATAAAAGTAGCACTCAAACAGGTACATCTTCTTAAGATGGCGTCCTTTATACACACTAAATACGAGTGGTCTACCGTAGTGCATTCATAGGTGTTTTAGAAACCAAGTCAGTCATGCACTGAAAGGGTTCAACTTGAAAGCTTTCCTAGAGGTACCGTACACACTCGCTTAGTGAACAAACATTCGAGAGCAGTCTGTTCGAGATCTAAGTTTGTTTAAGAGTAATACGATTATACGGATCGTGTGATTTCAGGTGTATACCTAAGGCTAACTGAATATATTTATTTATATTTGGGAAACCAATAGCCAAGTTACCACAAAATACTATTAATATACTCAATAATATTGACAAGAAGCTGCGGATGACCGCGTAGATGTCAGTTGTCGCATTTTTTATTAAATCACCGGATCTACTCAACCGATTGTGATCAAACTTGCTTACTAACTTTTAGACTTCACGTCCAAAAAGACAGATTCATTCAAAATTAAATTAAATTAGATTAGGTAGGTACTAAATTGTATCTTAATTATGAGTTACTGTGTAAATTTACTGAGCCCAAACAGTATAACAGACCTGCAAATATGTTTTTTTTATACCACTTAGGTGACACACAAGTGCACGGCCCACCTAATGGGAAGCGGTCACCTTGGCCTATGGATGTGTGCAACACCAGGGGCGTCACATTTGCGCTGCCGACCCTGTAAAAACCTAATACCCTTCTTGAAGAACCCCTTATTGTAGACGCTAGGGAAAACACACACAGCACACCTGTATACACTAGAATCACCTAGACTCATCCTAGACTAGAATGCAATAAAGGTTTTTATTTTGACTTTGACTTACCTTTACAGTCAGAATAAATTCAAAATTACTTTATATACTTTAATAAATTCAAAATTACTTTATATACTTTATTATGTTCTCATAGTCCAGGTAGAACACGACATACCTACATATGTATACTTAGGTAATGTTACCAGGAGAATTGCGGGTTATTTGTCCCGGCAACGTCGCAGTAATACCCGGGAACAAGGAACGAGTTAGTCAATGTTGCCCCGGAGAATTGTTTTAAAATGTCAAAGCTCACACTTAATTTGGGTAATAATGGGAAGTTCGTCGCTATGTTCCAGTCGTTAGTTTTGGTAATTTACATTTTGCTGGTTTTATTACAACCGTTAACACCCTCATTCAATGATTTGTCTTTTAGGCGGAGGAGGTATAGACAACCTTCTTTAGCCATCTGTATTTTTCTGTATTTCTCAGAGCCCTCTTTCCTACTTTATATTTTACTTGATTTTTTTTTCACTTTGCGGGAGCAGCAGTTTTCTAACACCTCGACTCCAGAAGGCATACTAGCAGTACCTTATTCGTTAATCAGTAGTTGTACCAGCTAGCAGCAGATTGGCTAGCTTATAACATAAGCTAGTTCAACTATGCTTACTTTGTATCTAGAGAGTGCTATGTATAATGTCGGAGAATATTTATATGGCTCCGGGCGCTCTATCTTTCATTTCGTGGTTTAGGTGGAGCACCAAACAACATACGTACTTTACAGTAACATTCTAAAAACAAATCGATTGTAACAACAACAGGGGCCTTACCACAAACTTTAATGCAGTATTATTTCAATATTACTTAACTTTCATAGTGTGAATCGGACTCGGTCAAACGTCGTCCGTTATTATATAAAATGTTCTGTGTGTTGTAAATCTACTAAAAAATTTAATGAAATAAATAAATCCACAACATACCATGTAAGTATGGTATCCATCGCCGTCGATGGTCCGATTTACACTATGAAAGTAAAGTAAAATTGAAATAATACTGCTTTAAGCGTTTGTGGTAAGGCCCCAATACTCGCAAATTCTATCATTCACTTTGCTGAAAATACACTCGAATCATTTTTCTCAACACATAAAACTAAGTATCACTTCAAAAACCATTATTTACCCTCTACCTATATATCTTCATCCTTTATAACCCATGATGAGTTGGGCCTTCATCGCTTCCATCTTCAGAGGCTTAAGTCACGGAACGGAGCTCAAGATTATTTTTCCTCGTTTTCTGTGGAGTTCCCAATCGCCCGTCTTCAATTTGAACGTGGCATAGACGTATAAAGCTAACGGACGGAACGCATCGAAGAATACAACTGACGACTCTAGAGTCAGCCCTTGCTTTTACGTACAAGTCGGCACGCACCTAATCATATACTAGTCAGCCACTACACGACAAACGTCATTATGTCATGTCATGTCTTGTGTAGTGAAATAGCATAAAAACTCCAATGACAGTAAGAAATAAAACCAGGAATCATATTTCAATCGAATTTGGGTAACACATTGCAACCCAAAATTCACTCACGAATTTCTTATTATTATGTCAGTCTCGTCTTCGACGGGTTCTGTCCGATCATTTATACATTCATGGCATTATGAACCTTTCCTATAGCAAGATATTAGTTGCATTAGCAGGATTGAAAAGCGTACTTTCCAACAACGACGCGATAGAATTTTTTTGCGTACTCTGTCGAGTTTGGGTTGAATCACAAATCATGATGAGGGTATTCCCTATACACGCGTTAGAAAAAAAGATACAGCCTCTAGTGCATTTCTGTCAATACGCAGGGCTAACACAATTTACATACATGACCCAAGAGAGGCGACATCACAAACGGTGTGAGTGGAAGTCTAAACAAAATTATTGTTTACGAAGAGTTTTTTTTATAGTCTATAGGCTCGCCTTTGACCATAATCTCACCTGATGGTAAGTGATGACGTGGTCGACGATGGAACATGCTTGTCTAGAAGCAACCTATACACTCTTTACTTAAAGACTCCCAGGTTATAGCTTGCCGGAAACAGTATACTAGTCTTTGCCAGCAGCTCCGTCCGCGTGGATGTCGGAGCTTGCGTTTTTATCTCCGGTTCTACTCAACCGATTGTGATCAAACATACGGCAGATAATAAGCCTGATCAAGACCTTTCTAATAGAAAAAATCGCATTAAATTCCATCAAGTAGTTTTTGTAGTTCCATCGCACCATCCAACTGATAAAAATTCTATGAAAAAATTTTTCGTTTTCAGAATCGTCCATATATGAACCCAAGCATTTTTAAACGGTTTTATTTAACTTGACCTGCTTGTTGGGTCAAATCTAGTAATTGAAATTTGACCCCCTTTCAGTTGTCTGATTGGTCTGATATTTGGCAGTCTTTAGTTCTAATGAAAATACAATTTAAACAGAAAACCGTTTAACTTAAAAAAGATTTTTCACAATTTATTCTTATTTAAAATTTTATAACAGTAAGTTAAGAGTAGTAGAGAGTAAGTATAGCATATTCTGCATAGGTAGGTATCCTTTATAGAATATACAATGAAGTGTGAGGAAGTAAGAGCAGTTCTCTAGATGCGTACGTAATGTGAAATGTTCGCTCCGCACGACTGGCTGAGTCAATGGGTCGGAAAATGCCGACGATTTGCCTTATGGTACCACACAGTAAACCGTGCCACAAACCTGTTTAGCATAGTAATACATTCGACTGCTAAGTCAGAGATTTGATTCTGCCTCTGTGCAAATATTTGTATTCGTGAATATGTTTGCTGTAAACGACAAAAAAAACAGCCCGCTGAGTTTCGGAAGATATCGAAGTACGGCCACTTCGTAGTTAGACTGAAAATCTAGTATGGTCTATTTACAACTGTCATCTGACTTCCACAACTCGTTGACGATATCGAAGTGCTATAGTTTGACCAGTTGTCGGACTTTTAGGACTCGAACTAACCTTAACGACTGCCACAGATGTTCGTATTGCAACCGCGATCGACGTTCCTATCGTGTTCACAACGCTATCGTGATTATGAAGCATAATTTAATTCCTAAAAGTAGCATTGTTTCTCTTCCGTCTAAATATGAATAGTTTCGCAACATCCGTAGTCATAGCTCCATAAACAAATGATAATATTGTTAATATTAATGGAAGTAGGACACGACGGTATCTCCCGTCCGAAATGAGACTGTCCGACTGGGGTAGTAGGTACCTCCGCCCTACAGAAGACCGCGTCCATAATAACTGTCGTGGTGTGTTCCCGCCGGTAAGTAGGGTAGCCAGAGCTCATTGTACCCCTCCGCCCCCACCCCTTCCTAGCCTCCCCACCCTTTCCTACCCCCGCCCTTTCCCTTCAGGATTGGCAGCGCGTGGGTGACGCCCTTGGTGTTGCACACTTCAATAGGCCACGGTGACGGCTTCCCATCAGGTGGGCCGTGTGCTTGTCTACCACCAAGTAATATAAAAAAAGGGCCCTGTGTACCAATATCCTTCATGTTTGTGGGTTGCTTACCTCTTTATAAATGGTTACCAAAATCCACCTTTTACGTTCCAAATATGGCCGTAATGAGACAAACCTCTAGCGGCTAAAAAGACATTTGCAGAGATTCTATTGTGGAATGTTTCTAAAGTAAAACAATGACAAGTCCCAAAGGGTTCCACCGTAGATCGGATTCCATGCTAACTGTCTCAACTCCAGTGGGATAAAACAGTCTAGTTTAGTCGAATGGGATAATGGAGAAACAAAATTAACTGCCTATATTACAATAAAATGGATATGAAACGGATACGGCTTTTTATATTCAGCTAGTTATTTCAAAACCGGCGGGCTTGCATGAAAGGCTTAATGACAGTAGATGCAGCTTGTGAAGTATGTAAGGACAGATGCAGATGGTGGGCTGTTGTCTCTGTCTACCCCGATGAGGGGAAAAGACGGGAGCATTTATGTATGTTCTGTGCACGGCACGCATTTTACTTACTTTATTTCACCTCAGAAACTTACAGAAGGTCAAGGACCTATTGGCAAAATTAATGTCTAGTTTTAATTTTTTTTCCTTTTTATTTTTATATCGGTCACGTCAATATGACTTCACCTCGCCTGATGGTAAGCTAAAAGTAAAGTGGAAGTGGATCCCCATTACATACACCGATAGTGCCATAATGGTGGCCCTCAACTTGACGGCCTTATCAAATGCTTTTTGACGCCCTGCTTAATTTAAATAACAAGTTATTCGCTAAACTTGAAAATGTTTTCCCACATCAAAGATGTGGGAAAACATTCTTTGAAATAAGTCGTCTCCTCTCAAATCGGAGTTTTCCACTCCATACAACTTTTCTATAAGCTCGAGACCTTCTTTTCAATGAGTGAACAGAATTATTCTAATATATCGTAGGTAGACGTGTTAGCAATAAACGCCCACACACCATAATTTCACCAACGGTTCGGTTCTTACCAAAATCCAGAAAATAAAATGGGTAAAGTTTCATTCCAAATATGTTCTGCATGAGCCAGCTCACATTTTAACACAGTAGTAGGATTGCGTGTTGTGTAAATTTTGGGAATAAAATTTTGATATTTCTGTGTGTTTTTTTTATATAGAATGGCTTTCGTGCGTTTATGTTCGAGGTAATTATTTTCTTTTGTTCAACACGCTATGACGAGCTTAGAAAATCTTTTATTATTATAGTTATTGCAGTGTGCAAAGGTTTAACGACCAGAAAAGGTTGGGCACAGCTGAAATTCCCTCACAAATTGTATTCGTCCCACGCGTAGTACAGCCAGCGACAAAAGTTACTGAATACAATTTTTTATCGTTCTTCACTTCGAAACGTACAAAAATTAAATTGTAGGTATATGAATAGTATATAGCAGGGTAGGCGAACCTTTATACATCAACGTGCCATTTTTTTCTAAAACATGTTTTATGGGGTCACTGGCGTGCCATCGAAACTTTTTTTTTTTATACCACTTAGGTGGCAGACAAGCACACCGGCCCACCTGATGGGAAGCGGTCAGTCTCATAAGACGTTTTATAACATATTTGAACACTCCGTAGCATAGGATCTTTCTCGTTAGATCGTCATAAAATACCTAAACACACATTTTTACACAAGTTTTTATGATCGGCGACGTGCCCAAAATATTCTGCCGCGTGCCACCAATGGCACGCGTGCCATTGGTTCGCCTACCCTGGTATATAGCATACGTATAAGGTCTTGGTCAGACTTAAAATCTTACATAATATGTTGAATCACAATCGGTTGAGTAGAACCGGAAATGTAGTCAAAATAAGGCGTCTACGCGGGCTGTCTCTCTCTAATAAGAGCAGTAGCTCTTGTTGGAGTAATCGCCATTACTCTATTCTCTGCCAATCTTTTTACCTCTTGAATAAATATTCTTGAATAAATAGGGGCAGACCAAGAAGAAAGTTTATGGAACAAATCAAGGAAAATTCCTTGATTTGTTCCATAAACTTTCTTCTTGGTCTGCCCCTTCCTCTCTTTCCTTCTATGATATCTATTGAAAACAAATCGTAGGTATCGCATCAGTGCGTTGGCTAGTATGAGCTAATAATTTTATATTTGCTTTCGTACCTGATTAGGAAATTTTGTCCATTTTCATAGCTATCTTTCGTAACCAGTAACTAAAATGAAAAATGAACTTTTTTACTTACATGTTCAAATTCTATGTTCGTAACTGGTTATGAAAGTTCAGTTACGTACGTGGCTGAAACGACTTTTGCGACGGAATTTCTTTTTTCAACTATGCCAAAGTCGTAAATAAATATATCGTATGATAAAAAGAAAAAGCCAACCACGTTACATAGTTAACCAGCTATATTAACATGCGCGACTGGAGCCAACTAAAAAATGGATGGTGTCATAAAAACTGCGCAAGTTGAACCGTTTCGGCACAGTTTAATATTTTATATCTTCACGTTTGGATCCGATGCGATTCGGAGCGTACGCGTGTATCATGCTTTTATAATTTTGTTTATTTTTTCTTTTATTTTCTTAGCGCTCAAACAGTGGAATGATATCCCTGTTGTTGTTTTCCCAAGCCAATTAGAAGGTCGGTCGAAGACTTTTACCACGGACTTTTACTGACAGCGCGAGTGTAATGCCTCTGGTGTTGTCTGACGAAACAAACAGAAAAATAAAGGCCCAGGTGGGTTGTGTGCTTGTCTGTCACCTAAGTTGTATAAAAAAACCTATTGTATTGGCATTGTGACTTGACAGATACAATTCTGCCGTAGATTTTATACACCAAAGTGGGCAAATAAGTGTAGGTATACATTTTCAAAAAGCGGATGTCGTCTTATAGACGTTTCTCTTTCCAAGCGCTAATAGTGGCTCCGCGCTGGCTGTATTTAAAGCGTGTATTTGGAGCTTTAGGGTTCGCTTTATCAGTCTCCTTCTTTCGATTTGGCTTACCTTGACTTCTATTAAGCGTGACTGTCGTCTGTGCCAACCCTGTGTGGAACGCATGTACCAAAGCCTCGACCGTTAATTAGCAGGCGTGTCATTTTATGTCCTGGGCCTCGATTCTGTTAAAAAAAGCCACTGTTATACCGCTAACACTTCAAAAAATACTATTTAATTTTCGACTTTATTGCTATCAGTTTAAAGTCTAAAATTAAATGATATTTTGTAGAGCGAATGAAAAAGTTTGATGAATTCTTTTCATTTCATTTTAGACTTTAACTTTATAACGGTAAAGACTGCAATTAAATAGCATTTTTAGAGTGTCAGTAGCATGACAGTGGTTTGCCTTTAGCAGAATTGAGGCCCTAAAGATCTTGGTTCACACTATAATATATACTCCATAAGAATAATATACCATGTTTCAGTGAAATAAGTATGTGATATACTAGTTCTCATTTTAGAGAGTATGGATTGTTTGGCAAAGAATTCACATACATCCTGTTTTTATGTTGAGCTAAACACTAGATAGCCAACGCATTTAGGTCGGGGCATCCTGCAATGCGTAGTCTGGTCTTGTTGTCGCCAAGAAGTCGCAAATTCAACTTCCTGATTTATTAGGTCAAACTGTAGCGTTAAATAAATTGCATAGCACAGGGTATAAATATCCTCCCAATGTTATGAATGTAAAATTGTGTGAATATGTTTGGATATTTGTTGTCCAATTATGCTCAAAATAGCTGAATGGATTTGGCTGAAATTTGCTAAAAAAGATTATAGTCTAGGAATAGGTTCCCTATAGCTTGTGTGCTCCCCACGGGAGCTAAAAACCACTCGGGCGGAGTCTAAACCCTAACCCCAACCCCTAGCTATTCGGTATGCTAATTTCCTTCTTTTAAACATTTATATACTTCAAGCAAATTTTTGTTTGAGCAACTTGCAAAGAAACAACTTGTCAGATATGATTCTCTATCAATATTACTTTTCTCCAATACTGTGGTATTACATCAGCCGATAAGATATATTCTTTGATGCCATACGCAAACAATAAAACATTCAATATGTATCGCGCAGTAACATTTTACTACTTAGATATACGAATTTAGACTCTCGAAGGTAATAAGTGGATTCACACAATGTTATCGTAAAGGAAACGTCATAAAATATTACTCTTGGGATAAACGTGGCAGGGCATTCACAATTTGAACGCCCGTGGAAAGAAGTTTTTGAAGAAATTTTGAAAAAAGTACTATGTATTTTTAACCAACTTCAAAAAAGTAGGAGGTTCTCAATTTGTACGCAATTTTTTTGTATGTATGTTACGCGATAGCGGCGCCAATTATAGATGGTTTTGAATTTTTTTTTGTTTGAAAAAGCATACTTCTGGTGGTGGTCTTATATCAAGGGTATCAGGATCTGATGCTGGGATCTTGGGGAAATCAAGGGGAAATCATCAAATTTACGGCAAAAATTCTGTTTTTGATGCCTTTTTTATTCATTTATTTCTTTATTTATTTATTTATTTATTTATTTATTTATTTAATATTTAGGTATGCACACACAATGATAATTAATACAGAAAATGGAAGGTGAAAAGAATAGTACAATGGTACTGCTTATTTTTGGAAGAAATTTCCTCTAGCAGACCGGCCAAAGACCATGTTTGTACCAAAGACCATGATAACATTGATGACTAGTTGTTCTTTGCTCGTACCTACATAATAAACCTCATAAATAGGTACTTTTCTATTTCTGTATACTAAAAAGTAAAAAATTATTAGTTTGTGAAGTTGGTTTTTTAAACGTAGTTATAATTATTTCATTGTGATGTTTGTTCTAATAGCTGAACGAATCTAGTTCAAATTTGGTACCGGGATAGATTATAGTCTAGAATAACTCATAGGCTTATCATCCCTGGACTAGGTTCACATGGGAAGTGAAGCCGCGGGAAACAACTAATACGCTACAATAGTACGTTCTCTCATACATGATCACGTCCTATTAAGTTTCCTTGTTACCGCAAACCTGCCGAGTGGCGACTGGGACCTTAAAATATGAATGGAGGCAGTCTTGAATGATACATGTTGAGGCGCGCCGACTCGCTCGTGTAACTTCTTTATTAATTGTGAGGTCTATGTATTATTATTATTGTACTGCGTTAGATATTGTAACCTTTAAACTTAGAGTATAAAGATTGCTTAAAAATGCCCGATTAATACTCAGTGGTACTCAGGCATTTATTTAATCCGCCCGATTAATGCCTGGCATAAACCTGTCTATAAGGATGGGATTATGCCCTATCACTTTAGGCATTAATCGGGCATTTATTTGATCCGTCCGATTAATGCCGGGCATTAACCTATCTATATACGAGTAGATGGGATTATACCCTATCACTTTAGGCATTAATCGGGCATTTATTTGATCCGTATGGATGTACCTACTTCTACATGTTTATCCCCTGGCATATTGGGCATAAATAAATAAATGCCTGAAGTGTCAGGGCGTAAACTGTCCGTGATATTATATTACCTCGGTAAGCTCTTTACTCGAATGAATGTCCAAAATGATATTATTAACATTCTGTTCAATCTGATTAGGTAGTGTGGGGTAAATAACACACCTGAATTTAATAGCTTTGGCTATCTATAGGGGTGTTTCTTATTATTACGTGTCTTGTCATGAAATTACGACGAAACTTAATATCTTAACAAAAAATAAACAAATAGAAATATCTTATCATTTATCTTATCAGATGTTTTTGTTGTTTCATCAACAAGTCTGTTTTATTCAGTCTTTAATAGAGCTACACACGTTCCAATATACTTGCACAAGTCTTGTGCAAGTCCAAACTTGCACAAATGTACCGGAACGGCGTTGATTGGTTGATTGGAAGATACTTGTGCGAAATGGTTGCCACACACGTTGCAGTATACTTGTGCATGTGTAAGCTTGCGTAAGTATACTGAAACTTGTGTTGCGACTATTATGTTATCTATACAATTGATAATAATTTATTCTGTATACTCACAACTTATACGTAATTATGACTCAAAACAGCGAGTTGTTACTCCTAATTTTAATAGCAAGTTGCGGCTGTTTACACTTAAAATTTTATCCTTAATTAGAAAACACAAATTGTTTACTATCTCTGTAGGCATTTGTCACGCTGTTTGAATCCCTTATTCTGCAACCTAATCGCGCGGTAAACTCTCTTTGAGGCTAAACCAGAAAATCATATGTTTGCGTAAGAATGTATTGTGGAACCCTGATAAGGGAGTCGTTTAAACGCCCGTGTACACATCGCCGCAGGAGCGCCGCAACTGCACCGCTGTCGCACCGCAATATTGTGTAGACGATTATGGTTTGAATTTACCCATAGGTTAAGTGTAGTCGGTGTTAAAAGTAGATGATCGTTTTCGGATTTTAAATGTTTGTCTATTGAGTCAAGCATTTAAGTTACTGAATGAAAATCCCGCTTGATGTCCACTAAGATCTATTGAAATACTTATTTCTTAATTTTAATTTTTGTATAAAAATTCATAAATAATTTTCAATCAGATTTCCAACCTTATTGTGTAGTGATCATCCACTTTTAAAGCTGACTAGACAAGTACATAATGTGATGCAAGCAATCTATTATAAAAATGCATAATTATTTTAAATCAGGCGTCGTTGGAAGCATCACGGTGCGGTGGCATGGCGGTGCGCTCGCGGCGCATTTGCGGTGTCGTGTGTACATATTTGTACTACTCATGTAAAAAAATTGCCATAATTTAGCAATGTTTGACATATAATATTTAATTTTGTATAATTTAAACCTTTCAGATGTACCAGCAGTTAAGAAACGAGAAAAGGCGGCAAAGCGAGAACGTTTAGGTATTCTAAGCATGTATGTTATCAATGCACGTATATACGCGTCACATCGATGTCCGTGGAATGAATACTAATATTAAATTTAAGATTTCACATACAATATAATATCAATCGACGATTTAATACCTTGGAAATATAAATCGCGCCTCTTTCACATTGGGGTAGGCAGAGATAACACCTTTCTTCTTGCTAAGATCCTGGCGTAGGCTAGGTGGTAGGCTATCGCTTCTTCTACTATCATACTTGGTTTTCATACATGCCGGTTGTGGGTACTCTTGACCTGGCCTTTACTCAAAACATCCTCTATCATATTGACATAGGTACGCTTAGGTTCCTATATTGGGTGTCTTGGAGATATCTGGATAACAATTCTATCTTACTCACTGATAAATGTAACTTTCTGTAGGTGAATAATTTAAAAAATCAATTCAGTGATATTTGAGTCGTAAAAATCAAAAACAAATTCTACCTCCTACCTATTTTAGAAAATCAATATTTTGCGCTTGATGCTTAAGTATTTACCCTAGTGATGTTTAAGTGCCATACTTAAACATCAAGTTATTAAGTAGGCCTAAAAATCACCATACCCGCGTGCCGTGCTAGAAATTCAGCTATGTTACGCATAACTAAAAATACGGTTTTATTCACTCGACTTAAAATAAGGAGGCGGTTCTCAATTCGAATGTTCATATTTGTTAATATCAATAGAAGCTAATTCTGCCTCCTAATTAAGTGACAGCCTGGTCATCAAATTAAAAGTGGATATATATTAAGACTTAATGTAGCAGCCGTCTAAATTATTTAGTGGAGTCGAAAGGGATAAAAAAAATTACGTGTAGAAATTTTTGGGTTGTGAACAACTTCGAAACGAGTTTTAAAAATGTTGTAAAACTAATGAACATTGCGGATAAACTTTGATAATTATGTTAAAATATTTCGTTACGAGCGGGTTAAATTTTTGGTTTAGTTAGATTTTAGTTTTTTAACTACACTTTGTATAATACAAGTTTAGAACTAACTGTCTTGAATAGATGTAGTATTAATGTTGTATTTATGTTAACAGTAGAATATATGAATATCCTAGTCCGGTAGCAAATTAATTGATATTTATTTATTTTATACCATTAGACAGACAAGCACACAGTCCACTTGATGGGAAGTGGTTACCGCAGCTAATGGGCGTGTGCAATAGGTACCAGTGGCGTTAAACCACAATCGCGCTTCCAACCCTGCAAAAATAGTGTAATGCCTTTCTTGAAGAACACGTTATTGTAGTCGCTTGGGAAAACCACAGCAGGGAGATCATTCTATAGGTTCAAGGAGCGCGGCATAAAGTATCTTTATACCTCACTGTACGCACCGTTTCGGGTCCTAACGTGTGGGGATATTTCCACAGAGTTTAGTCTTTAGGGCAACGCAACGTGGGAGCCTTCTATTCTAGCTATGGCTACATGGTACGCACACTGGGCGTCAGGCGACAGCGATAGCTCGGCGTCTAGACGCGGCGACAGGCTGCGAGAATTTCTTAAATTTTGTTCCAAGTCAGAGACGCCGAGTCGCTAGCGAGTCGCCGCGTCTGGTGGCGTTATGAAATTGTCGGCCGCGGTCTGTCGTCGCCTGTCTACACGCCGAGCTGTCGCCTGTCGCCAAGTATGAGCCTAGGGTAGGCGTCATGTAATTTAGACTACTATTTCAGCTATCAGGCCCAAGTAACTTAGTTGGCCAGAGTGTCCCCTAAAATGGACCTAGTCATGAGTTGGGAGTTGAAATTTTCTGGTTTAAATACCACATAATATTATTATCTATCAACTAAACGTTTTTACAACTTACAGTACAAAGAAAACTGTTGGTTTAAATTGAAAACATTCAATGAGTATTTTCACCATTGTTTCGCGAACAAAACAACTTCACATAGCTAAGATAAAATAGAGACGCAATGCGGAACCGGAAATGTAACCGCCACGCTACGCACTTCCCGTGTCATTTGTAAGCCTAAGGGTTCCCAACTTCAAATTTATTTAAAAAACACTTTTTATATTACTTTTTCACTTATTATGACGATCCGTAAAGCGAACCGCTGTTGAGTCCGAGGTCGTGAGTTTGATTCCCGCTCGGTGCAGTGTGTTGATAATTACTATGTGTAATATGTGTTTACAAAAATGTAGCTAAGTATGTTATCATCATTCTAGAACTCATAATAAAAACTGTATACGCAATATACATAATACTTATATGTAGTTAAGGTATACTTAGTCTGTGTCTAAAAATCTTTGTATAAAATCTCCTAGGATATATTTGACAATAAAATAATAATATATATAGTACTAGCTGTTGCCCGCGGCTCCGCCCGCGTGGAATTCGGATTTTGTTCCAACATTTTTTCGTGCTATTAGTAAAGATGTATGGAAATCTGCCCGATTTATTGACATTAATGCTCACTGCTCCGCTCCCTTTCGTAGTAGCGTGATGATATATAGCCTATATTACTCCCAGATAGTGTAGCTTTCTATAAGTGAAAGAATTATTGAAATCGGTCCAGTAGTTTCGGAGCCTATTCATTACAAACATACAAACATAGGTACAAATCTTTCCTCTTTATAATATTAGTATAGATATCTTTACAAAAAAGGTAAAACGAGAGAAAAGAGCGGATTTTCCTCCTATAAGATCAAATCTTATAAATTGATTATGATACATTTGAGTCCCCTCGTAGCATACGATGACATAATTATTTCTCGTCAAAGGAACGTCTATTATAATAAATCTCTTTCAAATTTACATTACAACCAATAATTCGATAAGAGTCTACTTGAGCGTGCACTTACTTTATCCAATTTAAAAGACAAGAAAAAGCCTCTTTATCTCATGAGTAGGTTACTTAAAAGGTTCTCTTGGGACTATTACTTAATCTTCGATGAGTAGCTCATTAAGTGATCACAAACTGTGCTTATCAACCATTTTAGCCACTGTGACAAAAAACTTACGACAAATCACTCCTACAGATAACAAAAGTTGATAAAGTGTGCTATCCTTTTTGGGATCTTTGCTGACGGGCCCGTAGACAAGTGTCAAAAGTCTAAATCGCTAACTATCGTTAAGGAAACGAATAGATTAGGTCGACCAATCACACTCCAGCTCGTGATTCCGCCGCGTCGCGCTCATCGTACGCCGGCGACGAGCTTGGATGTGATTGGACGACCTAATCTATTCGTTTACTTAGCGATCGTTAGCGATTTAGACTTTTGACACTTGTCTACGGGGGCTGGGGGCCTAGACAAAGTCAACTTCTTTTGGCTATAATGCCATTGGAAAAGTCCAAAATGTATGCGAGTGGCACATGACGTGTCAACTAAATCGAAATGTCACGTGTAACAAATTTTAGACCTTTTTATGTTCGCTTCGAAGCGATTTCACTAGTAGATTTATGATGAGATATTTTATAAGAGCGACTGCAGTTTGGGTCCCGATCTCCTATAGAAAAATCTGCGTCAGAGCCTCATTTGTCAATCAGGAGGTGTCAGGTGTACTGGCTGGCAGGTTTTTTTATTCCTCTTAATGCGGAAAGGTCTTGATGGGACTTCAAACGTTCGTGAAATAAATCAATACTTACTGTCATTTCTATGTATAATAAGTATGTATTTACAAAAAAAGTATATAAGTATGTTTATCAGCATTCTAGAACCCATAACACAAGCTAGTTAAACTATGCTTACTTTGGGTCTAGATAGCGATGTGTAGAATGTCGTATAATATTTATTTATTCATTTTAACGTTTCAGATGTACCCGCGGCTAAGAAACAAGAAAAAACACCAAAGCAAGATAATTTAGGTATTCTAAGCATGTATTTTATAAATGCACGTATTCTCGTTTAACGAGATTCCCGCGTGTGATTGATTTCTGTAGAATACTAATTTTATATTTAACATTTTGCGTATTTTGTAGGAAGTCTAATGGACTCTTAATTTTTTTAACCAACTGTGACAAATATTTCTAAATCGCATGATATCGCACTGTGTGTGGATTCCCATCAAGACCTCTGTGAACTGCAAGCCGGTATACTTGCTTTGCGGTGCCCAGTGGCATCAGAAGATTTAACCTTTGAGCCCAGTGTTCACTTACTTCTCCTTCTTTAATTTGGTATGTGCGGCTTTCGTGGGAGCGAGTCCCGCCTGACCTATCAACCCCAAGATGAAAGCCTTCGTCAGACTCTTGTCCGTCAATCAACAGTAATCACTGTAAACTAAATAATGTAAATAGTATAAACATAAGGAATGTCTTTTAAAATTAAAAGAAATTTCATACTTTAACTAAACAATATAGGTATTTATTAAAAAACTGACACAACTAAGAACACTGTCAACTAATTCAACAAACAAAAAAAAAAACAAATTCATTTTATACAAACCAAACAATAATGCTGTTGTAACCTTTTTTAAAACAAAAGTATATAATGCCCTTAATTTTGGGTAGGTACATCTTTTCTCTATACTAACAAGACAAGTTAGAAAACTAGTTAGTAGCAGTTTTAGACAAATTGCCCATCAACCAACTAGACTGCAGAATACTGAGTCGCAGACCAAAACACAGTAAGTACGTTAAGTTAGCATCCTCTAAACTAAAAATATAATAATTTCAAAAAAAAAACTTTCAAAGCATTTTAATTCACAATAGGAATTCATAACGTATTTACGTTATTTAAAAAAATGTTATTATACATTTTAATTATCATTTAATTATATTACGTTAAAAATACAAAATATTGCCTAATAGTCATATTTTAATTTAGTAATAATGAGATTTATTAAGAATTTGTTGCTTGAAATTATAATAATTAACAAAAACAAGCATTATTATTTCTGAAAGATGCATTTACAGAATACTGCCATATTGATGCACAAACAAACGTGATTGGTTTAACACCAAATCACGATATAGGATTGTAATATATAATTGATTGTCTGCATTCCAGTATCCTTACGAATACAATACGCTTATTATTCGTGACTTTTACCATTGGCATCATCATGGTCATTGTCTTCTTCTGTACCTTCTCCCATTACTTCCCAATAAGACGGAGGTGGATCATTGTCAATACCTTCATTCGTGGACTCAATTGTATTATCCTCTACATTTTCTTTAATGACTCCAATCTGCACTGGGACATTGATTGTTACATGTCCATGAGGCAAGGGTAATTCTGCTATGATTCTAACCAAATAATTTCTCGAAACTAGCTTCGAATCCTCTAAACAATATCTATCAGGTGTTACATTGATGTCTATAGCTTCCTTAAGAGTTTCTTGACTGTTGACAGCTGATGTTATTTTAACCTCAGTATCGGGTACATCTTCTTCATATGGCACTGCACTTCGACCATCGGCCTTGAAAGTATACGCTTCTATCAGTTTGGTCAGAATACTTTTCACAATCACATGACTATTGTTTTCCACTTCATATTGTATCTGTATTTTATCACCAATGTGTAATGCTGAGTTAAGTATCGTTGCTTTTATTTTGATAAAGCCTTGTTTCAGCCAAGGTAATTGCACCAACTTTTTAGTTTTTCCGTATGTAATTGGTTCTCTCGGCAATCTTGGAGCTACTTCAGATATAACAGTGATTTCTTTTCTAAAATGTTTGTTTATGGAAATAAATCCAGGTCCTTCGAATTTCACGCGAATATAATATTTGAAAAAGCATGTTGCTTCGTAAGTACCAAAATGTTTAAAGATTTTTGATGTTGACGGTATTTTATGAGGCAAAGTAAAGTTGAATTTAATTTCACTTGAATCACCGGATGACATCTGGATATTTTCGTCTTGAACTACATTATCTATATCAATTAAAACTTCTTTAGTTGTGTAAGACACTCGTTTCTTAGTACCACTATGCGCTACCAAAACAATGTTACCAATACCTTTTAGCGATGTCGTTATTTTCTGAACCGCTACTGATTCAAGAATTGTATATTTAATCACTCCAGATACAACTTCACCTGGTTTAAAAACTCCATCAGGTGGTTTAAACAGATTTATCTCACAAGATATTATACCCATATTGGTAAAAACTCACTGGACACTAGTTACACTTGAATTTTATGTTGCTCCTTTCGTAGTTTTTGTTTGAATAACACAACAAAATACAGTCCATATGGACAACATTGTGCTGATAAGATAAGTTCAGGTGTGGTCACGTGTGGTTGTTAGTCATAATGTAGGTACATTGAGCTATATCTACGACTATAGTTACGTGGCTTTTTATCTAAGTATGGATACAAACACTGATATGATAACTGATATTTGTAGGTCAAAACCAAGCTAGTTTCAAGGACTAACATGCCCCACAAACTCATATCAATCGATCAATTAGCATATCGACTTAACTTATATAGATTGAGAACTTCACAAACAGCTGTGGCCCTGTCATTTGTTTTAGGAGTATTATAGAACAGGTGTTAAGATCACTACAGCACAGGTGGAGTATCTTTAGTTGTACCAATTTAATAAATGTAACTTTTTGTCTTTTTTCAACTTTTTATATCCGTAACTCACAAGTGACCACGAAGTGGAAAGCGTGACGCGAGGCATTCCCCTACCAGATAGCCGACAATATATCAATGTCAGGGTGCCGTGGAATGATAAAAGTTCAATACTACTATTTGTTGAAAAAGTTTTTGAGAGAGACAATACGGTAGTTGAACTGTGTAGCCTAAAATATCAACTTCCATGAATGCGAATAGTTCTAAAACTACGACTGTAAACATTTAAATAAATATGTATTCAGGCATATATACGTGTCTCTGTAGGAGCATAGCAGTCTAACGGTCGCTGTCAAGAGATGTTTCTATATCACTATTATTTTCATCTTAGCGTTGTTCCCAATTGCATACGAGGTTGTCATCTCGGAGACCACGGTCCACTTTCTGTATTTCCTTGTTTTGATTTGATTTATACTTTTACACGACATTTTGGAGAGCGACTGCCGTCTGGGCCCCTAACGTCGAAAGGAAAGCCTGCGTCAAAGCCTCGAACGTCGATCAGCAGAAAAACTGGCTTGCATGTGAAGTTGGCTGGTCCCGAAGTTCAATATATTTAATAGGATTCCAAAACTACATAACCCATAGTTTCATAGCATACAGTACAAAAATTACAGTTATTAAATTTTATTCTCGTGGGACTTTTACCACGAAAGTTATTTTATGTTTTTAGCAATTCTATTCCAAACCCTGGGTATTACAACACATTGTTACAGAGAATATTGGGCTTTTACTGCATTTATTGAAGGTTGGTTTTACAATCTCACAGGACGGTATATATCGGCCCCTTACATTCGAGGGGTATTGTATGGGTAACGTCGTTCAAATTAATGAGGCTGTTCTGGTAGCTGTCAGCATTTGAGAGCCGTGTTTGAGAGTGTCAGATTTGGAAAATGCGTTTGTATTCAAATTTCATGAAGTCCATATTAGGCACATAGTTTGAGACAATTTTGCTAAAGTGGTTATAAAAGCAGTTGTTGTATGTACATTCTGAAGTCTGAGAATGTAATTTTGTATGATGTAAGTTTAGGAATTTGATAGTTATGTATTAAGTTTCGCGATAGTGACGTCATTATGTTAAAAAATCACGGGCAGAATTTATAGAATTTGGTACAGAATAGAAGTTTAAAAATTGGAAAGTAACCGAGATTGTAGAGGTATTATTTTTAGCTCCAAAGGTATGTTTGATTGCAAACGCTTGGGGCTCAACGATGTCAAAACAATTACTGATATGACCAAAATATTCGAAGCCCGAAAAAACGATACAAAATTGTCAACTAAAAATTTTGTTGACATGCCAATACATACTACATGAAAAAGAAATTAGAAATACAGGGTTTTTGTTCAACTAAAATTACATTGAGCTTACAAATTTATATTTCATACTAACTGTAGTCAGCAGAGTCAATGAGTAACAAACATATAAACATCTTCACAAACTTTTTGATTTATCTCTCATTAAAGTGAGCTGTATCCTAGAGAGTACTTGAAATACCTTTTAAAATCAAGGATCTTCTTCACCTCTTTGAAACAAGCCAACACAAATCCTTAGATTATTATAAACATTTCTCAAATTATTCTTCTAGGCGATTTCCTTATTAAACTCGAGAAAATATTGGAATAAGACCCGACCTTTTCGCTAATATTTCTGATTTGACATTACTGTAACAACAGATTTCCCTTCATTTCGTTTTCCTAAAGCGGTTTTTAAATTTGGACGCAGATAAAAGCAATCAAGTGAACATTCCTAAGAAAATAAACTTCGTCAGGAATTCTAATAAGAGTTAACTTGGTGCCTATTTAAATCGTTGGAAAGATACACAGTGGGTCGTTGTTTCGTACATATTTTTAACCGAATTCGAAAAAGGAGGAGTTTCTCAATTCAGATGGTTTTATGTGTGTTCAGGCATAAATCTGTCATACCTATATAGACGGATTTTGAAAAATATATTTTGTTAGACAGACATTCTGAAATGGTCCTTTAAAAATTCATAAAGATCTGATAGTGAGTTTTGGGAGACAGACAACAGAACTCTTCAATAAATACCAGCAAACCTTTGCGATTCTCAGTCATGCAATTCAGATCGTAAGTAGGCATATTAGTAGTGGGTAAGTGCTAAATGAGCTCGTATACGTATGCTGTACATTCGATTATGTCTGTCGTTATAATTGTTTTTAATCAAAAGGTCTTATAGAATGTCCCCTCCAAGTATCGCGATGATATATATCGTTCTTTTGTAGTAATGCTGATTTGTTGAATGTATGTTTAGAAAATTACAATGCAGTTTTGTTGATATATATTTCATCACGATACGTGCAGTGGAACGTAGGTGGGAGTCGTTACGGTAAAGGAGAAGATGTATGGGCGATATTGTGGTTGAATTTCAACTATTGGGCGATCCTATTATTTTTAAATTTAGCTTTTGAGATCCCCTATTCTATTCTCATCATTCAAAGCTTTAACTTTGAAGCCTGAAAACCACTTTCCTATTCCTCTTGTCCTTAAATTGATTTAGTTTGGTTCGGTCTGACCCTTCAATTCCTAGAGAAAAGCCTGCCCGAGAGCTCGTCTGTCAGTAAGTGAATTGCAACAGAGGTGCTGAAGATCTTGGTGGATATCTACGTCCGAATTTGGTTCTCTCCATTTCAACCAAATGCTTTTAAGTTCCTGAGGTCTTTGCAGCAATTAGAAATTCATTAGCTGAACGCTAATGACCGGTTAACGAGGTTCTCATGTAAGTTTCGGTTTAATATATATCAACAGATTTTGATACGTGTCAGTGATGTTCTATTCTAAATGATTGTGAAGCTAGTTATTCAAGTTACGTTGTTTTAATAACGTTTAATATCTGATATTATTGATCACCTTCGCGTGATGCAGCAGTTACAGAATAACCGATTCAAGGTTGTGTTGTCATGTCCTGTTCATTTTTGTTTATTCAAGATTGAAAACTTACGTCATACTAAATATTGATGTGTCATTCCTGAAAAAATTACGATGAGCAATTTTGGGATATAGCGTAGCTTGAATTTACCAGTCACGTAGAATTATTCGTGCTTAGTAGATGGGTGACTAAGTAATCCGTCTGGTTGCCATGCTAAAACGAATCCTTTGATTGTCTTTTTTATACAATTTGGCAGATAAGCAAACGGCCCACCTGATGGGAAGCGGTCACCGTGGCCTATGCACGTGTGCAACACTTGCAATTAACTTTTTTAAAAGAGTACTTGTAACTGAAATTACTTGTATTTCTGCTGCTAAATTGCTTGTGTATCGAGTTTCACGCTTTAGCACAATGTCTTGAATTTGAACCCCCTCTTGATCGTGAGATATTACTCGTCATCCACCTGCCCTTGTCCCAATTATTTGGGGTCGGCGCAAACATGTCATTCTCCTCCATACATTCCTGTCAGATGTCATCTCCTCAGTCACTCCCTTCCTTTCCATATCGTCTTTCACGCATTCCATCCATCTTTTCTTAGGCCTACCTATTACTATTATTCCTGAAGAATAATTCATAATTGTTAAGCAGGTCATAATCCTACACTCAAACCAAAACCCTTATTTACTAAGAATATCGTCATAGTTATACTATAAATACTCATAATATCTAAAACATTGATTATATTAGAATGGAACTAAATATTAAATTGGTAATCAACAAACAGTGAATCAGATCCCATTAATTCTTATTGAAATTCCAAAATAGAAACTACATTGATATGCGATTTGCAAGAAAATTGGTGACAGAGCTTGATATCGGCTCTGAAGATTGGCTCACTGAATTGCACAATTTCCTGAGTTGAATTGTCATCCGATTAAGTGGAACCGAGGGATCACCCAGTCTTATCGGGAATCTGGTAGCAACGGCTAGATTACCCTATCTGAATCTTCATTTTTCGTTATAGCATATTGCTGAAAGTTTATTAAATAGATACTATCAAAATATTTTATCAACTGTTTAGAAGAGAACTATTTTCGTGGATATGATCCTGATCTAGGAATTCACGTATGAGGTCATTGAACTGGATTGGGATTTCTTTTTGTTTTTTATGCTTTTGTCGTTTTAAATAGTACCTAAGTACTGCCACAAATACAACAGCACGCTTTCTGACTTTCACTTCTCTTTTCTTCTCTTCTACAATTAAAAGTAAAAGTTATACGTAAATATTGACTAAGGTCTTAACATTTTTGATAGCTACATAAGCCAGTTTTGGTTTTAGCACTTATCTGCCACAATAATGTTCAAATTTTCCAACAAATGTGCTCAAATATGGATAAAATTAAGAGTTATTTGATGGATAAGTCTGCATTATCAGATATGCCAGATCCGGATCTGGCGTTTTCTAAATAACACGTGTTTCAAATAGCATTTAACCGGCAATTATCCAATTTAGACGAAATTTACCCTTCATTCAGTTGTAAAAATACGACGAATTTGAATTTAATTAGCACGTACTATAAGAATAACAAAAACGAATGAACGGTGTTCACAGAGTTCAGAACCCGCGATCGCGCTTTTACTAATTGGCCTCGTGTAAATTGTTATTTTATTGGAGCTGCTCCTTATTTTAGTAGTACAGTCAGCGTCAAAAGTAGATGATCATTTCCACATTTCAAGATTCGTTTTCGAGCGAAGTAATGTTCAGAAATGCTGAGAGGGCTAACCCTACCACGATGAAATTGAATAGACAGGTTCGTGGTTGGATAAGAGAAGGTTAATCTGTACTCGGTTAATGTGAAATTACCTTTATGAAAACCGCATCCAAATCGGTTCACGCAAACGCGAGATAATCACGGACATACATTACAAATGAACAGTAAAAGTTAAGTCGGCTAAAAAAGGCAAAATAATTTAACCCATTAGTCATTATTTAGCACTTAGAGTTCACATTAAATTATTGTACCTATTTGATGATCAGTTGTTATCTTAAATAGCGGAAAATGGTTTAGATATTTCTCCGAATAAAGAGAGCGTGATAATGAGGATATATAGGGTTGTCACAACTGCATAAAAAAGATATACTGCATATACTAAGGTATCCTTAAGTCTACGCTACACTTAATTAATAGTACGGTACATTACTCGCTCTGTCTGAAACAATGAAGGTTCATTACTCCTAGAAACTTGCTCGTCTCGTGATTTTGCCGATTTAGCGAACTTTTTTGATATCTGCAACGCAAGACGATATGAACGCATTTCTGAATGTTGACAACCCTACAATTTAGCAGAATTATTTTCATGATCTTCATTAACGCGTACAATGATCAAAGATTTCGATATCAAAGAGATGTTTGAACAAAATAATGGTTATGTACCTATGTAGTAATTTATAGAACGAATTTCTTTTATGCGGTTTTAGGTGAACTTTGTAGAAATCTTACTAAAATGTTAATGGGAATTAACGCGATCATGGTATAGGTATGTACTATGTACATACCTTTGGATTGCTTGAATTTAGTATATCATGGAATGGGAAAGCTTAAGTGGGTAGAAATCGTCACATACTGGGGCATTACCACAACCTCTTATGACCAGTTTAATTGCAGACCTTAACTGAATAGTTTCGTTCTCACTCCGATGTCAGCTCCTTCCTAATCTATCACAGGTGGTCCCGGAAACACCCCTACGTTTGTCTCCCTGTGGAGTAGAGATAAAATATAGAAACAAATCATTTGTTTGTTCGATTTTATGGCCGTTCATCCCTTTACGACAAAACTTTTCTCATCTTATTATTTGCACGCAAAGGTGGCAAAGTATAATTGTTAGCAGGAGTCTATTAGATAGATGGCGCTGCATTTGAATTACAGTATTTTTTACGAAACTTTCCCATGCGAACCTGTCAGCTAGGTAGTAGGTAAAATATAAATTGGACCCAAAACTTTACAGCTGTTGACAAATTCCAGGCCAAGTTTCTTGCACCCTTTCCTTCCTTCTTTGCCAGTTCGTTTCTAGAAACTTCTGAAGGTCATTTAAATTAATGACCCACGTAAGTTTCGAAGTACGTGACGAAGGTTAGAGTTCTGTACCTAATTTGAGTTAAATTAGGTTCTTCATGGCTAACCGTGCAGTGACAACTTTGTAGGAAACTTAAATGTTTAGTTGTAAGTTAAGTTGTAAGTAGTTAAGTGTTTCTTGCGTATATTAAAGCCAATTCCATCAAGAACTAAGCGATTCAGTACCTCTTTTCTTCGCCGCATCATAAAGACCTGTTATTCTTACACCGGCACCGTACACTTCACTTGTTTGTGGCAAAATGCGTCGCATATAAACAAGTATAGTGCACGGCATCCGACACTACTCCAAAACCTTGCCAAGTTAGATGCCGTGAACTATACACTTTTTGCGTTGCTTTGATGTCTGAAGTTAGATAATCAGAGTTGTATGCACTGTTGAATGCTACGGACGCGGATGTAACACGTAACGCCTTTGAAAAACATCACCGCAACTATCAACTCAACGGAAGCGCAGGCGCCATTGTTGTTGTACCTATGCGGTAAAAGGTTGTCAATCCTATTACCTACTGGATGTCTGGATGTTTGTTGCTCTTTCACGCAGGAACGGCGAACGATCAAGAACGAAAATGAATCTGGGTGAAATTTGGTACAGAGATATTTTTTTTTAAATTCTTGTCTATATGTTCGCGATAGACGCAAAAACAGAACGGATTTTGATACGGTTTTTTGTTTGAAAGGTATTGCTCAGACTTAAAATTACCGCGGTAGCCTAAGTGGTCTGGGTAATGAACTGCTGAGACGAGGTCTCGGGTTCGATCCCAGGTTCACCATGGCACACACCAATGACTTTTCGATGCTTTTCGAAGTTATGTGTGTATTTATCGCAGGTTTATAAGTGCCCGGTTAATGGCAATAGTCTCGCCACCTATTACATTGGGACCTAAACATAAACTGGCGAAATGTGGGTGGTAGCACCTCTGCCTACCCCTTCGGGTATATAGGCGTGAGTTTATGTATTATGTATGTTAAAATTTTGATCACAATCAGTTGAGTAAAACCGAAGGTACTTACAATCAAAAAACGTGAAACTACGCGAGTCGAGCCACGGTCTTAAGCTAGTTATAAAATATAGCTCGTTTAATAAGTTAGCTCCTTCATATCCATATTGCCTTATCTACATGATCACTACAGGTACCTACCTAACCACGGCTGCGCTTAAATCATTATGACCTTTCATAGTCCCAGAGATGATAGCCAATTGACAAAGGTTACGTCGAGTGAACGAATTGCTTATGTCATGGCCCGGACTTGAACCCTCGTGTGACCTTTCGCTAATTTGATAGCATAAATTGTACCTTAACGGTTATAGTAAAGTCGTTTCTGTGGATACTATGACTTTTTTATATCATTCATGTCAATACGACTTCACCTCGCCTGATGGTAAGCTAAAGGAAAAGTATCAGGAATGGGATCACCATTACACACACCAAGAGTGTCATAATGGTGGCCCTCAGCTTGACGCCCTCAGCAAATGCTTTTTCACGCCGCGATTAAAGGACCCGGGACTGTAGGAAGAAGGAAACACGTGAGCTGGTAAAAGAAAGGGCTTTAAGGTGCGATAAACTTGTTCGGCGTGGATACTGGATAGAGCTAGAAAGAAAGATATATTCATTACCTGTTTTAGTATTAGGTTTTAATAGGCTGCTATTATTGGATCGGCAGCGCGAGGGCGACTCCCCTTGTATTGCACACGTCCATAGGCCACGTTGACAGCTTCCCATCAGGTGAGCCATGAGCATGGCTGCCACTTAAGTGCTATTATAAAAAAAAGGATGTTGAGCTCCATGGCGTGGCAGTAGAGCTGTCGCGGTTTCGATTCCCGGTCAGTGCAAATATTTGTATGTATGACTATGTTTGTTCGGTGTTGTTCTGATGCATAAATGTATGTCCTTCTAAATTTAAATATTTAAGTATGTTCATCCGCATTCTAGATTCCATAATACAAGCTAATTATCATAAGTGTCACAACACAAACACGCTTTTAATCCACTTTGGTATCCACTCGGATTGACAGAGTACCATGCATGTTAACTACATCATGAATGTCAACAAGTTTCAAGAGGAATTCAGTAGATCTGAATACCTACGTTGCTCTTAGTTGGAGCTGACACAATTGACTCAACAAGTGATTATGTGCCGACCCCAGAATTGCGATGTCTAAATGAATATTGAACTAAGTTTCTATACCATATAGAAGGCCGAATTCGTGAGTTTGCTTATTGGGGTAATCTTCAGAACCACTGCACTTATTGGAAAATGCTTTTACCATTTGAAGTGTATATTAGGGACCCACCAAGATCTTCGGAGTCAAGCCAACCTTACCTGATGGTAAGAAGCTAGAGTAAAGTTCAGAGGATACGGTCAGCCATTTTAGATATCATTCGTCTGAAAATGACAGGCTAGACAGATGCCTTTTCACGCCTCACTTAAAGCCGGGGTTGTAAGAAGAAGTAAAGGCATGCAACAGTGCTGAAATATCAGACACTTACAACAACACAACATAGTAAATCTCCCGTAGATTCTTATACTAATTGTTCTTTGTTTGTAAAAACATGACTTTAATGTATTTTTTTCCGTAAGGGTATTTACAAACTTGTGAGATTATTATCAAAGTGTTACGTTTAGAAAGTGAAAATGGCGACTGTTGTTTATGCATTAATGTGGCATTTGCATAAATGTAACTGCGATATGCCGTGTGTGTTACACGCATACAACAATCTTATGTTTATACTTTGTGGTTTCGTAATATAAATATTTGGATACAAGGCGTTAGTTGATAAGTCGACTTGCACGCGATTTTTAATTGTGTAATATTTTGTGTAGAATTTATTATTCTACACAAATTATTCTACAGAAATTTAAAAGGTAAACGTCGATTTATTATCGACGTTTACCTTTTAAATTTCTTAAATTAATTAAAGAAAGATTTGGAGCGAAATGAGTTTTCAGCCCGCATTTCGATATTTGCCGTAAAGCGAATGCCATTATTTAAGTTTTGTAGTGAGACCAGGGTCTCGATTCTGTTAAAACAAGCCACTGGCACTTAAAAAAAATATCATTTAGTTTTGGACTTTACTGTTAAGGTTTAAAGTCTAAAATTAAATGATATTTTGTAGAGCGAATGCTAAAGTTTAAATAATTTTTTTCATTTGATTTTAGACTATAACTGTATAATGGTAAAGTTTACAATTAAATTGCATTTTTTAGAGTGTCAGTGGCATGACAGTAGTTTACATTTAGCAGAATCGAGGCCCAGGTTTTCGAACATTTTAGGGTTCTAACTATGCGTAATGAATGCCACAAAAGTTCGGTTTCCGGTAGTTTCGTAGTAAAACTGAAAGCCGTTCCCTACTGAGTTGGAAAAGGTTGGAAGGATGAATCACGCTTCAAAAAGGTACATTCATGTCTATATGGATGGGTAGGTAGGTACTATCGACTACAGTGCAAGTGAAAATTTTAAATGTACTACACCATCTTCGATAAGGATCGTTACCTAGCATAGCGTGAAGCGATTCATCAGTACATGTGTGTCATCAAGAAATATGTAGTGTGGAGAAACGCGAGAGAGGCAACCACGGTGCACGCTCTACTGAGTGCGTTTTTGTACATAATCTTAGTGGGTAGAGGTCCCACTGATAGCGATAATAAGTTCAGGAACTAAACTATTTGTCAACACAAAAAATTGGATTAATTAAAAGAAGATTGTGTTAGATGTTGCAGGTTTACTAGAGCAAACGATTTTACGCAGTATCTAGAACACTTTTATGCTTGGTTTACCTTGGAATTTTTATGTGTCATAACATTTATCTCGTTATCTGTACATTATATAGAATAAGTGACAAAAAAATGTTGTTTCAACAACATCCTATTGTGCCAGATAGTACTCAAGCAATCTGTTTATAAATATCATCGTCTTCCCAACGTTATCCCAGTTACGTTGCATTTAAAGCTTACACTTTAGAACCTATCCTACGCTTTTCATACTTATCTTGAATGTTAATGGATCGACTGCAGTCTGACCCACAATCTCAAAATAAATATCTGTCCCTGGGATTAGTCTTTTCTTTACGTATTGGAGTTAAAATAGTAATGAATATACTTTAAAATTTGAAGTTAGTCACAAATGAAGTGTTGCATCAATTTAACACTTCGTTTTGCATTTTTGCATTTACGTTCGATTTCAATAATTTATATGATAGAGCAATGTTTCCTGAATCAGCTAGACTTTCAATAAATAAAAATGAAATTATAATTACGGCTACGTACCCGTACGACCTTCAAATTTCAACCCTTTTACAAAAATACCTGCATGATATCCATTTTAGAGCTCATTCGACCTTCTTCAAAATATACAAGGTAGGTACCCCCAATGGACTTCTTTTTTAATACCTGTTGGACCTTCAAATAGAAATGAATAAAAAAGGTCCCGTTCAAAATTTACAGACACTATCAATGGGACCCCACCTTTTTATATCGCAATAAAGTCAGCTGGTACGCAGCCGCGTACGGTACGCAAAAACGACTTAATTAAACACCTCATCGCGACCACCATTTACGTTATTAACGCTTGCTTAGCGAAGGAAAAGTCCATTTACTTAACGTGTTGTGTAAAAAACCAGAAGCCAGAGATAACCTTCGTGGCGTCATATTTGGTAAACGCTTGCAGGTTCGGCATACTCTTGATTTGAGACCATTTGTAAATAAAGTAATATCTCACCTTGATTCTACATATTTCAACGTTTATTAATTAATACTAGTTGACCCTTTTAGGTATATAAACCGATGTATGTGTACATTTTTAACTGACTTCAAAGAATTAGGAGGTTCTCAGTTCAGTCGTATTTCTTATCTTTGTTACCTCAGAACCAAAGACCATTATCATGGTCTTTGATTAGAACTTACGACTGGGTGAACCGATTTTGCTGATTCTTTTTTTTATTTGCAAGCTGATGTAGTGTGGTCTCATTTTAATTTGGTCCAGTTGAGGTTGCTTTTCTTGGTTTTTTTTTTTCAAACTAGAAGCAGATAAGTAAGTATGTGAAGTATCGTGCTTCTTACTAAAATAATAACGAACTTCCATACAACTATTCATCCCTTATCTCACTGAGATGTGAAATAAAATTACCGGGCGCATCATTGTTAGCTAAAATAAGAGTAGGTAATTACTTTATTACGGTCTAGACCATATTATGCCACTGATAAGATTACCTACTAATAATATCAGCGGTACTAATAAGATAAGATGAGAATGAGCGTTAAAGTGAAACTTCTAACGGATTTTAAAACATTGCGCTAAATGGGCCAAGCTGCCTCAAAATGAAATGCAATTTTTTTAATTATTTTAATTTTAATGTCGACCAGCGGGACTCGCCCCGAGTTCGCATTAGTGCAATTTCATTTTCTATTTTTAAACAGTTTATTTACGGTGCATTATACAGATAAAGCTTCCGTAAAAATATGTCTTAATGATAATGAAGTTTGTATCAAAATCCGTTGTGTGGTTTAGAATTTAGCGAAGAAATAGACAGGTATTTTATATGGTATACAGTATATTAGATGATAATAATTTTCAGGTTTAAAAACAATGTTTTTGAGCAAATTAAATTTACATTTTATATTGAAACTCTTCAACAACTTAGTGGGCTGTATTTTAAAGCTTTTCCAGGTTACAATAGTAATAAACAATTTTCATTCAAATTTTAAAGTTCGAAATCTGTGCAATCATCATGTACTTTTGCCGCTGACTGTACTTTATAATAATGTTGATGTCACGTGTTGGAACGCTTAAAGTGGAAACATACTTTTTAACTAGGATATACCTATAGGTACAGCCACCCTCAAAAGTTGCTGAACACTAACTAATTTACAAACGATCTTTACATTGAAATAAATCAATAAATAAAATTTATCGATAATAATTTATTTTTGTAATGTTCAGAGGCAATTTTTTTGTTATTTTATTGAAAGATATTTTATGTAGACAATGCATAATTTTTTTTGTACCTACCACGAAGATCTCATAGGACTATTGGGAGTTCAAGTAAGCTGTTATATAGTTGTTTGTACCATTGTACCAACTTAACATAATAAGTATGTAATGTAACCTAACATAAATGTAATGAGTATTACATAAATGTAATATGTATTCAAATACACATTTGGTCTTATTATACAGTTCCGGTATGTTTTTAATTAAATTTTAAAAAATGTAGTGTTTTGTACATTGTAAATGTTGACCTGTAGACGACGACTTGGTTCCGGTATTTTTAAATATAAAACTAAAAATCATTTTCCACAATTCTCCGTTGGCATAATAGGTTATAGTATAAAAAAATGTTTTTCGTATTCTCAGTTAGCATAATATAATATTTGTTTTGATGTACAATTTGATCTCATTTACTTTTCTCCTTAACGTGAAAGTGATTATGGGACATTACAATATTAAATATTTCCCGGCCGTAGATAATATTTATATTTTTCTTTTATAGGTACTTGTTATACCATGGCACACACCAATGACTTTTCGATGCTTTTCGAAGCTAAGTATGTGTGTATTTATCGCAGGTTTATAAGTGCCCGGTTAATGGCAATAGGCTCGCCACTTATTACATTGGGACCTAAACATAAACTGGCGAAATGTGGGTGCTAGCACCTCTGCCCACCCCTTCGGGGATATAGGCGTGAGTTTATGTTATGTTATGTTATACTTGTTATAAGTAAACGTAACAGTTCAGTTATCGAATTTAATGTGGCCATCATTGTGAAGCACAAATTTTGAATAGAACCACATACACAAAGAATATCGGTTTATTCCACCCACTAAGTTTGGTATTGAGCTCCCGAGTATTAAACGTGAAATATTTTTCTCCTTTGCTTTTCTTTGCCAGTTCATGTTTCTAAGAATCGAATAGGTATAAGATTTGGTTTATAACTGAAAAATATTGTGCAGCTCTCTTTTATTTCGAAAACGAAATTTTAGAAGAGTATGGCTAGCTTCAAAAGTAGATAATCATTTTCCGATTTTTTAAAGTCGTTTTTGAGAACAATAATTGCATTTCTTTTTTCGAAATGCTGTTCATCTATTTGTTGGGGTCTAATAAAACGTTTTAAAGTGTAATTTAAATTTAATTAATAATTTTTAATTGTTTTTTTTTGTATGATATTTATCATAATTATCTTAAACAAAATAATCAGACCATTCATATCGCAAGCTGGGATCATTACAAAACATGTCAGAAGTCAGAATGCAGTCTATATCTACATCGCAGCAGTAGGCTGCCAACACGTAGGTGCTCTTTTTGGACAAAATGCTAAAATAAATTTGAGTCCACCAAAAGCAACTGCCGAAAATATTGATAGGTGCTCTTCGTGGACTAGGGTAGGTGCTATTCGGACAGGTGCTCTAAGAATAATAACTCTATTCTCTAACTAATGTGTCACTGCTTCCTTTATCTTATTGTCAACACCTAGCACGAGACTTTTACGCACAACTTTAACTGGTTTGAGTTATTAACCCTCTAATATTTTACCCATAACAAAAGTACTAATTGTAGTGTATTTTTTGTTTCAGGTAAGGTCACCAAGGAATCCACTACTTCAAAGTTTTTAACCGTTGATAGGTAACTGTTTAGTTTTTTCATAGGAACTGCATGTGCATTTTTAGGTATGTTTTAGAATTACAATGTATTTATGTTCCAGCTATATAAGTATCTTTAATTTAACAGTAATGTGAATAAGACATAAAACACAATATTCTCTTTATCCAAGCCCTTTTCATCACCGAACGACCAGACGTACGCCAACGCGCCACCGGTACATGGTGGATATCCCACTCATACGCACAAAACGTTTTGGCAGTGCGTTCATCGTGCGTACTGCTAAAGAGTGGAATGCCCTGCCTGAGTCTGTATTTCCGGAAAGCTGCAACCTGGGAGTCTTCAAGTCTAGAGTGAATAGGTTTCTTCTAGGCAAGCGTGCTCCACCGTCGACCACATCATCATTTACCAACAGGTGAGATCGTGGTCAAACGCGAGCCTATTACCAATAAAAAAAAAAAAAAAAAAAGAAACGTGCACTGTCAAAAAACATTTTTATGGTATAGTGATAAATCGCTTGTTCAGTTCGTAGATATTTTCGTTTTCTTCCACGAATTTTTTTTTCGTTTTCTTCACAAAATGTGTTTCGATTTTAACCCATTGCATAGTCAATAAAACCACAGAACGTTAAGAGATGGGCTACAAAAGTTAAATAAAATATACCAGTTTTTCATACACTTAAAGATCGATGAATATTCTTCAATATATACCTATCAGGCGCAATTGATTCACGAATAGGTAATTAATTTGCGTTATTCATTAACAACGGACTCGTAATAATGTATGATTGTATGTGTGTTAACAACGCCTAAACACGCTAACATAAATAATACAAGTTACCGATGTATATCATGCTAAGACAAGAATTTACAGAAACAACATTTTTTTTTTGTTTTTGACGTTTGTGCACTCATCTTTGACAGCCTCTGTGGCGTAGCGGTAGTGCATTCGACTGCTACGGCTGGGGGCGAGGGTTCGATTCTCGCTCGGTGCAAATATTTGCATGTATGAATATATATGCCCATTTTCATTGGTCTGGGTGTTTCTATGTATGATATGTGTGCATTTATAAAAAAAGGTATATAAGTAGATATGTGTAGATATGTGTAATGTGTGTGTATATGTAGCTTAGGTGAATGAGTTTGAATTTTATGCACCACTTTTGTCGTTGACTGTACTTAGGTTACTTCAGTAATATAGACATCAATGTACTTTTATAAGTACCTGAATATTTTTACGATGACATTAAGTTATCGATTCCATTATTTTTACATTATTGGAAGACATTTTACCTTAGTATAATAAGGTTTTAGGACGTTGTGAGGCTTGTACAAAATTTACGAGTAGGTAAGATAATTTTTTACTCTGTAAGGTAATGAGAAAAAAATTATAATTTTTATGAGTCTTTTTTCACAAGTCGTTTTAAGTAGTCAGGCAGTGTTAGCTCTGTTTTTTTTTATAGTCATTAGGCTCTCGTTAACTGCTACGTCATGATAAATGATGACGTAGCCGACGATGGAAACATATGCCTAGAAGCAACCTATTCACTCATGACTTGAAAACTCTTAGGTTAATAGCTTTCCGTAAACGCAAACTGGGGCGGGGTATACCACTTCTTAGCTGTACGAAAGTTTTATTGAATACTATTTGAAACAAATAAATAAAATTCGACTTAATCGTCGGCTTCCCCCCTCCAGGGTCAGCAGCGCGAGTGTGACGCCTTTGATGTTGCACACGTCCATAGGCCACGGTGACCACATCCCATCAGGTGGGCCGTGTGCTTGTCTGCCACCTAAGTAGTATAAAAAAAACTCTCACGTGGAACTTGCGGCGACGTACCCGTAGAAGTTGTAAAGTTTGGAACGTTTTTCAAAAGTGCCCTTACGACCTCTTTTTTGGTACCCGCACGACCTCCAAAATAAAAATTAATAAGAAGGTGCCCGTACGACCACTTCAAGCGAGTTGGCATCTTCCAATTTTATTCATTATTTTTTTTGTCAACTCGCGCTTAGTAATGAAATTTCTAGACATGAATTAAATTTCAGTGAAGGAATTCAGTTTATGCATCAAAATTGCGTTTACAAAGGTCATAGAATCATAAAAATTACTGGAATGTACTTAATTTAAAGTACATTTGGAATAAGGTCGTTTGTTAGTAGAAATATAACAAATACGTATACAAAACATTTATATATTTACTGCTAAATATAAAATTACGTAATGAGGTTTATGAGGCATCGCTTTGAAAATATTTCATGTTTACTAATAGTAGGTTACGCAAACCTTTGAAGGAATATTCTACAAGTCAGTGTCAAAGATATACATTAATAAAATAGCGTTTGATTTACAATTTCCTACTCAAAATATACTCAAATTGTAATTAATCTGCAATAATTCTTACAAAAAAAAACGACTTTAACGGGCCAATTTGAAATGGGACCACACTGCACGGGAAGCGCCAGCTATAAAATAATATAGAACCATCTAAATCGGTTCTCCCAGTCGAAACTTCTGAGGTTCTTAACAAACATAAAAAAATACAATTGAATTGAGAACCTCCTCCTTTTTTGAAATCGGTTAAAAAGTGGGTTATTCCCAGTTATTCCCCTGTTTGTCCTACCGTCGTTTCATTAGGCAGCCACTCCGATGACAAATAAAATGTTTTTCCCCATGTCCCACACAATAAACGTGATATTTTGCAGTTTATTCCGCCTCGTACTTGACCGGTTTTTATTTCTGTAATTTGGATAAAATGCGGAACTGGGAACGAAGTCGAAAAATAATAATGAAATAAACCAATTTGAAAAATCACGAAAATAAAAATAAAATATTTCTACAATTTAATACTTATTTGTTCCGTTTACTATAATGAAAAATATGTTTATTATGTTATTTAAGATGGGTACCTATATACTTTCATAATACGCTAAAGTTATATTTTTGGTAAAACATTACTTTTTATTTAAAAAAAAAATAAACTAAACAACTGTGTTGATTTCTGCGGCACCACATTTTAGATCAAATTCTTCATCTGATACCAATGGTATATTCCATTTTGTTCACCTGGGTTAGGTAATCTGTGACCTGGGTGATATCACTTAGGTGAACAAAGTTGAATATAAATCTACGACGGTCAGTGGGGTCAGACAGTAGCTCCTGTTAAGCAAAAAAGAAAAAAATGGTCCCTGTACTTGGTTTAAACTTTGGAATGCAACCGGAATTGGCACTCGGATGCTGAAGACTAAATGACATCATTGAGTAAAAAGTGATAGCTAATTTGTCTAATCTGGTAACCCATCCAACGTAACCAAAGATAACGAATCCCTGTCCGTATTGCTACAGTACCTTGCCAACAAGTTACATGTAATTACTAGATCGAGATCGAGAGAGAGTGTGTTAGCTAACATTGTTAATGATATTTTGTGAGGCTTCGCTATTATCATATACGCAGGTGTCCGTCACGCTCTCTTCCCATAACGTCTGTCTACAAGTACACGTGGTCACTCGTTTACTAATTGTCGATAAGGCCCTCTTTTTTTTCACTTTTTTTAACACCAGAACAATAGATAATAATTTGTAGAAATAACTTCGAGAAAGAAGCCGCTAAATGGATCCAATTATTAGGTTGTGCAGCAAAAATTACTTCGAGTGTCTCTTCGCACCTACGACAATACTTATTGCGGTAGGTGCAAGGAAAAAGTACTAGACTTTAGTTACGTGTTTTACTTTTTTTTTTTTTTTTTTTTTTTTATTCATGATAGGCTTACGTTTGACCTCAATCTCACCTGATGGTAAGTGACGATGTGGTCTACGATGAATCACGCTTGCCTAGAAGGAACCTATTCACTCGTGACTTGAAAACTCCCAGGTTATAGCTTTCCGGAAACACAGACTCAGGCAAGGAATTCCACTCCTTAGCTGTACGCACGATGAACGTGTCAGCAAAGCGCTTTGTGCGTATGAGTGGAATATCGACCATATAGCGGTGGCGTGACGCTGTTCGTCTAGTCGTTCGTTGATGGAAAGGACTTGGAGGTATCAGGTTGTGCAATTCCAGAGCGCACTCCCCGAAATGCATCCGATAGAACACCGAGAGACCTGCAACTTTGCGTCGATGGGCAAGGCTTTGAAGTCTTTTCTCGACTAGTGCATCGTTATTGATGAGCTTCTTGGCTCGTCTCTCGATCGTCTCCAGCGCGTCAAGTTGGTATTTAGCTGAGCCATCACACAGATACGAGCAGTACTCCATACAGGATCGGACCTGCGCTTGATACAAGTTGAGCAGTTGCTCCGGTGTGAAGTACTGTCGCACTTTTGACAGAATGCCCAGCTTTCTTGCGGCCATTTGAGCTTTAGCCTCAATGTAAGTCCCAAAGTTGAGGGTGGATGTGAGAGTTACGCCAAGAAGCTCGAGGCGGTCGGTTATCGGCACGGGTACACCTCGGAAGGAGGGATTTGGCTGGAATTGACTTCGCTTGGCAGAAAAAAGACACGCCTGAGTCTTAGCAGCATTGAACTTAACCAGGTTAGCATCACCCCAGTCGGAGACCGCCTTCAAGGATAAGTTCAAGCGCCCAACCATCGCCTCTCGGAGAGATCGGATGTGTGCCGCGCTGGTTCTAGAATTGGACTCATACCTCTCGACCACTGTGCTGTCATCTGCGTACCCAAAAGTACCGGGTTTGAGCAGGTCATTTATGTGCAGCAGGAATAGAGTAGCCGAGAGTACGGACCCCTGAGGAACCCAACTAAGTAGAGCAAGAAGACTACACACTGGTTGAAGACCTTTAATTTCTGACCTTTAAGTTATGATTTACGATGGGAAAACGTCGGTGCTGACAGTGCGGTTAGCCCAAAAGTTGCGCAGCGGGCTATGGAGCGAGCTATGCTTGGGGTTTCTTTAAAGAATAAAATCGTAATAAGGTCATCCGAAAAAAAAACTAAAGTTACCGACATAGCTCGCAGAGTGAGCAAGCTGAAGTGGCAATCGGTTGGCCAATCTGCCTAAGGGTAGAAGATGGAACAAACAAGTCCTAGAGTGGACATCGCGAATCAACAAACAGAATGTGGAACGCTCC
Organism: Lithosia quadra; assembly: GCA_963576445.1. Lineage (NCBI taxonomy): Eukaryota > Metazoa > Arthropoda > Insecta > Lepidoptera > Erebidae > Lithosia > Lithosia quadra. The sequence continues at coordinate 4,274,695 of OY754879.1, read as the reverse complement.
AGATATATGGACGGACAATCTGAAAAATATAACTGGGATAGACTGGTTTAGCAAGACGGACGGTCTGGTGTTGTAGCGCACCGTGGGAGAGGCCTTTGTCCAATAATGGACTGCAACAGACATTGGTTGATTGATAAAGCAGATACCTTGTAAAGCCTTGTCTGTATATGAAGGAAAATAATACAGTAAAGGCGGTTAATATGGATTATGTAATACTTAATTCTGTGTATCTACTCGTAAGTTATGTAGTTCGTTCTCTCTGTGCTGTGAATGAGGATCGGTACATAATTTAGACATGCACTATTAAGAGGGTTTATTAAAACGCGCGGGGAAGTTAAACACGCACTACGGTTTTTATATAACATGCCTGCATTCTAATCCTGTATATACTCGTACATCTTGTACAGTCACCTCTTTCCCAGTGGAGTACGCAAAACATTTCGTAGGTAATTGTTTTCATTCATGCTTGCCGGTCGCCGATAGGTACACTCCTGATCTGACCTTTCTTTAAAATATTTTTGAAGAAAATTAGATACGACAAAAATTAAAATTAATGATACTTACACGTTTTTGACGTACAATATTTAAGTTGTAATTGTATATGCAAGGTGACGAAGAAATAATTGAGTCGTTTTTATTTTTATTAGCAGTAAGTAATTGCACAACAATTGGTTGTCAAACAAGAAAAAAAAATACAAAATATTTTAGTTTCATTTCTGAAATGAAAGCTATTAATATAAAATTAACTTAGTGTAGACAATAACAAAGTGTCAATTAACTTTTTATTATACAAGTGTTAGAATCATTATTGGAATGAATCATTGGATTTCAAGAGTTTCATCTAGAAACAGACACAAAAACGCAGAAAACACTGAGTGAAAGAGGTATTTAACAAAATTATTTGATAATTAAAAAATGTAGTTGCACGTTTCAATTGATAAGATTATTTCTTCATCATAGTGAAAAGTGTATATGAAAATTTATAACACAATGGTATTGTGTTACAGACTTTTATATACACTTTTTTCAAAGTTGTCAACTCGCCCAATCAAGCGACTAAGTGAGCCAGATGAAGATAAGTTCACTTAGTAATTAGCTATTTTTTTATTTATTCGTTTTTATCACTTCGCCCTCCCCCTCTCCCCACCCCAAACTATGACATTTCATTGAACTTTCTGCGAAAACATACGGAAATAACGATTTTCAATGCGGTATACTGATTGTAATATAAAATTAGGAAAATAATCTATAGCCTTTATTGCGGTTGCCAAAGTTGCCATAAAAAATAAAGGTAAATTTTTTAGTCTGTCTGATTATTTTACTGTACAACCCGAACAATTTTGGAACATTCCCTGTGTTCGTAATGTTTCCCATGGGAAGTCATTACGACCTAAAGGAAGATCATTACTCTTTGTGATCTATGGAAAAGGATTTATCTTTTTTATTTTGAATTAGTTGCTACCCATGACTTCGTCCGCGTGAAACTTAGGTATTTTGTTCACAATTTCATATTTTATTGTCTTTTTTCTAAAATAAATGTAGTTTACTTACGCCTTGTAATATCGGCTATAATGTCAAAAAATTCATTAGTTCGAACTAACAGACAGTATCAAAGTAGTTTTACTATAAGTACCCGGTATTAAGTACAGTCATATGAATTAAATAAAAAAATCTCTTTAATATTACATACAGATACTTGAATTTTATTTATTTGTAGCTATAGATGTGGAATTAGCGAAATTCTGCTCGAGTAGGATGTTTCATTATTACATTTAAAAAAAAAACACTTTTTTAGAAATGACTCGTATCTATTATTATTTATTATACTTTCTGAATTCTTGTTATTACATTTTAAAATACACACTGAATATCATAACCAATGAAATAAAGTAAGTACCTACATCAAGTTATTTTCGCTATAATAGGATATTTACCATGTTTTATAATGATATTATATTTGATATTTACCATTTACTATTTAAGTACCTACTATTTCAATTGACCATGTTAATATATAATCCTATAAAGTTATTATTGATTCATTGTAAACATGGTTTGTAAATTTGTTAATGTTCAGCAATTTATGTGGGCAACTGTACCAACAATTAAGTTTTCACTCTCTCCGAATACCACTCATCAATCACACAATCACTACCCAATCACACTACCCTACAGACAATCACACATCTACTAACATCTTAGAAAGCAGAAATCGAGACACTTAATTACACGGTAGCATTTTCCTTAGTCATAGGTAAAAACGTTGATAACGGCTTATTACTGAACGAGTTCTGTTAGGCCATGCTCCAATTGTTGTTATACCGCTGCGCGCGCGCATCTTCGCTGGACATTGTTAAGATGGCGCGATCTGCGGATGGACTACGCTTCGGTGGTAATAGTGTATGAAGTGTTTTTTGTATGTGATTTTATAAGTACTAGGAAATCAAATGTTGCATGTTGCTAGAAAAAATTTCGCTTTAGCGCCCTGCTGAGTAATATCTTTTTGCTAGAAATATATTTTTTTAATTTTTTAAAGATGTGGATTTTACGCTCGTCTGTATATATCACAAAGGAATTATAATTGCTAATCTTACTATACTGAAGTGGAATGTATGTTTGTTTGTTTGCGCAATCACGTCAAAACAGCTGGACGTATCTGGATGATATTAGACACAAATATATGAAACACAATAATATAGGTTTTGGCTTGAAGATACCAACTTGCTCATATGAGTGAGTTCCACATGAGCCATGTGATGAATAAGTCATAATGGCACATGATAGATAGAAAAGTAAGGAAGAAAAAACCAAACTTGATGATATTTGATGCATGTAAGATTAGGTAACCGGTGATGTAGGTCACATTAAACGTTACACCTTTTATTTTGCTATCTGCCTCATTATAGCATCAAAGCAAAGCAAAAAAAATACAGCAAAGAAAACCTTTTTTTCATCTTAGGAATTGATTTCCACGGATTACAGGCATGTGTCAGTATTTAACGTATAGAATAGAATATTTCTACTCTACCCAAACCAGGCATTTTTATTATACCATGTATGTGGCAGACAGGACTCCACGTTGGAGAAGTCAGTCAGCTCTGGCTACCCTACTTACCGCCGGGAACACAACACGATGGTTATTATGGCCGCGGTCTTCTGTAGGGCGGAGGTACTTCCCCAGTCGGACAGCTCATTTCGGACGGGAGATACCGTCGTGTCCTACCACCATTAACTAATTTTCTTTTAAAGTTAGTACAATTGCCTAATATTGAACGTGAATTGTGCAAACGGACAGCAAGGTCGCGTTTTGATAGATTTATGACTGATATTTATTATTATGGGGCAGGGCGCATTACGTGCTTGAAAATAATGAAACTATGACCACATAAGTAACTAATTAATACAAATTGCATTAGCTTACGCTAAACACCCTTCGTGTAGGAATAATGAAGCTATATCTGTTTCACTTGTTGATGTTTTTGGTCATAATCCTATAAAATATATGGATAGAACGCGTTGAAGAATACACGACGAGTCGGCTCACACGAACAAGTCGGTATTCACACAGGGGTATCACACTCGCGCTGCCGACCCTATAAAAACCTTCTAATGCCTTCTTGAAGGACCCTATATTATAGATGCTAGGAAAAACCAGCACGATTTTTTTTCATTGTTGGACACGCCAACATGACTGAATTTTCGTTAACAAAATTAATTGTATTGTTCGTTTATATTCGGACGGAACAGTTAGATATACTTAATAATTATTAATTTCATTCGGCTCTCAACAAAGCCGGCTTTCAGGGGCTTATCGCGGCGGCACAAAATTCACAATGAAAATGATTACCTACCTACAGGTTGTCGTATCGAGCTTTCATGTTTTTCTGTGAATTTCAGGATTTTAGCAGTGCTTTAAACGACGTAATTAATGAACCAAACTTCAAAAAAATATGTTAGTACATATACATATATAAATATATCCTAGTAACCAATCTAGGTATGATCTCCTTGCTATAGTTTTACCTAAATCAATCAATCACTTAGCCTATTGCAGTTCATTGCTGGACATGGGCCTCTCTCAATGTACGCCACAGCACCCGATCCTCCGCCTTGCGCACCCAGTCTATCCCAGCTACCCTTTTCAGGTCGTCCGTCCATCGTAGCACTATCGGTGTATGTAGTGGTGACCCCCGACCTGAGACTTTGCCTTTAGCTTTCCGTCAGGCGAAGTGAAGTCATGTTGAAGTGTCCAGTATAAAAAAGGAATGAACCCAAATAGGACGGGTTTATCTTCTTCAGGAGTTGCCACGGATACAATACATTGTATTGTCACCGAAGATACCCAAGTATACCAAATTTGAGTTCAATCTTACCTCAGGAAGTGGTTCTAATTGAGCTTCCAAGTTTTGACCCGGACAAACAAACTACCAAATAAAAAACAAGCAAATAACAGCATGTAACCACCAGATTCCCATCAGTATAAAAATACGTAGTATAAAAAAAATGTAAAAAAGTCGTATGAACGATTACAGCTTGCTTGTTGGTAACAAAAGTTGTGATAATTTGTTGGATGTGAGCCAAACGATAATTATAGTCTAGAGTTCTAGACCAATAACTATCCAGGCTGTATCCTTGAAACCAACGAGTAGGTCTAATTATGTGTAGTTAGGCTTCTTACGTAACACTTTGAAGTTTTTAACCTTTTCGAGTGGCGTAGTACACAACAATAATTTGTTAAAAGTTTGTTATTAACTAAACTAGTTAGGAATAATCATGTAATCACATAACAACCATCGTGTTGTGTTGACGCCCGTAAGTAGGGTAGCCAGAGCTCACTGTACCCCTCCTCCTACCACCCTTTCCTAGCCTCCTCACCCCTTGCTAGCCCTTTCCCGGATGGACGTTTGCGACACCCCTGGTGTTGCACATGTCCATAGGCCTCTGTGATCTGTGCCCATCTGCTATCTACGTAATAAAAAAAAATGTACAATAAACGACTTTGGATTTGGCATGGCCATTATTTTTTTAATATCTGTCTCGGTTTTATTCTCTATGCATTCCTATGTCTGTCTTTCATCCGATTGCAATTAAACTTAAGTAACAAAGTTGTGTACATATCCGTGAAGGTTCTTAACGTAAAAAGAAACATTGCAGCACATAGCTATAGCATCATAATGCATTTTGTATATTTTTTGCGATTACTAACTTACTAAAACTGCAGTTTGAGAATTTGGCCGTGACGAATGAAATATAACAAGGGAACATGATTCAGATGGTAAAGGACTCGGGCAGTTCCATTTAGGTAAGAACAGCTCAACGCGTTCGGTAATCCCCAGTAATCCCCAACACTTCCCCAACAAATCTCTTGAAATGCTTCAGCCTTGCGGTGATTTTTTTTATATCACTTAGGTGGCGCACTTGAGATACTCTGCGCCAATGGCGCAATTCGCAGAACATCTCAAGTGCACGCTTGAGACATATCTCAGAGGTACCTAAGTGTCATCTAATACGGGCCTAAAAGTCTGGCGAGCTGTGCTAAACGGTACAGAGGATGATTTAGGTATACGAAAGAAGTCTAGTCTGAGTAGAAGAGTTAGTGAGGTATGTAAGGACAAGCTAATTAAACGAGCCGTGGTTTCTGCTTTCCCTGGAGGGAGAAAGGCGTGAATTATTTATTTAGGAATACATAAAGAAAGTATAACGTATAAAATTATGAATACTGCACATTGCTTTAAGGTTTTTTTTACTTTTTTCGACGAAATTAACCTTGATTCACTTAACGTACAATAGTTTATATTACCGTGTATATAACTTTCGTGTCTATCTGTATAATGAGCCAATGATTTCTTTGTATATCTTTAGACAAGGTGTTAAATCTAAAATTGTGTTGTATGAATGCCAGGCAGGCATCTAATATTATACCTAAGTCTAAAGAGTTCGTTTGATTCTATGCGGTAATTTCAGCAACTGCTGTTTCGATTCGGCAAATTCTTTTTGGGTTGGATAGCCTGTTTATCGAGGAAGGTTATAGGCTAGCATCATCACGCTAGCAGTAGAAGCAGAAATCATACATGTTGACAAATCGGAAACATGTCCATTCATGTCCATAAATTGGACAAATTTCGAAACAATCCAAACAAAACTATTAAATTACAGGCTGTTATTAAAATACAGGTTAAATAGGTGCCACGGGGATGAAGTATGCCACGGGTGAAGCCTTGGGGCACAGCTAGTTTATGGATAAAATACTTCAGATCATGTAGCTACCTATTTCAATGTAAAAAAGGTACTATAGAAATATTTTACAAGCAACAAAAATATACTTTTACACGCGTCTTATCAACAATTCTTATATATTAAGTATGCATATATGCGTCTATTATATACTTATAGTTGTCACAAAATAAAAGGCCCACTTTGACAGTTCGTGCCCATGAAGTTCTTAATTTTTTATCAGTTAAATGTTCTAAAGGTAATTACATTTTTCATTGACAGGTACCGCCCACTCGGCTAAGTGCTGTGCATAACGATTTTTTCATGTAGTCCACAGACTATTAATAATCAGTTATGGAAAGAAAATATCGAGTGAGATATTTTTTTTCAAGCCCGACGCGCACTTTGATTTTTATTTATTTAAATACTTGTGTTTAGATTCTGAAGACTGATTTAATAATTATTCTTGTTGTTTTTGTGATTGAGTGAATGTTATTGTAACAAAAGTATTAAATATAAGTAAACTGACCTTTAATAACATTGTATTGTTTTAAAATACCTACAAAATCAAGGGTTAAGCTAATTTTTCTAATCAGAACTCTAATCCAATGCAGTATACATACATATTCAAATCGATTAAATCCCCATACAAACTGGATTCGATTCATCCTGAGTATCGAATACCGAATCGTGTGGGTACATAACTAGTTACGCCACGAGGACAAACGTCAAAACGGGCCTTTTATTTTGTGTTGAGTATAGTCTATTATATAGACGCACTAGCTTACCCGCGCGCGGCTCCGCCCGCGTGAATGTTGACTTTCGCCACCAAGTCTCTTTTAAGCAGAGGGATTGTCCGTACTAACTTTCAATGTCTATTCCTTGGCAAACAGTGGTTGCAGCTAAACGTACTCATTTCATCTCGAGTTCTATCTAACCCTCCAAGGTACAGTACCGTGCATCGCGGCCAAAGCCAGTCTATTTACCATCATTGTCTTCTAGATTTTATGGGGATTAGATAGCTGGCTGCCCCAAAGTATGTGTGACTCGGAAAAAGGCCCTTTGATAAACCTTTACATTACACCATAAATATTTGCATTGCACTTTCACATTTGGTCCACTATTTCAAATTAGTTAAACATTATTTTTCCGAAAATTTCGCGAAAATTTATTACTAAAATCTTGCTACAGACATTGACGTTTGACAAACTGACTGAAACTAAAGAAAGAGTATTTAATAATAAAAACCGGTCAAGTGCAAATTGGGCTCGTGCTCGCTGGGTTCCGGATAACACTGGGTTGAGGGACGAACTTAACTTTGCTGCAACGTTTCTTCTCTTGACTGACAGCCATACAGATTCTTTTTGGTGATGTGGGTAATATTTACGATTTCAGGACTTTTACCTTTATTCATGTTGTAAGATTTTACTTTTTGCAAAATATCTGGATTCTAGCCCAAAGGGAAGTATTCTTTCTTTTTTCTCGTGCGAAACCCCCGTCGGGCTTCACCTCAACGGAGCCAACAGAAAGGTAGGTATGTCGGACTCCTACTGACACATCAACCTGTGTGACCGAGGAATCTGGTGTGTCCTAGAAAGGATATCCCAGAAACCTTGGCCGACTCCGGCCACCAGCACTGGCGACCCCAACGTATTATTAGGAATCTAAACCCCTTTTCTTTATAAACAACACGCATGGAAATATAGTGTGGGTAACGGTTAGCCCCGACCGTCCACCTAGGCGCGCACTCATGGAGGACGGAGATGGTTCTGCGAACTATGCCGCCCGGTGCGCCTTCATCGCCACGGGGGAGTGCTGGATCTCTCTAAGTAAGACAATTTTATTGTTGTAAATAGACCAAAAAAAAACAGCCCGCTGAGTTTCTTACCGGAGTCTTCTCAGGTCTGGGCCGCGTTTCGAACCGGTGGTCCATTTGCTTCTAGTTTTAAATATTTATAATTTTGACGTTTTGTAAGAGCCGCTTAAAATGGTCTATACAGAATAAATGAATTTTGAATTTGACTTTGACTTTGACTTTGACTTTGATTTGACTCTCCCGTAGCTTTTCCACCGCCACTTCTAAGCGCATTAATGCCTCGCAAAAAAAGCGGTGGCATTCCAAAAAGAAAAAAAAGAGAAAATTACTTAAATATTTGAATATTCGTGGACATGGCGCCACGCTATCCAATCTGGATGCTCTGCCAGTGTGTGAAGTGGCGAAGTATCCACGGAGCAGCCCCGGCAACAGTGGCATTCGGGCGTCTCCCGGCCTACACAATGCAGGAACTCACCAAAATAGTCACCCATCAGTGAGCCTTGGATAGCTCAGGGTCATGGGCCACCTTAATCCCTGTAGACCCAAGACGGAATGCGATTTTCGTTGGTCAAGTCCGATATCACGTCCCTACTGGCCAGGGAATGGGAGAGATCCGTAGGGATTTCCGCACGAAAAATAAGGTACAGATTATTAAAACTCTCCGGTTACGCTGCAGGTGACTCACTAACGTCGCCGAAGGTCACTTAACGACCTCCGTCCTCCATGAGTGCAGGCCTGGAGATGATAGGTCAAGCCACCTATTAGTCGGCAAGACCACAGTTTGGATATTACGCTTCGTTTAATGCCAAGCATTATCCGCAACATTCCTTTGATCTAATTCAACTTGATGCCTCTACGTGTTCTTAAGAAGAGGTCTTGACAGACAGACAAACGGATAACGAAGAGATAAGGGTTTTTTCCTAATCAGGCACAGAACCCTAAAAATTAATATATTCTATTTACTTTTGAGGAAAAAGAAGTAAAGGATATTACTCTATGAAAATTTAGACGAAGTCAATTTTAGTTCCTGTTGCTATGACAACTATTATAGATGGCGATAAAAACGTTTGCAACATCTAATTTTCTTTTTATTACTAAATTTCCTGAATGAATCATATATTTTTAATTATGTTATATGCTATTCGAGGCGGAGACAAATCCAAAAAATCATAGATCATGAAAATCTATTCAGCCGTTCTTGAGTTCTGGGAAAAGCACGTTTTTAGCCCTTTTTAGGGCTTTAGGGTTCGAATTTTAAAAAATCCTTTCTTAGTACACCTCTACGCATCAAAACAAACACTCCCTACAAATTTCAAGTCTCTACGACCAGCGGTTTAGGCTGTGCGTTGTAATCAGTCAGTCGATCAGTCAATCAGTCAATCAGCCTGTCAGGACTTTGAATTATATAGTATAAGATATAATAAATATAATATTCGCCGAGCGTAACTTGGTGGTTCGTTTCTTACTTTCTTTAAGGAGTTATTTATCCATCCATCCATCCATAATGGATTACTTCACCTAAACTTTAGAACAAAAATTGTGTCAAGGTTCCTCGGCCAATGATGAGGCGGGAAAAATTTTAATTTTCGAATATTTTGAACGAGACACAGAACTATAAAAAAGAGTTAATGAATTTTGACACCTATCTACATAGACATAGCATGCCTTTTGTAATGATATCTGTGTGACTGTAACAATAAGTGCATTGTTAGTAGTGATTTTTGTTTGCCCTACCACCAGTCTATAATGATTCTGAGATTTTCTTTCAAATTCAACCAATTTTGTATTGTACCGCAGCATTTAGGGTTAGTAGATTATTTACGCGTATTGCTATAGATTGGAATACGCTACCGGAATGTCTTCAAGTCTAGAGTAACGGGTTACTTCTAGGCAAGCGTGCTCAACAGTCGACCACATAATCACTTACCAACACGTGAGATTGTGGTCAAACGAGTCTATTACCAATAAAAAATTATATTTATCTAAAAAATATAGTTAGTTCTAGATATTATACTTTGTCAGTTTCATTAGCCTCAGTGGAGTAGGCTAGAGGGCGTTAGTAAAAATGCTAATTGTTTCAAATTTAGAACACTGTATCATTTTTCCACTTTTTTTTACTTTTTAATAATATGAATGCACACAAAAACAAACGCTGTCGTTGTATCTTCATGCTCTGACAGTTATAATTTTATTATCTACAAAACCTTATTATAAAATTGTAAAGTATTCTGTCTGTGTCTGTACATTGGAGATATTTAAAAAAAAAGATGAACGATTCTGAACACAATTCTTTTTTTGAATTCTTGTCTGCTTATCTGTTTGTTCGCGATGGACGCAAAAACAAATTTATGCGATTTTTTTTGTTTGAAAGGTTGCTTGGTCTAAATTTTTTTTAAAAGTCCACTGGTATTGGTGCTATAATTGCACTGGGGCTAAGCCAGAGTGCGGAGCTAGCCATCGATAAAATGTTCTATCACTTGTTTTATCAGATGTGCATTTTAACGTATCGCAATACATTGCATTGCAAGTGAATTTTATTCAATTAATTAACAGATTCCGAATGAAACGGTATTTTGCGTAGATGTGAGTAATCGATTTTGGATCGTAACGTAAGTGAATAGAGTTCTTTATGAGTAGAGTTTGAAAATACAATTGCTAGTATTTACGGCAGAGAGAGATGTAGTGGTTAATGCTCTTTCTTTGTACTATGAAAGGTAATGAAGCAAGTATAGTCAGCATTAAAAGTAAATGATTTTTAGTTTTTGAGTGTGTGAGTTTATATTGCTTAGTAAAAATACTGGTTAACTACTAACTACTCAGTGAACTTCATTTTAAAGTTTTGATTAAAGTAGGTATAATTAATAATTTTCGTTCGATTTTTAACTTCGAAGTCTGTGCAACCATCATCAACTTTAAATGACTCTAATATGTTCCGGCACAAATCTGAGCCATTTGTGACGGAACATAGTACTAAATAAATTCTGATATTTAGCAGATAATTCCCCAAGGGTGGCTCTCTCACGGGAAACCCCGAAATGCTACAATAATCATTTTCTTCCAGACCTATTTCCAACTTCTATGTTGGGGTTGACTTTTAGTTTAGCTACGAAAAAGCTGAACTGACTACACAAACAGAATATTTTTTGCACTTTCAGTTACTGCAGGTAGCTTAGTTGTTACATAAGTATAGAACAGGGTTTCTCAGACTTTTGGCTTCACGAACCCCTGTTAATGTCCCCTCCCCCCCCCCCCATTATATTATTGTCTAGTAAATAAAATTTGCTGTTAATTTCAGTACAGGTAGCAAAGACAGTGTCAAAAGAAGTATCTTTTAACATTAATGTTATTATTTTTCTAAATCAAAATGTGTTTTATTTACGACACAATTTGGCATACTGAACCCGAACTATAATAAAAAAAAACATTACATTTCTGTAACTCATTTTCTGGTTATACAAGAATCTACTCGGTTAGTCACAAACCAGTTTCATGCAAACTTACCTCCGCCTCCTACTATGCGACTTCCGACGATCGCGGGCGGGCGGGTCGCTTGCGTACGCGCCGCCTTCCCCTTCAGCACTGTGTCCTGCTCCCATTGCTACCCCATGCCACTTCACACACCGTCACTGACAGACACACGCTCCTACGACACCCCTAGCACTTAAACCAGGGTGTAAAGCTAGCACTTTTCGGTAGAAAGGTCTTTAAAAATGGCACTTATTACGAGTCGAGGCACTAGTAGAGGTTTTAGGGTCTATATGTGGGGTGTCGTGGTGTAAATTGCCCCCGCAGCGTTATACTCGGGCGGCTCGCGACGCGAATGTGAAACGTACCGTCGCACGCGCAGCGCCCGCCTTATGTTATTGTTTTAATTAATTTGTGTTAGAAGAGGACGGCGGATGTGTGGTCAGTGTGTTAGCTCACTGCGATTTTTGTGAATGGTGTATGGAATTTGAAATTGTTTAATGTAGTAACCTCGATGAATTATTGTTTTAGTATTTCTATTTGAAAGTGTGATTATGAAAACGTCGTTTTTTTATTTGTTTTAATTTTATTGTAGTTGCATATGTAGTAGACTGTAAATCTGCAATTAAAATTAAAGATGAACGAATATTACTTTTAGATTAGATATATTTATACTCAACTTTGTTTTGTAAAGATTGAATTATGAGATTTTGGGTAACAAAATAGTATTATTATATATTTTCTCGTAATTAGTAGCTGCAACTGTTTCATACCATAATATTCTTCTGTCAGTCCAGTTGCATTTATGTTAAGGTTCATAGCCGAGCTGGACAAAGTGTTATTAAATTTTTCTGTTGAAAAATTCTCACACGTTGCATCCAAAAACGGTGCGCACTGTGAGGAACTTCATTCAGCGCACGCTTAGGCTGTGGAATGATTTCCCTGCTGTGGTTTTCCCTAGCATCTACAATATGGGGTTCTTCGAGAAGGGCATTAGAAGGTTTTTACAGGGTAAGCAGCGCGTGTGTGACGCCCCTGGTGTTGCCCACATCCATAGGCTACGGTGACCGCTTGCAATTAGGAGGGCCATGTGCTTATCTGCCACGTGAGTGGAAAAAAAGGTGTCAGTATATGAAACGCCCATCGCTTATAACTCAGAGGTGTCCTCACGGGCTACTAATTGTTGCGCGATCCGCCTCGGAAATCGGTTCGCTCTCGTTTCTACTAATTACACGAACGGTTGCTTTCCCGATGGAAAACGTCGTTTATCGGAAGGAACAAAAGTACGCCTACACTGTCCACATACCCATTTATTAGATGGATTAAACTCGAATGAAAGTCATCTGAATGGGCGAGCACGATTGGGGACAATAGTAGCCCTCTGCAATCCAGGAGATATTTTAAATTCAATTTATGACTTATTATTGCTGTTTTGTGTGAATTTTATTAAATGACTATATAACTGATGCTCGTGGCTCCACTCGCGTGGATGTCCGTTTTGATCAATATAGCCGGTTCTACTCAACCAATTGCGGTCATAATACGGCAGGTTTTGATTAGTCTGAATAATAGGTTTTGTGTCCATAGCGGAAAAACTGACAAAGAGACAAACAGAATTTGAAAAAATATATATTTTTTAATATTCCACGACGTTCTACACAGCGCTCCCTAGACCCAAAGTAGGTAAGCTTAGTTAAATTAGCTTGTGTTATGGGTTCTAGAAAGCGGATAAACATACTTATATACTTTTTTTTTGTAAATACATACCTACTTAGAAACACCCAGACCAATGCAAATAGACATATTCATGCATACAAATATTTGCACTGAGCGGGAATCGAACCCGCACGCCCTGCGTAGCAGTCGCATGCACTACCGCTACGCCACAGAGGCCGTTGTTCTGTCGACTCAATTTTCTTTTAAATATCTCCAAAGTCAATTGGTGTTTATAGACCTTTACTTGACCAGGAATAATTCTCCCTTTTCTGTAGTTCTCATACATTTTACATTTGTCATGTTACAAAAAGTTAGTGGTTAGTTTGTGATTTTTGTGGTTGGTTTGGTCAGGTTGTGTGTGTAGTGTGTATGTATGTGTGTCGTGCCTTTCACGATACCAAATTATTTGTCTAATACAACAAGCCGTTGAAAAACCGTTCGGTTGATGTCTCATGTGGTTGAAGGTATTACGCTCATCAAATGCCAATTTATCCCCACAATAACTGCCAAGATTTGTTTACATACATAGTTAATCTGTAACTTTTATTATTATGTAGATAAGTATGTGAAGCTAATTAAAATGTTAAAAAGGCTTCCGCATAATGATTTCTTCACTTCTAATATATTAAAAATTCAAATTTGTATTACAAGCATTCGAATTTGTATTTTTGGACAAAGACTTCTATTTATAGGTACCTAGCTACGACACGACTAGACTTGCTGTATGGAACAAATTATTTGGTCTGATTTAAGACTACTTTTAACCAAGAACATTAGAAATGTCCTTGCAGTCCTACACACACATTCCAAGTTACCGACTAGCTTAGCTCTAAAAATGTCCATAAAATAAATAACAAAAATTGAAAAATTACTTATTTGCCCTGTATAGATTACAAAAATGATTCGAATCATCACAACATTTTTTAGAGTCGTCGATTCGCTCGTGAAGAAATTCAGCATGTGCGAATCGATAACTAAATAAATATTAATTTTATAAAGGGTAGATTATATTTACCTTAACCAACAATTTAGGGCGAATTGGCGCTTAATTGAACTCGAAGTTCGTTTGTAAATTTGTTAGTGTTCAACAACTTTTGTAGTCGAATTTATAAATGGAAATAGATGTTTTGGAGATCATTTTGGATCAAAAAATGGCCGCTAACACCATTTTTTAGGTTGCTCAGCAGTAATTATGTCTCAGCAGCCTTATAACAGTCTATAAAGCTATTAAGTTCAAGGAAAACGTCGGAGCCGTTGTGATTTTCTCTCGTTCACTGAGCCGCTTAGAAACTAGCACTTCATATAACGCGCTAACGACTGATTGATCGTTTGACAGCTAAATTAAACGTTTTCTACATTACTGCGAGATGAACAACGGTTTTAAACATTAAGTTGGCACAACACGAACGTAAAATACTTGAAGGGGTATGCAGAGGTAGGTGTGGGCCGAAATCTCCACGTGGTACACAGGCAACGGAAACGGCAGCGCATCACTTGCAGAGGAGACGCTTATGCCTGCGGAAAATGCTGGCCGAGGCGAAAGTGGCCCTGTAGAGGGCTGCTCGGAGGTTCTCTATGTGTCCCTCTGATTACCAGAGGGCGGGATGGTTGTCCGAGCGTGAACGGAGAGTGACAGGACAGCCCCCTGTCACCATACACTCCGGCGTTTTTTTGTTGATGTTTAGGTGAGATTATTTGCTCACTAGATAGAAATATTTTTGATAGGACGAATAACACGCGTAGGCGATACATGGTACGGGATTTTGTACACCAATAACAAAACAACAAAAACTTATTGGGTTATTTATCATATTTGTTTCCTCGAGTTTCCATTGCTTCGGTACATGTGCCGAGATATCAGAAACAAATAAATATGGGAAATATTTCGATTGTCCCGAAGCCTTTTCCAACTCAGTTGGGGTCGCCTATTTGAGTCTAACTACGGAACAGTCGAACTTCAATATTTTCTGTGAAGCGCCAGAGGTCAGATGGCAGTAATCTGGTCTCCACTACCCACTGGCGATATCGAAGTTCTGAGGGTCAATTCTCGTAATAAAATATGTTTGAAATTCAGCCTCAGTCTAGTCTCGATCTCATGCCAAAAACTAAAAGAATACCTTCAAAAAGGTATTCTTGTAACTAAAAGAAAACCTTTTCGACATTTGGGAAATCGTGACTAGACTGAGACTAGACGTAATTTTGAACATGTTTTCATCACAATTGGCCCTCTGCAATTAGACCAGGTAGTCGAACTTTTAGGGCTCCAACTGACCGTAACGAATGCCACAGATATTCATATGGCAACTATACGAACAATATCTCAATTGTAGTAGGTAATTCTAGTTATAATGACTTAAAATATATTTGCTAAAAGATAAGTCATAGTATCATCTTATCTTATAAAAGCTATAATCTCATAAAAACCGCAATTTGTGCCAACCGTTTTTATATTATAACATATTTATAAATTATAATTATAAAAATACGGTTCTCACGAATCTCCGTTATAACCCGTTATAAACTAAATAAATATTCTAGAACATATTATACAGCGCCATCTAGCAGATCTTGTCATATGGGTTCTAGAATGCGGATAAATATACTAAGATACAATTTTTAGTGTTACTGTTTTACATTAAACATCAAGCACCCTATTGGCTTCCATGGTCAATTAGACATACTAGCTATCTCCCGCGGTGCGGCCCGTGTGGGAATTTGATCCCATTCCCACCACCCATAAAGAAAAGGATAGAATGTGAAACGCATGAAGATGTTTAGATGTTGGTTCAGTCTTCAAGAGTTACCTACTCTCGAATACTGAACTGAAGAAAGAAATCTGGGAATTTGACACAGAGATACCTAGATTATGTTCTGAAAAGGACATAGGCTACTTTTATCCCGGAAATAGATTTCCATGGTTTGCGGTACCGAGATCAGTATTCTACACGATTTAAGGAGTTGAAAATTAACTAAAATTTTATCTTAACGGCACAAATATCTGCACATTTGCGCCATTTTAAATAACTTTGGGGCAATAAGCCCTTGTTTTGCAGTTACACAAGACCCCTGTTTACACAACGATAAAACGGGAGGTAATGCCTTGTGTTGTAATATTATTATGGCAATATTCGTGAATGTTCCTCGCTGGATCACTGAATGTTATACGTTTTGAATTTTAGATTAAAGTACCATCATTTAACTGAATAATCTAATGATTTCCATAAAAGAGGAAGGGAATAGGTACTTAATGGTAGACATCAAAGAGGCTTTTATTTACTACTCTTCATCATCCGAGCCCTGCCTGAGAG
The DNA here is from genome assembly GCA_963576445.1 of Lithosia quadra. NCBI lineage: Eukaryota > Metazoa > Arthropoda > Insecta > Lepidoptera > Erebidae > Lithosia > Lithosia quadra. Next base: position 4,258,177 of record OY754879.1, on the reverse strand, counting down.
TTTACCTTTAGCTTACCATCAGGTGAGGTGAAGTCAAATTGACGTGTCCTATATATAAAAAAAGAACATTATTAGATGTTGGTTAAAGTTGACTTCCAAGACTCATTCATTCGGCACGCCTACAAGGTGCATTGCGATGTTTGCTTTTTATGCACCTGCTAATTATTTATATACACTCGAGAGCAATGAATCCGGGTCACTTAAAGAATGTTAAAAATCTCGGAAACTAAAAATGATAGGTTAATGCAATAAATTGTATTTAATAGACAATGTAATACTCCTTAAATGAAAGTAAAAAAAATATGAGTCACCATACATTTTATTAACACAAAATTACATAAAGAAAAAAACTGCTGATCTCTCCTTAAAACAAAAATAGGAAACATGAAATTTTTGAACTTTATTACGATTTTCTTGAATTTTAATACTTCGTATTGCCTCCTCGTGCTTCCATTACTGCGTTTACGCGGTTTGGCATGCTGTACACCAAGTTCCTTATACGATTTTGGGGAATATTCTCCCATTCCTCTGTGAGAGCAATTTTGAGCTCACGAAGCGTGATTGGGGGAGGGTTTCGTTGTTTTACGCATCTGCCTAGCTCGTCCCAAGCATGCTCGATCGGGTTGATATCCGGGCTGCGCGCTGGCCACTCCATACGAGTAATGTTCATCTCTTGAAGGTAGTCATTCACAATCCTACCTGTATGAGGTCGGGCATTGTCATGCATAAATATAGCATCCTCACCTAAATTGACCATAAATGGACCAGCGTGATCATTGAGGATTTCTTCCACATATCTTACGCTAGTTAAAGAGCCGTTTTCTATGATCACCAGCTCTGTGCGACTTTCAGAAGAAATTCCGGCCCACACAAGTACAGACCCACCACCGTAGGCTACTTTTTCTTCGATGCATGCTTGCTTGAATCTTTCCCCTGGTCTTCGATACACTCTGTGTCTTCCATCGTGCTTGTAGAGCATAAATTTTGATTCGTCGGAGAACATAACTTTTGACCAATCTTCAATACTCCAATTTACGTGGCTCTGGGCATATCTTAGTCTCGAAATACGATGCCCACGCTCCAGTTTAGGGCCGTTTGCAGGTCTAAGGGGTTTTAAGTTAGATTCAGCAAGCCGACGTCTTACTGTCCATGCACTTGGGTTACTTCCTCCGAGGCGTCGAAACTGATTGGTGAGTTCAGTTCCTGTGAGAAAGCGATTTCGAAGCATGGTGTTCACCAAGTATCGGTCTTCTCGTGCTGTGGTACACCTGGTTCTGCCCGTTCCTGGTCTGCGTAGGTTAGAACCAGTTTCTTCGTAACGTCGGAGAACTCTTTGTACTGTTGACAGCGACACACCGACAGTCCTGGCTGTATCGCGCTGACTCCGGCCGGTTTCCAGCATTGTAAGTATTCTGGTGCATTCTTCAGGCGTAAGCGACATAATTTCAGCTTGAATAATGAATATAGAGCACTATCAACATGGTTTATGTACCCACATAAATGACAGATTACAAACAAAAGCAAAACCAAATGCTGTAATTTCGTAGTTCCATCTTCGAAAGTGGCCCTTTTTCAAATTTGATTTTTTTATGATATAACTTTACAATAACTAAGAAGTTTTAATACCTTCATTTAAGGAGTATTACATTGTCTATTAAATACAATTTATTGCATTAACCTAGCATTTTTAGTTTCCGAGATTTTTAGGATTCTTTAAGTGACCCGGATTCATTGCTCTCGAGTGTAGTTGGTATGTACCTATTTTTCTTTTAAGTGTGCACGAATCATCAATATTATATAAAAATCAATGCCACTTTTCTTTGTAATGTTATAACTCAAGAACGGGCTCTGCACCTATCCAAACCACAAAATCCAAACTAATGTTTAGGCTTTGTTCGGACTATTTACGAGTAGTAGTCGGTTTATGTGAAATATGCACAAAATCGGTCGAGCGGTTCTTCATTTATCACATTTTTTGTAATACTGACGCATATAGACGTCAACGCGGGCGGAGCCGCGGCGGCGCGAGTGAACCTATTCTATCTGTCTTTCTTTCTTTCATTTACATGTATGTTTGTTACGAGTATAGCTAATTGAAGCGTGTTAAAAAGTATTCCATAATTAATGCAGCGCTATAATGACTTACGTACAACTGCTTACAATTGTTGGTATTTGAATAAAACAGTAAACTACTAATAAGATAAATGCATAAGTATGCGAATGCGTGTGTATGTTCGTTACTATGTCACGCCGTAACGGCTCAATGAGTTTCAGTGAAATTTGACATTCAGATAACTTATCTTTTATGTTGAAAAATTAAACCGCGGTGCAGTACCAAATATAATTAATTAATTTTAAGAAAGTTGTTTGTAATCATATTTAAAAAATTCGTATGGGTCATATACCTATTATAAAATAACGACCTCTATAGCATAGCGGTACTTAACTACTTAGTATACAAAAAGGTGTATCCGAGCATGTTTATCCACATTCTAGAACCCATAACACCAATTAAGCTGACTTCGGATCCAAATTGCGCTGAAAGTGAATAAAATAGTTTTAAAAATTCGTACGAGAGTCAGGATTGCCTCTATTTCATTCGAAACCACGAAATTTATAACTTCCTGGATTTAATGGAGGTGACTCGTGTCAGTTCAGCGTATGTTCAGTCCTGTGTATTTAATTTAAAGCAAGCCCAAACTACAAATATAATTATACAGTTTACGAAAAGTATATTATGGAAGAAAAATAATTTTTAAAAGATCTGTTTTGGAATGATTTTAATCATAAGGGTGCGTTTACATTGACGCTGAGCTGAGCGTAATGAAGTGAGTGGATTGGGAATTGTCCAATATTTTTGTTTTAGTACAACTGAAAAAGATAATTTGAATGGTTGGTCTTCTGCGATAGTAAAATTTTCATCTATATAAATGTGTATACAAATACATACAAAAAAAATAAAGTCAATGAATAATTGCATATATGAATCTAACAAAATATTATTTCAATTTTTGTCTCACTTCCTGCTTGTTTAAATTGGGTAATCTCTGAAACACCTAAGCCGATTTTTACTTTTTTTATTGGACTTTTACCAGTAGGTTGCTAATATTAAAAGGGGCTACTATCATTTAAGAAAAATAATAAGTTAACTCCGTAAAAAACCAGACCTAAGTTCACGCGAGCGAAGTTTTTCTTTTTTCCTTTCTGGTTTCTTGTTCCCTCTTTTTGTTTTTCATCAAACGCCAAATTTTCGTAACAAGATACACCCAACCCTCATTTATTAATATAATAATTCTTGTCAAGGAAAGCTGATACGTGATCAATGAAGTCTAACCCTTCTTTCCACAATGGGTACAAATCGTATTCCATTCACAATTGGCTGATCAAATGTCACAGTACATTGAGACCGGTCTCAGTTACCCCACAAATAAACGTCTGCCCTGTGACGTTGGCAGTTATTCACAGACCTTCCTTTGTCAATGTCTTGTTATACTGTGGTTTCATGTTGCACAGATATGTCGATTTTAGAATAACATATCGCGATAGAATTTCCAATTCGTATACATCTTCCATAATATTATATACTTACTAGATACAAGTAAATACAATTGAAGTGTCTGTTGATATCAAGATAACATTCATATGGAGTGGGTAGAGAGTAATATAAGAACAAATAAGTAATTTTTAACATCCTTGTCTATCATGTGTCTGTCTGTCTATCTGTCTTAATTCCTTATTTACGGCACTATAACATGGTTATTTTTTTTTTCAAAATCCACAGGGTCGATTCCCAGCTACGAGAGTTATTTTTTTAAATCCAATGATAGTTTCCCCCAGCCCTGAGACTCCTTTGAACATTTTACGCTATTCCTCATTGTTTTGGAATTGTACAACCACGCTCAGTTGAAAAAATCACGCTGTACCTATATCATATCAACAGGTCTTTGGGGGTTCTAAGAGGGATTATATTAATACATGTTAGATGTGACGGAACCTGGCAATTTCCCTCGTCCAATTTCGAAATGTTACGTATAAAAGCATATGAGGATGGGACGGTCGGAAGTCGACCACGTCTTCATAACGATACAGGAAGCAACTAGACTAGACTGAGTGCCTACTTTTTGTTAGAGCGTAGAATAATACAGTGTGTTTTAATTTATTAACTGTTAAATTTATAATGCTTTTACTATAGTTATATAAAAGTGTAAAAAAGTTTACTGAGGAGTACCTAAGTGGGTTAAGTGGAATGCCCTGTGCAGTGAAAAGGTATAAAAATCATACTGGCAAGAAGACTAAAATCAGGAATCACATTTCAATCAAATTTGGGTAACAATTGCATCCTGAATTTCACTCACATATGGTTAGCTGCTACCATTTTTGTAAAACAATATCGTCTTTAGCGCGTTCTAATAGTATGTTTAATACCTACGTTCATGGTTCACCTACAGTATCAAAAAAAGTTAGACTATAAAATTATATGCAAAATTCAGTTTATCACTGGTGATGTTGAAAAACACCTCGTCTTACTGAAATATCAAGGATACCCACAGTATCTAAAAAAAGGTAGTCTTTAAAATAAAATGTAAAATTCAGTTTATCACTCGTGACGTTGCAAAACACCTCGTCTTACTGAAATTATTAAACCAGTACCGGACCTAAACCCGTACGTGACGGAAACGGTAGTATTTTTCATTCATGTCACGCAGCTAAGTGGATTCTGAGAGCTCCGGGAATGAAGTCGTACCTTATCACCTGAAAATGTTGAAAATGTTAGAACATTTATTGGTCTGTCCGCATTGGTCCGCATACTACTCCCGGTATTTCAGTGACGGTATTCCATATTGGAATCGTGTTCGACGTTCGAATATTACTCGTAGAACTTAAGAACGAATTAATATGTAGAGAGGATGGATCACAGAACAAAGAAAAATGGATGGATGAAAGAAGATTGACAGAATATTATATTATAAGGTGAGGGTGAATTGGACAAAGGGCGACCTAGGCGTACGTATATTAATCAGATCCAGAACGTTTTAGAGAAAGGCCAGGTCAAGAGTGCCCACAACCGACGTGCGTTAACAGTTATGAAAGTTAAAGAAGCAAAAGGCGTATGCCAAAATTATAGCAAGTGAAAAAAAATTGTCTCTGCCTACACCAATGGGAAAAGGCGTAATTTGTATGTATGTATGTAATATGGACTATATATTGAGATTGAAAACGGTAAAAACAAATGAAAATGGTAAAATCTCTTCTTCTGCATTTGAGTGTCAATCCTATTTGCATCCAAAACTTGCAGTTTGGACTCCGGAGTCCGCTCTCCTATAACCCGCAAAACCCTGTAAAATACCTTTTCCATCTCTCAAAGCAGTCACAGCTCACAGATGCCGCGAATAAATAATTTCAGTTCATTATGTCTACCTTAATTCTAATTCTGTTATCTACTTATAACTAAACGTAATTGCGTTCCTTAATGTGCTGCGTTTAAACTAGGGTAGCTAATTTCCCCCAAAAGTTGTTCTGGCACGTTTAACAGCAATTCTCTAAAATGAGTTTTGAATTTCATGAAAATTAATGAAACCTGCACATTGTACGAATGGAAAATGCATTAATCTATTGAAATATCAAAAATGGGATCACGAAAATGCATTATTCTATTGAAATATATCAAAAGTGGGATTATGAAACAACCGTTTTGTGTGTAGTGGGATCGTGTTCGTTTGTGCATTGATTCATTTATACATCGAATAGTTTGTTGTGTGTACATATGAATCCGAGTTCCTTTTTGTTGGGCTTGCAGCTTTTTTATTTACAGGATTTGTTAGCGATATGTGTAAACTAGCAACCCGCTTCGATTCGATTTACTTATTTGCCTTTTTTAACTGGAACCATCGCATTTTACACAACATAATAATATAGCCTACCCCATTGGGAAAAAGACGTGATTTGTATGTATGTATGTGTGTATGTGTGTATGTATGTATGTATGTAATATAGCCTATGTTCATTGCGAATAATGACCTACCAAAAAAAAAAAGTATTTATTTCTTCGAATAATATTGAAGTATATGGCTTTGGTTATAACTACTTACCTACATGTTGTAGATCTGCGCTATGCGATAGAGAACACGTTTTTCTTATTTCATATTATCTATATTATTCGGATCACGTATTGAGAAGGGACACCGTTGATAATTCTATTACGTTAGACCTTTCGCATCTGATAAGCTACAATAATTACTACCAATTCAATGAAAGTTCGAGAGATAAACAAATACTTAAGTAGCTTAAGCACAAGCTTAGGCAGGCTTTTCCTATTACGCTTAATGCAGTCCTTAAAGTAAGGTTACCCTTCACATGCTATTAATTCTGTAGAAATAAAATAAATCTATAGGTATAGCTGCAGATCTACGGCACGTAACTCGGCCAGGTTTGGGGTAAGTTCGCGCGTCGTGCACTTAAAGCCAATCAAATGATTCAAAGTACGAACGAACGGAACGTTGATTCGGTACAAGACGTCTCTCGGGGACTTATGATTGGTCCGTCAAGTGACGGACCAATCATATGTCCGCGACGGCGCAACCGCGTCTCCCGCGACCCGCTCATACCTCAAAGGGAATATTAAAAAAATACTTGAGTTATATCATATGAACGATCCTGAGCACAAAAGTATTAGTGGAATTCTTATCAGTCGGTTTTTCTGTTTGTTCGCAGGGGACGCAAAAAAATCTACTCAACGGATTTTAATTCGGTTTTTTTGTTTTAAAAGTTTTGGTCACACAAAATCTTACGTTTACAATCGGTTGATGACAGACTAATTTTACACAGTGTGATTGATTGATTTGACTCATAAGATCATAAAATCAATCACTCTTTGTGTAAACTATTCTAGCAACAATACAATACAATACCTCAGGGGTAGTCAACGTGAAGAATGTCCATACTGAACTGTTGACGACTCCTGCTTCTCATGAATAATGGTTGGTCGTAAAAGCGGCCGCCAATGTTGCCATTTATCAATCCTTGTACAACGAAAAATATTGAACTTCTCTACAAACAGTATTTCTGTTTCTACAAATTGATTTTGAGGATTGATGATGTGGAATTTTGGTTCCGTTTTCGTAACCCATGGAAACTTATTCCAGGGATAAAAATCTCACATAGTTATTCCAGACTATAATCTATCCCCGTATCAAATTTCAGTCACATTCGTTCAGCAGTTTGAACGTGAATGAGTAACATTACATTTTATCATAGGCATTAGGTACTGTCGTGTCAAAATTTGAGCTCAATCGAAGTAAAACTCAGACTGGACTCAACTAGCACTGGATTGGACTTGGTTTTGGCCTAAAATTCTATCTTACTATTGTAATAAGTAACCTGGAAAACGTTGTTCCGTCATATTTTATCAAATAAATCGAAAGTAAGTTTAATAATGTTTCAATGAAACACCGAAATGATAAAAGAGATGAAAAAAATCGCATAACTTTATTGAACATGACCACAGGTCTGGTTTCCCACAAAATTGATCGAATTGATTCGTTGTGTCGTATATTAGTGGTTCGTATTATCGAGTTCATGAATTATGCAGATTGGAACAGAAATCACGTGCAGATGGTCCAATTAATATCTGCGGTTATTGGATATAATTAATTTTTGCGATGATCGTAGGTGTTTCAAAGATATTAAATATCATAATGTACACCTAAAAAATCAATCGTATGGATTAGAAATCTATACTATTATAAAATTTAATCGTAATTTAGCTAAGTCTGTACAATGGAGACATCAAAAAATGTGTGGATGTGAACGAACATGGACGGCTTAATGGGTCTGGCTGCATAACAAGGATAGATTTACAGTTTAGAATAACACATATGCTACTTTTGTTCTAGGAATATGTTCCCATGGGTTGCAGAAATGGGATCAGTACATAACAACGCCATAACTTGACTACAACTTTACTGATTGAATTCATTAATTACAGTTTTTCAAACTTATTTAATACTTTTAGAAGGAAGACAGAAAAAATATTTAAAAAAATTGCACGAATACAGGGCACAAGGGTTATCTTTTTAGCGTCCCGTGTCACTTAGTTATTAGAACCCAGAAATAATTAGAAGTTTCAAAATTTATAAAGAATACTGATCAGGAAACAAACCCGCGACCCCTACACAGTCTATCGTTTTACTACCAAACTACACAAACCATTTTATCTAATGACTAAACGAGTCCTTAAATTGTAACCTTAAGCAATATTTACTATTCCAACCCACACAGGTAGGTATGGTGTAATGGGGTCATTCAAGTATATTAGCATGAAAACAATATTAACACAAATAGTTAATTAGTAATATTATACAATTAAGTTCTATTGCTTAACTTGACATTGAAAACAAGCAAAACGCGTCGGCAGCTTAGTGTTTAAGAAGTCGGCTGTACAATCGAGATCCCGGGTTCTCTTTAAAAAAAACTTGCGGGTAAATACCTACATAGTACGCGTTTCGTTAACATAAATATTATTACTGCACCGGTTTCTTAGGTAGTACCGTGATAACATAACATATACTCAAGCCTATATCCCCGAAGTGGTAGGCAGAGGTGCTAGCACCCACATTTCGCCAGTTTATGTTTAGGTCCTAATGTAATAGGTGGCGAGCCTATTGCCATTAACCGGGCACTTATAAACCTGCGATAAATACACACATAACTTCGAAAAGCATCGAAAAGTCATTGGTGTGTGCCATGGTGAACCTGGGATCGAACCCGAGACCTCGTCTCAGCAGTCCATTACCCAGACCACTAGGCTACCGCGGTATTACCGCGGTATAACATAATATAATTATAGTCTATAAAAGGTTATAGACTATTATATTATGTTGGACTATCCAACAACAAACAATTTTGTCAATTCGAACCAGTAAGTCTTAAAATTAGCGCCTTCAACCAAACAAACAAACACTTCAGCTATATATGATATTTGTATGACTTACCACCTTTAAGATTATATTTTCTTATCAATTATTCAGCTACACGCTTACACTCACTCCCCGAGCCCCATTGTAAATAGTCATACACACAAAACACATTCAGTTCTGTTGTGTACAATGAAAGTGGCGCAGGCTTAGATTTCCGGCGGGACTCTTAATATATAAGCCGCAGTTATCGTGGCGGCTTTCCTTACAATGTGTTTATTTATTAGAGCATGACTTCTATTTTAGGTCTAACATACAAAATGACAATGGAAACCTACTTTATTGGCTAGAAGGAACATATTGTGAAATGAAACTAGGTACTATATTCATATTAACGGTTGAAAGGCTAAGGGATGTTAGCGAAATAACAGTTGACAAGAAAATCATTTCGGTAAAGTGTTTATAATATCGCTAGGGATCTTTAGAACATTCGATGTCATTTACACCGTTTTGTCTTTCAGCTATCGATATATTATTCATGTGGGTGTCCCGTTGCTAAGTAGAATAGGAGCATAGACAGATAAAGATAGAGCAACACTAACCAGATCATTTCTATGGCTCAGAGTACAACATAGGCCGTCGCAATCCCGGTTGCTATAGGAACACCTGTGGTGTGGCATTCGTTACGGGTAGTTGGAGCTCGTTAGAGCCTCATCCATGAATCGGCAGGTGTGCCCATACACCTGCTGATTCATGGTTGCAGGTGAGGTTGGCTTAGGCCCACAGCGTATAATAAGTTGCAGTGTAGAGCACATGACAGGTTGTTTTAGTGTGGTGAGAACGCCACATAACCGCTTGGCTTCACCCTTTGAGCGGTACGGGGATGAGGTACATTTTTTTTCTGCCTGAACAAAAAAGTTCTCGAAGATCTTGATTGGGTTCCATTCACCCAAAAAATATAGTGTCAACGTTTATACTCGTAGCGTACAAGCACAAATGCAGCTACGTATCTAACACCCGAACACTTTTACAAACGATTTGTTTCTTTATGGAGACAAGTTGACTAACGGTTACGTATACGAGGCCAATATATTTCCGCCAGTGACTTCCAGAATACTTGTAAAACAATTGTATCTATGTATCTTCTAAAACTCTAGGTAACAGAACACTTCAACTTATTGTTTACGAAACATTTTTAAGTTATTTTAACAAGAGTAGGGCACAACATGATATAACTCGCAATGAGATGTCGAAAAGTTGCCTATTATTGTAGGTGACTATTCAATGAAATAAAAAAATTCTATCAGATTTGAATCTGCTACCAGTCCTTTATCCACTTTTGAATATCTAGGACATGTCCATGTAACTCAGTTTAGCAGAGTAATTTCCCTTTAACTCTTTCAGTCACGCTTTTATATTAAGAATATTTTAAACATTTAAGTTTTAGTTTTAGCATTATATACGACTAAATTATCACATAAAATAGAAAAAAAAAATTTAGCTAATAAGGCTTTCGAGGAATGAGGTGGTTAGCAACACTAACCACCATGACTGTTGATACAAAGAAAACTATGACAAATCATGAACATTATTAGTAAATTATATGTTATAAAGAGATTTTACAAAGGTAAAACTAACGTAAAAATGACTTTTTATGGAAATCTGAAAAAAATATTTTTTCTGAGGCAGGGGGCAAGGGGCAATTTACACGTATTGCACTGCCATAGTACGCATTAGAGACACTTTAGTGCTACATTTACAGCATCTTCTCGAAGTGCTTCTCTCAGGTTAATGACGACTGCCTTCTAGACAAATTTCTTCAGGGACTGTAGGCTTGTGACGTTTTATAAACGCTACGGTCCTGGAGAAGACGCCACAGAACTACAGATGCTGGTTACTGATTCGGGCCTATGTTTGTTTCTGACATATTCTCGGGAATCCATGGGGATTTCCGAGAATATGTGGCCGACGGGATGTCGGGGACGGGATCCATGCGGATACCACCCCCATCGGCCATCGGGGATGGTTATGTCGGGATCAAACCGACTATAACCGCACGCCGCCTGGGGTCTTAATTACCGGGGTGTAAGGTTACCTAATAGGCATATCCCTCGCACCCCAGCTAACCCTGGGCCATCTACAATTTTAAGATGGCCCCCTCTGCCCCCCCAAAAGGGAAGGCGAGCATAGCGCCACCTCGCTGATAGTGGGGTGTAGGGTGACAGGTGGCCGTCATGGCACCCAACCGTCGGCGCGCAGACAATCAGTTCGCCTCCCACTCACTCCTCATTGTGCCTTCTGCTAGTCAAAGGGATACGTGGAGAGCCTCGAAGCAGCCCTCTAGAGGGCCACTCCCACCTCGGCTGGATTGGCTACAGGCAGCAGCGTCTCCTGGCAGCCAGTAGACCCTGGTATACGCTTCGTCTGAATTCTTTCAGAGTCAACATGCTGATTGCTGCATACTCTCGTTACCTGAAGGAATACCTATCTTCCAACAAGTATTTTGCGATTTCTTTATTTCTCAGCTAGCGTGACATAATGTAACAAATACGAAAACGGCACATAATGTACCTGTATAAATTTCATTTAGTCTATGACCATAAATCCACAACAGTCACGGTGGTTAGTTTACTAACCACTAAAGTTTCGATGTCAATACACAGCGAAAACATAAAAGTAATAATATATCTATGTCTCATATTTCTAAATATATATTTGAGAATACATTGCATGATAAACAATAAAGAAAACCACTTACTTCGCCAATTCACAGCTTTTTTTATCGAACATGCGAAGAAAAGTAGGTTACCACAAAATTCAACTTGACGAAAGTGAACATCATTCATTCAATATATCGCCAATCGATTGAATCTTGTTAATTTAGAGTTCGAACTTTTGTGATAATTTAACGGGTTGTCGCTAGATAGCATGCATATAAAAATAAAAAATCGAGAATAGGTGGTTAGTGACACTAACCACCAAGACTGAAAGAGTTAAAGGGTCGCGGGTTTGAGTTCCGTCCTGGATATTTTCTTTTTCCGATCTAGATTATTAGGAGGGGGCTAGTCCAAAAAAAGGACAGGCTATGAACGTACGAAGCAAGTTGAAGTGGCAATAGTCTGCCCACATATATCGAGTCCTAGAAAGGAGACCACGAATCGGTATACGGTAAGCACCCAGTTGGATTGAGGACTTGCAGAAAGATACCAGATAATAAAAGAAGGTAGAAAACCAATGTGCTTATTAGAAAGAGAAGTGCCCTTAATGAGCTTGAGAATAAGATGGCAATTACACGACGTTTTTCGTCAAAAAATATTCAACGAATCGAAAATTCTGCAATGGAGCTTCTGAAAGTCCCATTCCATTAACAGCTTTTTCTAAATATGTTTGCTATCTTCAATCCCTCGAAAAACTGACATATGAATATAGCAGGGAAAATTTGTTTAGTTATTGGAGCAACGGTATAATCAATATTTGCTCAGGATATTGATTCGTCAACAGAGGTTGCTTGGATAGACGGGATATCGGGACGGAAAAAATATTGGGAACTTTGTCCCGATAATAGAGGTATAGAGCTTGAGACGGGGATAGAGTGTTATGTTTGGTGATTACAGAGCCATTCGTGAAGTAATATTGTTATGGAGAGTCAGCGTCATAAGTAGATGATCATTTTAAAATTTAGTTTTTGAGCAACTACTTATAGAACCCTAATAACATATTTTAAAATATGGATCCAATTATAATTAATGCTTTTAATCTTGATTTTTAATTTTGAAATCATCATCTACTTTTGACTCTTACTGTACCTTTCAGAAGTGGGAGGAGGATTGAGATTTAAGGGGTGATAATACTTTACGATTTATCTTCATATCAACCGAATTTTTTTTATGTTGGCCACGTCAAGATGAATTCACCTCACCTGATGGTAAGCTAAAGTCTCACGATCAGGATATTAAGTGCTCATCATTATCATTTTAACCGCCCCCGGTTGCATTTGGACTGCTACGGATTCTATCTACTTCTACGGAAGTGTCAGGAATTAGGAACATCCAGGGCCTGAAAATTGCCTGAAATATCATTGGTCCTTCGAGCCGCAACGAATTATAGTCATAAGGGTATTTCAACAAATTAACACAATAAAATATATTGAATTATGTAAACATATTAACCCTCTCTTGAATCACGCTATCAATGAAAATCATATTTGAAGCTACTGCGTAGTTGAGAAGATCTAAGCGTACAGACAACGAGCAGCCACTTCGTGTCATGCAATGTAAAGATAAGATTAATCCATTTGATTCGATGTATGAATAAAAAATGTAAAGTCACATGCAAAAGTGATCTCTTTTAAATCAAACATCGCAGAGAAACGCTAAACAGCAAGCGATGATAATTAGGAAAGTGACAGGGCAATTACGTTTGTCCACATGTAGACGGCCGTCGGTTTACGCTGCGTATGCGCATACTAAACTGTGAGTCGCAAAATGGCGGCGGTAGCGGAAGCGATTAGCGATTTACTTGCTACATACAGTGCATCCGAAGCTTACTCGAGTCCGCTCTGCTACTTCTTATGATTTTTAACCGACTACTAAATAGGAGTAGGTTCTATATTCGACTGTATTTTTTATGTCTGTTACCTCAGAGTTTGACTAGGTGAATCGGTTTTGATTATTTTTTTTATTTGAAACTGATGCTTTCTGTATGGCATTTCAATTTGATACAATTTTTTTTATTAGAATTATTTTATCTTGGATTTTATGGCGACTGCCGCTTGATCTCCTAACTTCGAGAGGTAAGCTTGGGCCAGAGTCTCATCATCCGTCAATCAGCCGGATCAGAACAAATTTAAAGATTTTGTGCTCTTAAAGTAAAGAAGTACTATTTATTGTAAGGTAGTACTAATTATGCACATATTATGCACAATTGTTTTCACCGAGATAAAATCCCAAAATCGCCAACTGTCCTTCCCCGGAGTATTACGCGGTTTAACGGCTTGCAGTGATGTTGACTTGGGCCCTATACAACTTTTTGCAATGTTACGTGATTGCTATTATAAATATTTACGTGGATAATGCCAGGTTAGTTGCTAGTTATTCAAACAAACTCATCAACTTAATGTAGTCGTAGATAGTAATCTTCCTACAGAAGCACGTGTATTATTTAGGTGCGGCTAATTTCGCCCGAAATTACTTATCCTGTCGCGGCGTTGGTAAGTAATTTAATTAGAGCCCAGAATGCTTAAATACAGTTATTACGATTAAAGGCCATATTTTTTATACCTTTTTTTATACTACATAGGTGACAGACAAGCACGTGGCCCACCTGATGGGAAGCGGTCACCGTAGCCTATGGACGTGTGCAACACCAAGGGCGTCACCCACGCGCTGCCGACCCTGAAGGGAAAGAGCGGGTGTAGGAAAGGGTGGGGAGGCTAGGAAGGGGTGGGGGAAGGGGTACAGTGAGCTCTGGCTCTTAGGTGACAGACGAGCACATGGCCCACCTGATGGGAAGCTGTCGTGGCCTATGGACGTGTGTAACACCAGGGGCGTGACACTTGCGCTGCCGACCCTGAAAAAACCTTCTAATGCCTTTGAATAGCCCCGTATTATAGTCGCTAAGTAAACCACAGCAGGGAGATCATTTGATGTGATACGGGGTGAGCAGAGATAAGATTGTCAGTTAAGTACGATGTTGACTTACGCTTTTCGCTTCTTCTACTTTCATAATTTTATTGTTTTCATACATTTCGGGTGTTCTTGACCACTTGATCGGTGAGGTTTCAAGTTTGGTTCCCGACTCACACAAAGTAATATTAAATAGAGCCCGATAAATAGTATTGTGTGAAGTTCAGGCGTGAGTAGAAAAAGTATAAAAAAATTAAAGAAAGAATAAAAAGATTATTTGGAGTACAATTTCAAGATACACATTCTTTAAAAAATAACCAAATTATTTATTATTTAGGACACATCATTATCGATATTGCCGTTTGCAGATAAAATAAGTGTTGATAGACTTTGTGATAAAACTTATAAATATAATGTATCTTTAAAAGTGCTCAGGGGAAATTTTATCTTGTTTTGAACGAGATATAAAATAAATATGGCTCGCTCTAGTAGCCGCCGGGGTGATGCCGACCACCTGTGGCTGATAAATAATGTATCAAACGCCTCTTTAGATACACCGCTATGTCCAGAGCACTTCCGTAAAGATCTTTTGGCTTTTTAATAGTTTTATAGGAAACTAGCCTATGCCCGCGGCTTCGCCTACGTGGACGTCAGTTTGCGGGTTTTTTGACTATTAATCTCCGGTACTATCTAACCGATTGTGATCAAACAGGCGAGATTTTAAGTCTGACGAAGGCCTTTTAAACGTAATAAGACCACATCGTAATTCGTCCAGTAATTTTTGAGAATTCAAAAAAAAAATTTTGTTCAGAATCTTTCGTATAACATAACTCAAGCATTTTTATTACATTTCCGATATACAAACACAGCTGCTTTACAATGTTATGATAGTAGGTATAGATAAGCAGAGCGATTTGCCTACCTACTTAATACCTAATACAAAACAACATAACCCTCAATAAATACAACTTAAAATAAAACTGAATTAAACAACTCAACATAAAAATAATTCAATTTTAACACAGAAATTCATTATAATAAATTATTGAATGCTTCAATAAACTTCAATCGACAAATTAAATAATGTATGTTACGATAAAGTTCACGAGCGAATTGCCAATGATTTACCTGTAAATTAGATTTCGTACAAGCTAATTTTCTCCGTACAGAATTTCCCATTACAGTTGGTACATTACGACCAACTTCAAAATGATCCCATTAATTTCTCGCTCCCGCTTGTAACATTCGCTGCAAATAATTATCGTACGTCTCTTTCTATCCAATGATTAATCCGCTTGAAAGTTAAACAAAGTATTTTGTACACTTGCGTGCGGAATCGTTCATTATCATTTGGAATTTAAATTGACGGAACGTCACTACGATTTGGCTTTTTTGATCTGCTAAATCTACCTTAATAACCTATTCAAATTCACTTTTCTTTTTTATTTGCTTGTTTCATGTAGGTATATTTTAAATCTGCTATATTTTAAAATTCCGTGAATTTTTTTGAAGCCGTGAATATTATTGGGAAATCCCTGCGGGTAGCGAGTACGTAAATTATTCGCGAAAAATAACCTAAAAATGAATGGTAGCCCATTTGAGTGGCAGGTGGCATCCCTGTGGAGAGTGGTTGACTATGCCTGCCACTAGATGAAAAACATGAGTTAGCCACTACCATAGACGAATAATTGGTCTATGCCACTACAGATACTTAATTATCTTTTTCGTATCGATTGCAATTTTTGTTTGAGCTGTGGATGTACCCAGCCCAAAACATAACGACATTGGTATTTTCCTCATTTGCTCCGTTCACATCTTCGACTGTGCAAATGTTGGGGCACAGTGGGCATTACATTAAGAGGTTCATCATTAGTAGAGGTGCACCACAGCCGTAACCAAGATCCTGCGCATTCAGAAAGCCCCATTTAACCAGGTTTGTCTTGCAGCAGCTAATTTAGGACCGTAGTCTTTTTAGGGACTTCCAGGTCCATACCATACATTGTCTATTGAAATCTTAAATTGCGATAAGACCATCTATTAGACATGAAAGGTTGTGTTTACCATGTGTCCTTTATGTGGTGTACAATAATATATAATATCTATCTATCTATCTTTATCCGGAAAGCAGGTGAGACTTACTTTAATCAATGATATAAACTCTAAATCTCGTCATCCTAAAACTTTTCTCGTTATTGTCGTGTCAAGCAACAATTAGAGATGTGAATATAAATTTTAACATTGTCATGAATATTGAACTGCTCTTTCACGCAACACTTGGCTCGGCGGCTTCGGGTACACGTCCCAATTGTACGATGTAAGCCGAAATAATTCATTGTTGCTCTGTTCGTTATACACCCGTAAGCCGCAAGTGTATCCACCGTATTTTATTATTTCCGTTACGCTAATTTTACGTCTCTTCAAGGATTCCGGTAAATTTTGGAACTTTGATATTGAATTATCATTAATTATATTAGAGAACGTATTAAGTAAGTTTTGTTATTATATATCATTTAGTTACTGTTTGAAAAATGCTTTCTGTACTATCTTGCTGACATAATCATATCTTTCTCTTTCGTGCAGCAATCCTCTCGGAGCGAAAATACTTAGATTAATACTAAAGTACCTAAATGGGAAAAAAAAATTTACAGGTACAAATAAAATATAAAATGTGACTATTTTACATAATGGCAATGGATAACAAATCTGTGCATAAATACATATATTATTAAAAAAAATGAGCAAATCGGTGTCATAAAACGGCCAAACGGATTCGTAATAGATGTCATAATTTTTAAAATATAGATAACACTTTTGTACCCAACAGTACATAATAAGTGGAGCGTGTAGACTATCTGGTTGCGTCCGCTAACCATAATGAAACAATTTTGTTACGATGTACAACTGAGTGGTATGGCACTATGGAATACTATGCTTTTAAGGTAAATACTGAGCGAGTTGCATTTCCACTTTCAACTTGTTCAAGTGTAAATGAGTTTTCCATCAGTGATTGTAGTTTCGTCTGGTACAATCGCTTTGATGACAAAAACAGTTCTCATAAAGATATCTGCAGTACGTAAAACAGTTTTTTACTCACCCCTGATGATGCTATCGAGGTCAACGGTGCGATGACTATGGTTATATATTATTGTTAGGTGATCCCAGCGGTTCCACGCACGCGATATTTGGTTACCGTTTTTTGGTCATATCTCCAGCTCTAAATACTTAACCAAATGTAATCAAACATACGGCAGATTTTAAGTCTTGTCTTTTGAATAAAAAAAATGCATCGAAAACCGTTTAGTTATTTTTGAATTCATCGGGAACAATGAGACACAAAGACAAGAATTTCAATCGTTAGTATATTTTAACATAAAAACCTAAATATATTTCTTTAAGTATCTCCAATGTACAGTCACAGCTAATTTACAAATTTTATAATAGTACACACAGATTTTATCGGCAGAAGGCACGCAAGATTATTGCAAGTGTTCATAATGCTACTGTAACTACTTACCATTAGATTTACAGTTATCTGCTTAAGTATTATAAAAAATAAACGTCTATTTTATATCATTGATAAGATATTACAAGATAAAGTTACAAATGAGATATTAAAATTCATAACCTCGTAACGTTAATTTTCAATTTTATCTTAACCATAACTCCAGCTTTTAGATAGAATCTAAATTAAGTTCTAAACTGACTCTCAGGACACCTTTTATCGCTGTATTCAATTTTCTCGATTGCGTAACGCTTTCGATTTAAAGTCATGTCTATAAATTCTGAACAATAATTGCTTTCGAAGTTTTGTGACTTGTAAAACTTATATTAGATATAAATTGCAAATATTGAAAAAGGGACGCAGTAAACCCAGACTTGGTATAAATATACATGAAAGTTTTTGTTCCGTACGTGATCGACCCCGCAATACGAAAAGAGTTTCTTTTTGGCTACTTCATCACACGTCAAGGTCACGACACTACGACAATGTCAAAATCGAATATTTATCTAGTTTTTGTTGTAATGACATATGCATATGGATATTGTGGTACCACTATTTCGGGTCTGCTTCTCATCATCTTCCGAGCTTTTTCCCAACCCAGTTGGGTCGTCTTTTCAGTCTAACTACGAAGCGATCGAGTACTGTACTGAGTAGGTACTGAAGTTTGGGGAAGGGGCAATTTTATAGAAATCTAACTGTTGATTGCAATATGATTTCCAGATATGTAATGTATAATGCAAATGAGATATATAATAAAAACTGTATGTTTTCATAATAAAGAAAAATAATATAAAGATCCCTCAATGCCAGCTCTGAGTTATTTATTTTCATCTAGCGTTAGTCTGAATTTTCTTTGAATAATAATAATCTTTGGCTTGCATTTTACCATTAAAAATCCATTTCAATATACCTTAGGTCAGTTTATTCATAACCATCCTTTGTGCGCCAGTCTAGGAGCTGCTGCGCTTCGACAAAAGGCGTAATAACCTCAGGGTATTTTTTATGGTTTCCGTTTTATGCTGAAAAGGATTTCTTTTTAAAAAGGATGTAATTTTTTTAAAATAATGTTTGGAACCAAAAATTAATTGTAATCCTCCTAACCCCGCCAGCTAAACTGTATTGCATGTGTTATTTGTAGATCCAAGTTGGTAATGTAATAACCAAGATTGGAATCTGGGACCTCTCGGTAGTTACGCCGACTCCGTAACCTGTAAACTACCTACGCTATTGATCTGTACATAGTATAAATTATATTCTAACATTAAACTGTCATTGTTACAGAAGTGACGGTGACGTATCGACGCGGTCTGCCAGTCATCACGGTGCCGTTGCCATCACGCCGGGAACGATGCCGTTTTACACTTCGTCCCGTTTCACAGACCGTTGGCGACCTCCTCGATCAGGTGAGAACCATCTAGGCTTTAATTTCCTTTTAGTCGTTTTACAAACGGCTGTCAAATGAGCCCAGATTTTTCCAGCCAACTATCATATATACCTAAGTGTACCATGATGAATTGATGATTATATTACTGTTTTATCCCAAGATAAACCAAAATATGTGTATGGCTGCTGATTGACGGGTGAGGTTCTAGCGCAGGCTTTCACTTTGGGGTTTCGAATGCTGATGGCAAATGCTACCCGCAAAATTCAAGATAAACCAAACGAATAGAAAGAATAGCAAAAGCGGATTCAGTCTCCAAAGTACAAGTTTTAGATGCAATAGGAACTAGAGCTGTTAATAGTTACAGTTGAAATTAAGCAAAAGGTTATCCTGATTCGGTTTGGAGTTGTAAGTGCTATAAGACCACTTACAAGAATTTTAGGTTGTTATCTGTTGCCTAAAAATCGTGCCGCTGATACTAGATTTTGATATGGTACATTGCATATAGGTTCGGTGCTTAAGCCAAACGGTCGTGAACGACATTAAAATCGACCGCTTGGCTTCGCCCCAAGTTCTTAAAGTAAAAAACCGATTTAAATCCCATTTAAAATGTGTTTATGTACTAATATTATTAAAGTATCTGAGAAACTGCTTTAGAGACTGATGAAAATTTGTATTTAGAAGAAGGTTAATTAGTTTTTGTGTATCGATGTACTTAGGTTTGTTTATTTTAATCTTTATCGTCATTTCAAAAATCTTTGAGGTATCCTCTTGCATTGTTGGTATTGATGTTAGCATAGCTGCTGATACTTCAAAACTACCCGATGATTATCGTATCTTTCCGGGATTGAGCAGTCAGACAACAGTTGCTTCATCAGTAGCTTATACGCCGAATAGAAGTGACCAGAAAAAGTTATAAAAGTGGATGCACGTAATACTATAAAGGTAGCAAATAATATCTACTAAAATTTATAATTTTACTACTCATTTATTGAATTTACGAGAAATTTATCATCAGTAAATTACTCGTAAATTTATTAAAATTTACCACACTTTGGTAAACTTGTAAAATGCCGGGTATGTGAGGGTTAAACTAGTTAAACAGAAACCAAATAACTTTTAGATTGATGGCCCTTTGAACTTTGATCCGTCCCAAAAGGCCGTATAAAATTAATAACCCTTGGCGATAAGTATCATCGATAAATACATTAAATTTATTAGATAATTTTCATCGGTCGAGCAATTTCGACTGACGAGATTTGAGTGAGCTTAGAGAGTAATTTGTGTGGTAATTTGTATCATGTTTTTAATTGCTGTAAATGAAGAATTACCACATGGATTTATTTATATTTCAATACAAACTAATTTTAACGGTTTCTTCTTCTTCATGTACCTCTTCATTACTGAAGGTTGGCTAGCTTCCTGTATTGCACTCTGTCTGCAAACCACAACAGCTTTTTCAATTTTAATGGCTGTTGTTGGCTAATTGATTGATTGAAGAGCGCATCTCTAGATTTAAATCTGTATAGTAGCTACAAATATTTTGCTAAACAAGATGTTCTATCTCCAGGTGAAAGCCGAAGACCGGGGAGTGGAGCGCGCGGCGGCGCTAGCAGCAGATGAGCGCGTGCGCATAGCCGCGAGCGACACGATTGAGTCCTTGCTCGAGAATGACTTCCGACTCATCATTAACGACACAGAGTATTATGTGCATACTCCACCACAGGTTTGTGCAAATTTCTTCCTTGTCCTACCACTTACATACCTTGTTTATTTTTATTGTACTAATCAAGACCAGGATGCCTCCAATTGTGGTACCTAGGCGGGTACCACAAGAGCAAGGCAGTGGAGGTTTCACTTAGCACCAGCGGAATACTGCACCTTAATGATAAGTATGGGGGTATTTTCTAAGGTTTTCTAGCTGAAGAGTTACGAACTTTATTTGGACACGAGTAAAAAGAATTTTAGATGTATTTTTTTTAAATTGGTACTAAGGTACGAATGTTGACATTTGTTTGCATCATAATTAAAGCCGCGACAGTAACATGCTGTGAGGATATTTCGTCCAATTTGGCAAGCTATCTTCTCTTGGTTTTCAAAAAATTCTTATAGATACGTCACATGGCAATATTTTTTTAAGTTTCATTATTTTTGAAAAATTAATAAGAATATTAGGTGTGAAATGACATAATAAATGATAGTACGATTACGTTTTATCTTCTCTATACTTCGTAACGAAGCCGTGAGAATACTCTACACTCCAATTCAGCAGCTGCCTTTCAATCTAGCTAGTCGATATTTCTGTTCATATACGTTACAGGGTCATGTTAATATTTACCAACTTCCATTTTCAAAATTTCCATTTTCAATATAAAGTTAACGAAGTAGCTATATCCTTAGAGCGCTCGGCACACGTGTTGAAGTTTCATTTGTTGGCAGCATAACATTGCATATTACACATTTGAGCGTAGCTCCCAGCCATCCGCTTGTAGGTAAGGTTTGGTTAAGTAGGGAAATGAAGTAAGGTACTTCTGCTATACAGTTTATGTTTAGGGTTTTTAAAAGCATCTACTAGTACTTAGTTATTTTAGGGTATATTTGAAGCCCTACTAAGATTTTCGGGACCCAAACCAAACTCACCAGTAAACTTGCTGGTGAACAAGGCACTTTCTTGTACTTTTGATTTGACTTTTACGAGATCTAATCCCCCAACCACAAAGCCTCGTCTGTCAGTCAGCAAAAGAGTTATTCTACGCCCTAATACCTTGGTAGAGTCACACACACCCATAGAAATATCGCATAACGTACTCAACGTCCTTAGTTCAAAGTCAGTGCTAAAAATCTATTGTTCCGAAAGCTAAATTATTTACATTGCTAAATTAATTTAACTACCACATACAGAGTGTTTGGTTTCTCGTGTGTTTGTATACGCCAGCCATTTAATTGATATTGGCTAGGTGCCAATTAACAACTCGCACAACATACATGTGGGTATGCTAACACAGAGACGTGCGGACAGATATGAACGGATCTCACTGTCGATTAATTGGATGTCAGTACGATTAGCTGGGTTGATTAAGTGGTTTCGAACTGTGCTGGTATACCGCAAAATGGGCAGACAAATTGTGAATAGTGGATGAAGGTGGGTTTTAATACATGTATTTGGTAGATATACATTTTGTCACAGCATTTGTACCGCAACCCACAAATCTCGTAAGGCTTCTATTTTATACCACTTAGATGGCAGACCAGCATACGGCCTACCTGATGGCAAGCGGTCATCGTAGCCTATCGATGCATGCAACACTAGGGGCATCACACTGGCACTGCCAACCCCTAACAAAAGTGTCTTAAAAATATTTTGTTTTTGGAGTCGACTGAAAAACAAAAACTTTTTAAATTGGAAGTTCGGCGGGGCTCACAATTTTATAGTCCAACGTTGGCTCACAAGAATCGCTCGTATAAATCTGGATTAAGAAAGTCACGGTCCACGGTCCTCCGCAGATCGTTAAGCACCCCATAAACCCATTTATTTAGGCCCATAACAAATATTCTTGTGATGTAACTGTTACCACTTGGGGAAATATATGAGGCCATTTATTTCACAATTAGCTAGTTCATTTGTATTAAATGTTTTAACCCTCTTAAAAGCCACCATTTTAGGCGGATATTAAAATAAAGATTGTTTAGAGAATGAGACAAATACGAAGTTGGTGTATTAATAAATACTGCGAAACACGGTGTTTAAAGTGAAAATACTAGTACGTAATAAGTACTAGCTGTGGCCCGCGGCTCCGCCCGCGAAATACCTACTGATCGCGTTCCTGCAACCCACAAGAACCTATTGCTGGGATAAACGACCTATACCTGTGCTATCTTTGTACCACATTTCATCCAAATCTGTTTAATAGTTTTTGCATGAGAGAGTAAAAAACATCTATCTATTCTCACAAATTTTCACATTAATTATGCACGTTATATCTGTAGGATTATAAGAAAAATAGCAAATACTTAGCACTGTTGGTTGATAAGATGCATGTCTCACGGCAACACAGTTTTTCGTATTTTTATTTAATTTGCATTTAGTTTTTATGACTTCTTGAAATAGAAAAATACAGTTTCTACGCTCGAGAGCCTGTCAAAGCGTCTCCTTCTTTTCATTTAGTTTTGATTTTTTCTCTTTCAGTTTCAGCTAGAACCCAACTGAAGCAGATTTTTAAATTAAAAGTTTAATGTAAGAAAATCTTTTTCTATTTTATTTTAACAAAACATTTGGAGTCCAACACTAAAAACCGCGGTAGCCTAGTGGTTTGGGTAATGGACTGCTGAGACGAGGACTCGGGTTCGATCCCAGGTTCACCATGACACACACCAATGGCTTTTCGATGCTTTTCGACGTTGTGTGTATTTATCGCAGGTTTATTAGTGCCTCGGAGAGCACGTTAAGCCGTCGGTCCCGGTTGCCTTACAAACCTCTATGGCAGCCATTACAGGTAGTTGGAGCCCACAAAAGTCCAACCAGTCTAACTTGGAACTTCGATATCGCCATTGGTCATAATGATCATTGGTTGTGGAGGTCAGATGGCAGCCATCACAGTTAGACTGGAAAGCTGACCCCAACTGAGTTGGGAAAAAGGTTCAGAGGATGATGATTTGGAGTCCAACACTTGTACGATTCAAAGTTTTCTGCATTACTTAAAGTATTGAATATACGCGGCCGTTTTTCATTACCCAAGTACCTATGCAGTGCACAGTTTAATCAGTTTATATATAATCAAGTTCGAAACTGCAGTCGTAGTGTACTAGTCTCACATCGGAGTATTATATTAACAAGTTTATCGTTTGGATGCAAGCGATATATGTGTATTCGTGGAATATTGTACAACAGCTTTATTGAAGCTTGTAGCTTTACAGACTTTAGTTTGGGCAAGTCTAGAATGGAGTTAGTAAATGTATGTACAATATTTTAGTCGCTCTTGTATGTACCTACAAATATTGTTAAACTGGTTTAGTTTAAAATTACTTATAAAATTAATAATGAGCTAGTATACATACTCACATTTGACGCAATAAAACAAAAATCAGATAAAATAAAAAAAATGTGACCTTTGGATTCAGCAATAATGGACCATATATTTTCAACTAGCTGTTGGCGTTTTCGCTCCAGAGATTCCTATTCCAGCATATATCTTATTCCAGGCTATATCTATCTCTCTATCAAATATCAGCTAAGTAGATCCGTTAAGCGTCATGGGCTAAGAAACATCCAAACATCTTCATTTTGCATTCATAATATTTGTAAAAACATTACCCTCCTTTCTTCGGCAGTCGGGTAAAAAGTAGGATAGTAAAAAGTAGGATCTACATGCGAGTAGGTATTCGTATTAAGTTTTCATAATTGGTGTGCCGAACAAAGTTAGCTTAATTTAGACGTTTAAAAGTGTAGGGCGGGCACAAGATAGCTCCATGGGCGGATGGTAATCTCATTAGGACGAGGCTGCGCTTCCGGCTCAGTTGAAATTTTAATTGTCTGTGCACCGCGCGCCGCCGGCACGTCGTCGGGCCAGTCCCATTGAACGAATTCACCAACTTTTTTCTTTAATCAAATGAGTTTTTGAGCAGTTGACTGCGACACTTCCTTTGTTTTGCAACCTGCTTTGACTCGAATTCATAAATTAAGAGATATTCTATCTCTCGAAGGCGGGTGAACAATTAAATAGTAGTACCTGTGTCTTTTAAATACGCGTACATGTGTGTGCGAAAGTTCATGTCACGTCAAAAGAAATTCACGTAGCAGTTAGTAGAACAATAATTGCATTGCAAGTAATTCCTTTTTAAAAGCAATGTGTGTATAATATGTTTTACTACAATGACAGCTAAACCGCCTTCGTGAAATAGAACATCTATACTTTTTTCGTGCTAATTTAGTTACTTCCGTATTTACATTGTCTTGTTAATTAAAGACAAATAAATTATTGATTTTAAAACGACTTTTTAAAAATCGTCCTAGTAAGCGCATCATACTAGAAAGCATATTCAGTCTTGTGACTGAACAGAATAGCTCTACTATAGGTATATATACTTAAGAAGTTATCCTTCATGTTAATGGCCACTTGAGTGCCATCAGGGTGCGATTCGACCCGCAACTTCTCGATTATAACTCCATTGGGATTGGACTCCTCCTGTCTTCATATAGAACGAACTTGTGTTATGTAGCTGGTATTTTTTTTTAATTAGGACACCGGGGCACGTCATTATTACTTCAAGAAGCTGTACCTACCTACCTAAATTAAGTATGAAAAAAAAAACAGGCCACGTGCGAGTCCAACTCACGCATGTAGGGCAAAAAACGCTTGTTGAGCACCCTTTAAATATTTATTTTATTTATTATTAGTATTTGTAGTCATAGCGGTAATAGAAATAACATCATCGGTGAAAATGTCAACTGTGTGTCTGTCTATCTATCGCACGGTCTTGGGCATCCATGGTAGGGTGAACATTGCATGTCTGCCTACCTCTGAAGGTGTCAAAGTATGAAAATAAATTTAATAAATCACACTATTTTCGATAGCTATGTTTTTGGAACGAAGTTCCATATTGCGCGATGCGAAAGGGGGCTAGACGGAAAAAATTGGGACCAAAAATTGTAACGACACTTTTAAGACAAAAAGTTGTGCTACTGTTGCGACACTTTTTGTAACTGTTGTTGTTTTTGCTACATGACTGTTTGAATGATGAGATGAAGGAGTGGGAGTGGGGTAGTTTAATATATATTTGTATGTTCCTATATAAATTAACTGAAAGGAAGTTCGTTCCATCCGGGTGTCCCTTGATACCTCTCAAGTTTTTTTTATTAGACAAGTATTTTTTTATATACCTACTTCTAAGTCGGCAAAAAAGGACACGGTCCGCCGCATATCAAATGAAAACCGTAGCCTTTAAACGATTACAGCGCCCAGAGGTGTCACTCACATGTTTACCTCACCCTTTCTCCAAAGTACTCTGGCGACCTAACTCACCAGTAGAAACCCAATACAAAGTAAATAGCATTGTTTGACTTAGTTTACTTACTTACTCAGGCAGAAAGCTCCAGAACAAATCCTGCCTGTGATAGGGATAGCGGCAATATTTACAGAAACCTTTACCTTTTTGTCACGTTGGATATTGAAAACTAAGTGTAAGCTAACAGCGGTGATGTTAGGTAATATAAACAGATATAATAATATGTATAGAAGTGATACGTGTTAAAAGTGAAAGACGCCCTTAGGTCTGAACCGACGTTAGTAAGGGTCCTGAAGATATTGGTAAATAAAACATCCTATTTCATAAATAGGTAGTATGTAGGTAACTTATCATTCAACCAATAATGCTCGATCCCTCAGGTGATAAAACAATAACTTCCGAAAACAACAAATTCCTAAAACGTCTATTTTAATATAGTCAATTTCCGAAAATGAAAACTTCCTAAAACGTCTATTCTAAAATAGTAAATTTCCGAAGAAGCACATAGCTTCAGAATCTCATATTCACAAAGTTAATATAACCCCAAAACATTGTTCATAAAGCCAATGTTAGTGCTCACTATTCAGCAACAGCAGACAGCGTTTGCTTCTGTATTTAGCGAAGCAGTTAGGCAGTAAATACAAAATAAAGTTTGCAACTAAGCACAAGTTAGCTAACTTCTGCTATTAACTGTAGACCGTAGCAATGTATATGGAAACCACAATAATCTGACGTAAGGTGCACTTGATCTCAAAATTAACTAAGTAAACGTAATTTTACTAGCCTTATTTTAACTTGCTCTTTTGTTTGTTCGTATGTTAGTTTGTCAGTATGGGTCAAATCTTGGAAGCCCAATTAGAGCTATCCTGACGTCTGACTGAGTTCAAATTTGGTATATCTGCGTAGGCATCTTTCTTTTATTTGGGTAAATATACAGCAACACAATATATTATGATATTGACTTAAATTAATTATAACTAAACAAGTTAATGATTATGCCACCAACGACATTTACCACATCGACAGTCTGATGTTGGAGATAGAGGCATTTCTGAACTAAATAGTCCATCGAGTTTAGGCTCATTTGTTTTGTCTTGGCAAAAAATACTTTGATGCTACGTGATATTCAGGGTCTAAAGATGGCGACGCGACGGTAAGTGGTCATAGGGACTTATGAACTGGACAAGATAAAGTCGTCACGTTTGGACTCATTTGATTTGTTTGGTTATGCACTTACTAGAAAACTTATTACAAAAAAGTGTTTTTTTTTTAATTAATAACTTAAATACGGTCGTACTTAACTATATGCAAATATCAAAAAACATTCACCTGTTTTAAACTAAGCAACAAAAGTTGTACAATTTTAAACTCTATGGCACAGGACATTGAATCGAAATACGGACACACCTTAAAAAACTTTAAGTATTTTTGCTTTTAAAAAGCGTAACGGCAGGTCGTGAACAACACATTAAATACTTTATGCATAAAATAATAAAGTGTATATTCACTTAGATGCTGATAAGGGTGTATTCCTTTATAACACCCATTAGGAAGGGACATTAATTATGCGTCACAGGTGGAAATTACGTGTAAAAAATCTATTAAAAAAATGTCTCGGGTAACCGAATGCATTTCGTTTTAAATCCGGCTTAATTGTGTACGGCTAATGGCATGCTAGATTTATGGCTCAATTATGGTATATAAAAATTTAGGTAATTTACTCCTTTTGGTTTGGCTTTGACATCCGGCTCGAAGGACCAAAATGTTGTACGGAAAACCGGATATTACAAAGAGAAATTAAAGTATATAATAATGCTACTTGATATGAATATAATTGCTAATTGATATAACTGATACTTAAAATACTAAATGATATTGATAGTGAGTGCTCTTCGATCGTGCTTGGGGTGCGAACGTGAACTAATGATATGTGCAAGGTGCTGACCACTGACCTACATTATCACATACATTTTATTGCTAAGTATGCAAGTGATCGCAGTTGGCCCGTACAGCTTTTATGGTAGTGACTGCCATATGACTCCCAAATCCCGAGAGAAGAGCCTGCGTCAGGGCCTAGATCGCTGAGTCGATTAAGTGCTAATTTATTTTATTCGTTTACATAATAAATAATGCTGTCAAGTGCAAACTGCGCGAACATCTTTAATGGGTGCTTTTATAATTTACTATCGCAAGGCACGGCTGCGACACGCTACGACGTGCTTACATATATAATAAACATTATCGTGAACGTACGCTGAAAATTTTGCTCATAACGAAGATTTTGCATCTTCAATGGGATGTTCATTCCATTTTCTTTTATATCTAGCGACGCAACACATCGAACTCGAAATTACTGCAATAATTAGATTTAAATGTGCAACGACAACTATTTTAAATGTACAACAAAAATTTTAAAGTGTTCACACATTTCACTTTCGAATAGTAATAATAATGAGTAAAATTGAATAGGTAAAAAGTGATGGTAACGATAAAACCTACCATGGCCGTGCCGTGGTCGTGCCGTATGATGATAAATACAAATTATAAAAAAGACCAATACATTCTTGTCAACAACAACGACGTGTGGTGACGATATTATAATACAGTAACAATACCTCTGAGCTATGTTAACATGATGACTCCGTTGTGTGACATGGTATATACTCCGTTGTGAATTTAATATAACCAAAATTCGGTTTTAATCACAGTCTGCGGTGAACCCGATGTCTCCCTAAATATAATATAGCTATCAATCTGTTTCCTCATCATGGCGGAGCTTACATTATAAGCATCAGTTGATATTCGGTTGAATACTTATAATATGTCAATTCTTTTGAGTTTCTGTTGCCTTGGTTCTTTCAATTTTTTTTTCGCGGCATCCTAATTCTTTTTCCAAAATTAAATTAACCTATATTACACCTTTCAAAACTACTTATCTACCAGTGAAAGTTTCGTCCAGGGCCCGTAGACAAGTGTCATAAGTCTAAATCAAATAAGATGTGATTAGTCGACCTAATCTATTCGATTCCTTAGCGATTTACGGTGTGACACTTGTCTACGGGGGCAGATCGGCTCAAACGTCCCAGAGATTACCTCTTTCAAACAAACAAAAAGACAGATAGATAAATTTTAAAAAATATACTTTTATTGGTATACCTATGTACCTATCCCCACACATACACATTCATTGATTGAAAATCTGCCATTTTAATATTAAAAACAGGCACTTCAATTTTATTTATTTGTACCTAAGTATAGATAAAGAAGAAAATTGTACAAGTTTTTTAGTCCGAAACTTCGTCCATTCTATCTTATTCTTATAAGATCTGTTCATTTAATTATGACTTTAAGACAAAATTAATAACTCTTAAAAGTTTAGACAGATTACTTTTGTACTTACCAGTGCGGTTCTTTTGAGAAATAAACCAACAAACTTAAGGATAAAGTTTCAACAGTCTGAGCAATATTTTGTTTTTATGAAATTGATGGACTTGAGTTATTGTAAACATTTTATACCTGCATAAGAACAAGAAATAAAGAAAGGAAGAAAAGAGAAGGATAGAAAGACAGGAAGATCTTTTTTTATTTGGTGCAGTTTGGTAGGTCGTAGGTGGGTAGATAAAATAAAGTGAATTTCACTTTGCGTAAGTATGTATCGTATTTATACAAGCCAATTAAAAAAAGGATAACAGGAAAGCGGATCCTTGGTTCTGAAGTGCTTTTCTCTCTATAGGGCGCCTGTCTATAGGGGAGGGGGAATTCAATCCCTAAGCTATGGATGCGACTAGAAATGACGCTCGGTTGAAAAAAAAGACACAAACAGGAAACACTCAGACCAATGCAAATTGACATATAATATTCGTACACACAAATATTTGCGTGTAGCGAGAATCGAACCCACGACATCCAACGTAGCCGTGTGACTCTCTACCGCTACGCCACAGATCAAAGAAAACAACTTAATACGTTTTACGCTTACAAGGTAGCTAAGATAAACAGATTGAGACCATTTTCGTGTCTAAAACAAGATGGGTAGCAATTTGGTCGGTGTGTCGAACAGAAATAGAATAAACCCTTGTCCACACTATAGCTCATATAAAAAAAATCAGATAAAAGGTAGAATTGAACTACTTGTTTAATTGATGTCGGTATCTTAGGTTAACCAGAATAAGCCATAATTAGTAAAGCCGGTTAAAAACATTGTTAAAAAAACTTTTTGAATACAGTGGTACCAATGTTATTGTATTGAATTAATGGCATTCTTAAACATATTTATCAACTAACTACTATTACTAAAGGGTAGCAATCACAGAAATATTATCTAGATAGAATGGGCAAGTGGGCGTGGCACCCATGCCAAGTGGGTGCAATATTGCATGCTTTCCTAATCGCGCTCTCATTAAAGCGACCGCTTTCGCGTTCAGGACATAAAAATAGTAATTCAATATCAATTGCAGATATTAATTTCGATAATCTCTTTTTTATATATATATATATATAGGTATAAATTCAGTCCGTCAATTGACTTAACCCCGCTGGATGTAAGAAGCTAGGGTAAAGTCCAGAGGGTTACGGGCCGCCATTCTAGACACCATTTGTCCCAAAATGGCGGTCCTTACCTTGAGGCCTCTCTTGTGTCTCCTCACTATTTATCCTGCCACAGCACTAAAATGACGTCACATTGTTGGCTTGTCGAAATGTGACGCGCGCGAAATGTATGGTATGCGAATAAGACAACATAACCGTTCTATGGATATAAGTGTTCCAGGTAGCTAATTATAGTTCAGTGTTTTTTGACAACCGGTCTATTGCGTTGCGTTCAATCAACTGGATTAAACACCGAACTACTGTTAAAACGCCGATTGATCTTATAGTGTGGATCAACCTTTACCTAAAAACACCACTCTCATGTAATATGTAGGGAGGACGCTACGCACGGATTAACATCAAAGGAATAAGTTCCGCGTATAGACGTCAGGTATTAGGATTAAGACATTGTTGTTGCTTGTTTACTCGGCTTTTCTTCGAACTAAGGTTTAATGGGACGTATATTGTACAAATTTTGTACGAAGCTCGCCGGAAGGCACGCGCTCAAACTTTTTGCACAAGCTTTAATTAATAGCTGATGCCCACGGCTCCGCCCAAGTGGATGTCAGTTTTTTTATACTACTTAGGTTGCAGATAAGCACACGGCCCACCTGATGGGAAGCGGTCACTGTGGGATATGGACATGTGCAACACCAGGGGCGTCACACTCGTACGCCGAACCTGTAAAATCCTTACATATCTTTTCATGAAAAACCCCATATTGTAGATGTAGATTGTCGTTTTTGGTCCTATCTCCGGTTCGACATAACCAATTTTTACGTCCATCACGAACAAACAGACAAGCATTCCAAAACCACTTTACAATTTTATAACAGCATAAATTTCCTTGATCGTGTAGGTATACTTATCAAAAATATAATGGTTACCTACAAAATGTCTCTGAAATTCCTTTTAAAACAAAACCAAATATTAAACAGCTTACAGTGCTTACACAAACATTTTCACAATACCTCATTTACCGTAATTTCTTCTTCGGCTTCACCCTTAATCTGCCTTTTTCTAGTTACATATCGCGTAATATCTTTCCTTAACATTAACAACGGAGTTTCATTTGCACAAAACACCTGGGTAGCAGACTGCGGGACCCCGAGACCCGCCGTCGAAATATGCAAACATCAGATTGTTTAATTTTGTTTTCATTCTGCGACATGACATACAAAGGTGCTTGTTTGTGAGCTAACGTTATTAAATCTCGACGTTTTTGATTACACTTTGAGTTTTGAATATTTTGTGGTCCCGCCTGTTGCGGTATGGGGTTGTATTTATTGCAAAAATTTTGATTAAATGTTTTAGGATTTTTGTGTTAATATTAAAGTTGTAATCAAACATGGAGTGACTGCGGAGATGACATCTGATAGGAATGTATGGTGATATATATGTTGCTTGTGGGTACTTACCCTTAATGGGACAAGCCGGACAAGGGCTGGGTACCTAGATGATAAGTATGATTGAAGATGA
Source organism: Lithosia quadra (assembly GCA_963576445.1). Lineage (NCBI taxonomy): Eukaryota > Metazoa > Arthropoda > Insecta > Lepidoptera > Erebidae > Lithosia > Lithosia quadra. Next base: position 4,225,690 of record OY754879.1, on the reverse strand, counting down.
AAACTGAGTAATCTCCGTACGCCTAAACTAAATAGGAGATTATGATATGATAAACTGACTGTTGCCTACGATTCCGCGCGCGTGGTATTCTGATCCCGTTACCGCAACTTATGATCATCTATTCCAGGGATAAATACTAAGTCTACTCAGACTTTAATCAGACGACCTCCTATTTTTTACTGTTCATTACTAAATGTATAATTTAACAAGCTTATCTAAACTTTTCAAGAATTCTTTGACTTTCGAAAATATTTGGATTCATAGCTAATATCATGCATTTTCTGTATAAACTTGCTGCAAGCCCAAGCCTGGTTTCGCATAGTCCACCATAACTCACAATTTCGTAGGTATATCTCTATCTATTCTTGAATTGGCATTGCCATCCAACGTGGCAATGCCGCCAGCCTTTTGGGTACGTTACCAGTCGACATCAATGGGGAGGAATTTTTCGACACCTAAACCTTTATTAAATTTGTACATAGTTAACATTTTGTCATAATGTAAATATTTTACTTCTTAAAAAATATTTAAGAAACCAATAAAACAAGCTAGTTATGCTATGCTTACTTTGGGTCTGGATAGCGCTGTGTAGAATGTCGTAGAATATTTATTTATTTTTATTTATTCTTATTACAAAACTCTAATTAGGAAACTTAATGGAGTAAATGAATATTTGATTAGCACTTAACGGCTGTACCTCGATAGCCACTTACAAGGGGACCACGGGAAAAGGGTGAAAACCACTCGAGTTTATAATTTTATTGCGAAGATTTTAAGTAGTCCTAGAATATGCATTGGGTTCCGCTGTTGAGTTGTCACAAAAGTTTTTGGGGTCAATTCTATAATAAATATCGAAGTACTCGTAGGTATTTATATTTTAATCTGACGCTTATAAAAAACCTACGTACAAAATTATATACGTAGTTGGACCCGGTAAGTGGCGTTGTAACAAAATAAATTTTGAATTTGAAATGGGACTCAAAGTTAATGAATTTTGAAACCTATATATAGGTCAATAGGCATATCGCGCATTTGTGTCAATGTCAACTGTATGATAGTTGCCACAAAATACGCGTGGGTTTGATTGTGGTCTTCAACGGTACCAAATTGTTTGTTTCGTATAGCAGCGTCCTACCTACCTACCTACAATGTGTCATTATAAGTGAGAATTTCGTGAAACTAGCCTCCAAACTAACGTGGTTTAAGGCTATTTCTTCTCTTAAGTTCATATTCCATGTCGAAAACCATTGCTTTCTATTATTAAACTCCTCATTCAACTTCAAGTCCTTCACAATGTTTTTGTTTAAAACTAACAAAATTCTTCTACTTTCATTCCCAGGAGCGTCTAAGTCAAGAAGAAGTGACCAGGCTATCAGACGTTCGGAACCTGGTGAACCAGTTGTACGAGGCGTTGAACGTGCGTGAACACCAGTTACGGAAGGAACGGGAGCTACGGTCACAGTTGGAGAAGTTAACTGCTGAACTGCAGCCACTAGAGGAGGTACTAATCACTGTGACTCCTAAACCTGTCATAAAAAATTATGAGCAAAACATGAAATATTTTAACTCTGTCATCTAAGGATTACAAACTTTGATACATTTATTCCAATGTATTTTTTATACAACTTAGGTGGCAGACAAGCACACGGCCCACCTGATGGGATGCGGTCACGATGGCCTATGGACGTGTGCAACACCAGGGGCGTCGCACTTGTGCTGCCAACCCTGGAGAGGGGGGTGGGGAGTTTAGGGGGAGATTTGTGAGCTCTCTCTGGCTACCCTATTCACCGCTGGGAACACAACACGGTAGTTATTATGGCCTCAGTCTTCTGTAGGGCGGAGGTACTACCCCAGTCGGAATCCTCAGTTCGGACGGGAGATACCGTCGTGTCCTACCTCCTTGAAAAGTATAGAAAAGTAGGTATGGAAAGGGTTACAAATATTTTACTGTTGATCAACTATTGTCGGGCGAGGGAAATGCCTCATGTACCAACCCACACCCAGCGTCTAAAGACCTGAGACGGCGTGCGGTTTTAGTCGATTCGAGTTCGTCATAATCACCACCACAGGCGGCATATGGTATCCGGGGGATTTCCGCACGAAAAAAAGGTGGTCTCTAACTTAGAATGTGTTACAGAACCAATGGCGACTGTACCTATGAAAGCTTACGACAATTCCATCTTCCGTTCAATCAGTATGACGACGGTAAGGTTAAGACTCTGCCCAAATATTACGGGCTATAGTGATTGATTGATTTGATTCCCGGTCGGCCCATCAGTCTTTATCTCCGATCCCCGATTTCGTATTCGCATTACGAATTCGGCGTATAAATTCGTTATGTGGTCCATTTAGGTTATTGGAGGCACATTTGAAGATAGAGATAAATGCAAAAGAGCTATTTTTTGTTAGACTATCGTCATAATTTTGTTAAGATCTAACTATAAACATTTTATTTCCTTGGTTTCGTACATGGCCGAAGGGTTCTTCACGATTCAAAACGGTTTTTTATCTCAGGAATATTTTGAGAAATCTTTCTTATCTATTCGATATGATAAACTGTTATTCCTATGTAAAAATGATTTTGGCTTCGATTGGCTTGGTTTAGTGGTCGAATCCATGTTGTTCATCTATCAAAGTGCCATCCATCATAGTGTTCGAAGGCGTCGTCGTGCGAAACAACTTAATAATCTTAAAAGGTTTTAGTATTAATTTCAAGATGTTTTGATATTTAGATAAAGTTATAGACTCACATTTCATCAGCTGCTTTTAGACCCTGTGGTATACTGAATGGGAAAGTCCATAATTGCCGACTACCGGGGAATTCTTAGTGCCAAGAATTTTTTATCAGACAACCAAAAACAATGCCTGATTAGAAGATCCAACCATTTTTTATTGTTGCTGTTTTTTTAATTATTGAAATTACATTCCAGAAACGCATGAGCCTCGAAGTAGAAACGACTCGACGCACCTCAGTCCTCACTTGGGTGGGTCTTGGCCTAATGGGCGTACAGTTCGGCGTCCTGGCTCGTCTGACCTGGTGGGAGTACTCTTGGGACATCATGGAACCCGTCACTTACTTCGTCACCTACGGTACCGCGATGGCTGCATATGCGTACTTTGTTTTGACTAAACAGGTGAGTTTTTTTCGAATGATTAGATTTTGTTTAAAAACTAAATGCTTCAAACAATATTCTTTTTAATACTTATGGGCCCGCTACCGACGAGGACGGTAACCTTGGACTTGAACCCTACGTCGGCTCGGGTCTTCAAATGCCGTGGTGTAACGTGATCTAAAAGGTATTTCCATCGCGCCCCAGCTGACCCAGGTCCATCTCCGGCTTCAAGCCTCCTTGGGCCGAGATGGCCCCTTCGTAACTTTACATAAAATAATAAACATGAAGAGAAAAATGAAAAATGTAATAGGTATAGTCTGAATGTTACCTACAAAAATAACGATTGTTTTTAAATTTGTCAGTGTTCAGCTACTTTAAAGGCCAGTTTCAAATTTATGTTTTAGTTAGAACAAAGACTGTATAATAATTGCGTTAGCACAAGTTGTTACCATTATGTATTCTGTAGCTTATGTTAACTAAGAACTCATTCTTCTCTTATTTTAGTTCTGTGAAATTCTCGAACGAGTACCTACCTAACAATACTCATAAAGTTGTTTGTTACTTCCCAAACTCCTTTAGAAATTCAAGTTAGGTTCATTATGGACTTATTAGATTTTGCGAAGAATAACTCTGCCTACTTCAACACCTATTTTAGTTGACTAACTTTACCTACTGCGCCGCGCCGCTTCCCGCCTTCGACAGAAATTTTACTTTTTTTTCGATAAAAGTGCTCGGTTACTAGCTTTTGACCTATAATATCAAAAATTTTATACATATAAATCGTCGGTCTCATAGTATTTTAGGAGTCGGCCTTACTGTCGAGAGGTCCCGGGTTCGAATCCTGGGCCCTCTGCTAAAGGCAAACCATTGTCATACCACTGACACTCTAAAAATGCTATTCAATTGTAGACTTTTCCGTATATAGTTAAAGTCTAAAATCAAACGAAAAGAGTTCATTAAACTTTTTCTTTTCTTTAACTTGATAACAATAAAGTCCAAAATTAAATGGCATTTTTTATAGAGTCAGTGGCATGACAGTGGCTTATTTTGACAGAATCGAGACCCTAATCATTTCACTACCGATGTGAACCCACTCTTAACAGCTTAGCTTAAGGAGTTAGGAGGTAGAAAATAATTGGTAATTTCGGGTACTAATATTATTTGTTTAATGACACAGTAAATATTGTATCGTCACAAACGCGTATCACAGTTTGCTTCAAATACCTAATAAACATTTATTGTACTAATTCACCTTTTTATTTGCTATTTCAGGAGTACATACTGCCAGACGTGAAAGACAGACAACACCTATTGACCCTGCACAAGAAGGCGAAAAAGATTGGCCTGGACATAAACCAGTACAATTATCTCAAAGATGAGGTAAATATCATTAATTTCCTTTTTTAACCGACCTTAAACTTAGGTAGTTCTCAGTGGAATAATTGTTTAGGAAATTGTCCAAATTCAATTATTTCTTTTTCTTCGGTCATTTATTAGATTTGTCTAAATAACATAGGTACAAGCAGTTACTCGCAACTTCGTTTGCAACACTGAAAATTTCGATATTTTTTCCTTAGAAAATAAAAAATTGTTCAAATTTAAACAAATTGCCATGAAAGTAGATTAAATTTAAAATCTTAAATTTAAAATTGTAAAAAAAAATTAAAAAATAGAAAAAAAAGTAGAAAAAATTAAAGAAATTTATTGAAAATTATGTAACATTTGCGTAAACTTTCGACGATTATATTATGGTCGACAAACGACGATCTATTCAAATTCATTCTTTAAAAAATTTCACCCTATGAAAGGGCATCCAAACGATAGATTTGTATGACCAATTTGTGACCAATTAGACTAGATTGACAATCACATCAATCTTCAATCTACTATCGAGCTGTGGATGGAAATTAGCCAATCTGATTAGGCAGTTAAATTGTTTCGAATAGATTACAATAAGCCCGTACCTATCTATCTATTGTTCTATTACACATTGTATTTACTAATCCAGGTTGCAAAAGTAGAAAAAGATCTAGGCCGACTTCGTGATCCCTTGCACATCCATCTACCGTCCTACGACTTAAAAGGTGGGGATGACAAGCGTTCCCCCCTCACGAAGATCAAGGACATGTTGGAGGAGACCAGCAAGAAGATGAAAATCACGTAATATTCGCTGAAGACTTCGCGCCCCCAGTAGCGCGGCACAATGGTTGTATAGGGAGTAATGCTTGTTGATACCTATTGTATTGTAACTTGCTTGCTCAAGATAATGGTGAATTAGAAATTTGATTTTTTTAACGGGATTGAATCCACCCTCATTCCCACTACTATAACTCCTGTACAACCCATGAACACACCGAGTAATGACACTCGAAAGTCCCAGGGAACGTTTGATTGTCTTGGAACCCGCATTGAAAGAAATCAGAATTAAATTGGAGCAGTTAGAAATATGATAAATCTTCCCCTTCCTAGCAAAACGGTCATCTGAATACATTTACGCAATACGTCAAATGTTATGCGACTTTAATCGACTTTATTTACCGGTCGTAAGGTTGCAAGTTTATATTTACCTACCTATTTGTTCTTAATTTGTGTAGTTAGTATGTAATTCTTTTCAAGATATACAAGCTACCTACCAACAGTGTCGGAACAATTTTTGCGACGGAACGGTGGACTGGTGAATTTTTATTGAAATTTATTTTTTAAAAATAACAGTGGTGATGGAAAAAATTGACAAGTTTCTTAACGCAGATATTAGGTATAAGTACAAGCCATCAACCTTATTGACACGCAGTGCCGTGCCGGTGCAATTTAAAAATTTCAACGCACTGGCGGGCGGGGCAATTTTGAAATTTCCAAGCCGTAACGGGGCAATTTCGAAATTTATTGGCATCAAATTTGATAATTCCATTAACTTGATTTTATTGATTTTATTACCGTTGACAATATTTTTAATTCACCATTATCTAAATATGGGCATTTTGTTCTTTTATAAGTTCGTTCATTGTGAATCAGTACTGATATATGATATCTAGTTGTTAATTCTCTTCTCACATAGGTACTTAGTCATATTTATATACTATGAAATAAATCCCCAAAAAGCGCAGATAACGTCCCTTGGAACCAAAGTTGTTTGTTTTTCTTGCCTGTGTTTATTGTAGAAAAATTTATAAAAAATACTTTTTCTTTAGATGTAGTAGTCGATTTTTTAGATTAAAAACTACGCTCATAGACTTGTTTCCTATTTGTTATAATTTTTAAAATTATGTAACAATGGTGTTTATTTTATTTGGAATGTGCAATAAACTAATAAAAAAAATAGGTGCCAACGTAAAAAAAAATCAGAGGAAGTGGGTTTTGGTAACGCACTTGTAGATTTAAATTCCTTTTAAATTATACGAAATCTAGTCGGTTAACTAACGTTCATTGTCGATCGTATTCCTAATTAAAAATGGAGGATAGTAATAAAACAATTCGTAACCGCAAACGGTGAAAAAATAAATACCACCACCATTTATAAGTTTAGGTTGCGCCAAAAATCTTGACAAAAACTCGGCATGGCGTAGGAAAATTCGCGCATGTGCACTGCCAAAAATGGGTTTTTGTTCTGGCATTTTGGGCATAAATGTATGGACATAAAAAACCATCTATAATCTTGACGCAAATGTCGACTAACGATTCTTATAATCGGCTCTTATAATGGCTCGGTCGCGCCCCGGGCCTACCACCAAAGAGACCCAAAATCCTTAACTGCGCATTTAAAGAAGGTACATTGTCAAGGTTTTTGACTCGACCCATACACAAGGCGTACTATAAACAATTTTAAGCTTTGTGATTTATCTAGGACACAAATATTTTTCGCATACCATAACGGTATGATGAAGTGGCTTTAAAATATAAAATTTTATTTTGTGTTTTTTGTTACCTATGTAAAATAAGTCATTTATCGAATTTGTCGTTATAAGAGACTCCTGAAGCCATGTAAATAATTTTAAAGGCATTAATAATTCCGCACAGTTGCACAAAAGTATGTGATCGTTGCCACAGAGAAGAAATCTATTTTTTGTTTGTAATAATGATTTAACTATAAGTATTCATAATTCTTTGCTAAAATGAGAAGTTGGCTTGCTTCATTTGTTAAAAAAAAAATTGCTTACAATGTTAGCATAGTAAATAAATTACCTAAAGCAGTACGGAAACTAGGTTTAATAGTTGAAATAATGACACACGTGCTCTATTAAAGCGTTAGGGTTGACAAATTGACAAGATCGCGAAGTAATCGTGCGTCGCTAGAGATAAAAAAATAACGTGACCACGGCAACCGCAACTGACGCACAGTGAGAACCGGTGAGGTTCGTGTAGACGCGTACGTCTGTGTGAGTATGTCATTTTGAATTTTAAGTAAGTACTTTCATAGTTTTTTTTACTACTTTAGCTAATATATTTACGTTAGGGTTCAAATTTACAAAAAAAAATCACATTATAGATTTGTTAATTTGTATTTGAGTTTGTAATTGTTTGTAATTAAATATTATAAATTATATTGGTGTCTTTGGTGATTAACATGTCTTTATGTAAATACTAATTTAACCTTTTTAAGTATAAATTAATATATTCGTACTTTATGATGAATATAATTCGTTCAGTTTTTTTAACTGTATTTAAGTTTTAATCTGTTAGTAATGATAAAATTGTGCTCACTCAACCACAATTTATATAAAATTCATATACAGAATAACATTTAAAATAATGAATAGTTTGCTGTTTTTTCTTTTTTTTTACAATTTATTAAAAAATACTATGAAATGTATGAAAGAATGCAAGGTTACCTACTGATAAAATTGAATGAGAAAGTGCTTACTCGAATAATCTGTCTGTATAGAATAGATTTTCATCCATTTTTGTGTAAAAACTATAATCTTCAGAATTTGTATCTGAATAAAAGAAATAATAAATGACGTAGGCAAAATATTGGCTGTGAAATTAATGTGAACAAGCACTATTCAGTCCATAGTTTAAAAAGTTTGTATCAATTCGCGATGGTTAGACATATAAATATTAAAGAATATTAAATTTTTAATTTTAATTTAATATTAATATTATTTAATAAAAATGAATTTAATATTAAATTTAATATTAAAGAATTTATAATCATTTGAATGCATCGAAACCGTAATAATAAAAACAAAATTTTAATTTCATAACAAAAAAAAATCGAATTTCAAGATGTTCAGCAAAAAAAGTAGCTGTCTATTAAAATATTCAATGAAATTACAATAAATAAATCAACTAAATTATCTTTTCAAACACCGGCTCTGAAATAGTAAGTAGTAATAATTTGTATAATAAGTGTGTATTTTGTATTTTATTAATAACTCGTAAGTACTGCACACAGTGGGTGGGACTATAACACGGCAGTGCAAATAGGTAATCGTTTTTTTTTCTTTAGGTAGTCGTTGACAGTTTTTAGTGATTGTTGAAATTTGGTAAACGTTGCTAAAAGCAATATATTTAAATAAAAACTAAAATAAATTTTGACACATTGTATGTTAAAATTGAGCTTAACCCGTTGTGTGCAAGAGGCTTGAAAAGTGACAGGTACAGTCAGCAATGGAAGTTTCTACACATTTCCAAAACACTTAAACAGACAGATATATACAAATTAAATAAACATACGTCTGCGTTACCAGGGCAAGCCGATGGGTATTATGTAGCCATATTTCATAAATCAATAAATAATTCATACTTAACGTTCTATTAGTAGGCATTCAATAAAATTTTTAAGTAATGTTATTAAACTTACCTACCTACTTATTACTTACTATAATTTTCGTTGCTGTCTGTACAAGTGTATATAAGTGTAGCACTTCTGCGAATGAAAATATAATGACAGAGTTTAGCAAATAGATTACTTGTAAAGCCTTGGGCCCAATTATGTGTCGTGGTTATAGGTCCCAGTACATGGATGATAAAAGTAGTTTTTTCATTCAGTAGCTTCGCACAAGTCTGATGTTTCACCTGTAGGAAGTTGGTCACTTGAAGCATCTTACTATACATACATTGTGAGTTCTACTTCATACAATTCGCTAAAAGTCGTCCTTTATTCGATATATTTTTATTGAGGCCAACTACTGCCTCGATCTGTGCACGCTTGAAACAGGCACCCCTATTTCGTGAGCAAATTTCCATTCCTGCAAATAATTTGCACAAGAACCGTGCAAAATACATACAATTCGCATGATGTGTAAATTTCCTGCAAATAATTTGCACAAAAACCCTGCAAATAATTTGTACAAAAACCGTGCAAAAAAAAATACATACAATTTGCACGATGCCCGCATACGTGACATGAATGAGGCAGCGGCTGGCTTTATTGCTTCGGCTTTTGTATGTTCTTCAGGCCTAGACGTCGGACTCGGCATAGTGATCTTGACTATGTGACCACGATGTTTAATAGGATTTAATTAATAAACTACTCTGTTACTTGCTCAAAAATTTAATAATTACATGTACGTGAGTAGCCTGTTAGCTTGAAGGGGTAAGCAGAGGCCTTATTATTTTTTTTTTATTTTTTTTTGTTTTTATTTTATGTTTGAGTTGTTTGGTAATAGGATAAATTATTAACATAAATTCCTGGTATATACATAATTATATGTATGCTGATGGATAGATCAGCTTTATTCTTCTATCGTCTTCTACCATAATCCTAGAAAGAGATGAAGTTGGTCCTGTATTGTATTTCTCAGGAAATAAATACCTCAATCTGAATGACGGGTAGTTGTCTACCTATCGGTCTGGGAGTAAGCTTAAGTACCTATCGTTATAAATTTATTTATTTAAATTATAATAAAAAATTTCTATACATACATAGAACTGCTATCACGAACTGAATGACCTAGAACTCAAATATATTGTATCTAGCCATGAGATCTTATATTCTAGAGATCTTTTTCGACAAATAATCTTGCCTGCAATTGCTCCGAAGCATAATCGCCTCATGCACAATTGAAGGCATTGGAATGTCGGCTTTAAGGCCTTGTGAATACGGTCTAAACTTCTTTGTATATAAACCTTGTATCTAGTTATAAGCACGCACATAAAATTATTCGCTCAATAACGGCTTCTTCTTGTGATTTGCTAATTTGCCTTCTATAGTCTTTTCTATATACTCGTATAATGTTTTTCTATCTATACAAATAGAAAAATTTATATACATAACTAGAAATAAGGTTATGGAGCAAAGCTTCGGGTTGATATTTATTTAGGTCGTTCCCTGCCTCATGCGGGTTACGCATGCGAGCGACTGCACGTCATGTAAATCGCATATATTTTTTGCACCAATTTTGTGCAAATTATGTGCACGAAATTTGCTCCGTATTATTTGTATGAAACTGGCAGCCGCATGCGCGCATACGCATCGTGCACCGGACGACCTTAATGTAGTTAAACAAATTATTTTAATATATTAATTTAGTTTTGAGTCTGTATATTTAATAAATTATTGTATTACCATTTAGTTAGTATGTACATGATGTTTTAGAATTCTTGATAGTTGTATTAAAAAATAGTTAGAAATTATCCGTTATTATATCAGAATGGGTTATTTAAAAAATGCTGATGAAGGTATTTGGTGAAAGGAAGGACTCAGACGTTGTTTTCAACTCAAAACATGTTCGGTGTACTTTAAAAAGAACTTGTTAAGTGTACTCATTTGAGTATATATAGGGTGTTTAATATTTGTAATTATTTTTTTGGTTAATTTATTCATAGAGCGTATATCATACGTTATTATTTCTTTAAATATCTTAGATAACTGTATCCAATATTATACATTTTTGAAATTATTAAGGAAAAAATATTAGGCATTGTTTGATAAATTTCACATACGAGTAGTTAGGTACTTTATTATATAAAATATATCTATTTAGACTATATTAATTTAACCACAGTAACTTTCCTGATAATATTTCACTAATAATTGAGATTGCCAAATTAACCCTTCCATTGATATCTACGACTATAATTCTTGTTATTAACTTTGTTACACCTTTTGCATTAATCCTATGAGCTTGTTCACATTAGGCGATACGACACGACACCGACATTTTTATTAGGTACAATTAGTCGAGTACAAATTTAATTTATCTTTGCATCACCCAAAGGTTTCAAAAATGTTTTAGACATTATGTCCACCTTTGTACAATTTGATTGTTGTCCAGAAAGTTTAAACAATTTTTTTTTCAAGCAGGCTTGGGTATCTAGACAAAGTCACAATCTACCAGTGGAATTTCTTCAACACGAATTGTCAAAAGTCTGAATTGTAAGGGAGTGGCATTGTTTGTCGATATGTCACTAGTAACAAATAATGTCACTTCTATACATTTAGGAATTTTCTATACATTTTGGAATTTTGACAATTTGCTTCGTAGCGATTCCACTGTTGATGGAAAATGAGACTTTGTCTAGAGACCTAAGATGGCTAAAAACAAAATTATGAGAAATACCTCAAAAAGGAGCCTTGATTTAGATCTAAACTAAAACTGTATCATTCGGTATTTCAAATTAATATTCCTAGCCAGGAAACAAATTCAATAAAGATTAAAGATTGTCGTACCGGTGTTGTGTCGGAGTCGTGTCGCCTGCTGTAAAGAAGTATTATCGTTATTATATTATGGGGTGACTACGGGAATGCCGCATGGAGTGACAGCACACACACATACAACCCGACACCTTCGAACGGTTACTATTTTGCATTTTGTTATTACAGTCGTGTTGTTCGAATAAATTTTTAAGAAATATTATATAATGTTTCATTTATTCTTCTCAAATTCATAGCAAGTAGACAGATTGTCACTTTACCTAGAGGCCCAAGGTCACATACTACCAATTAAATCGCTTCCAACGAATTACCAAAAGTCCAAAATGTATGGAACTGACATTGTTTGTTACAAGTGTGACTGTGTGATTGTGAGAACATTACGCTCCTTATTTGGACAATCGCGTAAATTCGTAAAATCTGGTTCAATGCAGATTGGAAAATTGAATTTTCATACAAAATTGATATTTCGATAGATTACAAGTTGATCACAATCACAATGATTTGACAAATGATGGATGTAGGTAGGTAGGTACCTATTATGATTTCACCCTTATAAATATAGGTACCACAGATTATACCTACTGTGCTTAAAATACCTAGGTACTTAAATAAAATTGATGTGTCAATCTGTGAATTTCAACAACAGCAGGCTGTCTTATTTGAATGGATAACTATTCGCAGTGATTATAGTTCATGGTAGTTTTATATAGCGCTATGTAGACCCAAGTAAGCATAGCTTAACTCGCTTGTAATATAGGTTCTAGAATGCGGCTAAACTACTACTAGGTACTTATCTAAATAAGACATAGAAACACCCAAACCAATGTAGGTAAATAGGTATATTATGTAGGTAGGTATTGGCAAATAAATATTCGTGAATAAGTATAAATATTTGTACTGAACGGGAATCGAACACGCGGCGTTGTTCGAGCACGCTCTACAGGTTGTCAATTATGCCGAAACAATCATTTTTCTTATTTTCTTAAACTGTCTGAACTGTCTGCTAATCTGAAAAAAAAACAAGGCCGACTAGGTACAGAAACGAAATTGCGAGCAAAACCTAATAGTACTACAAATAGCTATAATATAAATAATTATTTTATCTGTTAGATAAGACTGATTAGATCAAATAGCTCATAGTGACGTATTAGGTAATCCTACTACGTCACCATAAGAATTTTATATTATCAGCCTTATCTAACATATATATTGTACTGTCGTAATATTATTTCAAACAATTGAAAGATATATATCTGTGAACAGTGTCAACTTAGCCGAAAATGGGCATATTCTGTGAGATGAACCTTTTTAAACCGCCAAACGAAGGTTACAGACCAGGCCAGATTGTATCGGGAGTGATAAAGTATACTGTAGACGAACCTATGAAAGTTGAAAGGATTACTGCGTCACTCAAAGGTATCGGTTGTATAGTTCTAAAAGTTCACCCAGGAAGCAAAAATGAAAAGATATACAGGACTACACAAAATTATGTTAACGTAGATACTATTATACGAGAAGGCAAAAGTGTAATTCCAATTGGTTCTTATGAAGTAGGTATCAGCTATGTTATACCTCAAAACATACCAGCGACTATGAGGTTCTACAAGTATTTAAATGGCTTCGAAGTCAAGTGCATTATTGGATACTACATCTGTATAAAATTCAAAAAACCAGGCTTCTTAAATTTCAACAAATATTTTAATAAAGAAATCAACGTGTCACCTGAAGTAATTCCAACCTTATCAAGAGAGCCTACCATTTATGGAGAAAGTAAGAAACTAACGCATTTATTTTGGAGTAAAAATAGTATTGTCAACATAAAAGCAGTTATTCAGAATTCAACATTACGATCTGGCGGCGAAATTGTAGTGCATTATGAAGTGGAAAATAACAGTCGAGTTTTAGTTAAGAGTATTATGACTGTGTTGATACAATCATACAAGTTTAAAGCAATAGGATACCGTCAGATAACGCATTTTGAAATCGTACCCGGTACTGATGAACTACATAATGTATCGATAAACCGCGAAGAAACTAAAAAGATGTCTATAAATATAAATGTACCACCAGATTTGTTTAATATACAGAACGCCATGCTTATCTGCAGAGAATATTTTATTAGAATTGTCGTGCAATTACCTATACCACATCGAAATGTAATACTTGATATTCCAGTTGAGATAGGAGTTTGTGATGTGGATGAAAATAGGTTCGAAAAGATTGAAGATATAAGATATGATGATTCACCTCCATCCTATTGGGAAGTTGTGGGTGAAAAGAAACAAGATCCTGAATACGCTACCGACAATTTTGATGATGAACTTGACAATGAAAAGTGAGAATCGTCGTATTTTACAAAATTGGAGCAGGTCGAGATCGAGGAGGACTCTCACACTCCTTCGCTGAAAATCCATTGCTTCAAAAGCCAGGAACTAAATATGAAAAAAGTTCATCGCAAAACGTTTCAACGCAAAACCTGTTGATTCACCTGCTAAACAATGCAAGAGGGTCTGTCACCGGCTTTCACTGGGCGTTGATAAGTCAGATGAAATAGCGATGTAACAATATAAAATGTAAGGCAAAAGATCTTTGGAGCCCAAGTGAGCCTAACACGCAAGTCTATACGCCTGGTGATTGATGGACAAGGTACAGCTACGTGTTCCTTACAGGGCTTAGGTACTATAAACAAATCCAAAAGGCAAATGGAGCAGAAATGCGAACCCTGGCCTTTAAAGTGCAAGCTTCAACTTCAGATGCAACCGGGATTTAGGCACGGAAGAGTAAATTCGCAAAGGCTCTACAAGAAATACCGACCTTGCAGTTGGTTAAGTGTGTTATAATATTGTTGTAACTAATTTATTTATTTACATTATTAACAATATTTGAAAATAAAATAAATATAAAACAAATATGACTCTATTCATTGATAATGATTTGATTAAGTAGATTAAAAACTTTTACCTATCTTAAATTTTCAGATAGCGGTGTTCATTTAATTATATCTATCTCATTTTGTGATCTGCTGTGACTCACACTATGACTCACACAGCTTACACTAACAGAAAATTATAAGTTTGGAATCAAACTCACGACCCGTCTTATATTAAGCCTCCGTGAGCGATATTTTATATATGCTTCGCTCTAACAGCCATTAAATGGGATTTAAGTTCTGCATGAGTTTTGTTCCACTTGCAAAAAAGTGGCAACATCATTTGGTCAGGTGGCAGACGTCTCTGCTGTTTCACTAGTCGTAAAGATTGGAGAGACATGAGCCCTTCCCGTCTCACATTACAACTGGGTTGGGACTGGGAGTCGGTCGTCATTCATAACCAATAAGCGGATCTCGGACTCCAAAGTGCTAACTTTGGACGTAACTGGGAAATTGAAACAATAACTTTGTGGCTTAGAGGTCTCGGTGTGGCTTCACCTCAGAGACCGAGGACGCTTTCCGAAATCGACTCCTCCAATTTGCATGGCATACCTGGCCCCAGTAGCATCAGTATCTTCACATTAAACTTGTGTTTGAAGTTACTTGATGGGAAGGAAAACAAAAAGCATTTCGGAATCCGAGCCAACGACGTGCGTTTTTTGTGGGTTTGAGTCCGATATAAGCACCCTTTTTTTTATCGTGTGGAAATCCCCATAGATACCACCCCCGTCGGCCATCGGGGGTGGTTATGTCGGGATCGAACCGACTAAAACCGCACGCCGTCTCGAGCTTTAGTTACCGGGGTGTAAGGTTACCCAATGGGCATATCCCTCGCACCCCAGCTGACCCCGGGCCATCTACGGTTTTTAGATGGCCCCCTCGACCCCCCCCCCACGAAGGGGGGTGGGGCGAGCATCGCGCCACTTCACCGACGGTGGGGTGTAGGGTGACAGGCGGCCGTCCTGTCACCCAACCGTCGGCGCGCAGACAATCAGCTCGCCCCCCGCTCGCTCCCCACTGTGCCATCTGCTAGTCAAAGGGACACGTGAAGAGCCTCGGAGCAGCCCTCTGGAGGGCCACTCCCACCCCGGCCGGATTGGCCGCAGGCAGCAGCGTCTCCCGTGGCGAGTGGGAGGCACTGCTCGCCTCCTTTGCCCAGGTGCACCACGTGGAGGTTCCGGTCCGCACCCTGGAGGTTCCGGCCCTGATGATGATGATGATGGCCGACGGGGGTGATAATCCTTGGGGATTTCTCACAAAGAAAGGCTTTGCATTAATGACTCATTGAGGGCACCAAAATTAACAGATATGTAATTTATTAATCTTATCAATGTTATCTTTCATATATATTGTATCGTCGCAATACTATTTCAAACAGTCGTCGAATAATTTGCATTTGTGAACAGTGTCAGCTTCTTTAATAATGGGCATATTTTGTCAGATAGGCCTTTGCAAGCCACCAGATGAAGTATACCGACCAGGACAGTTTGTATCAGGAGTGATAAGATACACAATAGACGAACCTCTAGAAGTTGATAGAATTGTTGTGTCACTAAAAGGTATGGGTTGGTTAGTTATTAAAGTTAATCGCGGAAGAAATAGACAAAAGACATACAGAAGTACACAAACTTTTGTTAACATGGATGCCGTGGTTGTGGCGCACAAAACAACGATATCAGTTGGTACTTATGAAGTTAGATTCAACTACATTATACCTCAAGACATACCTTCGTCATTGCAGTTTCAAAAGTATTTTAACAGCTACAGAGTAAACTGTACTATTGGATATTACATTTGTATAGAATTTCATAGACCCGGCTTTTTTAGTTTCAACAAATATTTTGACAGAGAAATTAAGGTGGTTTCTCCAATAATCCCATCATTACCAAAAGAACCTACTATTTATGGGAAAAATAAACATTTAACTCATTTATTTTCGAAAGGAAGTAGCGTTATCAACATTAAAGCAACTATGCAAAAACCAAGATTACCATTTGGTGGCGAAATCGAGGTGTATTATGAGGTTGAAAATAATAGTCGTGTTGTCATTGAGCGGGTTATATGTGGACTAGTACAAACACACACATTTAAAGCAGAAACTTACTATCAGCCAGTAACAGATTACGAAAGTGTGCCAGGTATTGATTTAGTATATACTGGGGCCATTAATCCTAATGACACTCTAAAACTGACTGTGAAAATGAAGGCACCCGCAAATATGTATAACATACAGAATGACAATCTACATATAGCCTGCAGGAAAAATTTCTTTAGGATCCGAGTTGAATTACCCCCACCGCATAGAAATGAAATACTCGATGTTCCTGTTGAGATTGGAGTCTGCGACGAAAATTTAGAAGAAAATACATTCGAACAGAATAATGAAGATTTAAGTTCTAGCGATATACCGCCAACCTATTGGGAAGCTATGGGTGAGAAGAATAAAGATGATATAGAAGATGACGATTAAAAGTGTAGAAACAATATTGCATCGGCTTTTTAGTTTTTAAGATTTTGAAGAATTTCAGAAAAGCGTGATAGACTATTCGTTAAATCTCGCTGTAGCGCTGAAACAAATTACTTATCTAACGTAAAACATTGGAACTTACAGCGCTTTATTCGCTTCCTGGAAGTTAATATCTCGTGGTAATTATTGTGATTTAGGTATGGTGTAATACAGTGTAGGTGTTAACTTATTAGGTAGTCATATTTTAGTCTAGATTATTATAGAAAATCTTTAGTAAAATAAGTTCAATGTTAAATACAATTTTGTGATTTAATTGCTTTAATAAAAAAAATCTTATTTAACAGGTATGTAGTTTAGATAACTTTATCTGTCGACTGAATACTTTTATAACTTTATAGCTTTTGTCCGCGGCTTCGCCCGTGTGGATGTCGGTTATCGCGACCAAACATAGCCTCTGTCTCGAGGTCTAATCTAATCTACCCCTATACCAAAATCGGTTCAGCGGTTCAGGCGTGCAGCAGTCAACAATATACACTTTTGTCGAAGACTGTCATAATAGCAATTAGAATAAGACATTTTGATATTATTGGGAGTAAGTAGGTAGGTCTCTGGAAAATTTGTTAACTTGGGCGTGCCACAAGGATCAAATCTTGGGCCTTTTCTACTACTTACAGAGAATTACAAAAGAATGAATATAACTTAGAACTGTGAAACCTCCAGCCTTTTAACATTTGACATTTGCAAACTATTTAAATTGTAGTATAATTAAAAATGTAATAAGACCAAATAAAGCACGCCTTGAGGCGGAATGTGGCTGGTCATAATATAAGTATTATGTTTTTAACACCATTACTCTGTACCCATTTTCGCAAATAAATAAATGATTGATTGATTAAAATAAAACTAATTTTTATTACCGATGTGTTATATTACATTTTAATACATAGGTACTTATCTTTTAGAGGTCAAATGCAGATCGCTTATAGGTTGTATCTAACCTGGTTTTCCTAGAAGCAACCTATTCAATCTAAATTGGGAAATTCCCAGATTGCCTTCTGCTTTCATAGAAATTAAGTATTTCAATTTTTTTCTAAATTAAAATTTAAACCTATTATTGTGACAAATTATAACGACCCACACAATAAAATTGTAATTTATGAACTACTTATTGAATTTTTTGCAAATTAGTCATAATTTGCACGCTTTAGCCGGCCATAATACCTAAATGAGATATTAACATAAATCCAAGTACTTAGGTATTATACTCACGTTGTAATTTAATCGTTGTTAAAATATTATATTTAGATTTTGATCGATTTGGATTAGATATTCATCATACACGAAATATCGAATATGTATAAAATAATAGATAGGTAGGTACCTACATATCGATGCTGATAAACGTAATTTCACCCATGACCTTGATATTCGTGTTAGTCATACCTATCCTATATATACAGGGTGAATTTTTCAAAAGGGATTGGATGGCCAAATCCGAAACTATAAGGAATAGCGAAAAATGGTCAAAGGAGTCACGAGCCCGATTTTGATGAAACTTAAAACCTCATCATTAGATTTTTGAAAAACCAATAAACCTAGCTGAGAATCGAACCCGTTGATTTTGAAAAAAAAACACACCCTTTATTATTACACCATACGATAGTGTCGCTGTTAAGGAACAAATTCTGTGTAGTAATGACATACGGCAAATTTAAGGGAAATTTGGAATTTAATAAAATTTATGTTTCATGTACCTATTTGTTTCGTATTTTCGTATCCCAGAAAAGATCGTAACTATTCCGTGTTTTAAATTATACTCTACTATGATTGATGTTTTTTTTTAAACAAGATGGAGCTCCAGCCCATAATAGCCGTAAAAGAGATTTTGATTCAGCAGTTTGACGACAATTTTATTGCAAGGCATGGTCCTGTGCCTTGGCCAGCGAGATCCCTGGATCTTACTCCCTTAGATTACTTTCTCTGGGGGTATGTCAAAAACGAAATTTACAAAGACACGTATGATACAGAGATACAGTTGATGACTTGAAACGTTCTTTGGAGAATATTCTAAACACAATCATTAACATTCTAATATTGAATGCAGTACGATCCTTGAGGTCTCAAATCCAGCTATGTATTGAAAACAATGGTCTATATTTTGAACAATTAATCAGTTAATGTAAGAAAAATAAAATGTATTTTGTTCAAGATGAGCTCTTTCCTTTAGTTTGCGGTATATCATTACTTGCGAGAATAAGATCCTTAATAGCAACACTATCGTATGGTGTAATAATATAGGATGTGTTTTTTTTTTCAAAATCAACAGGTTCGATTCCTAGCTAGGATTATTGGTTTTTCAAAAATCTAATGATGAGGTTTTAAGTTTCATCAAAATCGGGCTCGTGACTCCTTTGACCATTTGTCGCTATTCCCTATAGTTTCGGATTTGACCATCCAATCCCTTTTGAAAAATTCACCCTGTATATAGGTAGATAAAAAATTAAAGTGATAAATATTTATACCTAGATATTGGTGGTGATTCGCTTTAAATTTAGACAATGATTATCCACGAGATCACCAATGGCTACGGTGTTTTAGTTTTTTAGTGGTAGCGTGCATTTTTTTAGTGGTAGCGTGCATTCTTAGTTAAAGTGTTTCAAATAGGTGAAATTAAAGATTTATAGTTATTCGAGATCACATTTCTACGGCGTTAGGTTTTTCGTGGTAGCGTGCATTCGTTGTTACCTAAGTGTTTTGAATTCATAAACTTACGGGGATGTGTTATTCGGTGTTGCACTTTTCTAGGTCACGTACCTATCACACTCCCTACGTCATTTTGTTGTACCCACAAACTGACAGACTTTTACATTATTATGTTAGATGGATAGGATACGTCACTAGGTATAAAACTACTAATGTTATCAGTCTTATCTGATTACAAATAGTACCAAATATCTCTATCTAGTATCGTTGTGTTATTCATTCAAACGCACGACGAAAAATGAACATAACAATTGTGGCGTCTAAGTATATTTGTGAACAGTGATTAAAAAATGGGCATATTTTGTGAAATGAATCTTTTTAAGCCACCGGGCGAAGTTTATCGTCCAGGTCAGACTGTTGCAGGAGTGATAAAATATACTATAAACGAACCCATGGAAGTTGAAAGGATTACAACGTCACTGAAAGGCGTTGGTATCATAGCTTTGACAGCTAATGCAAGGACTAAAAATCAAAGGACCTACTTTACTGAACAACATTATATTGATATAGATACTATTGTTCAAGACACAAGAATTCAGATATCACCTGGTTCATATGAAGTTAGATTTAACTATGTCATACGTCAGAATATACCTTCGAGTATGAGATTCAATAAGTTTTTTAACCTTTACGAAGTAAAATGCTGCATTGCATACTACGTTCGTATCAAATTTGATAGACCTGGATTCTTTGCATTCAATAAACATTTTAGAAAAGAAATTCACGTGATAGCTGATATATACCCAACATTATCAAGGGAACCAGTTATTTATGGAGAAAGTAAGAAAGTGCTACAATTTTTTTCTAGCAAAGATAGTATTGTGAATATCAGAGCAACCATAATAGACTCTGTGTTACCATTTGGCGGAGAAGTTGAAGTAAAGTATGAAGTGGAAAATAAAAGTCATGTTTCAATTAAAGGTATCAAGACTAAATTGATGCAACTATATACATTTAAATCGAAAGGATACCGTTCAATAGATTATGAAGAGACTGTACCAGGTACTGAGGCTAACACTACACCTATTAACTATAAAGGCAATCAAAATATATGTATTAAAATAAGGGCACCACCAGATATATATGACATACAGTATTCCATGTTCGTCTGGAGACAGTACTTCGTTAGAATCATAGTTAAACTACCTACACCACACAGGAATGTGGAACTCGATATCCCAGTTGAGATTGGAATTAGTGATGAAGGTGCAGATGAGAATAGGTTGGAACGAGTTAATGAAGACATACGGTACAATGATGCACCTCCATCGTATTGGGAGGCTATGGGTGAAGCGAAGGAGGACAATGATTATGGCAGTGACAGTGAACTTGGCAAAACAAAAAGTGACAAATAATAAGATAATATGATTACGAGTTCTACCTACCATTTTTAAATTCTCATGTATTGTATTTGTGTGATAAGTAATACGTATTATGATTATCTATTTTAATCCCATATTATACCTATACGTATCTACCTATCAACTCACAATATTTTTCATAAATTACAAACTAATAAATATTTAAAAATAATGCGTATTATTTCAATGTTTTTAATTCTCTTTAAAGAGAGTTCAGGTACTTGGCTGAAGTTATTAAATTTACTTTTAGAAAAATTAGGGGAGGATGAAGAAGAAAATGAATGCTCTACCTACTGACTTACTTAGTAGGTATAAGGTAGGTAGGTATACCTATTGCAATAATTGTAGTCACAGTCCAAGATAATGTTACAAGACCCTCAGAGTGGTGAGCCACCGCCTTCCAAGAGCATGACTCAGTTTGGGGTTGGTGTGTCATTAAGAGTGGAATGCATCGGTGGTAGGGATCGCGCTTGAATCTGATTAAGCTTGGCTTTCGATCTTTATCTCAGTCAATTCAATTGAGAGGAGCCCGGAAGTCCTGCTTGGTTAGTCCTGATCGTGGTTGGTGTTATTACACTGTGTTATGAAGTTTACACTCAAGTGAATTAACTACCTACCTATGAGCTACCGAAATAAATATCTCGGCGTAATTTTTCTGCATTAGGTACACTTTTTTATCAAGTACCTACTTACGCCAGAATCGAAGATCTAAGCGTAGCATCGTTATAAGTACCAGTGCCTCGCTATCCTATACCTATGTGCCTTTGTTCTTTGCGGATAAATATTTTTTCAGAATAGGTGCAGTGCAGTACCTACTTCCGAAATTAGGTTAACCTAACCACTGTAAATAAACCAACGAAGTTCGGTGTCTCTTTAATAATACCTAACCTATACCTACAGATTGATAACCTATGATGATTACTTATGATCTAAATAATCGAGTTAAATTATTAAAGTTTCATTTGAATTTACACATCATGTTGTATTTTCTTCTTCAAACGTTAGGCGATAAGCCGACGGCGGGGCGGGGCGGTCAAAATAACCGCGACGCACTCTTATTTGTACACTTGTCATGTCAGACTTACGGGGGCTAAATGCGATCTAATGATAGTCCCGCCGTCAGCTTAACGCCTTAAACTTATTCATTAGTTAAACTATACCTACCTACGTTTTACATTAAATATTTTATACCTACCTATTTCTTAAAGCTTTCTCCGTAAACTGAAAACACTCTCAGCCCACATGACATGACAGATGACCGCTGTCAAAACTTTGATTTGATGACTGATGACCTTGTTTTGTTTGGAATTTGTGCGTTAAAACCAACATAACAACAACACACTCATATTGTATAAACATAAATTAACTACACGTATGCTCTTAAACGGAGGATGTTGGTTGCCAGCTCTTATTGGCTCAGGCATAGCTGTCAAATCACATCAATTTAATAGTAGGGGAGTCCCGGCCATAAATCGGCTTCTTTCTCCTCATAAATAACGAAATTGTACCTATATTATTACAAATAGGCAATAGCTTATGCTTGAAACTGGCAGCCGAGTTTGGTCAGTTATTTTAGTGATAATAAAGAATCTTTTAATTACTAAGACTTGAATCTCCATACAGTATTTGAAGTCAATATTGAGAAATCTATATGTGTCAATGTGATGGTGCTTTTTGAGGGCTTCCATAGCACTTTCTGATATGGAAGGCACATAGATATTTTAGAAAATTGCAAAAGCTCATGAAAATGTGCAGTTGTGGAATGAATAACTTATACAGAGCAAAAGGAAATTTTCGGCGGCAAAAATTAGTTGCTGTAAGTATATAAAATTTGTCAAATGCGCACTAAAGACTAAAAATAGAAAAAGGCAAAGAAGACAATAGGTATAGCAAAAAAAAACTGAAAATAGTCAATGAGTCACAAGAATTATCTAAATATTGAAATATAGTTACCTATTGAAACAGCCCAGTTTTTTCAAAGTGCCATATTTGTGAGCTTTACTGTTCGGTAGTTTTATCAACAATGGGTATATTTTGTGAGATGAATTTGTTCAGACCATCAAATGCAGTTTATCATCCCGAACAGGATGTATCAGGGATGATAAAATATTCTTTAGATGAACCTATGGAAGTTTTGAAGATTATAACATCGCTGAAAGGTATAGGTCGGATAATATTGACAGACAATGCTGGCACTCATCGTGAAAGTACTTACAAAACTACAGAGGAGTACGTCGATATAGATACTATTATTCAAGATGAAAAAACAGTTATCCCAGTTGGCATGTATGCGATCAAATTCAACTATATTTTACCTCCAAACATACCTTCCTCCCTGAAATTCAAAAAGAAATTTAAGGATTATAAAGTCAAATGCCATATTAAATACTACATTCGCATAAAATTTGAAAGACCCGGCCTGTTTTCTTTTGACAAACATTTTCGCAAAGACATCACTGTGGTATCTAGAGTAGTGCCAAAATTATTAAAAGAACCTGTTATGCATGAAATAAGAAAGAAATTATTTCAGATTAATCCGTTTGCGACAGGAGACAGTTATGTCATTATCACAGCAACTATTCAAAATTCTGCATTACCTGTTGATGGCAAAATCATAGTTCACTATGCAGTTGCAAATAAAAGTCATGTAAGTATTGATTTGATAAAGACCAAACTGGTTGAAGCTTATACATTTAAAGCAAAAGGGCACCGTAAAGTTACACATGAAGAAGGTGTGGCGGGTACAAAGTTTGAAGAAATTGTACCCGTAATGAGAGGACAAACTCATAACATGTCTATAGAAATCGATGTACCCCCTAATACTTATTGTATAGAGAATGCCATAATAGCCCAAAGATATTATTTTGTTCGAATAACTGCTACGTTACCATTGATGCACAGGAATGCAGTACTTAATATCCCTGTACAGATTGGGGTATTTGAAGAAAATAGGGAACAAAATGTGCGTGAAGGTATTAATACTCCAGTGGTAAGTGATCCATCTACATCAGTCAGTTATTATAACCCACCGGCATCGGCGAATTTTGTTAACCTACCTCCGTTGGTGAATTTTGTTGATCCACCTCCATCGGTGAATTTTGATGAACCACGACCATCGATAAGTTCTGAGGACCCACCTCCGTCATATTGGGAAGTTATGGGTGAAATGAATGAGAATGAAGACGCTAGTGATGATGAACCACTTATTTCATAGACGCTTATGTTTATATGATATTCTCAGTAGTCTTAAGTGATATAGAAGGTTTAAGTATATACTCACACGTAGTTATAATTTCTATTATGCCGTTCCGTTGTTGTT
This sequence comes from Lithosia quadra, assembly GCA_963576445.1. Taxonomy (NCBI): domain Eukaryota; kingdom Metazoa; phylum Arthropoda; class Insecta; order Lepidoptera; family Erebidae; genus Lithosia; species Lithosia quadra. The sequence continues at coordinate 4,201,142 of OY754879.1, read as the reverse complement.
AGGGCATGCGAATAGGTGTAATAATTCAACCAAAATTATGTACCAAAACTACACCTGAACTGTATGGAATAATCAAAATCAGTGTACTTAATGAGATGCCCCAATGAAATTACTTAGTGGCAAGTTGTATTTAATGTGATTGCGAAAATAATGATTCTCAGTTTAGTTTATTCATCTAAAAAGACCTTAACATTATATCTTGTACTATGGTAAGGATCTTTAGCTTGTGAGCCAAACTCGCACTTGATCAGGTTTTATATAATATCATGTTGATATGGACATCCTATGACAATTAAATGATTTTGTTGTTGCTAGTTAATTAAATGAGTATCTAATTTTGGTAAACATTATATTTAATTAATCTTGGTATCATTTTGTATTTATATTACCTACCTAGCTAGGGATGATATTAATCTATAATCTATAAAAATTAATGTATAATGTTAAATTGTCTGTAACACAAAATAATAGCTTTTAAAGAATACAATGTATATAGGTACAATACTTATACCAAAAACGAATTTATAAAAATTTTATGTACCTTTTTGACTGGAGAATCTCTGCAACGGCTAGGCCAATGTTGAAGAGTCTAGCACTGGCAGATGGCTGTTGTTATAAAGCGTAACTTAGGCTACTTTTATAAAATATTAAAGTCAATTGAGTTATAGGATATATAGGGTTACGAAAACTGTTCATACAAAGTCGGTAATTGGGCTGATCTAGTCTGATTCAATTTAAAAAATCTCAGTAATGTAAATGTACTACCTATGTATTTTTGTGATAATAATCACTGGTGCTTATTTTTTTTTTTACTTTAGAGATTTATAGCTACTTTATAGATATTATACTTAATAAGTTGTAACTTGTTTAAATTTTTATTTTGTATTTTGTCAAGATACTTATATCTTTATATTGTTTATAATTTCCTTTTTTTATACTTAATTACAGGCAATCTCTTAAATCCGTATTATAATGTTTAGTTCTAAGTTAAAAATTACTGAAAGTAATGACATGTATTGTTTAAGTATCTACCTATAAACAATCTAAATGTTCTTAATTAAACTATGTACCAAATCTTCGTATTTCGAATATTTCTTTTGCCTTTATTTATTGTGGGTTTATATCGGAGTCGAACCGCCACGTTACCGGGAAATCAGGTGTGTCCTAGAAGATTATCTCAGAGAGCCGGACCGGCCTTGGCTGCCAACATAGGTGACCCCAACCGGCCCTAGGCTTTAGGCGACGTGTTGTTGGCCGTCTTGGGTCTTACCTAATTACCGGGGTGCTAGCCCTCTTCCGTTCCATTTCCGCCGCCTATTCAACGTGCATCATTGCCTCCCATAAGAGGGCGGAGGCATTTCCCGCACTCTTATTGCCAACCATGGCCTTACGCACAGCCCTAAATAAGCAAAAAATAGTAGGTAGTAAAAATGGTGCTGACATATAAAGTTCTTACTTACTTCTAAACGCGAAAGTTTGGAGTGTACTACGTGAGTTCGACAAATGGAAGTGCGATTAACGTTTGTGTGACAAAACTGTACTGCGACTCACCTTAGTTCGAATGCACGCTTGTGCGACACACTGTAGGTCGACATTACTCTAGTGCGACAAACGTTTGTGCGACACTAGTTCGACATCATGGTAGTCCGACACTACGGTAGTGCGACAATTGTTGCATTACCGTAGGAGTAACAACAGTGGTTTGATTTGATTTAATATAAATTTAATGTCGCTGAGCATTGTGCTAAGGTCCTCCAGGGCACAATGCAGTAGAACAATGCTCTGCGACCTCAATAGAGTCTCTCAACAAGTGGGTCCAAAAATGAACATGGATAAGACGAAAGTCATGGTCAACATCCGTGTTGTACCCACTCCTCTGAAGGTTGAGGACTCTATTCTCGAAGTTGTAGACGACTATGTTTACCTAGGACAAACAGTCCAGCTAGGTAGGTCCAACTTCGAAAAAGAGGTCAATCGACGAATCCAACTTGGTTGGGCAGCGTTCGGGAAATTACGAGCTATCTTCTTGTCCCAAACTCCGCAGTGTCTCAAGACGGAAGTCTTTGACCAGTGTGTGTTGCCAGTGATGACGTATGGAACTGAGACGTGGTCGCTCACGATGGCAAAAAGGTTCAAGAGTTGCGACCACGAACCGGAAGACGTGGTGTGGGCAGGCCTCCGACAAAGTGGACCGATGACCTGGTAAAGGTCGCGGGAAACCGCTGGATGCGAGAGGCGCGGAACCGGTCGTCGTGGAGATCCTTGGGGGAAGCCTTTGTCCGGCAGTGGATGTCTTTCGGCTGATATGATGATGATGATGATGATGAATTTAATGTGACGAGGTTTTTTTAACATTAAATTTGATATTACCGTAGTAAACATAAGGTAACTTAACAACAATGGTTTGATTTGATTTGATTTATTAGTTTAATTCAAGTAGGTAGTTTAAAGTAATGGTAATACATTATTATTTTTATTTTTATTTTTAACTTATAACCACGTACTTGTTGATTTATTAATAAATCTTCCTGCTAATAAGGATGTTAGGCTTGTCAACAAGTAACAACATACACAAACGTTTGTCGCACTAGAGTAATGTCGACCTACAGTGTGTCGCACTAGCGTGCATTCGAACTAAGGTGAGTCGTAGTACAGTTTTGTCACACAAACGTTAATCGCACTTCCATTTGTCGAACTCACGTAGTACACTCGAAAGTTTGTTTGTTTGTTACTGTTAAACGTAAAACGAGCTGAACTGATCTGGCTGAAATTTGCCCTCCGTATCAGAATGTCAAACTAGTAAAATGGCCAAGAGGTATTAACGACGTGAAAGTAAAACGACATACCTACTAGTAAAACGTCTGAAATCTAAAATAGTCATACTACTAGAACGTCTGAAATGGAAAATGTCATGCTAGGCAAAAGGACTGGTACACTGATAAAGAAAATAAATCAAAGTTCGTTTTAAGTATGTAGGTATTATATTTTTGTTATTCTAAAACAAAAACATTTTTTCTTGAGTTGGTAACAACTGAAATGTGTTTTTCAAACGTTTTAGCCTCAGCGCAGACTAAGTAGCAAAGTGCTCGAGCATTTTTGTTTTTGTAATTATCAACCTTATTCTATTTAGCCGAGCGTGTTGATAACACCAAGGAAAACGGAGCCAATTAATAATTAATTAGTTAATTAGTTAATTCATAATTTATTATTTGCCGATTTTATTATAAGGAAAACGAAGGAGTATTTAATCTGGAGTAGAACACTTTAATCAGTATTGTATTAGTACTAAACTCACACAAATAAATACACTCATACAATAGTTATAATTAATTTATAAAATGCACTGGGCTTGAATGTACAATAATGCACAGCCAAGTAGGTACTTTGCCTAACATGACATTTTCCATTTCAGACGTTCTACTAGTATGACTATTTTAGATTTCAGACGTTTTACTAGTATGTCGTTTTACTTTCATGTCGTTAATACCTTGTTTACTAGTTTTTGACATTCTGATACGGAGGGGAAATTTGGTACAGGGATAGATCATAATCTGGACTAATAGGTACAAGCTACTTTTAACCCTGGGTTCTATGGGAACCGGGAATGGGAACAAAATTCTAAGCGGATATCAATTCTAAAGTCTAAAGAGTGTCTACTCTTAAGTTGCTATATTTTAAATCTATATTATTTAAATACAGTTAGCTGCAGGCAAGGCAAGGACCATCTCTTGAAAATTCTTTTAATTTTGTTGTATATGTACCAAAGACGATAGATAACTATATATTATGTACATATAGCAATGTATATAATTAATGCGACATTATCGCCTAGTATGTGGTAACAACAATAAGTGGCTAAGTATATTATTTTATTATACTTAGGTACCTAGGTAGGTAGGTACTATATCATGCTGTTGAATGTTGATACAATGTTATATTTAGAAACGCAAACAAATTATGCGATAAGAAGTTTAGTTTATTTAATGTATTCTGCGAACTGTTTCAATTATTGTTTCGTACGGCTCGTGAGACCGGTAATATTATACCTAACATAATATTCTATGTCATTCTACACAGCTCTATCTAGATCCACAGTAAGCTTAGCTTAACTAGCTTGCGTTATGGGTTCCAGAATGCAGATCTACTCATTACCTACTTAGATTTTTTTTAAATATAGGTACATTATTATACCTAAATAGTAACACCCAGATCAATACAAATAGACATAATACAAATATTTGCACTGAGTGAGAATCGAACCCGCTGTTCTACTATCCCCTCCCCCTACAAAGATCTTAATAAGAATGAGTATCTTTATAACTATACCCCTTTCGGTTAGGCACTTAACTAAACGTAAACAATCTTGATGTGTCTATTTAATCTGTTGTATTTAAAAACTTAGTTTATTAATATATTTGAATTTAGAAACTCATTTTGAAGACAAAAACCGAAAGTGAACCACTAGTTAGCCACTTTGTTAGCCTAGTTTATTTGTTTAATTTTTTTTTTTTATAAAAAGTTGCTACAAGTTTGTTTACCTTTAGTTAAGTAGGTAAATAGTACCTTACCAAATGGAGTATAGTCAAAATATGAACTCGATTTGACGCCTGTGCTAACTTTCACAGCAATTTCTCAGTTTACACATTGCATTGTTTTATAACACAGGAGCCAGTTACTGTTCTTCTCCATATATCCGAGCGCCAATCCCGGTTCACCCAAAGCCCGGGTCAGATTTAGGGATTTTTTTGATGGTAATTTAATAAAATCTACTTGTCTCCACAATACATTTTTATTGAAAAAGAAAAGAAAAAAACATTCATTTCATCTTAGTCTTCTGCATTCGCTGAGATGACCCGGGGTCAGCTAGGGTGCGAGGGAAATAATATAATGGGTAGGTAACCTTACACACACTTAGGTACAATAATGATTGCTTCCAATTACGAAAACTATTAGAATGATAAATATCTTCAACCTAGCGTTAATCCCAGTCGTATCCAAAGCTTTCATCTCGGAGTCTGGGGTCCGCTTTACGCGTCTTAACTGCGGATTTGGCTGGACCTCGATATTTTCCGTGAAGCGCCTGCCATCTGACCTTCACAACCATTGGGTTGTGGACTTTTTAGGGCTCCACTACCCGTAACGACTGCCATAGATGTTTGGCAACCGGGACCGACGCCTTAACGTGCTCTCCGAGGCACGACCAGACCAATGCAAATACCCATATGCATGCATACAAATATTTGCACTGAGCGAGGATCGAACCCGCGCCTCCTGCGCAGCGGCCGTGTTCACTACCGCAACGCCACAGAGGCTGTCATTAGAATGATATAGATAAAAATAAATAAATAAACTATTGCACAACAAATTGTTATTGTTTAAGTGACAAAGATTCTCTAAACCCCGAACTAGGATACCCTGTGTCGGCTGTGTCATGGCCCACGATAAAGGGAATCCTAGTATGGGGTGAAAGAGACTGACCCCACTCTTCTCTCTTGGTCTCTTCCCAGATAAAAAAGTTCAGAATACTGTAGGTAGTGTAGGTAGGTACCTAGGGTAACTAAAAAAACATAACAACAAACATACAATAAGTCAGGTTAACACAACAGTGTTTGATTAGGTACAATGGTTTTCACATCAAAGAGACCCAGAATCAACCAATTACGATAAGCTTTATGAATATCATTAAAATAATAAAATAACAGGCACGTACTTCCTTCTACAACTCACGGAACGATTCCACACAACTAGTATATCACCTTTAATTCTGAATTAAGATATAATATTTCCAAACAGTCGTAAGTATATTCCGTCTCCCACGGGTTTTTATTTCCGGATTTAATAAAATTTGACTTTATCTGCGCAAAATATCAATTGTGTGTTAAAAATATAATTTATTGTTAGCCAAGAACGTAAAGATCGTGAGAAATCTTTAGCCATTAGCTTGGTAAACACTATGGTCAATTTTAAACAATGACAATTGATAATAGGAATTACCTTAATCAGTGCCTATAGCTCTAGGGAACGTAGCTCTGAGACCTAATCGGATAGTTGTAGCTTTAGGTTTTATAATCCTTCAATACACAGACATATTGTCTTATTCCCTCCTGTGTAGGCAGAAACAGCAAACTGCCATCTCTGCTGTTGTCAAACACTTCACGAGCTAAAGCTTTTAAATCAATACTTAAAAAAAAGAAAATTAAAAATTTTTGTCTGTACCTATTTATTTCTGTCTGTTCGAAACTCTCTGGAATGGTTGGAACGTCTCTGGAAGGCCCCCCACTTCTCCATCTGAGCTCGGCGAAATTAGTCCGGCTCCCACCTTCTTCCCACTGTGCCCTGCTAGTTGGAGGGACACGTGGAGAGCCTCTGGGCGGCCCTCTAGAGGGCCACTCTCGCCTCGACTAGCATTTGCCCCACAGCCAGCAACGTCTTGGCGCTGCCATCTCCGTTACCCGTAGGTACACCACGTGGAGGTTCCGTCCCACACCCTGATCTAGCTGATACCTATTGCTTAACCTTGCCATGTGCTAACCACGAGCCTTTAGCACGAAGCCTTCATCAAAAAAATATTAAGTACATTCCTGTTTGAAGTCTCATCAATATGCCAACTACTAAGTATATGCGTTTCCTAGTCATAAACCCGTAGAATACAAAGTTAAAACAAAATTGGTGATCGCTATCTGCCATTGTGTCTGAGTCTCACGACCTCCCGGATCTGCCCAACGAAATTCAATTGTGTGACGATAAGGTTCACCTTTGCAAGATGTTTGTTAATTATTATAAACGTAGGTAAGTTTTTCCTATATAGGTATATAATGCACAAGTTATAAGTTCTGTGGTAATTTGAGACGAGGAGTTGAGAGTGATAGATGTCTCATGCAAACTTGCTTTGATAATGATTGGTTGTGAATGTCATTTTGAAGCAGTTAGCATGCTAATTTTTCCTATAGATGAGATTCCTAGACATGGATGGGATTTGAACCTGCAAACATTCCCTTTCCAGGGATAATCATTCTAAATCTATCCACTGCCTAATTAGGCTACTTGGACATGTCCTGGAAAGCCAAAATTATCTCATAGGTACAATGTCTAACAAGTATTAATAGAACCCGCTATATAATTAAACAGAATTTTAACTCAATCAATCAATCAACCAAATAGCCTATCGTAGTCCACTGACTGGACAATGGACATAGGCTTCTCCCTATGTGTGCCATACCTAGGTACTAATCTTCAGCCTTCCGCATACAGTCTATCCCAGCTACCCTTTTCAGGTTTAGGACCTGAAAAGGGTAATATGGATCTATATATAAGTTCTTTAACTCAAAAATAGTTTTTGAGAGATGATCTAAGTACCTAATTTATATAGATTTCTAAATTGAAATTCGAGATTTTGCGAGTTTACAAACGGAAGATAGGTTGCCTCCCAGCAAGATGGACTGACGAGTACTATTTTTAAAATCTGATTATCATATACTTTAGACACTAAACTGTACCTAAATACAAACAACCAATAGTTATAAGTATTTGCTAAAAGCAAAACACCGTAGGTACTGCCGGTCCGGAAAAATGCAAGCTACGCCGTAAAATCGGACTGACGTAGGAATCGTTCGTGAATAAGCAGTTTTATATATAAGTACCTACATTGCAATACAAGTAGGTACCTCTAGTACCGAATAGTGGTCGGGGCCCGTAGACAAATGTCAGTGTATTCCGTAGCGTAAATCTTTATCGAATAAAAACGGTTAGGTCGACCAATCACATCCAAGCTCGTCGCCGGCGTACGATGCGCGCGCCGCGGCGGAATCACGAGCTGGAGCGTGATTGGTCGACCTAAACTATTCTATTCGATACGATACGATAGCGATTTAGACTTTTGCCACTTGGCTACGGGCACTGTACTCAAATGCAGTACCTACGAGCACGGTCGAACGTAAGATGGCGCCTGTCAGTGCGCGCACCGTGAAGATGCAGCGATGCCCTTCGAGCCATCCATTGTGCCCTCCGACCTCCATCCTCCCTGCCGATACTCAGAGTTGTGAAATTTTAAGACCTTACAGATTCTTGTTATGATATAGAAAATGGGCTTATTCTGCGTAAACGAATGTATTTAAGGATGCGTCCAGAAGTTACGAAGTAGGTACCTACCTATAATAAAATTATATTATTTATACACTTCATGTAGGTACGCCTGAATAATAGTCTTAGATATATATCATCATAAAATCTTCACATCATCTCAAATCAAGTGTACCCTTGGATTTGAATTAAAAAGCGAGATGGAATTAACCCTCCACCCGCCGATCTAGCCACCTGCGAAGGGGGTAGCGTCCATTTGTGCCTGGAGAGACAACAACTCTACAAAACCTTAGTAGGCCGATCTTAATCAGTTCCCACTCTTCTTTTCGACATGGAAAAACAAAAGCCGGGGACTGTACTTACTACTTACCTACATGTCTTTTTGCATTACATCTATATTTATGGAAAACCCAGTTTCCTCTAATACCGGTTTTACCTATTAGTAGGTGGTAGGTACATAATATTTCCACTAATTGTGTTTAGGTAATATTTGGTTTTTCTTTTTGTGTGTGGAAACCATGGAAACCTTTTTTTTATATCGGTCACGTCAATATTGACTTCACCTCGCCTGATGGTATGCTAAAGGTGAAATCCGGGTAGATATAACCTCGTCAAGTACAACCTAGTTATATCTGAGTAGAACAGACCAGTAGAGACGGTAGAGCCGGACTGCAACTGAATTTTTAACGTATATTTTTAATACGGTATTGACCCTTTTTTATCGTGCTGAAATCCTCATGGAAACCACCCCCGTCGGCCATCGGGGGTCGTTATGTCGGACGTACGGAGAGGGACGGATTTTGCCCTCTGGTTAAAAAGATCACACGAAAATTTAATGTCAGTTACAGGTCCAACGGAGCGTGCAGCAGTTAGTTTAACATTGAATGGAGGATAGTAACACCAGGATGTTGCCCAACAAATATGACTTGAGATAGAATAACGATAAATTTATTGAGGCTCAGCCCTATTGTGTTCAACACATTGTTTGTGTCCAGTAAAGTATTATAACTATGAATATTTTGCGTCATACCTATTCGTAACACATACCTAGCTGAGTTTCTTAGTACCTACCAACCTAACTCGAATTATCATCGTTCTTTTTTTTTGTGCGGAATTCAACCCCCTCCCCTCACCGGTGAGAGCCTCGGAGCAGCCCTCAAGAGGGCCACTTCGACCCCGGCCGGATTGGCCGCAGGCAGCAGCGCCTCCCGTGGCGAGTGGGAGGGTTGTGTACTCTAGTGGCCCTGTTTAATGATTTTGATATCTTCTGTAAATGCCTTATTTGCTGTTAAATAATGTCAATACTTAGTGCTTTCTTGTTTTTTATAATATAATATGTACTAAGCTAACTGATAAAGTGGATACCGTGGCCTATGATCGTTTATAACTCCAAAATGTCACTCGTATTTTTTTATCTCTGAGAGGAGAGCGAATGACTGAAATGGGAATAATTCTCACCATACTACTGTAACGTTACACTGACGTATGAAGAGGGCCTACATAATTAATAATATTTATTTCAAGCATGATTGAAAAAAAAAATATTTTAACCATTTTGTTCACCAGTATTTCCTTGACTCCAATAACAATGCAAACTGCACTGAAATTAATTCTATTTCAGTGTGATTTAATGCATGTACTCATTCATTAAAACTCCTAGCTTAATTGTAGACAAACGAACTAGTAGCTATTGTTACCCATCATTATAAATCTTTGGTGCACCAAACTTATATATCGCACAAAACAATAGTGACTGAGGAAGGACACATGCAAATACATATCTAACAGCCAGTATAGTTGGACCCTGGCTCTACAAGCGGATGGAACAATTAGAAGTAGGAACAGAGGTCAGAGTTAGCTTTGCAAGTCAGTAAGTACAATTCGACACTATAATCCAAGATGATCGCACCGGAACGAGCATTGTTGGGTGTGTTTTCATTATGCTACGGCTTTGAAAACTTTATTCCATTTTAAACGAAGAATGGAAACAAATTTTACGGAAAAGCGTTATCGAACGAACGTCAAAAGTAAATCATACTACAAGTGTGCCCAAAAACTTAAAAAAAACCTTCACACATGAAAAGAATAATAGATCTCCAAATGAGTGCGATTAGCTACGACCTCACTAAGTCAATTAAAAAGTCACAACTTTTTGAAAAAACTGAATACATGATACGTCAAAACGACTGTATCGCATTATAATGGAGTTGATCTTCTCAAAGGTCTCTCAGAATTAGACATTTATTACAGCATTGTGCTACATCCACAAGGCTCGACAGACAGGGAAGTGAAACAAAAGCCGGACGCTGATATTAATTAAGTCGATAATGAACGGAGACCCATTGACGATGGACCTATTATGCGTCCTTGAGGCATACTTCATATCGTAGAACGAAAGAAAAAATAACGGAAGCGGCTCATACAAATTTCATGTTCACACATTTTCCTTCCTTAATCTTTAAAATTATGTTTGTAAACAATTTTCTTCGTCATCTTATGTCCATCTTCTTTTTATCCAATCACCAATTCTATTGCATCAACGGTTGCATTAAAGCTTGCATTTAGGGTCCACTCTTCCCTCTACCCTTCTAAAATTCGGCGTATAGGTAATTTCGAGTTTTCAAGATTGTCATAATTTGGCCTTCAAACTCTGAGAGGAAAACCTGCACAAAGTCTTGTTTACCCGAAAAGTTACTGTAATCTTAGCGCTGTTCCCGGTCATATCCGAGATTTTTATCCCAGCGGGGGTCCACCCACTCCTTCAATGTTTAATTTAGCTTATTCAGCTTTTAAAGAAGCGACTCCATCTGATCTCCAAACTCCTAGAAGTAGTCCTGCGACAGGATCTCGTCCGTCAAACAGCAGGTGCGAGTTTGCAGGAGAAGTTAGTTTAGACCCCCAAGATCTAGATTGTGCCCCTAACACTCGGAATATTGTGCCAATAATAATTGAACACAGTGCTATATGGGAATAATTAATCAAATAAAAATAACGCTTTGATAGAATCGTCAAAAGCCTATTAAAACGCAGAGACACACACATTTTGTGGGTTAGATGCTGATTGGGCACACGATGAATGCATACTAATAGTTATATTACTTCTGTGTTAATTAACTGAAATGATAATAATGTTCATTGTTAACATGTCTTATGTTAAATTGTCTGAATGAATGCCAGGCCGTATGAGCATTTAAAACTCTTAAGAACGTGTGATATTTTGCAGTTATTTGCGATTCCTTTGTGTACCTAAATGCATATGGTATCTATCTGACAATAATTAAGTACTTAGTTAGTGAATTTTATTATAAATACTACATAGACCTTTTGAAGAGCAAATAGTAGCAGCGATACGCAATTAAGGTATTATCTTTTTGAGAATTTTATTTTGTGAGATTTTATTTTCACGTCAACATGACTTCATCTCGCCTTATGGTAAACTGAAGTAAAGTCTCAGAGTCGACCCGGGACTATAAGAGGAGGGAAACATATTATGCGTTGGTAAAGAATTCCAAGTCATTATGAGATGTATTAATTTTTATTATAAGTATGAAAATGTTTTGCGGTAAGGATAGGTATGACCTATACCTACTAAAATGGTGACCTCAGGCTAAAACACAGTGTAAAAAGATAATTTTTATTGTGGTTTTGTTTCATAGTCACTGTGTGTTATAGTATCTACATAATTACCTATTATGTATTCATATTACACGAAATTTTGAATCACTAGTGCATTGTGTATCTACTTTATAAGTTTTATTACGAGTGTATGACTTTGGATACTAGGTTTTAGGATTCATTTGGCAAAAAATACGATTGTCGAAGCATTGAAATTTTTGATATTTACCCAAGGAATGTAAAGAGGAAGAACCTCAGTTGGGCCCCAGCAGTGGGACAGTTCTTTTTGGTCAATAGACTTATATAAAGATAAAAATCTCATAAGGTCTTCAATCAAAGGTAACGTAACTAATTGGCATGTCATCTTCTACGACACCAAAATCAAACCAGCACTTCTAGGGTCTATCCCACATTTTTTTTTCGTGCGGAAGTCCCTACGGATGCCACTCCCGTTGGCCATCGGGGGTGGTTATGTCGTAATTGAACCGACTAAATCCGCACGCCGTCTCGGGTCTTAATTACCAGGGTGTAAGGTTATCAGCTGACCCCTGTACATCTTCTGACAAGAAAAAGTTACAATATTTTATGTATGTAGTACCTACACCAAAAAACAAATTATTCTCTAAAGACCAAAGTCATCTACGGGTGACAGGCGGCCACCCTGTCACCCTAGAGGGCCACTCCCACTCCGATCTGGATCGGCCGCAGGCAGCAGCGTCTCCCGTGGCGAGTGGAAGGCAGTGGAGGTTTTTTCAACAGTTCAAGATCTCAGAATCCAAACCAAACTCACCTGTAGGTGTCGCATCAGGCTCGCAGAGCTGCCTTTCGGGCTTGATGGGTCAAACGGTACTTATTTCCATGAAAGTCACCCAATAAAGATTTTAGCCGGTACAATTATCGAGTTTGGCAAGCGATTTTCTGAAAATCTGTGAATGTAATGCTAGATTAGTACCTACTTACCTTAATTGATTATGACAAATAAAAGAATGTTTCCTTCAAGTAAAAGCTATCTCCAGTACTATCCCTCCGGACGTACCTATGGTCATGAATTCGCCTATTGATCTGTAAGGACGTCTTAGTAGAAATAGGTTAACCTGCTTCGGTCCTGTACAGCACCGAATTGGCAGGTTGAAGTATGTTATACCTACTCTCGTCTCGATTTTGTAGGTGCCTACTGTTACTTTGAATTTTGTGTCATTCGGGAATCAAACAGAACTTTTCAAAATCACACTTCACATACATTTAAAATAACTTATCATCATTTTATCACTTCACTATCATTATCATAACTTCTTGCAAAAATTTTGCATTAAATGTAAACTATTAGTGCTATTAGTTCCTCATCACAAGTAGAGGATGTAGTGGCCCCTGTATCTCTAGTGGCTGCATCTCCTCGCACAGGCTTCAGTACACTGATAGATAACATATAGTGAAGATATAAATATACTATAATGGTGTCGATTCTGTTATGCATTTTCAAAAAACTTAACTAAAATCTCTAAATTCTATGTTAATTTTAAAACTAATTGAGCTGTTGTTTTGTTTCCAAAATAGGCAATTAAACAAAGCCGTGGTAATATGGTTAAAAAATTAATGGATAAAAAAATTCTGAAACAAGCATAACGGTATCGAAACTTAAATTTAGAAATTTTAGTTAAGTTTAGTGAAAATGTAAGATAGATCGACACCAATGTATACTTATTTAAAAATAAAGCATTCTCTTATAAAAGTGCAGAACCACGGAACCACAAGCAATGGTGATAAGACCTACTAGCGATGGATACGCACTTCGTTCCGTTTCTTCGGCTCTAGAATTGATTTGGGAGACATTGTATGATTTAGTCGATTTCATGGTATATCCATTGCATTCTCAATGAGTTAATTGAAAGTAACACGCAAAAAGGAAGAAAGAGAAACCTGACCTGTGCTATTTGTATACTGAAATATGTTTTAGTGGTTCAAGAATACGTGAATTTGTGTTACATGATTGCATTCTGAAATATTCAGTGACAAAAGTTATATCTAGGGCACTAAACTCGTGAGATATCCAACTTTTGACCACACAACGGTTGTGTCGAATTTCTCCTGAGATAAAATTTATATTTTCTCAATTTTTATAGCTTTAAATGGTGTACGAACCTTACAATAATAACAATGACGTCCGGCCGTTTTCACGCGATATGCCTCCGCTGGACGCTCATTTTTACCGCCATATATAAGCCACACATTGTTTTTTACCCGCACAGTAATCCCAAACTCGAACGAATATACAAGATAAGTGTGTGATGCAATAAAATAATACAGTGAAAATGTATTGGACCATTAATAGTGTGTATTTAGTGTGCTTGTGTGCGATAGTAAGGACTCAGGTAATCCCAGGAAAAGCTCGCGTCAGTGATGGAGAATACAACAATGTGAATCCTGATGGATCGTTTGATTTTGGGTATTTTATTTTTTATTATTATATTTTTTTTATAAAGTCAATAGACTCACGTTTCACCACTATCTCACCTGATGGTAAGCGACGCAAGCAACCTGTTCACTCTAGACTTAAAGACTCCTAGGTTAAAGCTTTCTGGAAACACAGACTCAGGCAGACATTTATTTTATTAAATCATGGAATTTTTGAAAAAGCTTTTTCGGAAAGTTATTATGAAAATAACAGTGCGGTGTTAATAAGTGTCGGTAGTTTAGTGGTTAAGGGGTGGGCCGCACAATCAAGAGGGTTCGATTCTGGTGGATTCTGGTGGATTCTGGTCAGTACACTACTGAAATGAACCCGCTCTTAACACAGACACTTTAGCTTAGTTTTTTGAATTTAGGAGGATACAGTTACGTACTAAAGATTTTTTAAATTATAATACATAATGTAAAATTATAGATAAGTATATTAGGGGAATATATTTTATTTAATTAAATAATAATTTTAAAGAGGTAACTATTCGTTCCCGATGGCACCCTGGTTCTCATTTCACTTGTAGGTACCTATTTCTAAAATTTCCTTTGATAATAATAATAAACCAACAGAAATATAAACTATCGGAATTAGTTGAGCTGTTCTTGAGTTTCGAGCTTAGAAACAAATTAAGAGCTCGACCTATCCTATTCGGGGATACCCATGCAAACTTGAGTAAATAAAAAAGGCGTAAGAAGCGGCAGTAACTTAGTGAGTAAGAATCTTACGATTGAGAAGTCCTGAGTTTGAACTCTAGCCATTAAACTAACGATATAAAACAACATTAAGCTTAGCGGGAGGGGTTAGGGAGAATACTAGGGTTACTCCTTTGGTTTCAAGAAAAATCTGAAACAAAAAAACCATTATCATGAAATTAAAAATTCTTTACGCAAAAGTAAACCAACAGTTGTTTCCGGCCTTTTCGCAATATTAGTAACAGGTGATGATAGAGGTATTCTATGACTTATGTACGTGAGGTTCGATGCCCGCCCAATGTCTATTTGTATTGGATAGTTTAATGTTATTGTGTAATATGTATGTTTTAAATTTCCAAACAAAATGTATTTAGCAATATCTATGTTTATAGCTAAACCCCATAATAGAAACTACATAATGTCTTTAGGTAGGTTATTAGGTATTCTGTGATTTAGGTCTGTATTTTATCTAATCTAAATAATTTATTCAGTTTAAACATTTATCACAATAACACATTAATTTTCATTTTCAATTTAATTCACTCAAAAAAAATTTCAAGCATGTTTAAAATCAGTTTAATCCCTGTAAATCGACGTAAGTATTCATAGAATAAAGTTATTTCCTGAAAATCTCTTTTATACAGGGCAGCGATTATCTGTCTATCTTACACAAAACTTGCTGTAACTTTTTTGGTATCTTCTAGAGATATTATTTTTTACATGAACGTTTAAAACACTACTCGGACAGGACAGGTAATTTAAGGTAATACAAAAATGTGACTGTATTTGGCTAAAACGGACCATAAATGGACATTTTATTCAATCCGCTCAAAATATCTTAACTGAAAAAAAGCGTGTAAAAAGTTATGTATGTAAAATGGGTGTAAGTAAAAATCCTGCTAAGTATCATTGTCACATTCCTTTTATAATTTATTGTAATTTAAATTTAATATCCTGTATTTTGGCATTACGTAGCATATACCCTACAATACTGTTTTTATCGTAACACCTAGGTACTATTGTAAGCCTATAATGCCTCACAAATAAATTATTGTTAACTAGCGACCCGCCCCGGCTTCGCACGGGTGCAATGCTGATACTAAATTAAATACACTACAGAAAAACTATGAACGTTGTATATAAAAACATAGCGGCCTCCCCGCACTGCCCCGTCCGACCGGTACCGCCCGCCGCAAACGCAAATTTTAAATTTGTAATATCTCCGAAAATATTTGTTGAATTTACATGCTGTAAGGAACCATATTGATCTATATTAATTGCACACTGTATTTAAGGTACTTAATTCGATAAGGATTAATGCCGTATTGCTTAAAATAGCTTCGTAAATAAGCCATTTTTTCACGTAAAAAGTAAACAATAAAAATGGTTAATGTGGGTTATCCCTAAAAGATAAACATATACCATCGCGGACTTTTTTATAGACCTTTTTATGGTGTACAATACTGTAGTACATTAATTTGATCTAACTCGTAGGGTTTAGGCAGCGTTTTTGCTAAATAAAATTGCTAAATAAGCCCAAAAAAATAGGTTAATTTACGACATCACGTTAGAAACCTCTAAAATTAGCAATGTTGCCTTAGTATATGATGCATGTATTATACATATAAACCTTCCTCTTGAATCACTCTATCTATTGGAAAAAACCGCATCAAAATCCGTTGCGTAGTTTTAAAGATTTAAGCGCACACAGGGATATAGGGACAGAAAAGGCGACTTTGTTTTATACTATGTAGTGATGATATGAACGATTTTAATCACATGTAACTTTATTCCACGCATAGGTCATATTCTATTGATATCCTCATTAATAAACTTAAAAAAAACATTTAATTACCTAATTGCAATCTCTCTCAGCGACATTAGTATTCAAGGATTCCAAAATCTTCTATTGTCAACAGTTTTTTTTACTTTATCGCTATAATGCATAGAGGTAATCACAAAGGCCAGTGTATGAATGCTATCTGATCTTAGGTACGCAAACAAAGACCGAGGGGCTAGCTACCATCTAGCACATGGCAACGCTAATGGGCTGGTCGGAGGGAGATTTGGCGCGAAGGATCCTGCCACAGATACAGTAAAGGAGACTGTGTACACGGCTGGGCCTAGAGGGTGAGTTATTTTTTTATTAGGTTTAATAATGTAATGTATACTTACCTACTTTTATGTAGGTACATGGGTGTAAGTTCAGAAGAAGACAGTATCTGTGGCGTAGCGGTAGTGAACGCGGCCGTTGCGCAGGAGGAGCGGGTTCAATCCCCGCTCAGTGCAAATATTTCTATGCATGAATATGGGTATTTGTGAGCACGTAGAGTAGAGCACGTAGAGTAGTTAAGCTATCGGTCCCGGTTGCCATACAAGCATCTATGGCAGTCGTTACGGGTAGTTGGCGCCTTAAAAAGTCTGATTTGAGCTTAATTTACTAATCAGGGTCGAGCTTTCGCCATTCAACGATAATTCGAGTACTTAATTAATGATCTTACTTACTGTCGACTTGTGACTGTCTGGTTTCTTAAAATGTTGGAAGAATAGACTTCATAGAAGAATAAGTGATGCAGTTAAGCATCATGTTGTATTTTCGAACATAAATTTTGCCTGCAGTTTCCGTGCGAAGGGTCCAAACATACATAGAAAAATGGACTTGGATCAGCGGCCCAGAGGGAATATAGGCAACAAAGACGACCCCTACTTCGACCCCAGTGAGGATCCTAGCTACTCTTTCAAGATTGACACACGGACATACACGAAAAATGAGAATGCTGATAGCAGGGGTGACGTCACAGGTTCGTTATTTCTTAAATCAAATCAAATTTATTTGTTTAAACATGTGTTATACATACATGTGCATGCAAGATGTTAGGTTAATAACGTTATTAAGTCCTACATGTTTAGCCGTAATTATGGCGGCGTACAAATGTTTCAATGTTAAATACAAACAAAACCAATTAAAATAATATACCTATCAGTCTGAATAAAAAAATAATAAAAAATAAGTCAAGTAATAAAATAAAATCAATTAAATGTCAAAAACGTCAAAAGATATGTCAAAAAAATAATAATAATAATAATATAATCCTGGTACATTGACTGGAAGTTTTAATATGTCAAAAAGTATATTATGTCAATAAAAAAAATATTAGGTAATTACAAATTTTAAATTAAAACAATTTCATCAATTAAAAAATCAGTTACTTTATAATATGCTTTTTGCGGTAGGAATTTCTTTATTACATTTCTAAATGCATTGCTATTCAGCTCCTTCCAGTCTCTAGGCAATTTATTGTAAATTATGGGCGCCATGCATATAATGCTTTGGCGCATAGGAGTCGTCTTTGCCCTGTGCAAACGAAGCTTACTATTATCCCGCCTATTTCGCGAGACTGTTGCTTCTAGCGACGGAAATAATTGTGGGTTACATTTTACAAACATAGCAACTTCAAAAATATATAAACTTGGTAATGTTAAGATTTTATAGTCTTGGAAGTAAGCTTTACAGCTATCTGTAGTTTTTAATTTAAACATAGATCTAACGCATCTCTTCTGTGCCTTAAACACAATTTCTTTATCTGTCGAGTTACCCCAGAAAATAATTCCGTATCGTAACAGAGGTGCAGCTAAACCGTGATAGGCTATTAGTAGAGCATCTTTATTAACAATGCTGGACAGCGTATGCAAAGCATAGGCAGAACTAGAAACTCTCTTACAGAGTTGATCTATATGTGATTTCCAGTTAATCTTTTCATCAATTATTAACCCGAGAAACTTTGTGGTGCTCACATTTTCAATTTTATTATTTTGATATTCTAGATCTATTTCATGTGAAGTGACTCGTTGACTAAAATGCATAATTTTTGTTTTTTTTAGGTTAATTTTTAAATTGTTAATGTCCAACCATTGAATTATAGGTGTCAATGTATTATGTATGTCAGTTTTATATTTAATTAAGTCATTGCTATCATTAGAAATTGTCAATGTACTATCATCTGCAAATAATGTCATGTGATGTCGAGTAGATTTCGGTAAGTCATTAATATAGAGTGTAAAGAGCAACGGGCCCAGTACACTGCCCTGAGGAACGCCATAAATGACATTTCTCTGTTCTGATTGATATATTTCTTCTTGTTTAGTCACTGTATTTATTCTAGCTATCTCCGTATACTGTGTTCTCCCATTTAGATAAGATTTTAATAGATCTAACACATTACCTCTTATACCATATGCCTCAAGTTTCTTAAGAAGAATATCATGTTTAACATAGTCTTTTTTCTCACATTGACATCTTCAACATTGAAAGGATCTGAGAGAACTAAATTATTCAAAATATTTATTGCTTCTGGTCCACCTGCGTTGTCTGCCTGGGAAATTACTTCTTCCACGCTTCATCTTCGTTCTTTCATGCTTTAACTGGGTGACTACCTGACTACGGGAAAAAAAATCCCATAGATCATCTGAGTGAAACATCGGGGCTCTAAAAATACTTTTAAGCCTCGACGCAAAAACGACGGAGTGTCTACTTGAGACGTGTGAGAGTGTCTGTCTGTGGCATTCTCGCTGTACCGATAAGCCGACTTTGCTCTTGTTTTTTTTATTCGTTGTCGGACTACAATGCCTTTAAGACGCAGGTACTTCAATGAGTAAACGTCAAAAGTAAGCCAATCCATTAGGAAAGGAAGTACAGGAAAATAAAGGAACAGGTAGGTACAAGAATCAAAACCTAGATACTGTTACATTCCTTTCCATATCCAGGTCACTATTCCTTCGTCGATGACGTTGGAGAGCGACACGAGGTGTCATACATCGCGGGGCGTGACACCGGTTTCCACGTGTCATCAGCACATCCTGACAACCCCAGCATTATAGGGACCCCGTTTCACCGAGTTCCGCTAGTCAGGGGAGAGACTAAGGCCAGGGGAAGGACTGCTGTTCAAAGAGGAAGGGACGGATCTTATAGGTAAGAAGGATTATTTAATTATTAAGCTTGAGAAAATGTGGCTGTTTTTGAGTTATTTAATTTATATTTTTGAACAGGTTTATATCAGCTGGTCCCGACCAGAGAAGGACGGAGAGCAGCGATTCAGCCGGTAACGTTAGGGGATCATACACTTTCCTTGACGACAAAGGTGTTCAAAGGTATGCCTTTTAACGATTATCTCTTCAATTTATATCAAAACCTGAAAGTCGATTGAAAATTACTTGAAAAAATAGGTAGGTACCTAACGGACGTATAAAGTCGACTTTGGTATTTAAATTCATAAGTATTCATAAAATAAGTGGAACGGGGGCTTAGTATATTTCAGTGTAAGTTTCAGTGTCACTTATTTTTTAACCGACTTAGGAGGTTCTCAATTCGTACGCTATTTTTTTTGTATGTATCCTACGCGATAGCGGCGCCAATTATGGATAGATATTGAAAAAAAAAAATTTTGTTTGAATGAGGCTACTTCTGAGATGGTCCCATGGGAAAATCATCAAATTTACGGCAAAAATTCTGTTTTGATGCCTTTGTACGTAATAAACCTCATAAATAGGCACTTTTCTATTTCTGTACACTAAAAAGTAAAAAATATTAGTTTGTAAAGTCGGTTTTTTAAACGTAGTTAATAATTATCTATGTCTAATGCCCACTACTTTTTTCCCTCATAAAAATATCGGCAATTGAAACTTAGCTTAACGTAACTTGGCCGACACTAATCTTATTTATACAGACGGTTTGATTTCCGTCTTAACTAACCGTCATTCAAGCCAATAATTCAGCATTTATCTGTCTAACAGGACGGTCAACTACATAGCGGGCCCTGGCATTGGATACCGCATCATCAAGAACGGTAACGATCCCTACATACCTCCGTACTTCCCGACGTTGCCGAGCCCCTACGATGCTGACTTCGTCAACGCTGGCACCAAGTACGGTGTTGGTAAACCACCACCTCCTTCAGCCGATGACGTGTTTAAAGGTAATTTCTTTTTATTTAATTTAACATGTTTGTTGGGGAGAATAGATTCGTATGATCGATCCTATCACTTGACTCTATTAAACTACAGGATGTTATCTTTTAGGATGTTAACTGGCTCTATTGTTCGTTTTATGCAAGTGATTTTTTTATAAATCTTAGAATGCAGTGTTGGTTTTAAAAATATAATTACAATGAAGTCTTCTTTCAGTAAAATTGTCTATATAATATTATTTACGATAACTACTTTTCCACTTTTATACTCCCGTACTTTTCGTCATTGTACACCTTGTGTAGAATAATATACATGAGTTTATAAACAACTATCTATCTTGCTTCATATTTGTTTCCAGGACCCGATGGTACAGCAGCATCAGGCCATGTAAAACCTCCTCCATTCTCAGTGAGCGATTCCAAAAACCCAAGCAGCAATATTCCTTCACCAGTCGATGTTCCTCCTGAAGCTAGCAACGAGAGTACTGATGCTGAATATAACTCACCTCCAAGCTTCGAGCCAAGTCCCCCTGCTGCTGAAGAAATCTACATCGATGAAGATTCTGCACCTCCTGGATCATTTGGAACCCCACAGGCCACACAAGGACCAGGTGATGAATAGCACCGGCAATGATTGATGTTAGTGATCTTGTTTTTAGGTTATGAAATTTTAGATCTTGAATCGCTTTTCTTGAATGACCAATGAGACGAGATGTAGTCAGTCTCTAGGAAGTCGATTTGAGCAGTAATGATTTTTTTGGAAGAGCTTTTCAGAGAGTTTTGTCCTCAGAGCTCTGATGAAAAGTTTTTATATTTGGTTACAAACGAAATTAGTTACTTTCTATTATTTTACTTACATAGCTTGATAACTATATTAACCGAAGTCAAAAAAGTCAGTGTTAGGTGATACAAGATCACGTATCAATCCTCTTGCGAAGGCTGAAGATGCACTCGAATATTATTTATTATATTTGCTTTAACGCAATAAATATTATTCATAACCAATTTGGTTTTTATTACACCAACACCTCACGGCACGCAGCACATACGCACTGAACAAAATATTAATATAAAGAAAATTTGAAATGATTCAACAATTGCAGGCAAACCCAGCCGTCCACCCAGCAAGCCTTATAGGCCGGCGAAGAAACCGTATGTGCCGCTAAAGCCTTTCCAGACACCGAATGACATTACAAATCACGCCAATCACGATAGTAATACCGAGGAACATGACAGTAATACTCCACAGTTTGCTGTAGGCTTTAACATTAACCGCAATAGGCCTGGTACTACAATTATTAGGAATCTAGGTGAAGACTACTTTGGTGTGCCACCTGGAGTATCAGTGAGGGCACACGTTCAAAGTATCGATTTATACCCTTTCGGCTCTAAACCCATATCGCCATCAGAAGCTTTAGCAAATGACCAAACTGATTAAACCAATACACGGTTAGTTAATACGAAGATTATATCACTTGTAAGTAATGTGATTTAAGCGAATAAAGATATCAACATGTATTTTTGTTTGATTTTGAAATACTATTGCGTTACAATATTCACACTGTAAAGAAAAGAATAAGAAACCTAACTTTTGACGCCATTCTGTAGCTAATTCGAACACTATACAAAATACCTCATTACACACAATTGAGTGCAATAGCTTTTTTTACGATTTATCTTTAATTAGTTAAAAGATAAAGATTTACTGAAATTACACATATTATTCAGTCAATAATTTATTATCATACTAGTGACCCGGGACCCGGCTTCGCCCGGGTGTAAATTCCAGTTTTCTTTGCTATAAACCTCACGGAGCCCGAGACCTTTCCAACGAATGCAAAACCGTGGAAATCGGGTCGTGCGTTCTGGAGTTATAGCGTCAGGAAGGAAAACCCGACTTATTTTTATTAATATCATATTAAAACAAATATGTTATTAATTTATGTTCAGTGGAAAATTCTTATGTATGTGATTCAACCACTACTTCTGGTCTCGTAGCCTTCACCTTTTAGTTTTCCTTTTCCTTTTTATTTATTTCTTATTTTCCTATCTGTTACTTATGGCGACTATAAACTTACCATATTATCTTGACATAGGTATTATCTTCGCTTCAATAATACCCTTCTTTCTCTTTGTGTTTTGAAACTGTCTGCCATAAAGTTTCGTCTTTTAAATATTTTTTTTTATTTTAAAACTAAATAAATAGTCGCATATAAGACTAAAAATTCCTTTTTAATTGAATCTACAATGATAGAATTTTCAAGCTTGCTTTGAAAAAACATTTTGACAAAAGGATATAATTTTTTCGAGCAAATAGGTATTGAAATGCTCGATTCCAGTATGTTTCCTGAAAGAAAGAGTTACCGGCAGAAATCAACATTTTTGTACGACATTGCTATACGAATTTGGAAGGCGCTTCCAATCAAACTTTTCAATAAAAGTAGTTACTTTTATGCTTATACTTATCGCATTATGAACAAATCTGTGCCTCCTGTGAAAAGGGGTACAAGTCAACTTATATCGAATTTGATATTATTATAGCACCTCAATCAGAAAAAAATACTCTATTTTTCTATCTATTCACCATTTTGATACGTCTATTAGTTTCTGAGATAGTGTAGTACATCTAAGACGAAATGGCGTGATTTGATAAAATATGACTGTGTAAATAAATATATGTTGACATCTATCATTCATAATATTCAAATTATTTGTGTGTAAAAATGTATCTCAAGTCATATCATTATTAACATTATATTTATTATCTTCTAATAAGGTGTCATATGGTACATGTTTAGTTATATCAATTGACACAAAGTAAATTCGTACACTGCATCGATACAACTAAAGTTGTATTATTGCTCACATACATAGGAAACTAATATTTTTGTGTAAACTAATTCAACTAAAATTATATCAATAATGACGAGAAGATTAAAACGGTTTTGATCCAAAATATTGTGCAAAGTAATACATGTTACGAACGCGAGCGGTGCGCGGGATGCAGGGGGCGCTACTGCGAGGGTACCACCGCCCGCGCGGGGTCAGCGCCGTAAAATACTACTGGACAAGGTGCTCGCGCGCGCTCTCTAAGCAATGCAACATGGCGCACAATGTACCTATTAGATGTATCATTTTACACACATTCTGTTTATTATTCGTATATTCATAATAACAAGAACTAATAACCATTTACACAAAATAATTACTCCACTTATATCAATATACAATAAATCTATTTATTAATGTGTAAAAGTGAAAAACATTGCAATTTACGTAGATGCGCCTCAGTATTGCTCCTAAATACCTAATTATATAATAAGAATAATAATAAAACTCTTAATTTTACACCAAGGATATAAAAGTAGTAACAATAATACTTAAATTAAAGTATTAACAACTGGCGGCCTTATTGCTCCGTGGCAATCTCTACCAGGCAACCATATAATGTGCGTATACTTCCGCTAGTATTTAAGTGTTATCGGTATACCTACACTATTTATCTATAAGTGCACGCGCACACAAACCGCTGACAGTTGGCGGATGACGCTAGTGTCTATCGAACTGTACCCCGCGATCCCCCCAACCGAAAATAGATGGAGCAAAGCGTCTTCGTCGTTCAAAGCGTCGATTGCACTATTTGTAGGTAATGAATACCGTTATTATTTTACTTAGTTATTTATGTTCTATGATAGTCTATAATGTAAAATTACATTGTTGCAGCATCGTTCTTGCCGTGCAAAACGCATGTTGACTATGATGCTCGTAGCTGCTCATGATCTGCCGAATATAATTTCCATATACCACAAGTTTTTAACTCCTGGTTATTTTTTTATATACTATGTAGGTAGCAGAACGGCGTAACTCTCACGTCCACGCTTAACTTCAGGTCATTGAAGCTAAAGCTTAGCTGGCGGCAAAAAAGCTGGGCATCCTATCTAAGGTGCGACAGTACTTCACACCGGAGCAATAAAATTGCTTAAGTTTTTGTACCAAGCGCAGGTTCCATCCTGCCTGGAGTACACTACTCGTATCTGTGTGATGACTCAACTAAATACCACCTTGACGCGCTGGAGACGATCGAGAATCGAGAGACGAGCCAAGAGGCTCATCAACGACGTTGCACTAGTCGAGAAAAGGCTTCAGAGCCTTGCCCATAGACGCAAAGTTGCAGGTCTATCGGTCTTCTATTGGATACATTTCGGAGAGTGCGCTCTGGAATTGCACAACCTGATACCCCCAAATCTTTCCATCAGCGAACGACCAGACGAACAGCGACGCAACACCGCTTTATGGTCGATATTCCATTCACACGCACAAAGCGCTTTGCCGACTCGTTCATCATGCGTACAGTTAAGGAGTGGAATTCCTTGCCCGAGTCTGTGTTTCCGGAAAGCTATAACCTGGAAATATTCAAGTCACGAGTGAAAAGATTCCTTCTAGGCAAGCGTGATTCATCGTAGACCACATCGTCACTTACAATCAGGTGTGATAGTAGTTAAACGTAAGCTTATCTTGCATAAAAATAAAAAAAATGTAGCAGACAAGCACACGGCCCACCAGATGGGAAGCGGTCACCGTGACCCAAGGACGTGTCACACTACGGGCTTCACGCACGCGCTGAACCTACCCTGAAGGGAAGGGTAGCGGGCTAGGAAGTGGTGGGAAGGCTTGTATTCCAACCCTGTGGGGGGAAGGGGAAGAGGGGTACAGTGAGCTCTGGCTACCGTACTTACCGGCGGGAACACAACACGATGGTTATTATAGCCGCGGTCTTCTGTAGGGCGGAGGTAGAAACTGTTTTTCGTTTATGTTGTATTGTTGACTTATGTCCTTGATGTTTATTTCCTTTTTAACTAAATTAAAATATTCCAACTTTCAAACCAAGTGACACTCAATAACACCTAAAATAAAAGTGATTATGTAGTTTTTTTTCTTTTTTATTCCTCTATTTTTATACCTTTTTCTATAGATTGTTTCTTGTATCATATTACACAAACTTGAGTTAAGATTTAAGTCTACTTATATCAAAAAACACGAACTTTATTCACGAGTAAAATGATATAAATAATAAAAAATCAATTTTTACGAGTTTTGTGCCTACAGTGCTTTCGCCAATTGAAAAATATTACTTGTTTGTTAGACAGCTTTGAACAGGAGATGATTAGTTTCATATAAAACTACCTGATAATACAACAAATATCACCTTTCACCAAACCTTCACATAGCGTGTAAATCGATTTATCTCATTTAGAATCATTATACACGAGCATCCATATGGTGTGTTTTGATACAACAAATAGTTTTTTTTAAATATCTCGTCCTATATTGAACACTCTTGAGCAGGAACCTAGTAGATTGTTAACAATACCACAATAAAATAAAATATGTCACTAGTTTTGAAAACAAATTATTCTAACAAATTTTATGAATTTTTAAACACAAAAACTAGTCTACTGTAAAGTTGACTTTTTCGACATGTACCGGTTTTCACAGGACACACAGAAATAAGTCCTCAAACAGCTTGATGGTAAGTGTCCACCAACATCCGTGAGGTCCAAACCAACTACACTTGGAAGTCGGTGCACCTGCTAAACAACGGACGAGGCTTTTGTACAGGCTTTCCTTTCAGGTTTGGGCGGTCAGGTGGTAGTTGCTCCGAGAAAAGCCGATATACCTATCTGAGAAATCGTTATGAGGATGGTGATAACTGTTGTTGTTTGGACTACTTATATATGGATACCTACTATATCTAATAGGGTAGTTCAATTAAAAATTAAAAATGTTAAAATGGTAAGTTGCCTTTTTTATCGTGCGGTCATCGTGGTTGGTTATGTCGGGATCGAACCGACTAAAACCGCACACCGTCTCTGGTCTTAATTACCAGGGTGTAAGGTTACACAGTAGGCATATCCCTCGCACCCCAGCTGACCCGAGAGTGGGTGGGGCGAGTATAGCTGCACCTCGCTGACGGTGGGGTATAGGATGATCAGCGGCCATCCTGTCACAGAACCATCCGCGCGCGGTGCAGTAGCCTGAAAGTTATACACAAGCCCATCTAGTGAGCTATTAGAATCAGAGTCGAAGCGTCTGCTAGGGCTATCGACCAGGGTGCAGGAAAATGCCTTTCGGGTGCGGTTTTAGTCAGTTCAATTTCGATATAACCACTCTCGCTTACTAAGTGCACTCAGCGGGAATTGAACCCGCGCCCCCTGTTGCAGCAGTCGAATGCACTACCGCTACGGCACATATGCTGTACATTATGAAATGAATAAAAAGCAATATAAGATATATAATATACAAATCTTTATTACATACAACTTATATCTATGTTATATTCTATCAGTTCGTTAAAGATCAGCTAACATAAGATTACAGAAGTACAATCACGAACAAAGTACATAAATATCATTTAATTTTTTATTTAGAAATTTAGGATTTTTATTAGGTATTTAGTGTTCATTGATGGTCGTTGTTCGTGACTGTACATTACAATATCTAAATAATTTTAAGTTTTAAGTAGGTAGTTAATAATAGTAAAATTGAAAAAAAAAAGAAATGGAAAAACAAAAAATAGTAGGAACGTGTTAAACCAAAAACATTCTGAATTTTCGATAAACAAAATACCCTATAATCATGATAATATTGCGAAAAAAATACAAAAAACATTACTATGTACTTAGAAAAAAAAGTAAATTAAGGGTTGAATTACATTTCCTGAATTTAATAGTTTAACAATTTCATTGAAAAAACTGTGGAGCTACCTTACAACTAAAATTATTGAGCATCACATTTTAGTATTATTAATTAATTGTAATTATTTACATATTAACTTAACTAACGTTTTGTTTTATATTGGTAACTTGTGTCAAATTTGAAATGGTAAAGTCCAAAGATCTTTTGGTTGCAGTGTGGCATGATTCGATTTCAATATTTTAATCAATAGTGTCAATTTAAAAAGCTTTTCTGTTTAGTTATTGTTGTATTATGACATGATGTACAGTCGCCCTTAAAAGTTATTGAACAATTTTGTAATTGTCTGAATTTTACAAAAAGATTCAATAAATAATTGTTTCATTACTGCGCATCACTATTAAAAAAAATATTAGGATATTCAGTAATTTTTTCAGTATACTGATGACGACTGTAAACCTGTATGAAGATGCATTATATAAAATGATTACATCTAGAAAGAGATAGCTACCTATTTAGAGCGAGTTGCAATTGCCTGAATTATTCTGCAGTAGTTTTTGCGAGGTAATGCGATATTTTATGTAGCTGTTTTCCCTAACCCCAACTACTTTTTTATCCTACTTATGTGGCAGACAAGCACATGGCCCACCTGATGGCAAGTGGTCACCTTGCCCTATGGACATACTTTTTAGATTTTTGACAAATAAGAATAATTTGTTAAATTTTGTGTTATTATTTCAATATACTCCCATGAATAGCCCCAACAGCACTATTTATCATACCTACTGGCTTATCCCACTGTACTCAGCAGAATTTTTCTTACTATATAATGTACAATCGACACCAAAAGTGCACAATTTTCTTATTAGGTAATTTAAATCATGCCACATTATTCTCTTAGGAAGCATTGAAAGCTATGTACTGTGTTGTTAGTCTATAACTATTAAACTGGTCTGCTGGTACTAAAGTCCGGAGGTCCCGCAGTACTCTCCGATGCGGTCCGATATGCACTCGAAAATATCGAAAGATACATCGCAGTTGCGTCCGTTGTCTGAAAAGAAAGAAAAAAAATTAAAATTAAAAAAAAAGTGTCGATTCGCCCTTAAAGTGCAAACTTTTTAGGACGAATGGACTACCAAACCAAAAAAGCACTTTCTTATTCTGTTGGATAAAAAAAATAAAGTAGGAAGAATTTGTAAAAGAAAATCTAATAAAAATTAAAACAATCGCGATTTTCAATGTTATTAGAATTTTCTTTTTGTATTTTTTGATTTTTGGGAATTTTTTACTATACCAAGTTATTAATATTTTCAATAACCCCTCCAGTTAAGCTTTATGTTATCAATGGGATTAGTCAGGATTCGAATCCGGAACTTCTCGGTCGTAAAGATGACTCCATAATCAGCATGGTGGGTCTCCATAATCAGCTCCATACCTTCATACCCTAAGTAATATGAAATGCGTCAAGATCTAAAGATGGTACCCAGGAGAAAATCTTAATTTATCATTTGCATACGCATGTACATGACATGCAGGTTAATTAAATAATTTTATAGATACTAAATGCATAATTTATAACTGTTGAAGTCAGCTTTTCTTCGGTAAAACATTTTGCGTAAGTACCTATAGGGTACCGACACTAGTAGTCAGCCCCGCACCAGTACTCAGCCTTTTTTGGTTCAAAACCAATAGAAATAGCATTCTAATAGAAACTAACGTATAGAATTACTTTAAATTGGTTCTGTGACTCTTCATTAGTCGATTCAATTCCAAAATTATTAGCTAAGTGGCTGCGAAGTATTTTAAATATTAGTCTTTTTCGACGTCGTCTGCTGACGAGGCGATACGCGGCGCGCGCGCCATTTTTTTGTTAGTGGAAGTGTTCACAAAGAAGTTATTATTTCTCATTTTTTTGTCAGTTTTAAGTCACTTTGTATTAACATTCCCATTAATTAAAAGTTTTGGCATCATAATCAATGAAAAAGTATCGTGTTCTTCTTAAGAATTAGTAATAATGAGGCGGCCGAATACTGGGTACCATTTGTATATGCATTATCTAGTACCCAGCCACCCCTGGCTGAGTACTGGTTTTAACGCTGTTTTTTTATTTACAGTTATATTAGTATCATTTTAAAGTTCAGAGTCCATCCTTTAATCTGGTATACCCATACCATATACGGTTTTGTCAAAAACCCAATAGTCGGCCACTTAAACAGTTGAAGTTGGTTGCATGGCTGAGTACTGGAGAAAGTTTACCCAGTGCTCAGTCGTCTATATTTAAATTGTTTCTTTATACAGTTTCTTTCTTTTAGGCTATTTTAAACATACATACATACAAATCACGCCTTTTTCCCAGTGGATAATCTGGTCTGGGAAACCATTGGACCAGACAAAATCTGTCCACTTGCTACGATCTTTCGCTTCTTCAACTTTCATAATTGTTTTCATACACGCACGCCGGTTGCTGGTACTCTTGACCTGATCTTTTTCCAAAACGTCCTAGATCTGATTAGAATATGTACGCCTAGGTCGGCCTTTACCTGGTTGCCCATTCACCCTCGCCTCATATATCTGTATCGTCAATCTTCTTTCAATCCTTCCTTTCTCTATCTAGGGAACGCTGCGATGTGGTTCAAGATGTAGTGACATCTTGAACCACATCGCAGCGTTCCCTTATCACACTGTTACACATTCGGTCCATCAACTTTACTCCAACTATGCTTCTTAGACTTCTTATTTCCACAGCATTTAATCTACTTTCATGCTTCTTCTGCCACACCAAACATTCAATACCTTATATACCTAAGTGTGGGAACGAGAACTCTTGTACAGTGAGACGTGCCTTTTTAGACACGATCTGACTGCTCATAAATTTATGCAGCGCCCCATTCACTTGATTAACTGCTATTAAGGAAAGAAAGTTACAGAGGCAAAAATTAAAGAAGATAAATAAAAAAGAAAATAAAACAGCTCTAAATTCTAAACTAGTAAAGTGAAGGAGACTACACAGAAGGAAAATGATGATTCTAATCAGAAATTGAGAGTAAAATGTACAAGGAAAAGGAAATTGGAAGATAACTGAAGAAGCAGATAGAACTGGCCGTGATTTTGTGGAAATATAATAAAATAAAATTAAAATTCTCAGTAACATACTTAATCATCTGAATCTCCTGAAGCAGAAACCTGTAAGTAATTATTTTCCTTACAGGTGTCTGTTTCAGGAGCTCCTGCATACATACATACTCAAGCTTCTGCAAAAAATTGTTAATCGCCGAAAACTTTTAGAAGTGAAAAAAAAAACTTGAAAACTATTTAAATACTGAAACTTTTTAATTACTGAATAATTTTCAGATTGATTTAAGTAGGTATAAGTTATATATTTGATTGATTTCAAGAGAGGCTGACCACTGGTGGCAGTATGGCTGATTACTGGATTTTGGCGGCTGAGCACTGGTGAAAATTGCCTTATTTTGTTAAAACGTATTTTTCATATTATTAAAGGATAATTTTGTAATTTTTGTTAATTTTGTAACAAAGTTTAATAAATGTGTAACGCAATTTATATAAAAGATTTTCAATTTAATCTTTCTAATATTTTTTTATACGAGTTTGAAGTCAGACTTTCCACTAAAAGGCTGACTACTGGTGCCAGTACCCTACCTATTATTATTACAGGAAACATTAAATTATGTACCTAGTCGGATTACCTTCTTCATGTGATTACGTTATTCTAAAAAGGTCGTTTATTATTAACTAGCTGTTCCCGCCGTTCCGCCTGCCCTATTCCTAACCTATTCCAGTATGAAAAGTAACCTATGAGTTATTTCAGACTATAATCTACCTCTGTACCAATTTTCAGTCAGATTCATTCAGCCGACACACATTTAAATATCTTCACAAACTTTCACATTTATAATATTAGTAGGAGTAGGAAGTAGGATAGTGGGATAGAATAATAGGATTAAGGGTCTAGGGAGGAAGTATTCAGTGGAATTATTTTTACCAATTTCTGTTTCGCCGAATTTTATTGGAACCTACTTATATCAATTGTCCGTGCAATAAACACAATTACTTGGAAGTAGGTATCCAAGTAATTATTTTTATATGATACAAAAAAATATGAAATGTGTAATCATTTTTAACTACTTATTCTTACTTATTTCATCCAATTTTATCGTATCCTTCTTAAGCAATGGCAATAATGCTTCATGTTTTCGACTAATCCGCTACAATATCTGTCAGTAGTTAGTACTTAGTCAGACTAGTCAGTGCAGTATCTAGATCATTAGCCAATTATTGCGGTAAGTGCAATTTAAAAGCACTTGGTTTACGCACGACCGTACACTTTCAACATTTGCTTTCTATGCGTGATATGTAACTCTCGATAATGAGAGGCCAATTCATGTACTTTGCGGATAAATAGACTTATTGACGTGACAAAGTCTTATAAATTGGTTTGCCGGGTGACACTTCAAGAAACTGCGTTACGCTCCGCTCACGTTATGCGCTCACAATGAGAGCGAGTGAGAGGCACGCGTCCCTTCCACTCGGGCATGGTTAGCCCGCCTAAGAGCGAGAGAGACAGACATAAAAATTATTTTACCACTCAAAGTCGTTGTCACGTAAAACTTTCGCCCGTATACCGACTTTACAGGCAACCAATTTTAAGTAGTGGGATTCTTTGGAAGTTTTTTTTAAGCAACTTTTTAAGACTTAATACCGTTTTATATAGTAGATACCTACTAGCAACCCGCCCTCTCGGTTTGCTTTGTGTTTTTGTAACACAAGTCATGTGGCTTGAGTGCCGTGGAGTGCAATATATGGAGTGCAAGAGAATATCACATTGATCCCAGTCTAGGTTATGTTTATACGAGTATACTTACTGCATAATAAAATTAATTTGAAATTAAGTAGGTACCTACGGCATCTAAAAACATATTTAATTGTGATATAATTTCATTGTTAATTTTTCAACCTAATTTGTGAACTAAAAATAATATCTACGAAATCATGGCTTCAGTTTAGTTAGGGAATATCATAATTTCTATTGAATGAACGTATAATAAAGTGGCTTTATCACTAAAACTAATTTCATCACAAAATTATCACCGTAATAATTCATCATCATCACCTTAAATTATATTCAATGAAATTTATAGAGTTAAACGTGATAATGCAGTTTCATTTTAATTGATCTCAGTTCCTACCATTGGTGAAATCCGTAATTGGTGAAAGGCTTAATTGTAACTTTCTCCAAGAATGAGTGGAGTATTATTAAAAAGTTATCAATGCAAGTTTTAGCTTGTAATTATGTTTCATTTGTTTGATCACCCTTCATAATCATTTTAACCATTCCAGTTGCATCGAAGGTGCAATTAGGAGATGAAGGGGTACAGTGAGCTCTGGCTACCCTAGTTACCACCAGGAACACAACATGATGGTTAATATGGCCGCGGTCTTCTGTACGGCGGAGGTACTATCCCAGTCGGACTGCTCAATTTTTTTTATATATCGGACACGTGAATATGACTTCACCTCGCCTGATGGTAAGCTAAAGTTAAAGTCTCAGTGAGGGGTCCCCATTAAATACACCGAGAGTGACGTAATGGTGGCCCTCAACTTGACGGCACTGCGTGACAACGCGCAGATATTGGTTTAGACTATGCCAATACCCACTAGTCCCACAAGTGATGTGACAACCATCACCTCAAGCCCAGCTATGCACCTGCTGAACCCTGAATACATTCCAACCGGGGATGAATTTCTATGGAGGGTTTTCTACGGACGATTTTCTCCGACAAAATTTCTTCTCAAACAGTAACTTACCCATAGGCACACTCCTGGAGAACTTATCATGGTTCTTCATGAGACATTCACGCGATGCTTCCAGCACAGCCATGAAGTAGCCACGTTCGTTCACTCCGTCTGAGTACAGGCCTACCAAGCCTTCTAGGGTAGGGAAACCATAACCGTCAACCTGTAAAAATAAAGATCGTAAGTATTAATTTTTTATGATTGCAACCCATTTATGTCCCACTGCTGGGCACGGGTCTCCTCCCCTCTAACGAGAAAGCTGAGAGGGTTTAGATTTAGACCGTAATCCACGCTGACCTAATGCGGGTTGGTGGATCGGACATGCCCTTAGAATTTCTTTTAGGACATGTAGGTTTCATCACGATGTTTTTCCTTCACCGTCAGCAGATGGTAAATCATGTAATTAGCACAATATGAATTCCACAAAGTGAAATTCACATTGGTACTGTCTGGCCGGATTCGAACTCGATACTTCTGAGAAGAGGCCACGTCCTTATCCATTCAGCTACCATCGCTTGATTTTAGTATAATTCATAATTTTCATGCAGGTTTTCAATTTTTAAAATTTGAAAATGACGCCAAAGATTTGTGATTGCAAAAATTTAAGCTGGACATCAAATAATCCATTTTTTGTTCCAATCTAACTAACTATAATGTTAAAACTGAATCTCCATAATATAGATAGATACCTACAGTACGATATACGCGTATAACTTCCAAACGACTAGGTATACCAATTTGGATAAAATTTCTTTTTTATCCAATTTGCTTTCCATCAGTGTGGGCCGTGTGCTTGTCTGCCAGCTAAGTGGTATATAAAAAAAATCTTCGTTATTTTGTCAGACAAGGTTTATATGAAAACAAATTAGTGTGCAAATAATAAAACTGTTAAGTATTACAGTACGTATTCACATCGTTTCCTCGGGATAATAAATAATTATTATTAGCTTATTGTAGTCAAAACCTTAAAAGAAAATAATGCCCACTTAAGTAATAAAATACCGATTATGACTCTGGGTATACAGATGACGTTTATTGAATACGAACAATTTTATTTTTACACTCATAACTAGGTTATTCTCAGAAAATTTAAAAAAATCGGAGTACCTATCTGTTTGTAATCTATATAATATACTTGTATATAAAAGGAAGTCATGTTAGTTACCTTACATACTCTTTGGTTAGGTACACTATTTATAACACAAGAACGGCTGAACCGATTTTGCTAAAAATTAGTAAGGAGGTAGCTTAGAACCAGGAGACGGACGAAGGATACTTTTTATCGTTTTTTTGTGGATAGTGGAGTGCAGAGGAGTGGAGATTGGAGTGGAGAGTAAAGTGAAGTGGAGTGGAGATTGGTAGTAGAGAGTGTCTATTTTTGTATGTCCATCTGTCTGTCTGTCTGTCTATCTGTGTATCTGTCTGTCTATCTGTTGGTTTGTTCCGGCAAATTTCAGAAATGGCTGAACCGATTTTGACGGGACTTTTACTGGCAGATAGCTGATGTAGGAGTAATTGAAACTACTTGAATTTTGGGAAAAGAATCAGGTTTCCGAATAAAAAATTAAAGCCTTAAAAATCTGAAACCAAGCGGACCGAGTCGCGTGCGCAGCTAGTTTATACACGTTTCACACACAAAAGAAATTTATGCCTAAAAGAGTACAGCCAGCAAATCATGGGGTACGACTATTAAATTGAATACAGCTTTTTGAGTATAACAAAAATAAAATTGGAATTACTCAGCTTATACTGGAGTTTTATGACCGTAATATGCGAGTTCAAAGGATTTCATGTATAACTAGCTCTTGCCCGCAGCTCCGCTTGCTTGGTTTTAGATTTTCAAGGTTTTAATTTTTTTACGCGGCATCCTAATTATTTTTCCTAAATTAAAATAGCCTATATTACTCTCTCAGCTCGGTACAGCCGTTTCAGAGATTAGCCGAAACAACCAGATGGACAGATAAAAATTGTAAAAAAATTGTTTTGGTAGGTATATGTACCGTGTATAAATCCGAATGTACTTAGTAATCAGCGGTTATTGTTATACAAACACACACTCCAATTTTATTTATATGTATAGTTGTGCGAATTTTTCTTTTTAAAATTTACGAGTGTGCATGTTATAGTTTATAGTTTATAAATTGCACCAATCAGCTCGTGACAGTGCTATAAACCATTAAAGCTTGATTCAAAAAGGTATTTTTTGTGTTCGCTTGTACGCATAGAATCCCCTCGTCGTAATAAGAGTAGATGGTTGTAATTATAAAATATTTTTTTCTATTTATTTGGATTGTTATTCTCGTTGGAGGTTGGGAAAAACAGCATTATTATATAAAATAAGCAATATTATATTTGGTTACCGTAAAAAAACATAGATATTGCATGTACCTAATAGTTTAAGTCTAGTTAATTTTTACGTAAAATAGTGTGGTGTCAAATATTTTTATACTTACAGCTTTCACCTTTCGGTACACGCACTGCAGCAAACACTGAAAAGAGATAAGAAATGTAATAAGTAAAATATACCTAAGTAACAGAATATTACATCACATCAGAAAAATCGAAACACTAGTTTTTATGATATCTGAAAACAATTCACAATTTATTTATTTTATGATATTCCAATTTAAAACATTAACATTAGAATTTGAAAACCTCATAGCAATTATTCACTATGAAACGAAATTTGACATAATTATATTCCTAAATATATACATTTTTCTAATAATCCTTGAAAACATAAACTTGCAAGGTGTTTCCTTTTTTCTGATGAGAAGTGTATTTATGCAATATAACTGCGATCCAGATTAGTAAACATTAAGAAATCAAATAGAGAGAATAAAGTGTGTACATAAATAATAACATTATGTTAATTTATTGAATGTTGTTGTGTTTAGAAAATAACTTAAGATATACTCATTGTGAAATAATTGTGATATTTGTGACATTGATAGTGCCAATTTGAGAAGTGATTGTGATATTGATTTCGTTAGTTCAACTTGCCAGTGTGTGATACCTAATAGGATTAATGTTTCGACATCATAATAAACTAGAGGATTATTGATTGAGATTTTGTGCAATAAATTAAGGAAGATTAATTCGTTATTGCCTAAATTATGTCAAGTCACTATACATTGAATTAATTTGGAATAAGTAGGTATTGTGATAGTTTCGTATATCTTTTAACTCCAAATCCTTCTTTCTTTTTAAGCTAGATAGAAATGTTATATTTTGATTAAAATCAAGTAACTAATTATGATTTTCTATAATGTACATAAACCTACCAAAACAAATTTTTTACAATTTTTATCTGTCTATCTGGTTGTTTCGGCTAATCTCTGATACGGCTGTACCGAGCTGAGAGAGTAATATAGGCTATTTTAATTTAGGAAAAATAATTATGATGCCGTGTAAAAAATTAAAACTTTGAAAATCTAAAACCAAGCAAGCGGAGCCGCGGGCAAGAGCTAGTTATACATGAAATCCTTTGAACTCGCATATTACGGTCATAAAACTCCAGTATAAGCTGAGTAATTCCAATTTTATTTTTGTTATACTCAAAAAGCTGTATTCAATTAATATACCTAGCAAAACGTAAAATGATAATGATTTCAGTAAAATATTAAGTTGTATTTAATTACTGTCTATACATAGATGGTAATGTTCCCAGTCAACTCAATTACAAAATATTATGTATCGACTATCCCAACTATGATTTAAATGAGTACCTACAAATCTACATATTTTGCCTACACACTTGTATGTAGGTATGTGGGTATAATACATTCGATCTTGCGGTATCAAGTGTGATTGATCTTGACATAGATACGTTTTTGGTGGATTGAAATCGTGATGAACGTGTCAATAAGCTGTATACTGAAATATTTTGAGCCCCATTTTGTTTATACGCTGAACAATAAACAACATAATGTTAGTTTTACCACGCGAGCATTCAAAGTTCGTCAGTGACTTGCCGGCTTAGCGTCCAGGCCCAAACTCACAACACAATAAATAAAAAAGTAAGAATCCCTTAGCATTCCTGTCTATACAGTCATCCCCAGAAGATGCTGAACTGAACTTTACAAATACTTAATCTTTATTTAGAGGTGTTTTTAATACCTGTGCCTACAATCATATTTTTACAAGCTGTGATTTTGCCTTCCCTGTAAGTTAGTTTTCGTACCTACCTTTAGACAGATCTTAACTATCTTTTGATGTTTAATAGGTATATTTTGTGACTTCACCTTGTTGCTGAAAATGTAATGAATAATGAATGGTCTACTTTTCATTGGAAATTGTCTTGGTTCGTGGGAACCTGGTGATACGTACATTGTACAATATATGCGTAACGTCTAAAATTTCTTCTTGCTTATAATTTTTTAGTGTAAGTAATAAGTATATTTCATTGTCAAGACATTTGTAACTTTCAATACCAAAATTCAATACAAATAAAATAATACTTCAGTCCTTCTGAGAACTGGTAAGGACCCCAAATATAAAGTTATGGCTGTGATTGTACCGATAACATTCGTGAAGGTCTTATTTCCCATAAGCATTTATGTATGCGACATACTTATCCAAATTCTCACGCGGTTTTTAATCATTATAATCGACAATATAATTAATGTTTCCTGTTTAATTCATATACTTACGCCTGTATATACGCAAGGAGGCGAGTAGAGAAATTTAACACACACAATTAGATATTTTTTTTTATTCATGACAGGCTTACGTTTGACCTCAATCTCACCTGATGGTAAGTGACGATGTGGTCTACGATGAATCACGCTTGCCTAGAAGGAACCTATTCACTCGTGACTTGAAACTGTTTTGTTTATTAATTTATGTCTGAAGCTACATCGTCCTCATAGAATCGATCCGATGCGACAATTTAACTTTATTCTATGTTGCGTTTTTTTTTACTTGGTTTTCGGATAATCTTTTAGAATTTATGATAAAATTGTTGTATGTACTAATTTTATTAAATTGCTCACTGATGTCTGATGTAAAATAAAGCATTATTCTATTCTATTCTAAACCGACACAGGGGTCTACAATAGGCGACATAGTATGAAGCGTCAGGTGGCGCCTCGCCCTCCCCCCTCCCTTATTTCTGCTATGACGATAAGTAACTCTACTTTTATGTTTTATCAACTCGTAAGTAAATCACGAAAGAATTAAAATTGTATTAGGTATTTAGTGCTTCAAGACCATGGGAAGTAGTCATAAAGATTACCGGTGTACTACTTTACAAACATACCTACTGTATTATATTTAACAGTAATTAATTGGCATTTACCGTAAATTACCGATAAACCGTACACTCTAATTGAATTAGGCACGATGTAATCGTCTGTGAATGAGTTTTGAAATATAAATCATCATCATTATCGTAGTTCAGATAATATCCAAAATCTTGCACTACATTTTTTTAAAATATCGGTCACGTCAAAATGACTTTTCCTACCCTGATGCTAAGCTAGAGGTAAAGTCTCAGGAAGGAGGTCCTTATTATATACACCGACAGTGACATAATGGTGGCCCTCAACTTGACGGCCTCATGAAAGCCAAGAAGCCAAGATGGTTTTTCCTTGGATTTTTGTGGCATTTACGATAGTAACTGCCATCTGACCCCCAAACCCAAGAAGGAAAGCCTCCACCAGAGACTCGTCCATCAATCAAAAACTTGTAAGTATTACATTTTGGAGCCCGGGGTCAATCTCTTGATTTGGTTTATGTTTGAATTTTACAGAAGTAACTACCGTTTGACCCTCTAAACCTGAGGCACTAGAACCTCGTTTGTCAACTAGTCAATCCCCGTTGCCTTCAAAATTTGCATTGTATTTTGGTAGGTACCAAGGACCTTCCTGTTAATTCCTTTTTATCTTTTACAGAAGTGATAAGGTACTGTCCGAGGCCCCAACCTCCTTTCGTACCTTAAGATCTGTCTTAAGGTACGAAAACTTACTTACAGGGAAGGCTAAATCACAGCTTGAAAAATATGATTGCAGGTACAGGTATTAAAAACACCTCTAAATAAAGAAAGCCTGTGCCAGAGCCTCATTCAGTAGGTGTACCAACTCGTAGGTGATGTGTAACTAAAGTAGCTTATACAAAAGTTGAACTAACCCCAGCGATCCTTTTTTCGTCGTGTGTGAACGGCACCTCTCGCTTGTCACGCCGCCTCTGCGCTGGCATCGTATGCTCCTCTTTGATCACGTCCAGGGCCTCTGGAATACGAACATGATATAAATTAAGATGATATTAGAATAAAAACGTTTTGTTAAGGTTATTTAAGTAGAAATTCTTGGTAAAAAGTAGTATTTTCTTTTTACTTAAGACTGTTTCCCTTACGAATACTTCGATCGTGGATCGCTGGTGTCTGTGGTAGGTAATAGAAACATGAATTACAGATCACCAGGTTCCCACGAACCAAGACAATTTCCAATGAAAAGTAGACCATTCATTATTCATTACATTTTCAGCAACAAGGTGAAGTCACAAAATATACCTATTAAACATTAAAAGATAGTTAAGATCTGTCTAAAGGTAGGTACGAAAACTAACTTACAGGGAAGGCAAAATCACAGCTTGTAAAAATATGATTGTAGGCACAGGTATTAAAAACACCTCTAAATAAAGATTAAGTATTTGTAAAGTTCAGTTCAGCATCTTCTGGGGATGACTGTATAGACAGGAATGCTAAGGGATTCTTACTTTTTTATTTATTGTGTTGTGAGTTTGGGCCTGGACGCTAAGCCGGCAAGTCACTGACGAACTTTGAATGCTCGCGTGGTAAAACTAACATTATGTTGTTTATTGTTCAGCGTATAAACAAAATGGGGCTCAAAATATTTCAGTATACAGCTTATTGACACGTTCATCACGATTTCAATCCACCAAAAACGTATCTATGTCAAGATCAATCACACTTGATACCGCAAGATCGAATGTATTATACCCACATACCTACATACAAGTGTGTAGGCAAAATATGTAGATTTGTAGGTACTCATTTAAATCATAGTTGGGATAGTCGATACATAATATTTTGTAATTGAGTTGACTGGGAACATTACCATCTATGTATAGACAGTAATTAAATACAACTTAATATTTTACTGAAATCATTATCATTTTACGTTTTGCTAGGTATATTAAATAGGAGCGGCTTCTTTTACTTATCTTAGTTTGATCTGATGCGTGCAAATATTTGCACTTGTATTTCAGAACGGTTTTTTTGTATTTTTAGATAGTTATCCAAATTGTTCTTAAAAATGTTCACAAATTCAGCACTGATTAAACTTTCTGGCAAACTGTTCCACATGGCATCCACGCGATTTGGTTGAAAGTTCCTTCTAGGGTTACTAGCAGCCGGAGACCTGAGAAGCTTCAATGATTGTCTTCTATTTTTATTCATCAACAATTTCAGCTCAATTACTTACCCTATGGTAATTCATCATCATTCTCTGAACCTTTTTCCCAACTCAGTTGGGGTCGGTAATTATTCATATATTATGTATTTTATTACATATTAGGATATGACTGCTTGTCACTAATACGTTACTTAACTGAACTGGTAAACAAATCCAGTACTGGCTATATTATGTGCTAACTTAGCGAAGTACTGCATGTAATGTAGGACGAACAGGTCACGAGGCAGCCGTAATACATTCACTTTCAATATCGATGCTCTGAGATTTGATTAAAGGTTTCTTAAGAAACCTTAAGAAATTACGCTTTGGGGTAAGTAAGTCTTCATAAGTCTATGTATCGTTATCATCATCATTTTGGAGTCCTAAGGTCCGTTTGTTGTTTTTAAAATTGGTTTTTATTTATACTACTTAGGTGGCAGACAAACACACGGCACACCTATTGGGAAGCAGTCACCGTGGCTTATGGACGTGTGCAACATCAGGGCCGTCACACTCGCGCTTCCAACCATGGACGGAGAGGAGTTTGCGGGGGGGGGGAGGTTGGAGGGGGGATTATGGGTAGGGGTTGTGAGCTCTGGTTACCCACCCTACTTATCGCCAGGAACACAACACGATGGGTTACTATGACGGCGGTCTTCTTTAGGTACGTCGACTTTTCCGAAAGCGACCGCCTTCTGAGATCTGAGACGTCGCTTCTTTATTCAGCAGGTACACCGGCATGCAAGTGGGGTTGGCTTGGGCCTCAAGAATGCTAGTATAACACCCGGGTAACTGAGATCCAAGATGACATGCGGCGATGAAAAAAAGTTCTGACTAAAAGTACCTAAATAAAGTCTGTCAAGACGTCTATTCCATCTACGCCATCATCATCATCATCATCATCATCATTTATGTACGCGACATACTTATCCAAATTCTCTCTAAAATCTCAAAAAAATCTACGTATTACTAGTTAAATGTTGGTAAATCAATGATTTATTGACCAATTATGTATGTTACAATATCCTTTCGAGTAGAATCGAAGGAAACCAGCCAATTAACTGTGAGTTTCCGTCCATTGCACACGAGTTTGTGTAAAGTTTTATACTTTAATAGATTCATTAAATAAAAACGTAGGTATATCG
Source organism: Lithosia quadra (assembly GCA_963576445.1). NCBI lineage: Eukaryota > Metazoa > Arthropoda > Insecta > Lepidoptera > Erebidae > Lithosia > Lithosia quadra. The sequence continues at coordinate 4,159,268 of OY754879.1, read as the reverse complement.
CGGTAATAATAGCTACGATATGATACCTCGATATACGTATAAGCGTGTGGATTAAGGTCTAAACCCTCTCAGTCTCAGCTCTCTCGTTAGAGGAGAGAAGACCCGTGCCCAGCAATGGGATATAAATGGGTTGCTATCATTCGATTAATTAAATTTCCTGACCACTGGCAATGCAGAACAAAAGTAAAACCAGTTATTGTTATGGATCCTCGTAGGTAATAATTTAGATCGTAAATCTTTAAGGTCAACTGCCATTTAAAAATGTAGAACGAAGACGAACATAAAAATATTCAATAGGTACCAATGTTTGGGCTCGTATAATTTATCATTGCAGCCATGCAGCTAATGATGGCTATAATTATCACTTAACTTTCATTTTATTTGATATATGGCGAGTTTTCTTGAGAACTACGTGTTCAGAGCTGAGTTTGTTGTGAAACTAATAAAAGTAAAAAATGAAGTGGTATGATTGTTTCTGTTTACATCCTTCAGTTATTGAGAAAATATAGAAAAGTGGTGGGAGTCTAGTAACTAAAGCGATGAACTTGTGATCAAAAGATCACGGGTTCGTATTAACCTACATAAATAATTTGTAAATAAAATGGGTTTGTTCTGTGAAAGTCACTTCTAAAATTAAAAAATAATTAAATTTCCGTTCAAATTTCCGCTTCGTACCTAACACAATTAAAATGATTATAGGTAGGTTTTAAAAAAATATTTGCATTAAATTACTGATTTATCATTGAATTCCTAATTAAAATTATTATAAGATTAATGATAATTAATATACACTTTTTTATTTTCTACAATGTTAACTTCATTTTAATTCCTGTAACTATTCAATAACGACCTGCCTATTAGCGATCGTATAAAATAAATTATTTATTTTAACCGACTGCAAAAGGAAGTTCACTGTTTGACCTGTAGTATGTAAGTTAGTTTGTTCACGGTTATCTCGCGTTTGATTGAACCATAGTTGATGCAGTTTTCTGAAAAGTATGTTTGACATTATCAAAAGGAAGTAAATCGGTTCTATAGAAAAAATTTTAGGTACTTATAAAGAATATTAGTAGGTAACGGAAATCTTAATATATATAAATCTCGTGTCACAATGTTTGTCCTCAATGGACTCAAACCACTTAACCGATTATAATAAAATTCGCACACCATGTGCAGTTCGATCCAACTTGAGAGATAGGATAGTTTTTGAAACGGATTTCGACATCCACGCGGGCGGAGCCGCGGGCAACAGCTAGTTATAATATATTGCTTGGTGTTAGGACTGGTTTGATATCTAGCAAGGCTTTCCCAATGCACTTGTTATAGACCTAACATAAATATTTACTCCCTGTATATATCTGTGCCTAATTTCGCAAACCGATTGCAGTTGAGTGCACATTGCATGTCCTGCGTTGCGATCGCAACCTGCTGCTACTTGTGAAAGTGTGACGCAAACCTGTAGGTATATAGGTCAGATGTTGCATGATGAGAAGTACTAAGAACATTCTAGAATGTGGAAGTTTCTAGGGCTATCGATTTTATGTTTGTAGAATACATTAGAAGAAAATTACTTAAATTTAAAAAGAAGAGTAATGATGGTTTATCTTTATGGCTTTTTTAATTCTAGACACGTCAATATAACTTCACCTTTCCTGATGATAAGCTAAAAGTAAAGTCTCAGGACTCACAACAACATTCACCGATAGTGCTAAAGGATTTTAGCTATTTTATTAGGACTAGGAGTAAGACTATAGTTTAGTAACTAATAATTTTATATACTAATAAAATGTTAACGGGAATTAACGCAATCATAGTATAGGTATTTAAATAACCTTTGGAATGCCTGACGTTTCGACCCAGGTTACACCGGCCGTGTTGACATTTTAGTATATCATGGAACGCGAAAGATTAAAAGTTAGTAAGTATGACCAATAATTTTGTTCCGATGCAGTGGGAATCTGGCATGGAATCTTATACTTATCCATTATGTAAAATGGTAACTACAGTTTTACACTCGGTAATGAAGATGAATTATCTAAATGGAAATAATGAAAAGGATAAAGTGCGTGTAAAGAAATTAGTAACTAAAGATAACTCATTTTAATGCAGATATGTTTACTCGTAGTCGATAATCCTCGTCAAATACGGCTCTTTGATTAAGACTATAAAGAGATCAGTTGGCCTGTCCGTCGGCTACGACCGACACGACAGCTACAATTTGTTACCAGTGTGTGTCTTTGCAGGTCTATCTTGCAACTAGCTTTACTATTTTATTTTCCTATCGTTAACCGCTATTCGTTTCAAGATTCAAGATTCAAGATTCATTTATTTTTTGTATAAACATGTGTTACAAAGTTGATGGTATTACAATATATAGGTAAGAAAGTGCCAACATGTTTTGCCCATACGGGCGTACAAAAATTTACAGTGAGTCGAACAAACAAAATTCAAATTAAAGTAAAATTAATTTAACGTCAATATTACAATAATGTCATCAATAATAAAAATAAAATGTCAATGAAATATATTAAAAATAAAAACAGAAATGTCATTTATGTACCGTTTCAAAAAATGTCATTAAAGAAATCAGTAACATTGTAATAACACCTACAACCTAATACGTTGCCTAAGCTTTTTTTAAAAGCATTCATGCCTAGATCTTTCATGGTTTTAGGTAGTTTGTTATATATCTTAGGAGCTAGGCAAAAAATACTCTTGTTCATCAGTGTAGTTTTGGCACTTTGTATTCTTAGCCTACTGGTATCCCTTTGACTGCGTGTAGAACCATCAGCTAATCGGGGAAATAGTTCTGGATTGGACTTTACAAAAATGGCAGTCTCATATATATATAGGGACGGAAGTGTCAGAATGTTGTACTTTGTAAAATGTGGTCTGCAACTTTCTGTATTTTTAAGATTAAAAATAGACCTAATACAGCGTTTCTGAACTTTAAATATAATTTCCTTATCGGTGGAATTACCCCAGAAAATTATTCCGTAGCGCAGGATTGGTGCTACCAAACCGTGGTAGGCGGTAAGTAGGGCATCTGTATTAGTGATTGGAGAGAGTCTGAACAATGCGTAAGCCGAACTACTAACTCTTTTGCAAGTCTCCTCAATATGAGCCTTCCAATTTAGCCTGCTATCGACTATTATACCAAGAAATTTTGCCGTATCTACAACCGGTATATGCTGACCATTTTCGCTTACGACTATACTTTGTGAATGTGCTTGTCGTTGACTAAAATGCATTATTTCTGTTTTATTTAAATTTATCTTTAGATTGTTTATGTCGAGCCAGGATATAATAGATGTCAAAGTTTGATTTATGTCAGTTTGATACAAGTCAGGATTATTCGATGGTATGACCACGGTGCTATCATCGGCAAATAACGTAATTGGGTACCTGATTGCTTTAGGTAGGTCATTTATGTATACAATGAACAATAAAGGACCCAAAACGCTACCTTGAGGAACTCCAAATTGAACTGTGCGTTCCTCAGAATGATACGTTATTTCATAATTTCGTTCATTTATTCTAGAGATTGCTGTTATTTGCTTTCTGTTACATAAATATGATTTCAATAAATTTAATATATTGCCACGTATCCCATAGGTTTCTAACTTTTCAATTAGTGTATTATGAGCAACGTGATCAAATGCCTGCGTCATATATCGCAGTACATTGCACAGACGGGTGTATTTTTATCTACGTTTATTATAATTGTACGTAGAAAATCGTAGAGTGCCAAATTAATAGTTGCTTTTTTTCGAAAACCCTTTTGTTCCTTGCAAAGAATATTTTTTGTTTCCAAGTATGGGTACAGTTGATTGTATATATATTTCTCAAATATCTTAGACATTATTGGAATAAGTGCTATAGGTCTGTAGTTTTCTATTTTATCTCTGCTTTGTTTCAATTTGCAAAAAGGGCCAGATAGCGCAATTTAGTTGCATTGAGAGCCGCTTTTTGTGAGTAGAATATTTTATTTGGTGAACGTGAGGTGAAGGTAAGGTAATAGGTACTGTAAACATTCTGAATTTTGTTACAAAGGTATTGCCTCAGTCTATATTATCCTTACGCAGAGATAAATTTAAACTTTACAACACCTTTATCATCAACTTAAAGGATGTGTTTCGTCTTTCTTTTATAAAAGGGCTTTTTTATTTAGGATAGGATTACATTTGACCTCTATATAACCAGATGGTAAGTGACGTGTCTATGATCAACGATGAATTATTACGCTTGCCTAGAAGAAACCTATTCCATTATAGGGCTGAAATGTACAATGAAGGGATTATTCCGAGTGCCTATGCTAATTGCTAGGTAACCAGTATCTTAGTAAATATGTTTAGTACGTAGCACCAAAAATTGTTAATATCTCTGAAATTAGGTCTTCGTGTTAATTGCATATGAATTTAAGAACATTGTAAATGTAAAAACCCGTAAATTAAAAACGAATTCCGAAGACAGTTACATATGTCAAAGTTAATTAAACCGACTTGGTGCTTTTTGGAAATGTTAAAGAGGTTTTAAGAACTGTTACCTAATTACTACTGAGTACATATCTATATGGGTATAATAATACAGAATCCATATGTTTGTGGACGCAAACCTCGAAAAGAAATGTAGTCAAGAAATGACTTTTTAATTTTGATAGGTTAGTGGATCACCCCAAAGAGTTCATAAGTACATTTATTATTGTCATAATATTTATATTTTGTGTGTAAGTACATGGAACTGAGGTGAGATTGAGATCTTGCTGAACCAACACCTACTGAGTGATAGTCGAGGCTCTATCGCTGGCTTTCGGTGGTAATTTCTATAAAGGGCCACATAAGCCAAACGAAGGGAAGACAAGGAGAGAGAAGGAAAGTGACTGTATAAGGATTGGACGCAACGAATTATCTGATGATGACGTTTTCATTCACTTACCTAATTGCGTACAAGAACGAGAGTTTATTTTATTTCGAGAGCAATTTATTATATTTAGATTGCTACGGTAACCGTTTTTACTGTCTGACTGCAATCAAGTTGCAAGATTTTTTTTTTAAATAATATTTGTCTGTACGAAGCCAGGACGAAGGAGCTAATAAGTATTATTACTATAATATTCATATTATAACATACAGTAATAAAGGGCCCCAAGAGGTGATCGTACGGACATCAAACCATTTTTGGCAAAAGTAGGCGATCTTGAATGGCCGACCTTACATTGCTGAGTCTCAATAGGTATGTGCAGTAATTGCGACATTTCCAACACAGAGATGGTAGATTTTGCTATTCTGATTTGTTTTCTAATTAGACAAGGCTGTTCAATACCAATTGTGCAATAAAATTGTATTTACCATGTTAAATGTTTGCTACTTAATTAGGTCTATGAATAATTTCTAAACTTCACGTTGCGTTCTTAGAATAAGTATACACGAGTATGTGCTTAGTTAAGAAACAAAAACCTTGGGGAAAAAGTAGCATCAGTAGCGCGAGCACAAAAAATACTTTAGAATAGGAAGCGTATAGTATTCGTAACGAGAGACTGGAGACAGCCAATTTGAATATCTGCCTAATAATTACCTATGTTAATGGCAATAGGCTCGCAACCTATTACATTGGGACCTAAACATAAATTGGCGAATTTGGGTGCTAGCACATCTGCCTACCCCTTCAGGGATATAGGCGTGAGTTTATGTTATGTTATGTTAACGCAATTTTATTAATGTGTAAACAAACGCGATTGGTCAAACAATTGCAATATATATTGATGACTGTCTCTAGTCTCATACAAACATCTATGGCAGCCGTTACGGGTAGTTGGAGCCCATAAAAGTCCAACCAGTCTAACTTGGAACTTCGATATCGCCATTGGTCATAATGACCATTGGTTGTGGAGGTCAGATGGCAGTCGCTCCACGGAAAATATCGAGGTTCAGCCGCATCACAGTTAGACTGGAAAGCCGACCCCAACTGAGTTGGGAAAAAGGTTCAGAGAATGATGACTGTCTCTAGTCTCTCACAAAATCCAACTTGAGTGCAATTATGGGAGCAACCTTCAAATCTCAAGAGGAAAGCTTGCCTGCCCCAGAGCTTGCAGGTGTACCGGCTAGCAAGTGAGGTGACTTTCAATTAGATGAAATTTAAATAATGAAATCATGTTGTGTATATAAAAAAAAACATGAAATTCTATCATTAGCTGTTATATTTAAGGAAATTATTTTTCGTCTACTGGCCTTTAGACACGCGTGCGCGTGGGCAACATACCTTTATGGAAGGTTGAAACTCTGTAACTGTACTGTCTGAGATCACTTTCTGACTCATGTGTCCTTAGTGGACAATGTTACTGTTCATGACCGATAATAATTAGGTACTAATTTTGCGATGTATTGTTTGTCCAGAGCAGTTAGGTACGAGTATAACCATACAATGAGTATTCGTAGAATTCCAGAATAGTTTTCAAGCGTTTGGGAATAAATAATTCGCTCATCTATTCAACATTGGAGCACCTTGGAATTTTGTGTATTGTGTATCAAGAGATTAATCATTATCAAGAACAAGTGTAATTACTGCTCAAAAGTAACACACTTTTATTAGTTTCATGTGTAATTAATTACGTACCTATACAAATTTTGTAAATGAAAATAAATTTTTAATTTAACCAAATTTTACCCTTAGAATTTAAAGAAATTATATTTATTATTTTGGAAATTGGGGCTTATATGGTTTGCTGCTCATATCTTTCTATTATGTTTAGTTATATGATGTGTGTTTCTTATTTTTAAGTTATAATGATTTTATTTCAGCACGATTCGACTTATCCATACACACCGAGGACGCTTCACACGTAATGATACATTAAAGGCCTTACAGTACATTTCAACGATCACCGTTATTACATTAACCTCGATTAAATGCCCTGCACACACTACTTTGTGGAAACAATTCAACAGGATTCGATACGGGCAATATTTGGATACTATCATCTGTTTTACTGTTATGTTTATCGTGAGATGTCTCAACGGCTGCAAGTTTTGAAATATTATTGCAGAATATACTCTAAGGTTGAATATAATTTTAATGTGTTGTTATTTTAGATGATAAACGGTCGAAATTTAATTAAAATTTTATGGAGATCAACTATTTCAAATTAAGATGATTAATATTTAAAATGTCATCATTCTGTTTAGCAAACATGCAAAGTAATATATTGCAAAATCATATTTATATCCATCATCATCATCTTAGCGTTGTTGCCCGTGGCCTACATCTCAGAGCCAGGGGTCTCCATTCCCGCTTTTCCTTCTCCACTTTTTTCACACGATCCGCAATTCTGAGCATCCATGGTAATGAGATCATTTAGTAATCTTTAGGCGTCAGAATTATTATTGATAATATCTTGATACTGAATTATAACCACCCTTCTCTTTCTTATCTTCAATAGAAAAACATTATTTAATTTGAAAACTGTTTTTTTTAATGCAGGCTGTCTAGTAAATGCATAACCAGACAAATCAAATGAACCCAACATGACGGGTTTATCTTATTTAATTCAGTTGCTCTGACATAAAAAGATGGATGGAGACATTGAGTTAATATGATGCAACTATCGTAGCGGACTGCAGCCAAACTTGGTGTATAAATGGAAGTCAATGATTTTCATATTTCGATGCAATTTATTTGTTTCAAAGTAATGAAATACCGAGTACTTAATGTTCTCAGCATTTCCTACTTCGTATACTTCATTAAGTTCTGAACTTGAGATAAATACGACCTTTTCAAGCATAATGTGCCAATTTTGACTAAGGCCACTTGTAAATGTTTTCGGTCTGATTTATTTAAAGTTTTAACCATTATGCAAATTTTATAAATTAAGATCATTTGATGTTAAATGAGTTATATTTCTACATAAGTTATTCAATTAAGAGATTGATTTGAACCACCTTGAAGTATTACTATCCGGAAATTATATTAATCATTGCTCTTGCACGGATGTATTGGTCTTGAAAGTACCACTAAAATAAAATAAACAAGTGAACATACTTAATATTTATCTAGATTCTTGGTTACACGGGCTAATTGATGAAACTCTAGGTTAGAATAGAAATTGCATATTTTATAGGTGGTTATAGTTATGGTGTGGCAAAAATCACTTCAGCTCTTCTAGGAAGCTTAGTAGACCTGTTCTTATTGGATTCTTGTCTTAGACTGATATGGATGAGGTCCCGGATTCAAATCCTGGGACTAGTAAAGTGATATTGGACTTTTTTGTAGAGATTGTTAAATAAAGGCACAGTCTAGAAATTATACCTTCCCGTTTAACAGCAATAAGTTTGACTCCAATTACGTAGGACCAAAATATAGTTTATTTGATAATACAGTTGAGTGTCTAGTTTTTTCTGTAAGCATGGAAACACTACTAGGCTTCATATCATTGGAGCTAATGGTGAGATGGGGTTGTCGACTCTGACCAACTAAAACCACACGGTGTTTAGTAACTATCTGAATCTACCTATAAAAAATCGAATCTAATTCGTAAGTGTCAAGCTAACAGCAGCGGTCTAACGGACAAACTGACATTTATAACTTTTTTATATTTTAGGATGCGTCTATAAGCAAGTACGTAATTACTTCCAGCGAGTAATTAACACCAATAGAATAGCCATATAATTGGTATACTTAATTTACTATCCGAATAATTAAGGATATAGCTTAACGTAACTATTTACTGACTGTGAAAGAAACGTTACTTGCAATATCTTGTCATTTTAATTTTTACGATTATATTCAACTGGCTTTCTATTTAGTTGAGACTAGACGCAAAAAGACAAAAAGGAAGGATATGCAAATTTTGAGAAATTAATAAAAAGTAATTGTTTCGTTAAGTCTTCAATTTTGTGAAATATTTAGAGTGAGATTTATTATTTTATGTTGCTTAGCAAAAATAATTGTTTACAATATAAGTACTAACGGGAATTAACGTGATTATTGTGTTGTATTCTAGCTTAGTGGCTCATGAGTTGTTGGAGGAGACTCTATCTAGAGTCTAGATTCTAGACTCCGGAGGTCCGAAAATAACCTTTCTATAATAGATAAGGTTCCAACCAATAATGCAATGCTAGACTGATTTGCACTTTCCTGTGTAGTGCGTATATTTTAACTACGGAGAATAATAGTTCTCATGTCAACGACATCGTGTGATGATTTCAGCCCGTTCAGCACCATCGTGGTCGGAGCGAGAGTGCGCTCCTCACAGGCAAAAAGAGGGATCTATCCATATTCATTAATCTGGTGTGCTAAACAGTTGTTTCCTTATAACTAAATTATTTCCTTGCAAAAAAATTTTCAAGCCTAATAATTACGAGTATACAATAACAAAATGTTAAGTAATCATTTTATGCATATTACCATTACCTACGCATTAATTAAGTTTAGGTATTTCGAAAAAAAATACGGGTCATATAAGTACGTACAATCTACTATTATTTGATTAGCCACACACATTCATGAGTCAAAACAAAAGACGGTCTTGTCAAGTCTTACAGGATTAAAATGTGTTCAAATTTCGAACGTTGAAAGAAAGTTTTTTTTTAAATAATCTTCGTTTAGTTGCATCTCTTAATCTATACTAGTATTCTACACAAGTTTGTTTATTCAACTACATAATGTGTGATATGGAGGTTCTTGGGCGAGGTTATAGGTTAAATAAAATCACACTACGACTCTTAGAAGTCAAATAATAAGAGAAAAAGACGGAGAGGATGCGAAGAGACGCGACGCGGTAGAATAGTAGATAGTAGCGAGTACGGCGAGTGAAACCGTGGGGCACAGTTATTAAGTACGTAATTGCGCGACCGTAACGCGTTTATAAGTAAGTACTACCTACCTATATGGAGAGTCGCGTTTCGTTATGTTGAGCGTTCATTGCGTTCACTTTCACTGTTAGCTGACCTTGACAACGCGTGACCGCGACTGATCGAGTTTTTGTAGCGGTGATGAAAAAAACAAACATTGTACTATTAGTGTGGATAATAAACACTATTATTTCAGTGTTTATAGGACCCTACTAAGTTCTTGGGGGCGAAATCAACCTCATCAACCTCAAAAATTTTTTGACATAAAAGTAACCTAAATTAAGATTTATAGCATCAGCTATCTAACTGGTAATAAACCACACAGAAAGACACACAGACAAAAAATATAAACAATAATGTTTACCTACATAACAAACAAACACTTTTATTTAAATGCATAGATATAGGTACAAGTACAAGCTACTAGCTGAAGTGTAATGATTTATGATTTATATCATTAAATTATAATTCAAATTATTTCCTTACAATTTATTATTAATTTATAAACAATAATTTATAAAACTAAAAAATATACTTTTAGCTGAATGCCTGGCGCCCGTTAAAACAAATCAAATAACTGTATAACTATGAGGTAACTTCCGCTGTACCTATCTTTTCGATAAGTTACGATGACGTCACATCATTCACATCATTGTGGTAACATCACACGAATACGTCACACAACTCCCAATACAGGGTAGGTAGGTATGTTGTGGAATTTTTTTCTTTGGTCTGCACTACCATTTTGGACGGTAGAGCCATGTTTTCCCGGCGTAAAAGAACTGTCTATGCTGTATAAATTAACTGTAAGTTGGTCCCATGTTGGTCCACTCTTAAGTCAACTGGGACCACTCGGGTCAGCTGGGTCTACTGGAATTTGTTGTCGGTTGACATTTTCTTCTGTATTACAATGCATATGTGTCTAATGCTACTTCGTCATATCTGTAGGTAGGTAGGTAGGTATATGGGTATAATAAAATCGTAACTGCCATTTCCTGTGGGTATTCCTGGCTGATATTTTATCAGAATAAAACTATTCTACTCGTATTTGCGCTTGCGCACTTCAAAGAACAAGGTCAGTATGAACTTAATATCTATTATGCAGCAATCAAAATTATTATAGTTAATTTGATTGAAAATAAATGCCAGATATGATTTTTTACTGTCAAGAGTTATACATAATTATATTATGTCGCCCAACAACTACGACTAATTCGTTTAATCGACACCTTCAAAGTCGAGTAAAAAAACTGTTCTGATTAACTTTTTTTGTGAATTATAAGTGTCTAACTAAATAATTCGAGACGTCTTGTCCGACTTTTTATTTGTAGGTACCTACTGTTCCGCTGCGAAGGATAATGCTTGAATAATGACATTGGTAACATATCTCACATATGATAGAAGATCATTAGAAGTATTTTTTCTTGATATAAATTTACATAAGAAGTGTCCCATCAACATCCTTGAAGCCCCAACTGCAAACTGGGCTTCGATTCTGCTAAAGGCAAACCACTGTCATGCCATTAACACCCCAAAAAGGCCATTTAATTGTGGACAGTTCACAGTTTGGTCTATATGTCTGTTTGTCCGTGATCATCTCACATTTGGTTGAATCGAGTTCGATGTGGTTTTCAGAAAAATAGTATTAAAGCAACTTAATTTTTTTTGTTATTTTTGTATTGAAATTTTGATCTATTTGAATGAATAAATATAATACAAATTGTTGAATTATACTGCAGTAATATAGTTACATTACGGAAGTTGTTTCCAAGTACATTTTATAGATCAAGGTAACGTTCGTGATCACGTGATTCCTTAAAACATTATGTAAACTGGACGGCTGTAGACGGGCTGCATATTTCATCAAGTATAAGATGCCCGCTTGTGGCCGTAGTACCATAAATAATAAGTCTAACTAAAAACTACGGCTGTAGGCGTAAGTATTATTCCCGAACGGCATATTACTACCAGAACAAATGAATAAAATGAGTCTCACCTCTTAGTATAGACAGTTTAATCTCATCCTGACACAGAGTTATGACCCTTTCGATTTTCTGGGGAGCAGTCGGTGGGTTCCGGCATCTCGTTTCCTGAAAATAAAAAACATATTTTAGTATAATACCCAATATATATAGGTACTTAACGCCGCTAATTTTTGGCCAGGTAACTACATTCTAACATCTACTCTTGAATAGAAATGGACCTTTAGTTACAGTAAAATTAAATGTCGTAAAAATTTAACTAAGTTCTTGAAAAAAGTCTCATTGGTTACAATAAAATTTCAAACAATGAAACTAGTTGACTTGAACTTTGAGTGTGTCCGACTTGTTACATCAATATAACTCCAATGTGGAACCATCCGATTAAAGTAGTTACTAACTGGAAAATTACAACAGGAATTATGAAAAATTTTAACCCAATTTTGTGAAGATTGTTCTTAAAGCTGGTATTCTAAGTAATAATGATAAAACTTTATGCTGGTGTTGCAAACAATAAAAAACAATTAAGCATTATCTTAATCTGAATCAACGAAGACAATACCTCACATACGAGGACATTTAACTGAACAAAGAGACAATTTAAATGAATGTGTAATTTTCTCAGGTTTTTCATTCGTAGAAAGGTGCGATGTGTGATGTGAAAGCACGTCTGTAGTCAATACAGAGAAGTACTTTGGATTGATTTCACCAGTTATAGAAACTGAGATGAGATCAATCGAAAATAAATTATACTATCACGTTTCACTCGATGAATTTCTTTGAGAGAATGTGAGAACCCATGAAGCCAGGTCACATGTCTCCCAAAGTTTGGTAGAAGTTTGGCAAGATAACCCCAGCGAGATGTGAGAACACATTATTTATTGTTAATGTAGTCAGGATATTTATCAGGTTTGTATATTTTAGCACCAGACAAGTAGAAGACATTGGACGATTGACACCATAGTGTCAAACGAAGAAAGCAAAAAGTATTGTAGGGTGATTGGGACCGAGGTCCCAATATTTCTCAGTGTCAAACGACTAAGCAGCCACAAAAATATGACAAATATCCCGATAGTGTCTACAAACCAACCTGATAAATTAATTGACTTTTAATTACTACAACACGAATGAAACTATATGGGATCAACCGGATATCGTAGACAACCTTTGATATTGACCTTTTTTTTTCTTTTGCATTGTAGTGGACCGTACCTACATCAGACATGGTCATTGATTATGATACGATATAAACACAGAGATAAAAGCTTTTTGTCCGTTGTGTTCAAGCAAAACAATAGCTATAAGAATTGGATATTGAATGACAATTTGCTTCGAAAATTGTGCCAAGGACTTAGTTGTACCTACTAGCTTGGTTGTTGGTGAGATCCAGTGGAATGGTTCGTCGATATAATTTTTATGGTATAGTGTCTTTGTTTTGTAAATAGTTATAGAGCATGAAGGTATAGATTCATTTTAACTAATCTGAGTTCAGTTTTGCTATTGAACTACTACTTAGACTTACAATCCATAAGTGCAATAAAGTTAGTTTATAAACTTAAGGTCCAGACAACCTATTTTCGATAATATTTTGAGGGTCATGTTAAATTATGGCTTTAATCTAACTTAAAACTAGTTCTCATGTCTACATAAATTATCTTGTCCCCTAATAGAAATTGAAAGTAACATGCTAACGTTATCCTTGACATTAAAGAATGTCCAAAAAGTCACAAATATGTCGTCCAAATTAGAAGAAGTTTGAAAGTATATCCCACAAAATGAAGATTGTGTGTGTTCAAACAATGACTTCTATAATATACTGGACAAGCTGTTAAGACGAAAAATTATGACCCGTTTCTTGGGTGAGGTAGGAATGAATTTTAACGACATTATCAAATCATATCAGATAACGAACGATCGAAAAGCAACGCATAAACTAGATTAATAAGAATAGATTATTTAGACACCTATCTGTATATCATTGCGCGCCATTTTATAATGACATTCTGTATGACAGTTATTTAAAAGTTACGCATTATTACTTTAGTCAAGTAGTACCTAGTTGTCTTTCGCGATATATATTTTTTTGTTCTATACGTATACATAAAAGTCGTTGCATACAAATGAGGAATTTGCAAATGGGTTAGGTAATAAGTTCGGTGTCTGCATATGCAGGAGTGAGGTCTAGGACACTGTTAGAAATAACAGAAATAATTGCTACATTTTTGTACAGTTAACATAGCTTGCATTGTTTGAAAATGGTGAGAATGTGGTTATGTTTAGCTATGAATCTGTGGCGCAAAAGTAAATGATAATTAACTATCATAAATTTTAATATGCTCTAATGAAACAAAAACAACGATGACACATTGTGGCTCTTTGGTCAACTAGGCCCACTCAAACGTAGTCCGTGGGCCCAGTTGACATACCTAATAAAAATTATTTATTTTCTCCCCACTTTCAAAGTAACGGTCGCATGCCAACCAGCTTTATTAATTTATATCGAAGTAATTTATAGATTTTATTAGTTGTATTTACTGTCAATAAAACGTTAAAATATTATTATTACTGTTAAGTAGATCAATTACAGTCCAATTGCTCTTTGCCTGGGTGAAATCTTGAGCCGTTATTCATAAATCAATGACTTCACCCTTTATAATAATACGAGTATTAAAGAAAAGTTATTGCAAGACGGAATGGGTACTATAGAACCATTTTGAGGCAAATTTGAATCTTGATCTAGGGATAGGTATCTAGGTTAGCCCATTGCAAGTTTAACTGATGCGTTGCCATCTTTGTTACAATTGGTTACCACTGGCCACGAAGATTGTTATGTATATATGCGTCATTGGATGCAAAAATGCATCAGCGGCCGCAAATTAGTTAAGCAATATAAGCCAATATACGAATGGAGACAGTAGGACTAATTTGAAGATCTCATCGGAACATTCACCATGTCAGAGGTGATAAAACAAGATCCAAAAGAGGTAAAAAAACTACATTTTAACTGCCATCATTTGATTGTTTAGGTATATCCGTTATTATTAGACTAAACACAATGAACATCAGAAAACGTGCCTGGAAATGCAATTATTAACATATAAAACATTAGTGTAGTCTGTAAGAATCGGAATATAATATGTACCTACCTATTAAAATTTAAAGTTCAAGGAAAAAACAAAGCAAATCTACGTTCATCATAAGTCTTGGTATTGAAAAGTCACGAATATTTTTTTATTTCCTAATTGTAAGAAAGGTAAAGGAAACAAGACATAACTTCAAGATACCTACTAAAATCAAATTGAAGTTTATCCAAATTGTTATACCTACGGTCGTTTCATTTTATTACTTTCACACTAATATCTGAAAACTTCCAAAGAACCGTTTTCAATGAAGCTTAGACTAAATAAAACCTGGAATCCGATTCAGTAGAATGACGTTTTAAAAAAAATCCGTACGAAAATTTGTTAAAAATAACGCAATCAAATCGAGTGATTCTAACCGTTTAATAACCTTTCGAAAACTTAGGCAGGTTTTGTTTTGACTAATCGACGAAATCGTGGCATTGATCATTACTAAATCAAGCCTCTGATAGATTATCAAGACCTAATTTCCTTTCACATAAAAGGCGGTCTGTGGCAAGGCTACCTACGTCTACATAGGCCCACTGGTGTTATATAAATTCTAATTTTTACTATTTTATAGTTACTGCAACGTATGGCGATATGGTATTTCATCGTTTATTTAAACGAGTGTCTTAACATTTTATGCGCCCATTGCACTCATCTCTTAGGCAATTACTAGTATATTAAGCCATTTGAATCCTGTTTAGCTGACCTGTCGTTATGTAACTGGCTATAAATAAATTGGACATTAATACTTACCGAGTCGTATACGGCACTAACAAGGTACTTAAAGTGTATATTAGAACATAGGCAGGAATTGAACACCGTGATCCAATATCGTGATCCGTGGGTCTATTACGACGACGCGACGTGCTATAAGCCTAGAGAGATGGAGCTGTATACCTTACATTATAGCTTTATTCCTAACTTTTTTAATCGCGACTAAACACATAAGCACTTCGCTTCATTTGTGACGAAACACCGTGTAGTTTTTGTTAGACATGCCCTCATGCACCTCAGCGTTAGCTTCAATGACGTGAACCCCCCTAGTTCTCCTCATTGGAGCTGGTGAGTGGTTGCCGCACGAAAAAAAAGGGAGTACTTGCTATGATCCTGTATGAAAGTAATTATTAAAAGTAAAAGTCCTTTCGCTTGTTATCTAAACAACCAACATTTTAGTGACCGTCCATTTTTTAAATACCTAAGTATAAATTTGGCATAAGTATCTAAAGCCATGGATCTATTATGAAGTCTAAAACGGTAGAAATATGCAGACACGCAACAAGTCAGAACTTAACTTGAGCAATAGGTTTTACTTAGGATCACTTCGCTTGGTAACAACATCTTATGTAACTGTTGCTTAGGCGGAACAGAAATGTTTATAATAATATACCTACTTACTACATAGCTGACAGGTTCTTAACGCTAATAGAAGTTGTATTATTATTTCACCACGTGGTTCTCTGTGAAATACAAGATAATAAAAATCTAATTCATTCTATCCATTGGTCATAAAGTACACCTATGAATGTCAAATCTCACACTATTCCTCCCTGCAGTTATCGCACAAGGTGACTAAATGACAGGGCTGTCTTTTCATCATTAGCGGTAAGCTCCATGGTTAGGTATACCCATAGCTGGGCATTAACTCGTTAATCCGTTAATCGTTAATTAACGAAGTTAACATTTCGAGTAACGGATTAACTTTTAAGTTAACTTGAAAATTTGTTAACGGACTCGTTAACTTCCGTTAAATTTACCTAAGTCCGTTAATCGTTAATCCAACATTTTCTAACATGTACGTTCGACAACTGCAACGCTACCGAAACGTCAGTACCCAAGTACAAGTAAGTGTTCAAATATTCGCGTGTAAATCCCGAAAACCACGTAAATAGAAGACCAAACCGCGAAGGCCTAAAAATAACATCTTAAAATTAGTTCGTTTGATAACTAATTAGTGTTTCGACCAAAACGCAACTAGTCAATCATCCAAATGAATGAAAAAATATTGTCAACATAGCTATCCGTCTTTTTTGTTTCTAACCTGTTAACTTCCAAAACCAACAGTTTTTAAAGGGAGACTAGCTTTCCGCCCGCGTGGATTTCGGTTATCGGCAACAAAAGTGTTTTTTAAAGTAACGGAGTTTACTTCACTCTCCACTCCACTCTCCTCCCCTTCTCTCCCTTCTACTCTCCACATCACTCACCACTCCTCTCTCCTACCCTCCTCTATTCTCCACTCTCCCCTCCTTCACTGATGTACCTACATATCAAATGTTCGAATCTATAACAAATCTTTGATTTGCCAATTTGTACTCACAAAATAGCGTTAATTCTGTTGTTCATCTCACTAAACTAATCTGGTTTATCTTTAAAACTATGTCATTTGAATTTCGATTTTTTTTTGTATGTGCCGTTGGATTAAATCTAGACTTTATTATAAAGGTTATAGAATATTTATGTAAATGAATGAAAATAAAATATAATTTAAATCAAAATCGCAAAATAACTTCCTACGTCTTTTTAACCCCGTTAGGTGTTCCATCAAAAAATGTTTTGTTAAAAAAATGCGTTTTCGCATACAAACTTTGCCCCTATTTTTGACCCCTTTAGGACAAGAATTTCGGAAAATCCTTTCTTATCTGATGCCTACATCATACAAACAACACCCTCTCTATGTATAGGTTTCTACAATCAGCGGTTTAGGTTGTGCGTTGATCCGTCAGTCAGTCAGTCATTCATTTTATGTGTCTAAATGCAATTTTTATCACATATGTTAACGGATTAACGATTAACGTTAACTTGCGTTAAATTTCCTGAAAAGTAGCGCTTTAACTGTTAACGAAGTTAACTTTTTCGGTAACGGATAAGCGTTTAACGAAGTTAACCATTTGATTAACGGTGCCCAGCTATGGGTATACCCCTAGAGATATTATAAGAATCCATGGTTATACCTACGTACCTATAGGTATTCAAGCATTTTACTTTCCTGGTAACCAGGTGACCAATTGAAAAAATAACTAGGTATTCTATTTTAACTATTTTTAACCCCCGACGGAAACCCGAACGGGGTGTTAGAAGTTTGATTTTCATTATTTTTTATTGCAAGACACTTTTATCCTAAGAGTAGGTTTATTAGTTCTGTTGCATCCAAAGTTTGCTTATATATATTTTATTTCGTTTAGTGAATCGTGAAGGTGATGCAGCTTAGAACTTATTCACACAAAATGGACAAAAGGTGTATGTGAATCAGTCACCTCACCCGGCATCGGCGAGTGGGCGCGGCCTTGCTAAACACTGACTGCTCGCTTTATAAGGCATTGTGTGGGTGAATGAAGTAACTACTTAGACACAATTTTTGAACCTCCAGATAAGAATCTAGAGGCTTAAAAATATATTCTTTAAAGATTTTGATAACATTAGTGTGTACATTAGGTGTGAAACCACAATACCAAAAGTATTGTAGTTTTTTAAATTGCGCGAGGTCTTTTGTTAAATTACCGATTGTTTTGTTATATAATACAGCAACTATTATATTTTGTTCATGGCTTAATTGCAAATTTATCAGAAAAATTTGATTAAAGTTCTACCAAGTTTTTTTCAGCAGGAAAAAATAGTCATCAACACAACCTTTTCCCAACTCAATTGGGGATTAAGATGGACTTTTCAATCCTCGAAATTGCCCGATCTGACTTCATCGAACCACTGGCGATACCGAAGTTCTGTAGTCAGACCAATTGTCGGACTTTTTAGAGCTCCAACTACCCGTAACGACTGCTGTAAACCGGACTCGAAGCCTTGTTCTCTGAAGACCCCATGAAACCGACCTAACCAGTATTGCTCAACTTTGCAATCTGTTAACCTACTCTGTTTAACATATTCTGTCAATCATTTATTTATTTCAGACCATCTGAAAAATGTAGATCTTCCAATGACAGTGCATACGTTTCTCTAAATTGGTAACAGATGCTAATGAGTATGATCATGAAACATTTCTCTCGTCTGGCGTGACCAAGTTATGACAGTAACACACTTAGAAACAAAACCGCAACTGATTTACATGCCAATGGAAACAGTTTATTGTTGTTTTCTTTTCGATGTTCAATATTAGCGTGACAGAGATGTTCAAACCACTTCTTTTAACACTACTTATAGGAAAT
The DNA here is from genome assembly GCA_963576445.1 of Lithosia quadra. Lineage (NCBI taxonomy): Eukaryota > Metazoa > Arthropoda > Insecta > Lepidoptera > Erebidae > Lithosia > Lithosia quadra. The sequence goes on along the minus strand of OY754879.1, from coordinate 4,140,162 downwards.
AAATTTTATATGGTCCGCCTAGAAGTATAATATATTATCTTCACCATGTAAAATCTCTTAACAAATTATGTATAGTTGCCCATATATGGGGTAAGTACGAACTTTCCACAAGTCCGTGCCCCATATATGGGTCATGTCATCACCGGTCGGTAGTTCATTTTAGTAGTTCTACGTGACCCATTTATGGAGCACTGGACTGTGAACATATTAAGATGCTTGCAACTTCGTTATTTTGAAGCGATGAGCAAGACTTGGTAATATCCTTTACTGGGTTCTCAAGTAGGAAAGCCACAGCAGCTATATAGTTGTTCTATACTTGATTTTGTTTTACCACTTTTTTTTAGCACTGCTGCATCCATTAAAGTAGGTATATTTATTGGTTGTTCAAATCAGGACAACACTCAAATACCAAACTAAATTCCTTTTATTGATTTCAAAGTAATATTCCAATCGCCGTATAAAATTGATTTAATTAAACACATAACGAGATTCTAATTGAGTAACGGTATTTTGCAATATGTTATTAATATTTTTGGCTTTTACATCTGCATTCTTTTCTAATGGATCTTTGAATATGAATTATGAATGAATTACATGGTTCAAAAGCTGACACTGTTAGAATGATTGACGTGGCATCCCACTAATTTTATAAGAAAAATAATTGCAAGAAGCACTTTATTTTAGTATACTTTAGGATTTGATATGACAAATAAATGGTCAACTATGGAGGAAATTTCAAAGTCAGCAAGGAGATGACAGAAAGTTCTTAAAAAGTGCCAAAAAGAATGTTTCTCGATTATAGAACAGCTAACTTTTTCTAAATTTTCAAAGATTCCACATAAATAAAATAAATATTCGATTTATTTTATTTATGTGGAATGTGCTCTAGTGCAGGTCATTCGATTAAGCAGTTCTTTCCAATTGTAGTAAAAGTGACTTTTCACGATTCTACATTTTATTACGCACGATAAAGGATAACAGACAGCCACGCACCACGCCTCTATTACGCGTTCGATCTATTTTGGATTCAATACCCTGCTGCAGATTTGCCTGCACTTTTGCACTTCAAAGATACGTCTTTGATGCAGCCAAAACGATATCTACTGCAAAATCGCACCTTGGAAAACCACCTCAAGATACAACTGCTGCTACAAAATTGAAGTTAAATAAGTGTCTTCTTAAGCCTCGTTCTATAGAGTAACTAGGCTGCCCATAAATATGTATGTGTCATCTAAGGTGTATTGTTGTGACTAAGACAAGACTGAGTTATGAATGTTCGTAGTGGTGTGTACTAGTTATGTTCTAATATTTGCGTATGAATCAGAGGTAACGTGGCCAAAAGGTTTTCGTTTTCATTGACTGGCACGTGGAGTCCTTATTCGTAACAACTGACTTGGTAGGTAACTCACTATCATAGATATAAGTTGGGTGCGCGTATAATGTTGTAGATTTAAATTGGTTGAAGGAATTAAAGCTAATACGCCTCATAAATAAATGCGTAAGCGAACGTGTTTATCTGCCAATGTCGACATGAATACGCAAAGAAAAAACGGTGTATTTAATGCCTGTTGCTTAAATATCCTCATTAAATTCTCAGGAAGGTATTTAAATCACATCGCTAAACTTCAAGGTGTAGAGGGCTCTAACAAAATCCTTGAGTCCCAAGCCAAACCAACCTGACCTCCTGTCAGCTGCAAGTTCGTGCACCTGATAAATACCGTACTAATACAGTACCGCAGGCTTTTCTCTCAGGGTTGGAAGCAGACTTGGGCTCTAATGTACAAACTTGTGACGCAACTGGAAAATTACTATGACGATGAAGAATACTAGTAGGTACACCGTAAATCAGGAGCTTTACTTAATATACAGTTTGCATGTAAACAGAAATTCCTACTTTGGTTTATAAAACGATAGAATGTATATATAAATGTTAAATATACGCAAGGGCAATACGAATGATCCATAACTTGTAAACAAGTAATCACATTTGAAGTTTTGTCTCGTTGTATCAGGAATTGTCAACCTTGGGTAATAAATAGAAAATTACTTCATACTGGCAATATTTATACTTCGTAAAATATAAAGGGTATTTATATATCAAATATCAACATATCATAATTATATCAACCAGGAGTATGAATGGTGAGTACCTAGTGATATTTTTATATACTCGATAGACCCGCGTTCGAACACTATCAATCTGACCTGATGAAGTGATTCCAAGGAAAAAATAATTTAACTTACCTATGTATTATTTCAGACCCATTGTATCAAATTTCAGCCCGATCTGTGCAGTCGTTTTGCGTGAAAGATTAAAAAGTATTCGTACTCGCAAATTAGTAAACCGGGATGGGCACTTCGATGTAGACGATGAATTTTGCTTACATGTTTAACCTTTTCTAAATTATGATTGAATGTATTTTGATATACCTACAGAAGTAATAAAATAAACCAATTATGTATTGATTAGATGATGAATACCTACTTGACTGCTGTAATAAGGGAGCCGTAAGAGCTCTGCGCATCACCATTATGTAATCGTACATCGAACTCTGCATAAAAGAGAATTGAATGGTGTACCGTGCAATTTTGCGGTTCGATTGTAACAAAGTACAAATGAAATAAAGTACTTTCCTTTACGTAACACGCACGCAATAAACTAAATAGGTAGTTGATTACTAAGATCAAATGACTTTATTTCATAGCAAAGAAGAAAGAAAGATAAATGATTAGAAGAATGATTTATAGGTATTAGCACCGGTATTAGTGCTTATTGCTACTATAGGAATAGGTGATTTTATTGTAAGTACTTAGGTAATGATCTTCTGCCTTTTATATCTCAAAGGGTGTTTACTAAGTTACACTTAGAGTATCTAATGAGAGAATTAATAGGTACTTTGTTCTAAGAGAGAGTTTAGCGCCGAAGATACTTAATAACCGTTACAAATTATATTCTCCATGCATCACGAATGCCTTGTTATTGGGTTTATTTAATTTGATTAAATTTGAATGCTTGCTAAACCATCAGTGCCATGCCACGCGTTGTCACCTGTAGAGAGATATGGATAATGCAAAGATTGGTATAATGAAATTGTGTCGATCTAGATTTTAGTGTCTACAGCATACAATACAAAACTTAGTGGGTTAAGGGATGCTGCTATGTCCCAAGGGGGGCATCTCGAACCCGGACATGGCCCGGGTCAAGCCGGGGTGCGAGGGAAATGCCCACTGGGCCACCTTACACCCTGGCGTCAGAAGACCCTAGACGGCGTGTGGTTTTAGTCGGTTAGAGTCCTGCCCCGATGCCCGTGGAAGCATTTCTTTATGATTGAATTCGAAGTCTCGAAGTGTCGAAATCTTACTCCATTTTGAATATAGGCACGGCATAACCCATATTAATCAGAGAAGAAAATAGAATTGAATTTTGTTGTCTTCGATAGATATTTGCCGCCTTTATACCGATTTGAAGGCTTCTGACAATAATACTCAACAAAGAATAGACATAAATCTAAAAACACGAAAGTCAGATTATCGAAACCGGTTAATCTATTTTAGCGTGAAAGCATAACGAAACAGCACACTTCCACAACACTATCTTTAATAATAATAACTATTGTTTGAAAGTATTAAAATCTGTAGATAACATAATTCATTTATTTTTTTATTACGTTACTCATGATAGTATAAACCCTATGGACGAGACGCGAGGCGAGTCGAACTGAGTCGGCACGCACATACTCACACACTAGTCAGTTACTATGCGGCAAACTTCGTTGGATTCAGTCAATTTAAGTAGCTAAAAAAATATAGCATGTTTTATATAGTTAAATGGTGTAAAAACCGTAGTGATATGAAGAACAAAATATCCTGGAGCCACATTTCAATCCAATTTGGATAACACATTGCAACTCAAAATTTGCTTACACTGTCTCGTCTTTAGCACGTTCTCTCCATAGGTTTTATACGTTTATGACGTTACTTTCCACAAAATAGAGAAGCCCCTTAATTAGCATACGGCATTGTGAGTGTAGTTGAACGCACATAGCACTCACTGTGCTCATCGCGTTCACTGGAACACTTTCCCCCGTCTCGCTTGACGCACCAATTGTTGACGACACCTGTATTGGTCCATACGCTTGCAACAACATTGCATTAACATGTTTCCTTCAGTTTCATAGTTAATTAATCAGGTCTTTGAATCAATTACTAGTGATTTGAATATGATTCAATGTTAAGCAATGTCATTGAATTATTATTAGCGGCTGGGCGAATTTTGTACCACAGACCTAACTGTAACTACTGTTAAAAAGACTTCAGTAGAGTCATAAAAGGAGTTATATCATCATAACTCCTTGAAATAAATATAGAAAGGATGGAAATACATACCGACAGATCAAACAATCAAGTTTGACCTGTATGTATTGTATTCCAATCCTTATGTTTCCTCGTATCTACTAAACGGCTGATCTGGTTACGATGAACTAACTTTGCGCTCGCGTGGAATTTTGATCCCGTTACAAAAGCATTTTCACAAACTTTCACATTTATAATATAGTAGGATAGGATAATATTATACAATTAGTATCGCTGGATATTTACAGTTAAAACCAAAGTAAAAAGTTCAGGTATCGAATCATTTCTCCCCATTGATGTCGACTGGTAACGTACCCACAAGGTTGGTGGCGTTAACGCGTTGTATTTTAGTGCAAAAAAGAGACCAGCTGATTTGCAATTCCTTACGATATTATTACCATTGTTTGTTACTAAATATGTTTTATTATTTTGTAAAAGAGGTAATTCTTTTGTAATTGTAACGTAAATAAATATATATAACAAAATTATGCGACTGAAAAAGGCCATGATTGTTAGCAAATTTTTTTTTTAAGTCATCATCGTCGCACTTACCCCAATTATTTGGGGTAACGACACATTTTGTCCTTCATACATTCCTGTCAGATTTGTCAGACATCTCCTCTGTCACTTCCTAATTTACAATTCCATTACTAAGAACATCACCCTTCACCACTGAATTATATGCTTCTAGTACACCGTATACAAAGTTATTTTGTTATATGGGTTGAATCACCTCAATTTTGTCTGATTTGTAAAAATAATATTGTAGTTTGGCGATTGAAAGAAGAGTGGGTGTGATTGCATTGCGAATCGCGGATCATTGCAACCTACGTGATTAAGTAATTATGGAGTGGCATCATAGGTAATTACTTAATCATGTGATAGGTAAGAAAATAAGCAAACAAATAAAATCATGTGGCAATTAATCCATTCATTCAATCACTTCATTAAATTATTATTTTCTTCTCTTTTTCTTTATTTAAATAGTCATTAACTGCCATTTTATATACTTCGACTAATAAACACATCCAAAAGTTGTCTGGCAGGGGTCGGTTTTAACGATAAGACCGTCCATTGTACCTAATGACTTAAGTTAATTCCTAAATAATTTGCGGTAAGTATGCAAAATAATACAAAACAAAAGAATATTCTATCTGACAAAAATCTTTCGATATTTTTAATTTGCCATAAGAAAAATTTAATTCAATATTTATTTATTCGGGATAAAATGTATATCCTTTTAACGTGTTAAGTAATATAAAAATTAAAACTAAAAAACATTTAGAAGTCTAAAATCGATTCTATCACATACAAGCCAACTTAATAGGTTAATAAAAAGCATGTAAAAAAGTTATCAATCGTTAAGTGTGTACTTAACACTTTACTCGGTACTGAAACTAAATTAGAAAATGTCTTAACATAATTCCATGATACACTAACTTAACTTTTTTAATAATAAACGCGACATGTGTATCTCTATCTCTCATTCACGGAATCAGCTTGGGAAAATTCTATCATATTGCACCAGTATCCACAATACATGCATTATTATACACTTTGCGCAACCAATCACGGCTGTCGTAGTCTTCAGGTCAATAGTTCATGAGACTGGGAAGTGTCTCACACTGTGCACTATCTAGGAAACAAGAATATTGTGTTTTTTTTTGTATACCTAATGCAATGCAACACACTTTCGATAACATTAATACAGTTTTAACCAACTTTAAAGTAGGTTCACTTCACTGTTTGACCTGTAGGTATGTTTGTTCGTGATTATCTCGGGTTTAGTAGAACCGATTTTAAAGTGGTTTCCCGAAAAGTTTTTTCTTATTCTGGATAAGGTTTTAGTAAATTAAACGATTTAAAGAAGATAATTAAGTCAGTTCCATTTCTTTGGTATTATTTTTTTATAGCTAGAACTTACGATTCGCGGTTATTAAAGTTACTTTATGTCTACGTAGTTATATTTTTAATAACATAAGAGATACTACGACGGAAGCTGCATTTTAAAATCCTGCAATAGACTACTTTAAAACTAATAATTTACGGGCATTTATGGGTTAAATGGGTTCCACGGGGATGACGGGGACGAAGTAAGTATTGCACAGGTGATGCCGAGGGTTAATTGTCAAAAAATTAGATAGTCCACACAACTTCTGTAGTAGATATTAATTTATGACACGACAATATTACAGAATATTATAATATAATTATATGCAATTTATATTGTGTAACCTAGCTAGATTACTAGTTTGACAACTTACATTCGATACTCAAGGCTTTATATCTGGAGCAGAGTTCTCGGTAAGGTCACAACATGCATTATAATGTAATCTGTTAAATTATAGTACCTAAGTCAAAATAGATTAAGAGTAGAGAGAGAGATTAGAGATTAGAGATTAGAGTTTCTTGTAATTTTAGCAAATTATCCGCATAATGCGCGTACATACATTTCGGTAAAAGCAGAAGCATTTAAAGATTTGGCGCCCGGGGCCCGTTAGCTTTGCCACCCCATTAGAAGATAAAGTATTTTTAAGAAAGACAGTCTTGCAATACTGTGATCTAACGTTATGTGGTGTGAAATGAAAAGTAAAACAAAACTTTATCACTATGTGAATCGATTCTCCGAGTCTTTACCCAACTCTGTTGGGGCCGGCATTTCAGTCTAACTACGATACGGCGCACTTCGATATTTTTTGTGTAGCGATTGCCATCTAATCTCCACAACCCATTGGAGATATCAAAGTTCTGTAATTAGTTCACACGAGGTGAATGTTTACATTATTTTTCTGTAGACAAAATGGTTTAATCATCAATGACGCTGTTATTATTTGTGGCGTTCATCAACTCAGCTTCTATAAAATATTTAGGACATAAGCAAAAACGCGACACCCTAGCCAGCCCTACAGTTGAAGAGGAAAATAAATATTGCACTGAATGATAATGTACCCCTGCGACCTCTGATAGCAGTAGTCGAACGCATTACTAGCTTAAAACACACAAACAGCTTCTGTGTTGTGTGTTTATGTGTATAGGTTACATCTAAAGATGTCTGACAGATGCAATAATGCATATAAATTAAGTAAAAGGATTCTTATAGTCAAGGATATTTAGACGTTCCAGTTTAGACCGTATTATATAAACAAATAACTGCTCTTTCTAAAGAAATTCGATATTCTATGGCAAGGACATCCTCGTAGCGATTTCTCAGTTGTCTCTTTAGAGCCCAAAGTCTGCTTGGTGTTTTAACTGCCTTGTTTGTAACTGCTGTCTGACCGAACCTCAGTAGGAAGCCTGCGCCAGTGCTTCGTCCGTTCGTTAGCAGGTGGACAGACTTGCCGGTGAAATTGGTTTGGGACTTCAGGATGTGGGTTTTCTTATAATATTAGTCACGTCAATATGACTTCGCCCCGCCTGATAGTAAGCTAAAGTCAATCATATATAATATCATTGGCTAAAGTAAAATTTTAAGAATGGGAGTTAATAAACCTGTACTGTGCATTGTAATTGATAACTAAACAAGACTGTAGTAGACTTGCAATTAATTGCGGGATATTAGGTAATGTTTTGTCAATTTTTTAAATTTCTTTATTTATATTTGTAGCTATGCCTAAGTAGATATAATACCTTGAGTAAAACATGATTAATGCAGTTTTACTTGATCGAGGTAACTGACATTTTTGAAATCCACTCTCAAACTTTGGAATAAACGTAGGTAATGACATCAACGCAAGGTATCAAGTATGATGTACTTATAACCTTTTTGTAATGCTTTCACAATTTCGATTTATAACAGAATTATGTAAATCGGCCCAGATCTCCGAGAAAGAGGAAAAACATGTACTTACCTTCTACATTACAAACAATCTCATTTTAATTACGTACGAGTTAAAAATAAAATAATTGGATTGTAGTTTTACTGAAACACCTTCCGCCTAAAACCTTGTTATACTATATTTATAAATTTTGTTATTTATATTTTGTGATTTATTACTTTGAACAGCATAGGGCTTCCTTCATTAGCCCACCTCAAATCACTATGTAAACTTAAAATTATTATTATAAAAACTTTATAAAATATAAAGAAAAACATGTTGGTATGTGTAGTTTGTTACTTATAGATTATAACTAGGTACTTATAAATAGTTATAATACTTACGTTATAATACCTATAAATATCTACTGCTCAAATGTTTGCTGGTGAATAACTCGAGTTAAGCTCGCTTTTGTACATAATATTTATTTTGCCTCTCATCTATGTTTGCATTTTGTTTAAGATTTTTTTTTGTATAAATAAAGGATTAAGAACACAAGACAAAGATTATAACTAGGTAGCTTGTTCTGAATTTCTTAAAGAAAACATTGTGATAAGTACCCTAGTTTAAACAAGTCAAGAATCTATCGATTTTAAACATAAGATTACAAGAAACATAGATAAAAAATGCTTATTATTTAATAACTTACTTTATCGGATATAGCACTGTCACTTAGCGAAATACCGAAAACGCAGAGACAACACAAAAGTCCACTAATTTTGCGAACCATATTTGTTTTCACAAACACTTTCTTTCAATTAAATAAAAACAATAAAGTTTTAACAAATTTTTTTTAGACTACTCGCCTTTTTTTTCAAAATGTGTATGAAGTCTAGTTTCACTTCAACGCGTTCAAAATTCGAATATATTTTTTTTTTATTAATGTTATGGCGTGCGGCGAAAGGTGTGCGGCCGGTCGCGGTATGGAATGGAACTCGCGAATGTGACGATTTTTGAAAGGCCCGCGTAGGAGGGCTTCGCGCCGATTTCATTACGTTTCATTCAACGTTTCATTATAAGCATAAGCACAGTCAATGAGAACGATGATTATAGAATTTACGCGCTTTTTCAAATTTACTTGGCGGAGGAAATTAGTTGATCCTTAAACTTGGAATTTTTTTTATACTACGTAGGTGGCAGACCAGCACACGGCCCACCTGATAGGAAGCGGTTACCGTGGCCTATGAACGTGTGCACACGCGCTGCCTACCCTACTAGGCTGTACTCGTGACATAGTCTGCGTGGATTTGTATCTGTTTGTTTGTGTGTCATCCTGAAACTTTTTTGAATTATTAGCCATCTTTCTTGCTATTTAGCTGGAACTGCTGGAAGTATGTCAGTGAAAAGCCCGCCAACATCGGCTTCGCCGTTTTGGAGATTAGACGGAAGAAACAGACAGAGACTTTAAGATTTTGTTTAGTATAAGTAGGTGCCTATGTACCTATAACTGTGTATTACAATATTCATTATAGGTAAACTAGATGCAGCTGAAAGATGTGTTCAAGCGCCTTGTAGTATCATAATAGCACGATACATACCTACACTACTTATCCCATAAATAGTTTTACATTAACTGTTTCCAGCAGTTAGATCACATTGCAACAGTACTTACCTAGGTACCTATTTTTAGATTTTAGCGCTATTTTGTAGTGAACAGAATCAGACTTGATGAGTTCCACATATTAACTTACTAGCCTACGCCCGTAGCTCCACCTGCATGAATGTCGGTTTTCATGTTTTTTGACTAGGTATATAATACTCAACCGATTTTAATCAAACATGCCCAAGATTCTAAGTCTGACCTTTGGTCTGACCAGAGACGATAGAAAATCCCTTGGAAAAATTCGTACGCCGCTAATTCCGGCTATCCATCTAGATATAGCCGGAATTAGCGGCGTACGAATTTTTCCAAGGGATTGTCAGTCTATAGTTATCTATCGTCTTTGGTCTGACCAATCTTTTGCGTCCATCGCACACAATCAGAAAACAACTCCATTCAGAAAAACATATTTTCGAATCTTTCATTACCTATTTTATCATAACACAAATATTATTTTGTAAATATCTATCTAAGACACAGCACTAATTTACATATTGCATAATTTAATAGTATATTAGATACAGACTTCATCAAATAAAACTGTTCGATACTATACATTATACAATCAGTGTTAGTCTGACTTTCGTGGGCACCACACGTAAATATAGTTATTAAACTGAAAAATATTATCGAAAATATGAGTAGCAAGTGGGACAAAGATGAGGTTATTCAGCGATTCAGGGAATATCTCAGGATCCCCAGTGTTCAGCCTGATATTGACTACAGTAAGTAAAAAAAATATTTTCAAATTCTTTTCATAAGTTTTAATTTAGTTCGCTCTCGTAGTTTGTTAGTTCTAATAGCAACTTATTTATGTCCCACTGCTGGGCACGGGTCTCCTCTCCTCTAACGAGAGAGCTGAGAGGGTTTAGACCTTAATCCACACATGCTGGCCTAATACGGGTCAGGTGGTGGTGGATCAGACATGTCCTTAGAATTTCTTCTAGGACATGTGGGTTTCTTCACGATATTTTTTCTTCACTGTCAGCAGATGGTAAATCATGTGATTAGCACATACACCTTGATTTTATAGTGGTTTTGGACCGAAATATTTTGGACACAGTTTCGATAACAGGATAGATTGTAGCCATTAATTCCACAAAGTGAAATTCACATTGGTACTGTCCGGTCGAATTCGAACTCGATACCTCTGAGTAGAGGCCGCGTCCTTATCCATTCAGCTACCATCGCTTTTTCTTTTGTTAGTTTTCAGTTTGTTAATTAATTATTATGGTTAATACACAGAACATTGTTAATAAGAACCACTTTCGGATATTCCATTGTATTTGTATTTGGAATACTTGAGTATCTTTGGTGACAATACGATAATGGTATCATAGTAAATAATGGTAAATAACGACTCGTTTATTGTTGATCTAATGATTGATTTATTGACTGAATAATAATGATATTATATTTACAATTTATTCTATTTTATGTAGTACCCATGTAATTCTATAACTACGTAGAGGGAGAGACTTGCCTTGAGACAAGTCTCATGTCTGTATTATTTGCAGACTTGCATCTATCAGATAAGACTTAAATCTCAACAACCTTGTTGAGTAGCTTCGTAGGAGGAATCATGTAGATGTAGTGACGCGCTGCTGAATTCATCTGAACTAAAAGTTCAAAGTTCTTTATTTGTTGAATATGGTACAAAAGTGATGTTTACATTATAGGGTAGGACCACATATTCTGCCGGTTCTGGCGTACGAATTCTACATTTTAATACACAATACATACACAAGCAGTGGTAGATTGCACACAGCGAGGTTTTTCATACCCTGTTTAGAGATGGGATTGTAAGAAATTAAGATATTTGTAATTTATACCCAGCTCGTTATGAAGTAAACATTTATATTGTAGCTTATACCTACAATTATATTATTTTTCCTTCCTGTCCTTGTTATCTTAACAATAACTAAGATAATATTATTATACAATTAGGTATATCTACATAGGATTATTAATTTGTACGTTAAGGTGAACAGGTAGCCATCCGTCACCTCACGTTTGCGCTCGGAGAACTAGCCTGCCCCTCGCCTACACTCCACTGTACCCTCTGCTAGTCAGAGGAACACGTGGAGAACTTCTACAGGGCCATGCCCACCTCTGGTAGTATCTCCCTTGCGAGTGAGAGACGGGTCCTTTGCCCAGGGTGGGCCCAAAAACCTCTGGATTTAGATACCTGTCTGTATTGCCATTCATTTATTATCAGCTATCCATTTAATGTTTGAGGTTGTTGTCAGGCAAGGTGAAGTCTTTTTGACGTGTCCTATATAAAAAAAATCACCCCTACTTCTTATTTATAGGTAAGTTTCTTGATGAAATATTCAGGGCTGTTATAAAAAAAATCACATAGGTAGGTATACCTAGTGGTTATTATTTTCGGTTCTCACGATAACGTAACCCAGGACTATCATAGTAGGTACCTAACAATGACCTTGATGTGGTTTACCACAAGTTTAATTTGGCACAATATTTACTTGTAAAAAAAATACTTACGTACCTATATATTGCCTATTACCAAAGACCATGATAACTTTATTATGGTCTTCGCTATCTATTATGGTTTTTGCTATTACCTACTTATAAATGCAAAAGATTGAATGTTCAGAAGAATAACTGACTGACGCGTTGCGATGTAAAACGATTCTGTTTACGGTGATCATTATCACTGGAGAAGAACTTGTGTGACATCATTGTCGATATTATGAACTTATAGACCCATCGGTAGTGGCTAAAACAGCCGCTGTTTTCATACTATTTCATGCACACGCTATATTTAACTCGTTCTCTTCTTTGATCGAGGCTTACAGAGCCCGAGGACTATACTTACTCTTTCTCCTTTCTGCAGTCTTCCTTTTGATACTCTTACACAACTTTTGAGTTATGAGAACGAACTTTCACTCCGAGAAGAAAGGCTAAACCAGAGTCTGCCAATAAGCAATCTTGGTACAGAGGTTGACTTGGCCCGAAAGGCCTCTTGGGGGACTCGGCTTTTTTTATACTACGTAGGTGGCAGACAAGCATACGGCCCACCTGATGGGAAGCGGTCACCGTGGCCTATGAACGTGTGCAACACTAAGGGTGTCACACACGCGCGGCCTACCCTGAAGGGAAGGGGGAGGGCTGGGTAGGGGCGGGGAGGCTAGGTAGGGATGGCGGGAGGAGAGGTACATTGAGCTCTGGCTCTCCTACTTACCAGCGGGAACAAAACACGATGGTTATTATGGCTGCGGTGTTCTGTAGGGCGGAGTTACTACCCCAGTCGTACAGCTCATTCCATACGGGAGATACCGTCGTCGGCTTACTCAAGTTTCTACGTTTTTACCCACCTCTTTAATAATTTCCAGGTGACTGCGTCACGTTCTTGAAAAAACAAGCGGAACAGATCGGTTTGCCTGTGGTCGTTCATGAGCTGGTACCCAAGAAACCTATAGTTGTGATGACTTGGGTCGGCCTGGAACCAAAACTGCCTTCGATACTATTGAACTCTCATATGGACGTGGTGCCAGTGTATGAGGTAAAAAAACCATCATCCCCATCCCCATCCCCATCCCAATCCCCATTAACATTATCCGATTGCAAATCCGGAATCCACTCTCCTACTCCTATTGATTGGTTTATTTTGGCATTTACGGGAACGACTGCTTGCTGACCCGACTAACCACGAGAAAATAGCCTGTGCTAGAACCTTCGACAGTAAGTTAACCATCTAATCCCTCCCTGTGTCAAGATAGTAGCAAGTAGAAACATGTAACCTGCCTACTGCCTACCCCAATGGTACAGGAGCGTGACAGTATAATCGTATTTTACTGAAGTACGCTATGAAATAATAATATAATAACATTAATAACAAAAATGATTATCATAAGACGTTACAAGATAATGAATATAAACATATTATTAATATAATAATTGATAGATTATAACATTGTTATATCTGATGTAGTAAATTGTATCATGGCAATAAATTGTAATCCGTGTAGTATTATATTGTCAAATGATAGTAATTCAAAATATTAAACAACACACAACGTGGTTATATAATGTCGGAGGGATATCATAAAAACAGGGATTTAGTCAATTCCCTAAGCGATTTGATCAAATCACGGAAGATGTTAAAATTACATCCTCGTTTTTTCATTTCCCTAAACAAATTTAGTAATTTGATCAAATACCAGAACTGCTTTACAATATTGGAGCCAGGAGTCTGCCCGGGAGCGAGGAAAATACCTTATGGGCCATTTTGACACCTCACATCCATCCACCCACCCACCCATCTGAAGGCATCTGAAGACCTGATACGGTGGCGTGCGGTTTTAACAGTTTTGGGTCCGACATTACCGGCCCCGCTGAGAGGCAGCAGGTGGTAGTATTCCATAATCTGGTTGACCCTCCCCCCCCAACCATGAAGGAAAAGCCTGAGCCTTGTCCGTAAATGAACCTAGTAACCTTAAACCCTGGTAATTAAGACCCGAGACGACGGCTTTAGTCAGTCCGATTTTGACATAATCACAACCACCAAAAATGGTCACTCATCCAAAACTGACTGACTTACCCTACGTTCACACGGGGCCACGTTTTGCCGGGTCTGATTTTTATTGGATCTGGAAACGGTCCACTTCAGCAAGATTCGGTTTTTTGCCCTGTCTTGAAACCGAATGCATATGTGAACATTGAAATACTGTTGCCACTAAACCGAATCCTGCAAAAAACCGATCCGAGGCAAATAAGATCCGGCAAAACGTGGCTCCTTGTGATCATAGTAACCACGTCCATACACTGGTTATAATTTGATTCAAGGAACACTGGACCTACCCTCCCTTTGAAGCTGTAATCACAGAAGATGGCTTCATCTATGCTAGAGGAACGCAAGATATGAAAGGCGTCGCAATGCTGCATCTTGAAGCTGTTAGGAGACTGAAGAACGCAGGCGTTAGGCTGAAAAGAACTGTTCATATTAGTTTTGTACCTGGTTAGTATATCTTAGAGGACTTACCCACTTTTCTTTTATAAATAGGTGTCCTATAAATATTATTACGTCTCAGATAAGTATAGGTATAGGTGAAGGTAAATGGGCAACCCGGTAAAGGTCGACCTAGGCGTATCTAGTACGTATATATTAATCAGATCGAGGACGTTTTAGAGAAAGGCCAGGTCAAGAGTATTATAGGGTGCGGGCCGGAACCTCCACGTGGTGCACCTGGGCAACGGAGGCGAGCAGCGCCTCCCACTCGCCACGGGAGACGCTGCTGCCTGCGGCCAATCCGGCCGGGGTGGGAGTGGCCCTCTAGAGGGCTGCTCCGAGGCTCTCCACGTGTCCCTCTGACTAGCAGATGGCACAGTGGGGAGCGAGCGGGGGGCGAGCTGATTGTCTGCGCGCCGACGGTTGGGTGACAGGACGGCCTCCTGTCACCCTACACCCCACCGTCGGCGAAGTGGCGCGATGCTCGCCCCACCCCCGCTTTTCGGGGGTCGAGGGGGCCATCTTTAAACCGTAGATGGCCCGGGGTCAGCTGGGGTGCGAGGGATATGCCCATTGGGTAACCTTACACCCCGGTTACTAAGGCCCGAGACGGCGTGCGGTTTTAGTCGGTTCGATCCCGACATAACCACCCCCGATGGCCAACGGGGGTGGTAGGTATCCATGGGGATTTCCGCACGATAAAAAAAAAAAAAAAGGTCAAGAGTATTATAGTAAACAGTATAGTAGTAGATAGTGATCAAAATAAATGATGGTCTATCATTATATTATTAAAAAATCGTCCAAGTTCGCCGGTTTCTAATACTTTCGATGTGCCTTTTTATGCAGGTATTTTCGCGACCCCTTATAACCATATTTGTATAAGCAAAAGCAAGAAAGAAGCATTTTTTATACCACTTAGGTGACAGAAAAGCACACGGCCCACCTAATGGAATTTAGTCACCTATGGACGAATGCAACACCACGGCGGTATTTTCGCGACCCCTTATAACCATATTTGTATAAGCAAAAGCAAGAAAGAAGCATTTTTTATACCACTTAGGTGACAGAAAAGCACACGGCCCACCTAATGGAATTTAGTCACCTATGGACGAATGCAACACCACGGCCGTTACACTCGCGCTGCTAAACCTGGAGGGTGGGGGAAGGTTGGGGGGATTGGGGAGAGTTTCTATGCTGTCAACGCTAGAGATTTAAGTCACCCGGTTAACAGCACAGAATCCCTCCAGTGAGCTGCCCAATACCAAATATACCATAAACGTTTGTTTTTATCTTATAGATGAAGAAATTGGAAGTAAGGATGGTATGGAAGTATTTTCCGCATCAGAGCATTTCAAACGACTGACTGTTGGTTTTGCCTTGGATGAAAGTTGCCCTAACCCAAGCCCCAACGAGATCGTCGCTTTCCATGGAGAAAGGACCAGCAGACGTAAGTGTTGGTAATACGCTAAGATCTCCGACCACTGTAGCGGCTTCAGGTCCTGTCCTGAATGTTAACCTATTCAATTTAAAGGCAAATAGTAAATAGAATACACTGGTCACCCATTAGTTGTCCAATTCTGAAGACTAAGAAGAAGAAGGGTTAAATATTAAAAATTAAGATTAATATTCTATGACATTCTACATATCGCTCACTAGACCCAAAGTAAGAATAGTTTAACTAGCTTGTGTTATGGGTTTTAGAATATCTAACATACTTACTTTTTCATGCGGGAATCCCCATAGATCCTCCGTTGCCAGTGGAAGAAGTTTATTTCAGAATCGAACCGACTTAAACTACACGTAAGAGGTTAGAGGAGCAATATTGCCAGCAAATTGTTTTTTTTTTTTTCAAGATAACCGAAATTACTAGCAATTTAGCTGTTTAGAATAATAAAAAGCTAAATTGCTTTAGTTAGTAGTGGGTTCATTAAGTGTAATAACTAGGATTCGAACCCGATACCTCTTCATATTACTGACTTTAACCGCTAAACTATCGACGTTCAAAGCACAAAAAAAAAACTAATTTGGCGCGCCCTCGTTCTTCTTCAATAACTCTGTCTTTACGCAACACTCAAGTTATAACACAATTAGTATATTCCAGCAATTAGGTGTTTGTAACAAACAGCGTGTGTGCTTAAGTTGTGAAAGACGTAAGCGCCATGCAACATAAAACCGCAGAATTATCGGTAGGTACCTACATCAGATAAATAGCTGTTTACATCTATAATTGCCTCGTTGCCTCTGACCTACCGTGTATACCATGATAGCAACCCATTTATATCCCACAGTTGGGCACGGGTCTCCTCTCCTCTAACGAGAGAACGGGTTTAGAATTTAATCCGCACACGCTGGCCTAATTCGGGTTGGTCGGTTGGACATGTCCTTAGAATTTCTTTTAGGACATGTGGGTTTCCACACGATATTTTTCCTTCACCGTGGTATATCATGTGATTAGCACATAATAATTCCACAAAGATTGTCGTCGCAGCACCGCGTGACACCCATCGGTCCCACTAGTGCTGCGACCACAATCCCTCTTTACCGGCTATGCAGTTGCTGACCCGAACGCAATCCAACCAAGATTGGATTACTATGGAGGGTTTTTCGCAATCGAGCACGGTGGTACCTACCCGGCTGAATGTTGTGACAAATTTGTTCCATTAAATTTCTACTGATAGCTATCAACATGCTCTGTAAAGTGAAATCTTGCAAGTTTTAAGCGACAATTAGTTTTGAGATAACATCAGTTTAGCAACGACAGCTCATAAACGGCGGTTAAAGCCTTCCTCCTTGTGAAACAAAATGAATGGAGTATATTGTATGAGAAATCCTTTCATAATACCTTGTCTAAAATAAGGAGTTTTACACACAACGAACGGTGCGATCCATCGATACAAATGTGCAATATTGTTAATTGTATTATGAACGATGGTTGTAAAGTTGTGAGTTTGTAAGTGAGAGGTTATGAGTTGGTAGTCTACAAAATAATAATTTGAAATTGTTCTAGAAATCACAGTAACATGCAAGGGAGAACCAGGACATGGGTCAATGTTGCCCGCAGAGCGCACAGCTGGTGAAAAGGTGGGTCTTCAGTCTTGATTTATGCATGTCTATGCCCTAATACTGGAATAACATGCGTGCAGAATGCGGAGTGCAGCCAGGGGGCTTCGTGTTTGAAGTTTGGGATTCAGTAGATACATATTAGCACATAGACTATTTTCGTTCCAAGAACAGGGTTTCTATGTGTTACAAATTAGAAAATTAGCAATGTCCACAGGTAGGTTTTTATAACCATCCAAAAGTTGGTTGGTAGTAATCGCTTCAAGCAATTAGGCCGCCGATTGTACCTATTGCTTCCCGGGCCTTTAAGATTAAAGAAAAAAGAAAGAATTATAGAAAACCTATTTTTTATTGTAGACACAATACATATAAGTACATAAATATGTATACCTATTATATTTATTCGGTGTACAATAAAGTACACCATAAAAATAAATAAATAAATATTCTTCGATAAATCTAAGTGCTCTTTACACCCAAACAAAATAAATGTGTCCCACATACCATAATTATGAAAATAATCGCGTTTGATAGTTATTATGCCCTTAATATTTCCAGCTACACTACATCATCGACCGGTTCATGACGCTGCGTGCTCAGGAGAAGGCTAAAATCGATAATGGTGCTTGGTTCGGTGACGTCACCAGTATTAACTTGACACAAGTGCAGGTAAAATACTCCACCAGATTTTGCGGTTGCGGCTAATTCCGGCCGAAGTGGTATACTCGCCTCGATTAACCGAGGTGCGAGGAAAATGCCTAATGGGTAACCTTACACCCCGAGAATTGAGACGCGAGACAGCGGGCGGTTTTATTTAGTCGATCCATATCCGATTTAACAGTGGTATCCGTGGGAATTTCTGCTCGTAACAATGTCAGAGACCTGGTTAGAACCCAGAAGAGTAGTCTCATCCTTTCTTTCCATATTTTTTTTTTGGTTAGGAACGACTACCGTCGGACACCAGCCCCTATCCACCCAAATTCGAGATGAAAGCCTAAGTGTAGAAGTTCACCCATTTTAGCAGGAGTACCTTGTATGAGTTTGACAAACGACTCGAGGATCTTGGTAAAACCCCACACAGCAGTTAACGTTATTTAACATTTTTTATATTCGGTTTCCAGGGTGGAGTCCAAGTAAACGTGTTGCCAGAAAGTTTATCAGCATCATTCGATATAAGGGTTGCATGTGACGTCGACTGCAATGAATTTGAGAAGATGGTAAGTAATAGCCAACTTTTTATAGCGATTTGGGTGGAGAATGTAATTTTCTAATAACCACAGCAAAATCGGTTCAAACAAATGCGCGATGATCGCAGACAAACGTAAGGTCAACTGTAAATATATAAAAATAAAAGGAATTATTGGGGGTTTATAAACACCCATCAAGATCTAAGGAGCTAATCCAACCTCACCTTTATGTACACCTGTTGAAGGGAAGTCCGACGCTATAGTAGCTCCGGTAGATATGATAAGCCATATCGAGAGAAGAAAGTGTTTGAAGGCGGCCTCGGGTTCCGAAGTACGAGCTTTGTATGCTTGATGATTCTATTATGATGATGTTGATAACTTATCAATAAATATGATGATAAAATATGTATGGCCATTAAATATTCTACAGATAGCTACATGGTGCAAGGAAGCAGGGGAAAATGTGACGTTGGAATACTTCTACAAAAATCCAGTAATTCCGACCACAAGAATTGCCCCATTACCTTTCTGGGAAGTTTTACAGAAGGCTGTTAGTGACATGTAAGTATGGAAAATCAGATTTTTTTTGAGACAGTTTACATCAAGGGACATTGGTGCAGGCTTATCACTCAAGGATTGGAAGTCAGACACTTGACCTTGAGTGGCAAGCCTGCGCAAGGTAACCAATCCCAAAAAAGATAAGCCAAACCGGGTTCCAAAGTACAAGTTTTGCTCAAGAGTCTAAAATTAGTCTAGAACGCATAGAGAAATGAAGATGACAATTCCTCTAAAACATATTGAAGTAGAGGAATCCGAGTCAGGTGTATACGAGGTGTTCACGATGGTTATTATGGCCGCGGTCTTCTGTAGGGCGTGGGGTACTACCTCAGTCGGACTGCTCAATTTAGACGGGAGAAACCGTCGTGTCCTACCTCCATAGTTTCATTTCTTTTTATCAACTAGAATTTTTCCTTACAGGGGCCTGACTGTCAAGCCTGTGATCTGTCCAGGAGCAACCGATGCCCGGTACGTTCGCCAACAGGGGATTCCCGCAATCAGCTTTACACCGTTTTCTAACTGTCCAGTACTCGCTCATGCTCATAATGAAAGATTACATGTAGATATTTTTAAGAAAGGGATAGACATTATGGAGAAAGTCGTTGAAGCTGTCGCTAACGTATAGACTTTGTAATGTCAGATAACGAATGTATTTTTAAAGATTTTTATCACAGTAAATATATAAGCTAAAGCAGTATGCAAACTAATTGTTTAAACAATGGCACACGCGCTCTATTGAAGCGTTCATTTATAGAGATAATAAAATTAAAAAAATCTTTGAAATATTTAATTCAATACGTTATACAAGATCTTACAAATTAGAAAATCAAATAAATAAATGTACCTACATAATTAAAAAACAACTTAAAAATATATAATATAATTATTAAAATTATTAAAATATAATTTTACTGTTTTTTTTTACATCTTGTTTCCGTGATAAAATGTGGTACTCAAGTATTTATCTCATGAACTGAAAAACATTGAAATTTTTTATTTATAAAAAAAATGAAGCCGTACCTAGTTTGGTTTGTTTTCCTCGTGACGTCATATCAAAAAATACTAAAGTGTAATAGAAAGGTACACTAACTACAATGATTCCATCCAGAAAATAGGCTTCTTTTTAATAATGAGTGTTTCAGTGTGTATGCGTCAATATAATAATTATTATAGCTCGAGACTCAATTCAGACAGACAGACAGAGAAAGAAAGAGAATCAAGACAAAACGACCAATGGATGATAATAATATTATACGTCATGCTCGAGATAATAGTCTCGATTCTCGAAATTTCGAAAGTCTAACTAAAACCATAGATCGCTTCTTCTTTGACTACTATGCGAGTAATCTATCGATTGCCGCAGCGCTGGAGAGTTTAGCGCTGCAGCTATATTGCTGTTAAGCGGTCCTTAAAATAACCTTTAGCTTTATTGTAATTATTTCTTATCATCCTCTTCTTTCTTAGGTTGTTCTTTATCCTTACTCGTGCCTGACCCATCGCTCTTAGAAGATGTTTTTCTCTCAGTACTTTTATCTTTTTCATCTTTATCCGTATTTTCAGGTGCTTTTTTAGTCTTATCTACATTAGAAGTTTCCATATCCATTTCTTCATGATTTGTCATCTCCTTAAATTGCTTGCCCATAAGTAAAGTGACAGATTTTTTACTTTCTCGGCTTGTTATCGATCTTGGTGCTAGAGATTCGTTACCATCGTCTCTTATATGTTTGCGTCCAGAACTTTCTACCATTTCACTTAAGTTGCTGAGTTTTTTGGACTTGTCACCAAATTGGTGCATACTTGAAAGTTGACGGGTTGTAGCAGGAGTGGCGCGGCGATTTTTGAAGTACTCTTCTATTTCTTGTAACGTTAACCCTTTAGTTTCTGGCAAATATAAGTAAAGAAATATTAAACCTGAAAAATAAATTTCACTAAGTATGATCATTGAAGAAGAAGACCGTGAAAACTTACAACAGAATTAATACCATTGCTCATCTGTTGAGATACAGCTCTCTAGACTAATAATTAATCGCTAAAATGTTGTTTAGTCGAAATGATGTTTAACCATCAAAACACCTACCATAAAGTAAGTAGCCAAAATATCTTTTTTTGAATTTTGAAATTTTGAATTTTTTGCGAAAGGAATTTTGAAATTGAAAAATTTTGAAAAAAAATTTGAAGTTAGTATATTTAGTATTCTAACTTTTCCGATTTAAATCTTAGTTACGAGTAAATTAAAATAGGTATATATTGAATAATATCTCAAAATCGGCATCAGTCTAAAACAATTTAGTACAAATACTGCAGTACATTTGAGATGATCAAATTATTGGTTGTCATCTATTAATACGGGCCTAAGTGAGTTTTGGAAAACCGGAAACTTACAGAAAAAAGCACTAGCGCTGAATATCAGTACAACATTCTGTGCACCGATGCCATCTCTTACAGCAGGGAAACTTTTCGCTGTCAAAAACATCCCAACGTTGGTCATCGCTATAGATATTCCAATAAGAGTTCCTCTTATCTAAAATCAAATTTAAATAATCGTACATTAATATTTTAAGTTTGTTTCTTAAGTTTGTTAAAAGGATCGATGATTACGTGCAATAATTTAGAAAATGTAGTATGTATGTAATGTAAACTCATGAACGAATATTAAAACAATAGAAAGGACCCTTTTTATACTACTTAGGTAGCAGACAAGCACACGGCCCACCTGATGGGAAGCGGTCACCGTGGCCTATGAACGTATGCAACACTAAGGGTGTCACACACGTGCTGCCTACCCTGAAGGGAAGGACTCTCTCAGTTGGTGGGCTTGCATGAAAAGCGAAAGCTCGTTAGTCAATAATTCTTGAAAAGTATACAGACAGGCGCAAATAGCCGGCTGTTGCATCGACTATCTCAGAAAGAAGAAAACGTGAGTGTATATATGCACATAAAAATAGTTGTAATAGGTACTTACTTGTAATGGATACAGTTCGGACATCAAAAGAAAAGGCAAAACATAGAAACTCAAACATGCAAAAGCTGTAAATATCATCAAAAATAACTGGGGGTACACACTGGGTTCTCGATGGCGATATAAAAATACTCCCAGTGTCATCCATGTAAGGCTCACTCCGCTAACTGCAATGAAGTAAGTACTATTAAATATAATTTCTAGTAATGGAGAAGCATACTCCGTTTGTCTTGATGATGAAGATGAAGTTGCACCTTAAAACCTATAAGAGGAACTGGAAGCGTTAGATGTGAGTAATTATCTCTGGCTAAAAGAGCTTTACGGGGATTTGGAAAACTTAGTAAAAGTATTTCCTTCCTCCTACAGCGGGGCGTGAAAATGCATTTGATGAGGCCGTCAAGTTGAGGGCCGCCATTATGGCACTGTCGGTGTATGTAACGGGGACCCCCTTCCCGAGACTTTACCTTTAGCTTACCATCAGGCGAGGTGAAGTCATTTTGACGTGACCGATATAAAAAATGTAAAAAAAGTTTACAGTAACGCGATTTCCAGTTAGATGTTGTCGTAAAAGTGATTGACAATATTATCAGTGCTAACTTATATAACCAAGAAGATAATTCTAAACGGTACAGTAGTCAATTTACCTGAAATTAATGCCAGTGTTTTCCTGGGAGTCTTAAACAGAAGTGCAAAAGCCACTATACCAAAAGCCAATCTGGTAAAAGCGATATAAAAATTACCCTCGTAGACATCGAATGAAGAATTCGTTGCCTAGAATAGAATGACCAGTTAATTGCAGCCTGTTTATTTGTAAGTATTTTCAAGTGTGTGATAAAAAATGTGAGAATAGCAGCATCAAATCATTGATAGGTACCT
The DNA here is from genome assembly GCA_963576445.1 of Lithosia quadra. Lineage (NCBI taxonomy): Eukaryota > Metazoa > Arthropoda > Insecta > Lepidoptera > Erebidae > Lithosia > Lithosia quadra. The sequence continues at coordinate 4,116,782 of OY754879.1, read as the reverse complement.
ATGTTGAGAAACCTTCATTAGAAGAAAATATATTATTTCAACTTACTACATAAAAATTATGCAAAGGTCAGACTTACATTTTCTACCATTCTCTACATTCATTTTATTTTTTATTTCAAAAGCAAAAAAATGGATACCTTTAATAATTCTATAGTCCAAAATGTAACTATAGGGCACCCAGTTAAACATCCAAAAGTGATGAAAGTAATTATAATGCCGAATGGCTGGCAGGAACTGCTCGAAAACATTTCATTTAGCTTCTCAGAGAAATTCAAGCTGGAAAGATAGAAACCTGAACTGAAGAATAAAAATAGTATATTTAAAAATAATCGATCAACTACTGATAGCAAAGCTGAATCGCAAACGCATTCAAATACAATTACAATCCCGGGAAAAGCTTTTCTGCCATATAAATTTATCAAAGAAATTGAACAGTTCTGTAAATGACTTTATACAAAAAAACATACACAAATCGATCAAGCCTTTTAGAAGAAGTGCAACCATAAAAACCACGCGACGAGATTTTTCAACATGAGATAAAGAAATATAATCAAAATTATAACCTACGTACGAATGTTGTTATTCTGTTTAAACTCGATGAGTTGATTGATTTCCGTATCAAGGTTATAATCTCTCGCACGAAAAGCTGAAAGTGCTTTCATAGCATGCGTAGGATTCTCTTGAAGCAGCATGTAGTATGGTGTCTCCGGTAGAAAATAATAGGACGAGAAGAGCATTATATTGTATGCACCGGAGATATAGCATAACTTTGTCCACGGAAAAAATAGGCCTAATGCAGCCTGTAAAATAATGAATGAAACGAGTGAATATAGTTTTGAAAATTAGTTACGTGGATTAGTACAGATAACACCAAAACTGTTGAACAAAAATCGGAAAGTTGACGCATGTGCATTAAATAATACACTGTCGATGACGTTATGTTGTTTTTTTTTTGTTGTTCTCTACATAGAACAACCATTAACTAATGAAAGGAATAGTCAACCAAAAATACAAGCCATTTGAGCCTTTAATTGGTTTAATATAATCTACAATTCTATTATGACTGAAATACTAAGCTTTGTGGTACTGTCTACCTAAATTACGGTTCTATAAAGCTTTGATTGAATATTGCATATTATTATTTAAGCAAGTAGTTTAAATAATATGCAATATTCAATCAAACTGATGATCTTAGCAAGATAATTACAGTAATACCTGTACAGTGATTCCTAAAGATAGAAAAACGTTTGGAGTTGCGCCGAGTAGTCCTCTCATGTTTGGCAGACTAATTTCAGATGTATACAGTCTCGGAGGCCCCATAGCCATGCCACAACCTAAACCTAATACTGCTCGCGCTGTAAGAATACTGAACTATTGAATTTGTATTGTTTAATTCTATCTGAAACTTGATTAAACGAAGTTTATTGGTTTCCACTAGGTCCTGCTAATCTAAAAGGTGCATTAACATCAATTACAGCTTTTGAAAAATATCATTTTCAATATTATTTGACAAAAATTGGTTATGCAAGTTAATCTAGTACTATTTGTTGTCTATCTGACTGAATAAGTAACCTCGGATGAGATGACTTTCTGGTCTTCACTGGCCAAATGGCATATCACGTCTACTTAGTCTGTCCATGGAAATTATTATGAAGGCTGTGCAGGTGAGTTGATGAAGTTAGCCGTCAGTATCAACATTGGTAGCTATTCATGTAGTTTAATAATCAAATACTGTTACATACCTATTATCATATGCATGGCACTGGTAGACATTACTGTATATATCCATCCCAAACTCATTGGCAAATGGCACAACATTATCATTGCACTACGACCATACTTATCCATCAAAACTCCACTAAGCATACATCCAATTGGACAAAATAATGACAATATACTGGCTATCCAAGAAGCTTCTTCGATTGATACTTCAAAGTTTGAAACAGGATCGTTTAACTGCGGTATCTGAATAGACGGAAAACCGTAAGCTAGTCCAATTGTTATTGTTGTGAGGTTTGCCCATATTCCGTATCCCAACTGGATCAAAGAGGTCCTCGACCAGAATCCTGGATAGGTGTTTGATTGAGACATTTTTATTATGAAGACTTCAAATTCTTCAAGAATGAAGAAGTCAAAATCATGGCGAAATTATAGTTGCTTCTCTGTTATTATTATAACTATCTGTCTTTTCTTGTGCCTTTATCAGTATCTTGGATATTTAATATTTTTTTATTTAGTCATAGGCCTTTGCCTTGTTCAGTCTTGACAGTTTCACTATCAGTAGTATCAACCATAGAATATCTAGAATACAAACAGCATGCAATAGATAAAATTAAACGATTAAACGGCTTTTAAATTAGAACCTATTTTCCTTTCTAGAAATGGTTAGTTTTCACCAGTCTTCACTACTTTCTTTGTTGTTTTTTACAGCCTTTTTATCATGGACTGGTTAAAATAGATTGTTTAGAACTGTATTTTTTTAACATTATTTTTTCTTCACCCGTTTGTTGCCTTGAAGGAACTATGGATTTAATTGTACTATCGCAAATTACAGATCCTATTTCATTAATAATATATTATTATCTATTATCACTTTGGTAGCATTACCAACCAACAAGTTCCAGTAATGAACCACTACATTGATTGCTATGTTAGATTATGTGGGATCCATTGTTACAGTAAGTATACATATTTCTTAATGAGTTTACAGGACGGGACTCTACCAAAATCTTTAAGACTCAAACCAACCTCATCTGGAAGCTAAACAACAGACTAGGGACTATGGCCAAACAGGAAAAATAGCGTATTTCGGGTCCCAAAGTGAAAACTTTGGATGCAACCGGCAAATCGCTATGAGGATGATGATGATGAAATGAATAAATAAAATCCAAAACTACTTTCAAAACATACATTACATTACATTACATTACATTAAATTGCACTACATTACATTACATTACATTACATTACATTACATTACATTACCTACATAGGCACAAATACTAAACGCGTTTAGACTTCACAACACTTGGATAAATAAAAGGATACGTGAACTTGTTGTTATGGTATTGCGCTGTAAAAACAGGTTTCACAGTCTCCTTTTGAAAGTCTTTCTTGATGTTATCCTCAAATTTCGACAGCAGCTTGAGGAGATTTCCTCGCGAAATTTTGTTGTATTCATAACCATTTTCTAATTTCGTTACTTTGACACCTATAAATAAGGATTTAATTTTGCATTTGTAGGGAAAAACATGTTGTGCGCAAAAAAATTCACGGACGGGGATCTGGAGCAGACTTTCCTCTCGGGGTTGGAGACATCAGACGGCAGTTACTGCCAGAAAAACCAAAGTAAGCTAAATCGAATAGTGGTTGTTTCTACGATCCTAGAAAAACGCCTGATAAAATTATAATGCAATAACCAATTCCTCATTAATTATAGTAGATAAACTCTTTGAAAGAAGGAACTTTATAAAATTGGCACATTCGATAGCTCAATATTTGTACACATATAGATGGACAGAACATGAGTATCTGTGAACTGTGAACTGTGAAAGTTACTAGCGTGTTTTAGAATGGAACAGCGTCATCTACCAATAAGTCTCACAAATTAATATCATCACAAACATGTCTAATGTTTAACGTGAATGTAACATCGCTTACTTACCATACTTATGTTTTTTACATTTACTGCCGTAACATATCACTATACAATACAAAAATATTAGAACTAGCTTCATTGTGGCCTAATGCAATGAAAACGTTCATTTGACTACAAGTTACAAGGTTACTACTTGATAGTACCAAATACGATAACAACGACAGCCCCTACTACTGGATCGAGGAACAAATGTCGACACTAAACTGCAGTCGTGATTTTGACTACACAATCAGTGTTGTCTTCACTTACCTACGAGTAGGTATACCTATAACTGCACACAGAAATGTAAACCTGGCTCAATGATCCTCAGGAACCTAATCCCAGATTGAAAAGTAACTAAATTTCTTTTCCATATTATACGTTTGTCAAATTTCAAAGTGCAAAACTTTCAAAGTATAACTTTTATAATAGCAGGACAGGTACAGACTCACTCACTCAATTTAACCTGGCGATATTAAATCAGAATGCTCATAACCGGGGTTTGAAATAATCATACAATCGGTATGAATCATAAATGTTGTCTTAATTACTTACACTGACCGTATGGACGGAGAACGTAGTGAAATTTAAAAGTTTTGTACTTCCGATTGCAAAGTTTGTGGCCCTATAACATGCACGTACACTGTGTCTTAGAAAGAGTTTAGCCTTAGAAGAATAGTACCATTAATTTTATTACTCTATTTGACTTTATAATATCATTTCGGATGCGACTAAAGTTCAATTTTCGTTACAGTTTAAAACAAATGTTGGTAGGGGACTTTTTCATTCGCTTTTTTACTATACATGTTTACAAAACACACGAGGAACCGGTAGGTACAGTGTGAAATAACAACGCGGTATTAAAACGTTTAATTTTTATTTTTAATAAATCAGATATGTTCAACATTTGATAAAGCTATGTCTATTCTAAAACTATCACAAAATGCTTTATGTACTATTTTTGTATTTTATATAAGTCAATAAATAAAATGCATTTAATGCCACAGATAAAAATGTATTTTAACTATAACATTTAATGCAAATAATTAATAAATTAGATTACTAATAAAATTTCAGAATTGTTCACTGTGACCAGATTATAATGGATGCAGTTAAAAATGGCACATTTAGTCTTAGTACAATATCTACAAAAATAGTTCTGATTAGAAATTGTTTCTATTATAACCTACCTACAGTATAATACTTTCACAAAATATACAATAATATGTTACACCTTAACACTTTAAATGGCTCAATGTAATATTTCCATTTTTATTCCTGGATATAAAACAGGTTCAAATAATGTCCGAAATTCTTAATTATATCTCAAGAACATCGTATATAAAATAATATCAGATCATTGTTGATCAAAGATGCTCGCACTATAAGGCACATTGATTGCAGTATCTTTACCTTTCTTATTATAAAGTATGATTTCACCGTCGATCAAAAGCACAGATGGGATGGAGGAAGAAAAGGTTGTAAAATTATTATAACAAACATTCATAATCTCAACTGCGTTAAATTTTTAGCATAGGTACATACGTGGGTATGTTGGCCACATACCCACGTTTGGATATCAATTAGATTTTAATTGCCTCCCAATAATTTATTACTTCGCTCCTTTCAGTGATTTTTAACACAATGATAATCGATTTCTAAACTCTTTCAAAAATGTCCAAGAACCAAAAATGTCCACAGTGCACCTATACCTACATTTTCTAAGTCTGAATGTATTGAAATTATCAAGATGTAAAAAGTCTGTGTCAACAATGATAAAATTAAATTGTACTTATATGTACTTGAAAAATTAATAATATGGTGTGCTTTAACAGGCCCATATTAATATTTCTTCTTTTGTATTATATTCACATTATGTGTACAGGTGTTTACAACCTGATCTATGATCCTAGATAGCAAATATTTTTTTCAAAGCGAAAACATCTTGCCGATTTTGGTAAATTTAATTATTTGTGACAGACATATAAAATAACTCTTTGTAGCTTACTAACTTGCTAACCTTACTTACACTCATTCATACTCATACTCACTAAGTACAGATCGTTTAAAGATTTTCGTAGCAACTTGAATATTGGCTATTACAATAATTGATCGTAAATTTTTGATCATAAAATTATTAATTGTAAAATGTTGATCATAAATATATTGATTACAAAATGTTGATTACAAATTTATTATAAGTAGTAATATTATTTTTAAGTACCTACTTATATGAGAAATAAATATTCTTTATTATAAACTTACACCTGTATATCCCTAAAGAAGTAAGTCAAATTGCCACGTAACACCAATAATAATACACCAGATTTGAGAGACAAACCTGAGACCTCATGCATCACAGCTGAATTCATTACCGCTGTGCTATTGGTTAGGTATAATTTATTACTGATGTTGTATCCGATTAAATTCAAGTAGTTTTCTCAATTCAAGAATCATGCCGATCGAATTATGTCAAACCGAAAAAACTGGTGAAATTGTGGGTTTTCATATAACTCTGCTTAATCCTTAGGGGACATACAGGCGTGAGTATTTAACAACAATAAATAATAATACTAATAATGATATATATCGCTATGTCCTCATGTTCTGCCGTTCGTTTTCAAGTTCTCGATAACTCCTGAATACTTCTAAGGAACTCAAATCATAAGGTCACAAACACTTATTCGAATTCATTTAGTCCACGCACGTGTTCCACAAGCCCTCCTCCTCACGCACCCTCACACTGGGTGTTCCGCCTGCCCCCCATGACTTTCGTTCTGCCGCTGAAGTAGTCCTCAATCTCTTGAAGCGTCCTGCCTTTAGTTTCAGGAAGGCAGAAGTAGAAGAATATAATTGCTGGAATACAAATAAATATAAATCAGTTTTAAATACTGGTAGACATTTTTTTAGAAGACTAAAATGGCCTGGGCTGACAAAAAACTTGAGTGTGACTGTATTATGGATAAGTACGGACATGGGCCCTTTTCTTGTGGTTTTTATTAACTGTAATGGAAAGATAATTCAGTCTTGTTGTATTTAAGAGACTAGGTATCTCTTGTTTGTATGTCGTGTAAAATTATGGTCCCTTTATCAACTGCGATAAAGAAACCATATTTTTCTCAATTTTCTAAGCAGGCCATTTCAGCATTTTACCCATTTCCCTCAAATTGGCAATAATAGGGGATCTAAATTCGGCGATCTACTTTTGACGTAAGTTTTGGTTAATTTCCGCGATCCAAAACGATAAGGTAAAAAATTTCCAACCCTTTAAATTACCACTTGAAAACCCTAGGAAGTTGATATACCAATAAGAAACTTGGCATTTAAACAACTTCCACAGTTATAAGTAGGTATTCATTCTAATAACTAAGAAATAATAGCAACAAGATCAGAAAAGAAAAACCAGAATCCAGACTCCCAGGTGAGAATTTTGGATGCGAACGGGATTAACGCTAAGAAGATGAAAAAGACCGGACAAAAATACCATAAAATAGAAACCAACTCACCGAGTAGAGACATGGTGCCGTAGAGACCGAACACTCCGTAATCATTTAGCGAGGCCTTGAGGAAGGGGAACGTCTTCACCACTGAGAACACCGACAGGTGAGCCACACACGTCGTCATACCTCCCACGATGCCTCGGACCTGGGACAAAGAAGAACTTGAATAGACGCAGATGGCAGGCGTCTCTGCCTACCCCAGAGGTAAAAAGGCGTGAGTGTATGTACAGATTAAAAAAAAAAGAAATCAATCGTAAATTAAATCAAATCTATATAAAGAATATTTCGTAAGTTTTGTAATCATACGTTTTAAAAACGAAATTTTACTTAATTAAGTTGCAGGTTAGAAATACATTTTAAAATCATTTAAGTTTTACTAGCCTAATCCAGTTTTGGATTTCAAGATTTCAAGATTTCAAGATATTTAATAAATCATGAACTATCCAAAAAAAGATCACTTTGTCTGATTGCCTTTCTTCATTAGAATATTTTTTTTTTATATTGGACACGTCAACATGACGTCACCTCGCCTGATGGAAAGCTAAAGGCAAGTCTCAGGATCGGGTGTCACCACTACCTAAGTACACCGAATGTGCTACAGTGGTGGCCCAGAGCTTGACGGCCTCATTAAATGTTTTCACGCCCGGCTTAAAGGCCCTGGGACTATAGGAGAAAGGAAACACATCATGCGCTGAAATTCCAAGTGTTTATGGTGCGGCAAAGTAAAGAGGCACCGAACCGCTTGGTTCTTGATGGAATCTTTTCCCCCGTGTAAGGGTGATATCTCAGCCTGGCACATGGAGTTCTATATAGGAATAGTAACGCAAAAGACTGATAAATTTCTCACCTGTGTCGGATAAACTTCACCGATCATAATCCAGGGTATGATCAAGTAGCCAAGAGTACAGAATATCATGAAGATATAAATGCTTGCTACGGGGATCCAAGAGTGCTGCGGCGGCATATTGTTTTCCTTCCACAACTTTATGAAGTACATGTAGATTGACAGGGTTATCATTGTAATGCCGCAACCGAAAGCTGTAATTATAAAACATGATTCAGATGTGTTGATGTAGAAATGATTATGTAAGGTAGTCTAACTGATCGAAATGATATAAAAATAATCATAATAGGAATGCCAAAAAGAGAAGAAATTAAGATGTAACAACAACATGACAAACAAATTTAATTCATTTGCATAGATTTAGATCCAAAAAAGTAAATAATTCAGGACGGAATTTAATCCCAATTTCGCAAGAATTTTGAGTCCTCTTAACTGTAAGAGATGATCTAAGAAAAACGAGGACTAACTCACCAGATATGAAGGTAAGAATTCTTCTACCACATTTCCTGCAGAGGATGCAGCCGACTATGGTGAAGATGACACGCAAGATGCCCATCGATATCGTCAGCCAGTATTTGTTCGTATTTGCGCCAGATGACTGTCAACAAAACAATTTTATTAATGAGATTTGTTAAAGTAGAGTAAACAATTCTAAAACGGTACTCGTAATATCACTGGTCGGAATTCCAAGTCCCGGCAGGTCATAAAACTACAAGTGCTAGCTTGACGTCATAAGAGATGATAATAATATGTGTGTCATTGATCTCACTGCTAGGAATGATAAAGATCGCGCGAAGTGGAGGTAGCCGCTAAGTAAATCCCGGACTCCCAGGTAAAGCTTAAAAATATAACTTCCAAGAATGCTGCTGAGAAGTGAAGGAATGATAAATTTGATTTTCCTAACCTCAAAAACTTCAACAGCGTAGAAAGTGATGGTGTTGACGCCACACCACTGGTAAACGAAGAAGTAGATAGCGAGGATCGTGAACGGTTTCAGTGTTGATGGAGATAGAAGCGCCTTGAAGGTTTCACGGAAACCCTTCAGTCTGAAAAAAATCATAGGCAAGCATTTAACATTGAAGGTACTAAAACAATCGATCGTAAATAAATAGAGTCAGTTAAAATCTAATAGTATGTTGACTACTCAAAATCTCATTGCCATAAATTATTTGCATACTTTAGAATTTGACGCTCGATTCTGCCTCTCTAGCTAGATTGATTAATGTGCCTTGACCATTTCCACGTCATTGGTACTTAATGATATTTATGCATAATGGTAAGTCTACCCTTTATCCTTAACCTTACCCTAGATCGGCATTCTCTCCCTTACTTTCCTATCAGAAATCATCTCCTTAGTAACTTCTTTAGGTACTCGTCATGTCCTCTTTAACGCAATTAATCCATCTTTTCATAGACCTTATACTTCTTACAGTAGGTATACATCAGTTATGTTATACTACTTTCCAAATCAGGTGAGCAGTGACCACATGTAAAGTCTCTACTTATCGTAGCAAAGTCCGCTTCTTCTATATTCATATTTGTTTTCATAATGCTACTAAAGCTCGCAAAATTTGTACTTTGAACGATGCTCTCATCATTACTCTCATTTTTTCTTATACTATACCAGAACAGCTGCTTAATTCTTTGCTTTTCATTTTCTGATGCAACTTTAAAACTACCACTTAAATACCTACGCATTGATATTGGCATGATTCATTGGCTACATTAGTTGTTTACATAAGTTGCACAACAAACTGTAAACGAGTATGCTACTCAGTAGTACATTTATTAATAACTATACTAGTGTTTTATGTCACCTGATTATATTATTTACAACAGATTTTTGAGATAATGAAAATCGTGACTTCTAGATGTATAACATTATGTAAAATACATTGTAGTCCATCGTTTTATGGTTACAAATAATAGAGTCACACCTCATTCCCATCGGAGAAGATAGAAAAAAAATCTTCCTATGTGATACAATCCTGGTACATTTTTTTGCTTTCATGATAGTTTCAGACATGCTCCGTCAGTTGGGTTGGTAATTATACATATCCTAGACCTGACTTTTCCTTTCTTCCATCCATACCAGCTTTTCTCCATCGGCATCGGGTAATAATTATACTAGACTAGACTGTTCTTTTACTCGATAGGGTAAGACCATTAGTGGCACACGAATGACCATCAAGTGCCAATTGCAATTTTGTAATTTGTTTTGGCATACTTCAAAGGAATTATGACGTAGTCATGAATTATGCAACATTAGGTATGTGACCATCTACGTTTCTACGTGATAATGGACTTCAAATTGCGGATTTCGGAGCACTGTGTACTGGATAAATGCATAATATTATTTACCTACGTAAAGTTCCACTACCTACAATTTGAATATTTCTTCACAAAATTAAAAGTTATTTATCACAAAACATGTTACCGATACATAATCTCTTATTGTTTTCGTAGGGCCATGCAAAATTTCGTTCTGCCTAAATTGATTTCAATGGTTGAAAATGCGAACATGTTATTGATACCTGTGGAGAATTTTGTGATTTTTATTGTCTCGTATTTTCATTTTTATAACTTCTGGGATAAGGTTCATTTTGCTCTGTTGACTGTGTGTTATATAGGTCATAACATTGTCACACAACGTGAGGCGGAAGTAATAAGCTATAGTAGTAAACATGGATACTTTGTTTACAAACAACTTCTTTACTTTGCTCAATATTCATCATAATGTATTATCTGATATCGAACTATTTTTACATAGATATTGTGTAGATATTAATCTATCTAGATAATATGTATTTATGTAAGCAGAGGGGCTTGTGGCTATGTGATAATCGGTTAGGTTCGCATATTGCAACGTTAAGTCATACTAACAAAGTCAGTTTTAAGATGGGTGACTATTCTTAACACAGTGAGATAACTTCATACTTTGAAGAGGACATTTGGCGGTCGTTACAGGCAGTTAGAGCCCTAAAAAGTCCTACCATGGAGAGCTAACTCTCGAAATAAAAATATGTTCAAAATTCAGTCCCAATCTATTTCGATCTCCCAAACACAAAAAAAATATTGTTTTCTTGAAGCCAAAAGAATATCTTTTTTGACTTCGACATAAGGTCGAGACTAGACTGATATGAGACGTAATTAAGAACATATTTTTTATGAGTCTATCTAGTCTATCTACAGAACTTCGATGTCACCAGTGGCTTCCAGTCGCTTCATGGAAAATAAGATTTTGACCGCTTAGTATGCCGCTTGTTAGATCGAAAGTCAACCCTAACTGAATTGGAATAAAGCTCGAAGGAGAATGATAAGGTATCTCTACTTACGGCTCCACGTGATTCTTCTCTTTAAACGCTAACATCTTCTGTATTTCATCTTCTAGATTACACGTAGACCCTCTGAGCTTGGCTAGCGAACTCTCAGCTCTCTCCCTGCCCTGCTGTTGTAGAAGGTAGTTTGGCGATTCAGGTAGAAACAGCATACCGAGGAACGAGGCTATCGGGACTGATGCACTGATTCCTGCTAGAATATTCCATGTTGTAGCACTGCCTATCACGTACTGAAAAAGAAAGGAAAGTAATTCGATAAAATAAATATTCTACATGGAACTATTTAGACCCAAAGTAAGCATAGCTTAACTAACTTTGATTCTAGGTTCTAGAATGCGGATAAACATACTTAATAGAAACATTTTTTTTTATATTTATTATAGTCATTTTTGATTGGAAAAAGTGATTATTTGGGACGGGACTTGAACGAATAGTTAGCATACGAATTGAATTTATTATAGTCGTTATTAATTAATGTTCAAAAGGATTCAAAAGTATTAGGTACCTGAATATTTTCAGCCAGATCCGTTCAGTCGTTTTTGCGTCAAAAAGTAACAATCTTCCATACAACCATACCATACATGCTCACAAACTTTTACTATAACATTATTAGAATATCACAGAATAAATTGAGCTTTTTACGTGCCTATTACCTCAAGGTCGCTTGTGGGTCAACAAGGCCATAAATAACCATAATTAAATGGTAACTAAATCGCACTCGTGACTAGATATTTTGTAACTTTATTCATCGGATAGGTACCTATATTTAGCACTGGTACTAATTAGTGCTTTGTTATTTTGATGTTGGTGATATGCTAATAACCATTAAATATGGTTCTTCTGAAAATCATGACTTATTTCTTATTAAATGTATGTGAAAATTTAATAAGTGTGAAATATTAATTCAGTCTAGTTACGAAGAAACGACTGCCATCTGACCTCCATAACTCATTGGCGATATCGAAGTTCTGTATTTAGACTAGCTGCCGAACTTTTTAGAGCTCCAACTAGATACTATGATTTACGTGTTAAATTTAACACCATTGTTTTGTTTGTTAAAATCTTCAAAGTATTGAACGCCAGAGGAATCAACTGAATACTTACGCCAAATTTCAAGATAGACCTATGACTTTTTTTTTATACCACTTAGGTGGCAGACAATCACACGGCCCACCTGATGGAAAGCAGTTACCGTGGCCTACAGACTTGTGCAACACCAGGGGCGTCACACTCGCGCTGCCGACCCTGTAAAAACCTTCTAATGCCCTTCTGGAAGAACGCCATATTGTAGCCGCCAGGGAAAACACTTTGTTTGACCACCACATTTTTGGTTATCAGTCAAGTATTCTATTGCTTTAAATTACTTATATAATTGAAACATTCTTACTTAATAAAACTTCAAGTTATTACCGCTAATGCGTGCTTTAATTATTCTTTTGATGGAGGTGGCGCACTACGGTACAAAATATTCAAGTTTGTTCAAACCCATATAACATTCGGCACATCAGTCTCAGTCATCTCCTTTTGTATTTGTTTAAACTATTATTTTCTTTAAAGGTATTGTATAACATAAGAATTGACGATTTACGTGGTACAACGTTACGCTCGAAGACTGAACACGCTCATCGAGTGAAACAACAGTTCACAACGCGTTGTGGTTACTGTAAGGCCACGTTCACACGGCGACCATTCGATTCGATTTTTTCACGTATACGGTTTTACCGTATACGATGCAATTGTTCACACGGCAACCATTCGATTCGATTTTCGCCGATTCTCGAAGCGAGATTTCGGGCGAGTCGTGTGAACGAGACAACATGAACATAAGCGCCACTGCGTGTCGTATTCGATAAAATCGTTTCGAGACGCGGCGTTCCAGTGACAACTTCGCACGGTATACGTTAAAATATATTTCTCGAACACGGGATTTTCCCGTATGAACGCCGTGTGAACAATTTTTAAGTTTTCATTATATATTCTGTTGTCACTACTCTATTCGATAAAATCTCGTATACGGTATACGGGAAAATAATCGCCGTGTGAACGTGGCCTAAAATATCCACATCGTGAAATTGTGTAGGTAGTATGGTGTCGGCAACGCGAGTGTGACGCCCCTCGTGTTGCACACGTCCATAGGCCACGGTGCGTTGCGGCCTATGGACGACCTAATGGGAAGTGGTCTTGCCATCAAGTGGGCCGTGTGCTTGTCTGCCACCTGAGTGGCAAAACAGTGATAAATAGGTACTTACTTGTATTAATACCCCAGTCGAAACGCCGACAGACGCTAAAGCACCCAGCATGCCTCTTAGATGTGGCTGTGAGACTTCACAAGTGTACACCCTGGCGGGAGCACCCACCATGCCGCATCCAAAACCAATCAATAACCGGCCTGCAAATAAGGTTATAATATTGAGTTAGCAAATGATGGTGAAAGACCAATTTACGGTCAGTATTTTCAGAGGAAGACAGTAATACCCAGGATCCAAAACCGAAATAAGAAAGGTTTAATGAGTATCATAGCCAGAGCTCACTGTACCCCTCCTCCCCCATCCCTTCCTAGCCCTCCGCACTTCCCTTTAAGGTAGGCAGCGCGTTTGTGACACCCTTAGTGTTGCACACGTTCATAGGCCACGGTGACCGCTTCCCATCAGGTGGGCCGTGTGCTTGGCAGACAAGCACACGGCCCACCTGATGGGAAGCGGTCACCGTGGCCTATGAACGTGTGCTTGGCAGACAAGCACACGGCCCACCTGATGGGATGCGGTCACCTACCTACGTAGTATAAAAGAAAAACCTAATGGAGGAAGCTCCTGAAGCATTAGGAACAGAATCAGATAGCGAACTGTTGTCTCTGCCTACCCTAAAGAGAAAAAGGTGTGAGTTTATATGTATGTATGATGTAAATGAATATCCATGGAAGAAAGAATTACTTACCAACATAGATCATAGGAACGTTTTGCGCGAAAGAAATCAAGAACCATCCAAGTACGAGAGGAATTTCCGTGATGAGAAGGGTCTTTCGGCGACCAATGTTGTCCATCAAGTAGCCACTTAGGATGCATCCGATTGGAGTACCAGCTGCACTGAGACTGGCTGCAACAGTAAATTAAGATTTTAAATGTTTTTTTTTAATTGTCTTCTTCCGAGCACCATTCAAATTATGTGTTCTGTAGCCCGACGCCCGCATAACTCAAATTTTAGGCCTGCACGAAATATGAAAAAGGCGTGTGTGTCAGGATAGCGTGAATGATGTCTGAATAGTCACAAAATTTGCACCAATTAAGTGTACAAAACTGTACCCTTGTAAAAAAAAACTGTACCTACCTCTACAACTGCCGACCCTGGCGGGGGTTGAAGAGTTTGGAAAGGGATGAAGGTGGGATTGGGGAGATGGGAGGGCTGGAGAGGGATTGATCTCTGGCTTTACTTACCACCGGGAACACAACACGATCATAATAATCATAATCATAAGCATTTATTCGATGTTATAACGATGGTTATTATGACCGCGGTCTTCTACAGGGTGAAGGTATTACCCCAGTCGGGCTGCTCAATACAGACGGGAGGGAGATACCGTCGTGTCCTACCTCCGTCCGGTTCTCTGAGCGCTGACAGAATTAATTTGTAGCCTCTGAGATTGGCGTGTGCCTCGAAGATCTTGGTGGTATGGATATTATAAATGTAGCCCCTACACCCATTTACAACATAAAAACCAGCAATTCTGCAAGCCACTTCGTGTTTATCTTCTGTGACTGATATAGTGTGGTTTTAATAATAAGTTATGTACACTTTCCTAGCGTGATAGTTTTAATTGATTACTGCGTAAACAGTGCGAAAATACACCCAGGAAGTATTGTAGGTAGAAACAACTTTGTATACTATCATGTAGTTTATTATTTTAAGATTACACGTTGTACAGACCGTTACAGACGTTACTATGTAGGGGTTCCTGATTCAAAAGAAAAGCGTAATAATAATTTTGGTAAGTATGTAAAATGATATAAAAATGTACGTCAGAACTCATTATTAATTAGATTTTGAAACCCACACTAATATTATAAAAGGTGAAAGTCAGAAGAAAAAAATGCGCTTTTAGGATTTTGACCTTGGGGGAAGGAACAGGAGATGACAGTAATCTGTTCGTATGGATGTCCACGCGCGATTACGGAGCCGCGGGCAACAGCTTATACCTATAATACCTATATACTACCTAATTCTAAATGTTTTCGTAACTTTTAACGTTTTCAATATGCAAATTTACTGAATATGAGGTCCTAGGTTTGAGGATGCTTCCGCTTGATTTTATATATAGGTAGGTAATACCTACCTATACGAAAGTTGTATTTTAAAACAGTCGACACTGGGAGCGGTGTTTAACCTCACAGTCATAAGCTATAAAAAGACTACTTCGTGTTCCACCGTGCGAAACAATAACATTATCGTAATTTTAAAATTATCATATTCCAAATTGGACGATTTGGAAATTTCCATCAAATACTGCTTTTATGACAAGTCTGTAGTCTCATTCGTTCATAATTATAACTGGTTATAAAGATCAGTGTTGTTAGAAAAATTCAAAGTACAAAAGTAGAAAGCTTTAGGATCAGACGTAAGCCAAAGAATGGATGGATTGATGAAAATAAGACAAATATTGCCAAAAATACATAGTAGTTCCATTGACCCAGCTCATGATAAGGCAGGTAGAAAAATTATGTTCCACTAATTTTCTCATGGACATCATGAGATAAATCAGTATTAATAGTCCCCATAGGACTAGTGAGAAATCATTTTAAAATAATTCAGTAGATATCAGTAGTCCCATGAGACTTGCCGTTCATAATTATCCCACCTGTCCTACAATAGGATTGGTGGGATAATTATGACACAGATAACTATGACAGATCCGATAAAATGTACAAAAGTCTTACCGATCCAACTAGCTTGACTCTCAGTAATAAATAGAGTAGATTCAGGGCTCTTCAACTGTGGGAGCGCAGTTGCTGAGAAACCGAAGGCCATGCCAGTGTTGATAGTCCCCAGGTTGGCGACAAACGAAGCCAGAACCTGTTTGAGGGCCTTGCCTCTGCCCTCCTTGCTCGCTTTCTTGTCTGGGATGAGCGTTTTGGTGATGGTGGCCCCATTACCATTTTTTATAAAGGGTATTCCGTCGTTCCTGTAACAAAGATAGTTTGATTGATTTAATAAAATTTTGAAGAAATAAACGTGCTAGATGTCTGGATGCGCAAGACGGAGGATGGCGTACTAATGAATGGCATAGCACCCAGCTTTGGCGTTCATTGGTACAGGCCTATATCAGTGAACTGCAATAGGCTAATTGATTGATTGATTGATAGCGTGCTAACTTTTCCAATAGATTTAGATCAGAATAAAGTGAACATTCTCTGATCAATTGAGCTACCAGAACATATCTTAGATATTCGTCATTCTTGAAGCCATCTACAGTCAAAGAATTACCTTTGTAAGGGACTGGTAGCAGAAGTAAATAAGTCCCCGCCCCTTTACTTTTCCGAGCCAAATATAAAATTAATAAAATATAATTAATGACTAATTATTATTTTTATTGTCTTTCGAGGACAAGTTTTACATTTTTTAATTTTTATTATAAAATTAGGTATGTAAATTCAATGACATTTTCAAGTAGGTAATTTGATAGGTATACCTACTACCTATTTCTAATGATTTAGACCGGAAAGATCGGAAAAATGAACGGTTTTAAGGCTTAAGGTGTTCGGTAACTTGAAATGTGTCAAACTGATACCGATGAGGACTGTGCACCTAGCATATTGAATCATATATACAGTAAAACCCGCTTAAGTCGATTTCTCAGGGACCCTACCAAAAACGCGTCTTAAGCGAGAAAGCGTATTATGCGGGATAGGGAAAACATAGGATTTATCTGGCATCAATTTAAAAAATAAACCAAATTGACGGTAAACAATGCCGTTGCGATTTTTAAAACGATCTATCCAGCCATTTGAAGCGTTAAAATCAGTGATCTGTAAGCTTTCAGCAATCTTACGTGCTTTCTCGCATATTATGGGGCCACTTATGGGCACTTTTAAAGCTCGTGCTTGATGAAGCCATTCTACTAAAACTTTTTCCAATTTATCAAACTTTCCTACCTTTTGCTTTTTTCCTTGCACACCTCCCAATTTGTATTTTTCTTTAATTTCTCTATTCTTCAAAACGGTACGTAACGTAGAAACTGATAAGTGAAACTCAGCAGCTAACTGAGTTTGATTTGTTGTTTGTGATTTTTTATCAAAAACTTACAATATCCCAATTTTTTCTTGAAGTGACAATGTCTTTCGCTTAATTAGTCAAGAAATGAACGAACGATCGGGGTAAACGGCAAACGTCGGACCTGTGGGCTCGCGTTAGGAGCTGGGCTCGCGGGCGTATTAAACGGGATACGAATCGTATTAAGCGTTAAGAAATGTATGAAATATGTCTCCAAGTTGCAGGGACTGGCGTAAAATGGCGTATTATGCGAGACGGGTTCTACTGTATTAACGTCATCGCACATTTAACGATAGCACATAACAATCATTGTTCAGCTGACCTTGGTGACAGCATTAGGGTTATCTCGAATGATAACGGGTATCCCGCGACCTCTGAACACACATTAACCCTCCAATCATTCTCAATATTTTGTATTACAATTCTTTGTATTGTTTATGCAATTGTAGTAATTTATATACAGTAATAGCAATAACCTATGCAGAGTTTAATGACTGATAGGTATGTGATTAATAAATAACCTATTGAATATTTTAATGCAAACATATAACCGACTTGTCTCCTTTTTCAAATCGATTAAGTATATTAAAACCTCTCTAGAAAGTAAAAAATACATTTTCTAAAATCAATAGCGGTTCAACCAAATGCGAGAGTCGCAGACAAACATACCTACAGGTCAAACAGTGAACTGCCTTTTGAAGTCGGTATAACGAATATTATTACGTTAAGAACAAGTTGAACCATGAGTGGAATATTTGACAGGTCAGACTAAATTTTTTTTCATTTTTTTTTATTACGTTTTAATGTAATGCGTAATGTAATGTAGCGCGTACTGAAACATGATAACGAGCATTACATTAGAATGTAACGCTATCATCACACTGTTGAAGATAATTTCTCCTAATCTTACATTACGCGTTACATTCATCCTGGATCCGACTTTACGCCTGTAAAAAAATGTTTAAGTACCAACGTTAAATTTATGTTATTTTTTTTATTTAATAAGTAGGTACTTATTATTTTTCATTAATGATATTATAACAACTTTTAGACTTATGAATACACTTATATTTCATTCATATATTTTGTCTGTTTATATAAAAAAAGTTTGAGAACCACATAAAATTTTGTGCACGTGAAGTAACTTAGAAACAAGTCACAACAGTATATCATATCTACATAATATTGTTTATATATAAATAATAATAAATAGCATAATAAAAGCGTTAGATAATCGTGCATTATGCTGTCATTAAAAGGATCGCGAAGACTATTTATATAGACAGATAGATCATTGATCTATTTGGGTTAAGTTTTGGCAACGTCAAAATATATCTGATGATGTCAGAATATAACATAAAATTTATTGCTAATTGTTATTATGCCATAACAAACGATTAAAACGGTCGTAGCTTTTTGTGTCTCGACTCAAGATTATAACTTTCTGTTTAGTGGTTTTGTTAAGAAATGTTCATAAGACAATTTAAATTTAATGAATTACTGCCTGTTACAATTAATTAATAAAATGTTTTGTAAAGATTTGAAATCGATTAAAAATAATAGGTACCTATAGGTACTCGTATAATATGTAACGCGTAACACAGGAAAATAATATCAAAAAGTGGTGGCAAGCCTCTAAATATGTCATTAAAGTAAGTACCTAATCATTATGCTATAGGGCTCCACAGGAAAACTACTTAGGCAGTAGTAGTCTACGTAGACCGTGACATCTGCGAATTCAATTTGCATGTGAATTACTCGGAGGTGTTAAAAACATAACGAAATAAAATCTGTATTAAAAGGTACGCGGATAAAAAGCAAAGTCGCTGATATAAGGCAATCAAGGGAGATTTATTTATACATCCTATAACCATTAGGGTAGGCAGGGACAACATCTTTACGCTTACTACGATCCCGGCCGACCCCGGCATACGCCTACTCACCGATAGTACTCTTAACCTAACCATTTCTTAAAACTTTTTCGATCTGCTTGACATACGTACGCCTAGATCGATTTTTGCTAGAGTTCCCATTCACACTCGACTCAAAACTCAAACCATCCTTTTTCAACCATCCTCTCTACGTATCCGAACCATTTAAGTATCCCTTTCCCTAGCTTGGTCAATGCAATGCTATGCCATACCCTACCTTACCAAACCATACCATACAATCTCATTCCATACCATATTATATCAACCACATCATACAAGACCGTTTCTTTACCGTCCATTTGGTTTGTATCGACTTTAAAAGGAATGAAACCCTGAAAGGTAAGAGCCATAGCCTGCTGTGTCCGCCAATCAGCAGATGTGCCAGCTAGCAGGAAAAGTTGTCTTGAGCCCCTAAGATCCTAGTCAAAGTCAAAGTCAAAAATCATTTATTCTGTATAGACCATTAAACTGCACTTTCAAAATGTCAAAATTGAAAATATTTAAAACTAGGTAAGCAAATAACACCGGTTCGAAACGCAGCCCAGACCTAAGAAGACTACTTAGGCCCCATACACCTGCACATATGAATTACGATGAACTAGCTTAAAAGGTAAATTAATTGGTAACTTGGTTGTTAAGGTAAGGACGATTGAAAAACCATGGTGGTAATACCAATGCCAATATTTAATAATATGCCAATCACGAAACTATTTCTTTTATATGCATGTACGAATACTGTAATTGGCATTCGGAAAAGGAATACAAATTCGTGCATGAAGTGTGTGTACAAATCGCTCAATAAAATTTATTTTAATTTTTTATACCACTTAGCCAAAAAGCACACGGCCCAGCGGTAACCATGGCCTGAGATGGATTTCAGAAAAGTAGTTTTTGCATTCTGGAGAAGGTTTTAGTATTAACCAACTTAAATAAAAAAGGGTAAGTTATTGGTTATCTTATACTATATAATTCAAAGTCCTGACTGACCTAGAGACAACGCACAGCCTAAACCGCTGGTCGTAGAGACTTGAAATTTGCAGAATATGTGTGTTTTGATGCGTAGAGGTGTACTAAGAAAGGATTTTTTAAAATTCGAACCCTAAAGCCCTAAAAAGGGCTAAAAACGTGCTTTTGCCAGAACTCAAGAACGGCTGAACAGATTTTCATGACCTATGATTTTTTGGATTTGTCTCCGCCTCGAATAGCATATAACATAATTAAAAATATATGATTCATTCAGGAAATTTAGTAATAAAAAGAAAATTAGATGTTGCAAACGTTTTTATCGCCATCTATAATAGTTGTCATAGCAACAGGAACTAAAATTGACTTTGTCTAAATTTTCATAGAGTAATATCCTTTACTTCTTTTTCCTCAAAAGTAAATAGAATGTTTTGATTTTTAGGGTTCTGTGCCTAATTAGAAAAAAAAACCTTATCTCTTCGTTATATTATCCGTCTGCCTGTCTGTCAAGACCTCTTTCTTAAGAACACGTAGAGGAATCAAGTTGAATTAGATAAAAGGAATGTTGCGGATAATGCTTGGCATTACACGAAGCGTAATATCCAAACTGTGGTCTCACTATCGACTATCTCACTATCTCTCCCCTCCTCTGGCCAGTAGGGACGTAATATCGGACTTGACCGAGTAAAGTCGAACTCCATCTTGGGTATACAGACGCCGAAATTTAAGGTAACCCGGTCGGAGGACTCCGACATACCAACCTCTCCGTTGGCTCCGTTGAGGTGAAGCCCGACGGGATTTTTGCCCACGAAAAAAAAGGGGTATTTCCCTTTGGGCTAGAATCCAGATATTTTGCAGAAAGTAAAATCTGATAGCATAAGTACAGGGAAAAGTCCGGAAAGCATAAATATTACCTACTTCACCAAAAAAAAAATGTTTGTCTGTCATTCAAGACAAGAAGCACTGCAACAAAGTTAAGTTCGCCCCCTTTTTTTGTCGTGCGGAAATCCCCCTCAACCCACTTTTGTACGGAACCCTGCGTGCACGAGCCCAATTTGCACTCATGAAGCTATAGATAAACATGGAGGCCTCACTTCCAATACCTACTTGATGCTCAGTCTGTATTTACTATCTTGCTCTCTGTGGGCCGACTTCTCTTTCTAAGTATGATAACCTTCTAAGCAAGAAATCACCATTTAAACAAGTTTAAACACTTACGCGTGGAATTTTATATCACATCCTTGATGCCACGTACTACCGCAACCACGCACTATACAATTTTGCACCATTTTTTGAGTTTATACTTATAATTAACTTTAAATATGTTAAAAACCAAAACAATAATAAACAACCGCCATATTGTTTATTGATAGTTGACATATAGTACTAATGTTGCCACATTACGTACTGAATCCATAGACAATGGGAATTTAATTCACTGATTTCCTGATTCAACAACCCAATCATGCATAATAAATGGCATAAAATTTTTCAATTTCCACATTAATAATCGTAGTTGAACTATAGAGTTATTTATAAATCATTTTACTTGCATTTTTGGTTAGTATGGTCTATTTCTATAATTTACTAGCAGATACTAATAAGAAGATAGCAACATTGTACAAATACACGAAAGAGAAGTCGGCCCACAGAGAGTGAGATACAGACATGTAGGTATTTGGATCAAGCTGTTCTTCCCGGTTTGGCCTCCATGTTTATCTATAGCTTCATGTTTGCACTTGACCGGTATTTATTAGTATATCCTATTTCTTTACTTTCATGAACTTCTTGAATGTTAAATTAGGTTGTCAAATGTCAATGTCTGTAGCAAGATTTTAATAATAAAAAATCAGATTTTCGGAAATAAATAATGTTCACTAATTTGAAATAGTGCATCGAATGTGAAAGTGCAATGCAACTATGATGAAAGGGTTTTTCAAAGGGCCTCTTCCGAGTCACACAGAGTCACACATACTTTGGCCAGAGCAGCTCTCTAATCCCCATAAAATCTAGAAGACAATGAAAAAGGATAATGATGGTAAATAAACGGGCTTTGGCCGCGATGCATGGCACTGTACTTTGAAGGGTTTGATAGAACTTGAGATGAAATGAATACGTTTAGCTGCAACCACTGTTTGCGAATGAATAGACATTGAAAGTTAGTACGGGCAGTCCCTCAGCTTAAAAAGGACTTGGTGGCGATAGCCAACATTTACGCGAGCGGAGCCGCGCGCGGGTACGCTAGTATTTTTATATTATTGTAAGTACTGTTTTTTTACATACCTACCTGATATTAGATGTACCTACCTACAAACTTTATCAGCATTTAAATTCGTCTTGTAGGTAATGTTGTCTCAGCCCTAAAAGGATTGGGTAGGGCCATGGCCTTTTAATAGATGAATATATCCGATGATAAAACGCGTGAAAATAATCCAAGTTGTTTAGATAAATATTTTTATGGACACATCTTATAGTGTCATAATTTTATTGTAGACTAAATTACTGTTTACCTAAATTATTTACTCAACTTATGTTTGACCCTGGCCCACTACCTACCTTCCATATTTACAGTTAATATTGTAACTCAAGATTAATGCATGCATAGTATTTTATGCATATTATTATATTACTACTACTTTTTTTATCTTGGATTTTGAATAAAGCCATACAGATCGAATTCAAATAATTCATAGGTGTTAAGTTATTACAAGGTTATGCAATAGGTACTAGCTTCATCAGTCTTGGGCTGTGGTGACCATTTTTAGCAGATTACAAAATTTCCTCTCACAGATTTCCTTTTTTTTATACCCCTTAGGTGGAGGAAAGCAGGCCAGCTGATGGGAAGCGGTCACCGTGGCCTATGGACGTGTTCCACACCAGGGGTGTCACACTCGCATTCCCTTTCGGAGTTGAGCCAAAATAAACCAAATAAATAATTATAGGAAAGAGAAGACATTAAACTACAGGCTCCTTTTTTATAATTAGCAGGTGATAAAAGTCCATAATATGAATAGCAAAACTCGCGTATGTTCACCTGGGTGAACCAAGTCCAAGGTGAACATCGGTACAATGCGACATCATGGTGTTGAATTGTTTCACCTGAGAGATAAAGCGTAGGTGATATGATTCCCAGGTGAAATGAGGACACTATAAACTCTACTTTGCTCACCTGGGTGATATCACGTAGGTGAATAAAGTGGAATACCAATAACAATAAATAATATAATAAAAAATATTTTTTGCGGGGTCGGCAGCGCGAGTGTGATGCCCCTGGTGTTGCACGCGTCGCTAGGCCACGGTGACCGCTTCCCATCAGGTGGGTCGTGTGCTTGTCTGCCACCTAAGTGGTATAAAAAAAACAATAGGTAACAAGGCGACATCTTAATAACTCGGACACAGCCTCTTGACATTGACACACAATCAGAAGCCAGAGTAATATCGATACTATGACGCAAACGAGATTCCCGTGATCTCATCAATGCTAAGGTTATTCGATATTTTAATCAAATAGGTTTCCCATCCATTACGGATCAGTCTGTTTAGACGTGTTATACAGACTGGTTTTAAGACTAGACTGGACTGGTGTTGCTTCTAGTTTTAAATAACTTTGATTTTGACGTTTTGTAAGTGCCGCTTAAAATGGTCTATACAGAATAAATGATTTTTGACTTTGAATTAAGCCCTGAAACTATATTATAGAGAAACAACTGAGTTCTCAATCCAGTGAAGAGAGACTGCGCCAGAACCTTGCGTTTCGTCTAGCAGGTTAGGGTAGCTTGGACCTCAAAGATATTGATAAGGCCCTGTGAACTCTCTCTTTATGTATATACCTCTATATTATATCTATACTAATATTATAAAAAGGTAAAGTTTGTGTGTTTGTTAAATTGTAAGGGGTAATTTCGGGATCTATTGAACCGATTTTAAAAATTCTTTCACCAATAGAAAGCCACATCATTCGTGAGTGTCATAGGCTATATATTTTATTAGAAAACAGGAATTTACACACGGGCGAAGCCGGGTCCCGGGTCGCTAGTCTTTATATATAAGAGAAAGTCGTCTTAGTTACACTATTTATAACTCGAGAACGCCCGCGCCGATTTGGCTGAAAATTGGTAGGGAGGTAGCTTAGAACCAGGAGACGGACATAGGACTTTGGAGTGGAGAGTGGAGTGGGAGTCGTTTTATTGGTGGTGATACCGATTTCCACGCGGGCGAAGCCGCGGGCGAAAACTAGTAAGTATAGATATATTTTTCTAGGGCAAAGCTCTAGAGAAATCCATGACTCGGAGAGCACATTGAGCCATCAGTCCTGGTTGCCATATGAACATCTATGGCAGTCCTTACAGGTAATTTAAAGCCTAAAAAGTCCAACAACTGGTCTAACTACAGAACTTCTATATCACCAATGGGTTGTGGAGGTCAGATGGCAGTCACTTCACAAAAAATATCGAAGTAGTTCGTAGTTATATCAAAAAACCGACCTCAACTGAGTTGGGAAACGGCTTGCAGGGTAACGATATTCATAATTCACTATACACTCATTTTTTTGTCAAATTGTACTAAAATCTTCACCATAAATACATTAATAAGTAGCTACTTACGCATCCATCAAGAACGGAAGCTGCATAATGTCGAAACTACGTTCAATTGTCCTAATTAGCTCAGCCGGGAATCGAAGTCGCTAGAATGATTACACAACCAAACCAGTACCGATCAAAACGGACAACCGACAACATTTACCCAATACATTGAAAACGGAAAAATGATAACAGAACAATTTTGTGTATTTGTTTTCTTGTTTTGTTCTCTTTCGCACTATTATTTCTTTCCCACTTCCCGCCTGAGTGGGTGATGCTTTTTGTGTTGCAAGTGCTCATAGCCTACGATAAATGTGGTTCTTGCTTACCTTTTTGCTACCTCAATAGTTTATAAAGTCAGCAACTGAATGGAGAATTCAATGTGCCCAAACAATTTTTCATTGTGATTGTTGCACCCAAAACAAAACAAATTGAAAACACGCGTTTTGAAAACATGGCTGAATCGGGCGCCAGCCCTCACAAAATACAACACACACAACCCTTTCAAAAGTTTTGTCACAAGGTTTTCTTTTGCCCAATATAAAAGCTGATCCCAGAACCTATACCGGATACCTAAGGTACCCCGTTGTGTGAAAAAAGAACCAACACCAAAATCAGAAACCATAAACAACTCTTTCTCAGTCACAACATTATGGAACTAGTACCATAGTAAGTACCGTACCACGTTGTATAAAAGATGCACCAACGACTGGCACTTTAAAAAATCAAACCAACCCACACCAACTTAAGTAGAACCCTTTTAAAATCTCATTTCATGACCCTTATGCTATTTCAAACATAAGCTATTCCCAGTCAAAATGTTATGTAACTTACATAGTACCGTAATACGGTACTTCGTGGTGTGGAAGTTGCAGCAAAGATTGACTCGACAAACTCCTCCTAAATCAAGAAATGTATTATTAACTGATGAACTGAGAACGGATTTTCTGGATACAGAGTGAAATATGAAATCAAATCAAGAATACATCAATATTAATGAAGTTTTGTGAATGCGTATGGTTCTGAGTTGAGAAATTATGAATTTTGCACCGTTGTTGATGATGTAAAACTGGCGGGAAAACTATCATGGTAGTCCAATGGTAATCACTATTGGTCTTCAATTGGCAGAAGTAAATACCTAACAATAAAAAGATATCAGCCCACACGCATGGACAGTATTATAATGTTACTCTTGACTCCACTATTCGCATTACTATACCGCCGCACGTACGGCAAAATGCCACATTTACGACGACAAAACTATAAATGATAAAAATTTACCTTGAATATGCTATTTACGTATATTTTATGTAGTGATTACCTTACCGGAGTATTCTTAATACTAGGTACCTAAGTACCTACCTAAAATTAGTAGGTATTTTACACGACTAATTTGATCAAATGAAACAAGGAATTTTAAAGCAATATATTTATAACTAGCTTTCCGCCAGCAGCTTCGCCTGGATGTCGGTTATCGCTACCAGTGGTCTTTATTTAATTTAACAGACTTTAATACATGACTTAGAACCGACTTCAACAGAAAAATCTAAAGGGTTGTTTTATTTTCAAAATTAAATCTGTAATTGAGTTATTTTACATCTTTCAGATCCTTTGCTGCTTATTAAGGTCAATTTGACTGACCACTCCGCTCTCCACTCAGTTCTCCACTCAGCTCTTCACTCAGTTCTCCAAACAGCTGTTCACTCCGCTCTTCACTGCACTCTCCAATCCACTCTCCACTCGACTCTCCATTCAGCTATCTACTTAAGTCTCCGCTCAGCTCTCTACTTAGATCTCCACTCAGCTCTTCACTCCACTCAGCTCTCCACTTCTCTCCAGTCAGCTGTCCACTTCGCTCTCTACACTGCTCTCCACTTCTTCGCTCTCTACTCAACTCTCCACTCCACTTTCTCTCCACTTAGCTACAGAAAAATACTGGCCTAACTTGAATCAATATTTAAACCGATAATAATCGATACTTCGTCTTTGTCGTATCGATGGAATTCATTTATTTTATATTAGATGTGCCCAGCCCAAAACTCGGTGACATTGACTGCCATCTCACTTGCTCTGTTCAGGTCTTCGACCGTGTATGTATTGGGGCACGGCGAACACGACAGAAGGTGGTTCATATCAAGTTAGTAGAGCTAATTGTAGTAAATAGCTCAGCTACCATTGTCTCCATTTAGGAGATAACTTAGTTAAAAACACTTTGCGATTCGTTTTGATCGAATTTTCTTCATCTTCAGTACATTTTTCGGTATTTACTTTATGCAAAATATAGATAATATAATCGATCAATAAAAGCTACTGAAGAAAATTTAAATAAACTGTCATTTAACACTGAATAATTGTATTGTAATCTTGTAATTTGCACGTCCATAATGGAATCGTTTCGACTACCTGAAACATAAACAAGCAATACTCAAAAAGGGGCCAAAAAGGGCCACTAAAAACAGTACACAGTACAAGCAGCATTATGACCTTTTGATTAATTCATAATTTGACGCGAAACTCGATGAAACTTTTTTTAAAAGTCTCAAACAAATTCCATAATTACAAAAAAAAAGGAGTATTTCACTGTATAAACATAATTATGAATTTATTGAGTAAAATGCGTTTTTATGCGGTATTAATAGGGTTACAATAAAGTACTTACAACACGGTAACACCTCCATAATAAAAAAATAAACCAACACTTTCACTTATCAAATTAAAAAATAATGTATTCGCACTGAGTTTAACACAATACTGGAAACGCAGCTGACAACAAGCGACACCCCTGCCAAAACGTGTGTACTACACACAGATTCTTATTCACTCATAAATATTTTTTGTTGTACTATGTGTATTGAAGCTTTAGGAACATCTGACATATGAAATAGATTCATTTTTATAATTTGATTTTTGGACTTTTGTCGTCGTAAATGCATGATTTTGCCGTACGTGCGCCGTTTAGATAACAGATGCGATAGAATTACTGTAACCGCGATAAATTTGTCCATACCGATATAAATAATAATTATTTACTGATGTCAGGATATTCCCCGTCGGATGTGTATAAGTTTCCTTAAATAGTACGAATATACGTAATTAAATGCGTTCAAAGATTTTCGAAAATTCGCTTGCAACAGCCGGTAATCGAACCTACACTTTTATAGCATCAATCGATAGCGTTAAGCCTAAGGCTTAAAACTCTTAAATAAAGATGTTTCAAAATTAAGTCTTCTTTAGTAAAATTGTTTATTCACGTTATTTAAAGTACTTCACCTCCATGTGGTACCTATCGCCGTGGGACACCATGTATAAGTCAATCTTAACTGGATCTTTTTTTTCTTCCTGAGCAAAATCAAAATCCACTACCTACCTCAATAGCTGCATTTAGTGTGCCAAAAATCGAGACACGCGTCTACTTAACCTTATTGTCAGTCAACGCTATCATTTGTCATTCGTCACATATTCGACAAATAAACACAGTTTTGTTTGTATAAATTGCGTTATAATTTAAATATTAATTACACTAGTCATGTGCACCTTTATCTAAATCAAATACATTTAATTAGGTACTCATAAATGTTTCGTTATTTTACAACTTTCTCATTTTTTCTTGATAAGGACGTAGTTTACTCAATTGTGTTTACACGAAGATAAGGCTGAGAGGCTCTTGTATATCGTGAATTCATCGGATACTTTGTAATAGCAATGATCATACAAAGACAGGCTCTCTGAGCAAAACAATAACTTTTATGGATAGGTACTTAAGTCTACTAGATAGGCTATATACGGAACAAATATTTTTTTGATACCACTTTGGTGGCCGACAAATCGGGTATCGTGAAAGACCACAATCCTACGAAAAGCTCATATATATTTTGCTAGATTTGCTATAAGCCAGTCTATAAATTGCGCACCTTTTCGTAAGTTTTGGCAATTTTGACATCTATTTGTACTCAGCACATTAGCGTTAAAATGCATTTACTCATTTATATCTATGCTGCGTCCCATTCAAAATTTGAACTTCCAAATTCATTTGGCGCCAAATGAACGGCAATTTTGATTTTTTATATTCACTGACTGATTAAAAGTTGAAAACACAGCACTTTATTAAACAAACATGTGTCAAACAAAAACAATTGTAACAGATACGGTCAAAAAATTAAAAAAATATCATGTAACAGACCCATTCACAACAATAAAGACTACGATAATGGTTGTGTTTACGGCGATGAACGTCCACGAACCATAACGTCTCTTTGATGACGTAAATTTTGTGGAAATTCTATATATTTTAGTACTTATATACCTATAACACAGTCTATGCAAAATCTACTGAGATATTTGCTTATTCGAATGCAGTTGATTGTTGAAGTATATTTACACACTACGAATTAGGATGCATTATTCGTAGTTTACACAGCTTTTTTCTGCAGTTTCGCCCGAGTGATATATCTACTGATCTCGTTTCTATGATTCACAGGAGTCGTCATAAAAATTATACTTATAAATATATGCTATTTCGAATTACAATCTATTTCTGTGACAAATTTCATCCAGATCCAGCCAGCCATGTATTGGAAGTTTCGGATTTACTAAAATTAAAGAAACTTAGTATCAAGAAATAAGAGTGTGTAACCATAGTTTTTAGCCGTATCTAGGGTAAAAGTCTGTATATTGGTGTGCATAAATTAATTGGGCATTTACGAGAACGAGATACGACAACACTGGATATTTTCAACAAACAACACAAGCCAGTTGAATACATAAAACATAAAAAGAACGTAGGTACTAAATCTTTGACTTCAAAGAAATTGCCACAAATGCTATTTTCATTGACCTCCCGCTATTTTCATGATGGCCAAGATCTGCCAAAATGCGAAATAATAATAGAGAAATTTCTTATGAATAATAACTAAAGAATGACTTTTCAACATGTATTTCCGTTCTCCCAGAATGCCAGGTAGGGTTGCCAGGCCGAAAAACTTTAGCAAAATTCTTTGATTTTCAACATTCTTGACGTTTTGTTTTAAATAATGAGTACTATCTCATGCGAATCGAAGTGGTTAATCAGCAAGTAAACCGGAATGACTTGGGTTCCGAAGATCTTATTGAAAGGAGGGACATCCAAAAAATATTTATAAAAGCTATATTATAGCTCATAAAGGGGTTATATTTATAAAATACAATACCAAATAGTCACAGTATGACGTCAAAGCAAATAACAAGTGTCTCCAATTGCACGTAGGTACACAAAATCATATTAACTGTACAAGTCTCATTGAAAAACTATCTAAGTAAATAACCTTTCTAAGGAACCTTAATTATTTACTAGTAATAATAATTTCAATACCATAAGACAACCTGAATCTATGAAGCTATTTAATTAGAAAGCAAACAAGTAGATAAATTAAAACTGTCAACATTAGAAGTAACTCTCGCGTGTTGTCAATCCCAGGATTATTAAATTATTAACGCTAAAATGTAAAGCAGAAGCCTAGACTTTTTTTTGATAAATAAAGAATAAAATCCCTGACATAGCTAAAAATACTCTGACTAATTTCATCCGTTCATTTTTTGCATTAGGGTTCTTCAAGAAGGACATTAGAAGGTTTTAGTGGGACGCCCCTGGTGTTGCACACGTCCATGGGTCACGGTGACCACTATACCTACCCATCAGGTGGGCCGTGTAGTTGTCAGCCACCTAAAAAAAAGGCCAGGTGTGCCAACCCTACCCTACTATCTAACATTTTTTTTCTATGGCTATGGCAATTTTGGACAGACATGGTACGAGGCGAAAAAATATTTGGCTTGTAAAAGCTATTACCACTTAATACGCAATAATATTTGCTATATGGATCTGCAATATCTAAGTACTAATTAGCATGCAACTAATCAGCCACAAACTATTTGCTTCTGAAAATCACGTCATCATGACGCGAATGACGGACAGCTAACAAGCACATTATTATATTGAATTCACACAATCACACCTACACATTTAATCGATATGCAGCTTGGCCTTTTCAGAGCTCCTTTGAAGACTCGTGCTTCACACATTAGTGGCTTAAGTATATTATAGAAAATATAATCTCAATGGTGATATAAACACGTTTAAATACAAACGTGATATTCCAATAACATCTGTTTGTCTGTTTATGCAAAATCGTGTGCAGAACTCACACGGTAAATTGGGAAAGTCCCACTTATGGAGTGAAAATCCCATCAGTCTTCAGTAGATATTCATCACAATTGCTGAAGATCTATTACGTCCATTATAAAAAGGAAAAACCCGCTCTCTGAGAAGCTTTCTCTGATCTGGAGACGAGTAACCACTAGCCTCCTCAGCATGGCGTCCCTTAAAAGTCGTGTGGGCAACCACAAAATATTGGTCTAATCAATTTTGATGCGGTTTTCAGAAAAGTATTTTTCACATTCTGGAGAAGGTTTTAGTCATATCTTATTTACTCAACTGACTTTAAAAAGGAGATAAGTTGGTTCTATTTTTCTATTAAAATTTTCTTCTGTACACAGTCCTTAATCGATCGGATTCCACAATCGTTGACAGACGTAGACAAACAAGCATTGTGTTTTCTTTATAAGGATGGACAAGGCAATAATATACTGCGATAACATATTTATGCTAAACAAACCACGTGTAGTGCAATCGATTTGTTTTACAAGTTATTTAAATTCACCTGTATCATAGTCTTATGCATGTGGTTGAATTATAATAATGTATGAATTATATCATCAATAATGTTCTTTATGAATAAACCTATCTGCAATAATGTTTATTAATTCTTTATCTGTAAATCTAAACTACACTATACAAATAAATTAAATTTAAGTGTCTGTTTGTACAATTAAAATAAAACTATGTGACTTTGTCTAGAGACCCTGAGCGCACACCAGCGAAGCTGTTTTTTTATACTACTTAGGTGGCAGACAAGCACACGGCCCACCTGATGGAAAGCGGTCACCGTGGCCTATGAAAGTGTGCAACACTAAGGGTGTCACACACGCACTGCCTACCCTGAAGGGAAGGGGGGAAGGCCTGTAGGGCGGAGGTACTACCCCAGTCGGACAGCTCATTTCGGACGGGAGATACCGTCATGTCCTACCTCCTATAGTAAATATGTTAACAGGATTCAGCCACTGTGGTCGAATATGATCGGGAGAATATTATTTTCTTCCAATACTGTATAATGTTTTGAGTTGTTAAGCTTTGCATGGATATTTCATTATCAGCTTTGTCTTCCGAGTGTCAGTCTACTGCCAGTGATACGCGATGGATGTACCATAAACCACAATCTAGCCACTTATATTCCTATTGAAGGTTGATAAAAGGCTCAGTAATTAATTGCCATTCGGCACTCACATGAATCGCATGTCTCCGTATAATGCTCAATATCAGTACAGATATAGATAACGGTAACAGTATTATTACTGATAATGTGATAATGAGGTTATTTAATTAAAATCAACATAGATACCTATGATATCTGATACTATTAAACGAGCGTTTCTAGTATATTTGTAAATTAGGAAACCGCTCTAACGATTTGGAGAGAAATTCATATTTGCTTATGGTATTGCAGAGGAAGTGAAATATATAAGGAAAGAAGCAGATGGTAGGCTGCTGTCTCTGCCTATCCCCGGAGGGAAAAGACGTCAATGTACCTATGTATGTATAGGGTTATGCTTGTGAAGTTCATCTAGATAATAGCGACGTCTCTGTGGCGTAGGTAGTGATAGTGCGTTCAACTGCTACACCAGACACGTAGTGACCCTGGAATTAGTTGCCTAGTTAGACAGGCGGTCGATGTGCTTAATTTCAACCTTATTAGCGAAAAAAATTAGCCAGGAAGTCTAAAATCAATTTAATGGCAATGTTTATTTTTCAATAAGTGGATACTAGTTATGAGACGTTCATTCATACATTTTCGTGCCCAACCATGTGCTAAATTGTATGACACGAACTTCGATAGTGTTACAAATAGCCAAATATTCTCAAGGTGAATATTTTTAAAACTATCGATTAGATGTAGGTGGGAGAATAATATACACCCACTTTTAGGCAAGTAAGTTTTTGGTCCTAAGAGCCCAATAGCGTCTACCAGGCACTTTAGGATCCAGGATGCGTGCATGAAAACATCTTAACAGTAAACTCAATGATACTTTGCACGACTTGGGAGTCGAACCCGACTCCACAATAGCCGCGAAAATGGTGGGAATTAGGTATATATAGTTATTTAATGCATTAAGATAATGGCCGTATTGTTCTGCCGGTCTGAAGCAATTTGTATGCTAACTTTATCTAATTTAAATCAGAAAATATTAAAAAAATTTAGCAGCCCAGAGAGAAAAATTTTACCTATGAATTTTGCGCAAAGGAAAATTTATACTAACAAATGATTTTGTTATTCGAGTTAATTACATTAATATTGATACATTTTATTGATGTTAATTGTAGATTATTACTATGTTTTATCAGATTATATTGTTTTACAGATATTACCAGCAACATACAACATTGAAAGTGGTTTGTTGACCTACCTGAAGTTTAAATATTTTGACAAGGTTCCTAGATGAATATCTTTCAGAGAAACTATCGCGTTTTTTCTTATTTAAGCAAGTGTGAATGTTTATTTTTTTTTTTATGCTAAGTAAAATATTATTTATTTCAAAACGTCCCTCCCTCAATCCTTTTCTGGGGGCAAAATGGGAACACCGTGGTTCCCAAACCCGAGGGGGCCATCTTGAAGCCGAAAATTGTTCTTGGGTCAGCCGGGGCGTAAGGGAAATACGTCTTAGGTCACCTTACACCCGTATGAAGACCCGAGACGGCACGTGCGGTTTTAGTCGGTCTGGGTCTGACATAACCGTCCCCGATGATTGATGGAGAAATCCGTGTGGATTTCCCCACAAAAAAGCTACAATGACCATTTTTCATCATAAGCCGTATTCGATGCATGAAAAAATATTATTTCATACAAAACGTGCACTGAAGGTAAAGTTATTTTTCTTACCGGAGTCAATGTCAAATAATTTTACAAAGTGCTAATTATGACCGTTTGGCACTCCACTTCATTTCTCATTACCGTTCGTACGTCAGTCAAACATTTTTTGCTGATTTTACTTAAATAGAGACCACACCCACTTCGTTATGTAAGCGCATACGCCTCAAATTACACGGTTTTTACAGTTCTATATTGTTTTTCTCAGCCGTGACGATTTTGCATACAAAAATAACTCAGGGGTGTGTTAGATTCGGGGTGCGAAGACTGCGAGGGCAATGCCTTATGGGACGGGCCACTTCTGAAGACCCGGGTCGATATGCGGTTATAGTCAGTTCCAGGATCTATCGACGCTGCTGCCTGCCG
The DNA here is from genome assembly GCA_963576445.1 of Lithosia quadra. Classification (NCBI taxonomy): domain Eukaryota; kingdom Metazoa; phylum Arthropoda; class Insecta; order Lepidoptera; family Erebidae; genus Lithosia; species Lithosia quadra. The sequence continues at coordinate 4,082,348 of OY754879.1, read as the reverse complement.
GCAATCCGGCCGGGGTGGGAGTGGCCCAGAGGGCTGCTCCGAGACTCTCCAGGTGGCCGTCTGACTAACAGAGGACACAGTGGGGAGCGAGCGGGAGGCGAGCTGATTGTCCGCGTGCGACGGTTGGGTGACAGGACGGCTGCCTGTCACCCTACCCCACGGACTATTTTTTATGCTTGTTACATTAGAACTTGTACAGTAAGATGCCTGCCATTTCTGTTGAGCAAACTTTTTACATATTTGAGGGATACGGGTCGGTATTATTTCTGTTACGATTTGTTGCGGTTTTTATTGACTGCTGTTATCGGAAGGACTGATAACGCACTGATGATGGTATGTACGCAGTGGATTTCCCTCCTCAATCATTTTTACAATTAATATCCGCAATCTACCACATAATTCTTTAGTAGGTAGTCTAAATAAATAATTCAATCATTATATTTTAATTCTCGTTGTTTCACAATTATTATGATGTCTGTTGATGCAAGCGGCTTCACCCGCGTATAATTTGAATAAAAATTTACGTAGGTAGGTATTATATCTTATTCCAGATTACTGTCAATCTCTGTCCCGAATTCAAACGAAATGCGTTCAGTCTTTAGAGTGTGATTGAGTTACAAACATCCAAACATTATTCACAAACTCTCTCTCTAGTTCGATTATAATTTTATAATGTGTATGTACACTTTGCTTCCCTCTCAAATTTTTCTACCTCTATACTGCTTAAAGGTTTGCTGGTAGAAAACTCTTAAAGAGTTAAGCTCGCATAGGATCAAGTACCAAGTTACTGTTAACTTTAATGTTACTGTGAACTACTGTAGAAAATTGTGATTTATAAGCAGCCATTTTCAAATTACTTCTTCAGAAACTATTTATACTACTTTGACTGTAGCTGAATATAAAGCCAAACTAGTCACATACTAAACAGTACTAACTAATGACCAAGGTCTAGGTAGGTAAGTACTAGCATTCGTCATTCTATTTTAGACATAGGTTCTCACCTACGCCACGCCATATTGTGAAATGCGCCAGAAATGCTAGAAAACTAAGAATAGGTAGGTACTTATAGTCCAATTCCTAGTGTTATTTCTACGAAAAATAGCAAAGCGTATTCCTAAAATAAACGGATACCTACCTGATTCGGTAAAGTTATATTTCTTAAAACACGTGTGAGTTTAAAACTTATAGAGCTTATAAAATTAAAATACAAATAATCTATAAGTAAGTATTATAATCTATAAGTAAGTACCTATAGGTACTATAGGTACTTACTATAAAACTACTGTTAATATACCGTAAAGCCTGTTTGTTATAAAATAAATAAACAATCATTAAGTATTATAATTGAAAAACGAATCAAACTACATAATTGAGTTTTGGGTAGATTCTGAAAGTTTTATAACCTCTTGAAAACGTAATAAATCTGTGATTTTGACAGATCATGCACAGTTTTTTTTTGTTTATCTGTCTAGTTGAATTGACATCACACGTTTTGGAAACGTGGTGTTACTGTATCAGGCCTCTTAATATGATTTTAGCAATTCGCATGGACGTTTGTTGATAATAAATTCCTGGAGTCAGAATTTAGTGTTACCCAGGGTGTTACTAATGGGGAATGTATGGTTGACAGGAGAAATACAAATGCAGAAACAGCCAGACATGCGACTAACACGTGATTAAACTATAAATAAACAACTCGTTTTGGGCGTTTGGCAGCGCTACAGGAATACGTGAACTTTGTACGAAGATAAGGAATTGGCACATTTTTAGAATTCGCGTCCATTTTAATAGAAAAGTTCTCATTTGTATTGTACTTATTGTATTGTCACAGGTATTTTTACAGCACTAATGTTGTAAAGTAAGTATTTATAACTGTTATTTTGGATATGGATTTTGTTATTTACTTGGTTTTCCACGGCTCTAATTTGGTTCCCCCAACACATGAGCGTTCCCATGGGGTTGGGTACATTGATTTGACCCCATCGAGATAAGCTGATGAAGGCAGGATGTGGAAAAAAGGACACTACTCTAGCGTATTCCATTGTTGACCGCATCACCACTGAGCAGTATGTAGGGTGAGCACAAAATTTCTTTCGAATAGTAAGCGAATCGATTCGTAACGAGACTAAAGACAGTCAATAAACTCTTATATGACAACATACTGTATGTTGTCAAATACGAGTAGATATATTGACTGTCTTTACAAGCTTTTATTTAGTTTCTCCTGTCCCGTTGTCTGTAATCAAATCTTGCAAGCCATTTTTCGACCACTTCTGGTTATCCGATTGAGCTGAAATTTGGCATACTTATGTGTAAGTCCCATGATGATGCAATATTGTAAATAATAAAAGCTTGTTTTCAAAAAGGTTTTTTTTGAATAGCAGTTTGTTTTTATAGACAGTAATCTTGATTCGGTGTTTGACCAATAAAATTTTGTGCACATCAATAGGTACTTAATATCGTGTTAGCCCATCAATCACATAACATTCATTATATTATTGACCGGATCGCGATATACTGTCACTACTGTCCGGACTGTCTGTATTGGAAAGAAATTTCGTTTTCACCCTACACCTACGCCGTGACAGACAGTGAAACGATAGCCATACTATATTTCAAACGCCTGAAACATTCTTATGCTTCAAACTTCTCATCGTCTTGTATTTTCAGTTGGCACTCAATCAATTTTTATTTAGACATTGATGAGACAATTATCTCTCAGATTATGTAATCAGTGTGGTTATATAAATTGTGGTTCATATTGACTATCTACGTGATTAACGTTGCTTGAACAAGAGTAAACGAGATAACGATTACACGTTGCTGAGTGCGTGAGTATTAGTTACTAGCTGATGCCGCGGGTTAGCCCGCGTGGAATGTCCCGTTCCCGCTAATAAAATAGCTCTTCCAATTATTCCCACCCTCTCCTTTCCTACACAGAACTACACGTGCCAGACTAAGGTATCACCCTCACACAGTGGAATCAATTTCATCAAGAACCAAGCGGTTCGGTGCCTCCTTTATTTGCCGCACCATAAAGACTTGGAATTCTTTACCAGCGACTGGGGTTTCCTTCCTCCTATAGTCCCGGGGCCTTTAAGCGGGGCGTGAAAAAGCATTTGATGAGGCCGTCAAGCTGAGGGCCGCCACTGTAGCAGACTTTGCCTTTAGCTTACCACCAGGCGAGATAAAGTCATTTTGACGTGTCCTATATAAAAAAATATATAAAATATGTATTATTCCAGACTGAACTAACTCTGTACCTAATTTCAGCCAGATCCTGTTCAGTCGATAGAGCGTAATTTTGAGTACCAAACATCCAAACATATTCACAAACATTCACATTTAAAATATTACTTAGTAGGATGATGAAAAACAGCCAAAACAGGGATAAATCCATCACTGATCGGAACTCAAAAACACACAAGTACCTACATGAGAATTTAGTTGTGTCTTTTTATTTAAGTATTTTGACTTACCACCGCCCGAAAGAAGGGTTAGAATCCAGCAAATATTATTTGTTCGTTGCTAAGAAAAAAATGGTAACTTTAATTTTAAAATCTTTTTTCTTTCTCTCATGGTTGTAACCACTTTTGTTATAGTTTGCTACCCTAGTGTTGTCTGGTGTCTGTGTTTTCCAATAATTACTTACTTAGTATCTAATACGAGTAGGTGTGTATCTTGTAAGCAAACATAGGTACCTATCTGAGATTGTATTAGTACCTATCGTCAATTTTATCAACCGCGCATATGCAAACCAATATCACAATAAAAAATAGGTATAGGTACCAAATTAATATTTCAATAGATTGGTAGGAAACGAGATCAATTAAAACTAAATTACGTTATCATATTTTAAGCTATGACGCAAAACGAAGGTGTTATCAGTTTGACCTGTTTATTTCACTCAGTGAATTTTATTGATATGAGTGCCACGTGAGAAGTAACCGCGGTAGCCTAGTGGTCTGGGTAATGGAATGCTGAAACAAGGTCACGGGTTCGATCCCAGATTCACCATGACACACACCAATAACTTTTGGATGCTTTTCGAAGTTATGTGTGTATTTATCGCAGGTTTATAAGTGCCCGGTTAATGGCAATAGGCTCGCCATCTATTACATTGGGACCTAAACATAAACTGGCGAAATGTGGGTGCTAGCACCTCTGCCTACCCCTTCGGGATATAGGCGTGAGTTTATGTTATGTTATGTTATGTTATGTTATGTGAGAAGTTTAGTTGAGCTTGAAAGCGATTATTTTCACTGTTGAAATCCCACTTAAAAAATATTTTCTCCATTTCCATTCCTTTCCATTCCATTCCATTCCATTACCATCTCTCTACTAAGTATTATAATATTACCTATAAATGAACTGTGTGCTCATTGCAGGTAATTTAAAAAAACTTGGGTTAAGTAGGTCGAGGTATGTTACTCGTAAATGACCACATTTTTTATTCTTGTCTGTTTGTCTGTTTTGTAATATGTTGCAGTTTTTTTCTTTTACGAATATCTTGGATAAACGTAGAGTTTGCCGTATGTTTGATTGCAATTAAGTAAAACCGGACATTAAGCCAAAAAAAACTATAAGCAACCTCCACGCGGACGGAACCGCGGGTATCAGCTAGATAATTAGACACCCATAACCATTTTAATGTATTGTTTAAGCTATACTAATTTTACTTTTGGTATACCTACAAGAAGGTTACAAAGTGACGTCACAAAATGTAACGTCTCACCGGTTAACGCTCTATTCTTTTGTCATTAATTCTTCTCAACTGTCAAAACCACCACCGTACATTGCTCCAAGAAATTTATCATCAACATATTTACACGCTTGTAACAGTAACCATGCACCTACAAAACCCATGGCTGGACCGCGTTGAAGAATACAACTAACGAACCTAGAGTTGTACGTATAGGTAAGCACGTAGGTACAAGTCGGCACGCACACACTCGCACACTAGTCAGCCACTACGCGGCAAACGTCATTCGATTCAGTCAGTAATACCTACGAATTTCACCGCAATTTCACTACACTCTTGTGTAGTCAAGTTGTGTAAAACCGTAGTGACTGACAGCAAGAAAAATATCCAGGAATCACGTTTTAAGGTTGACACATTGTTACCTAAAATTCACTCACACATGGTTAGCCGCCGCCATTTTTTGTGACACAGCCTCATGTTCGTAGCGATCCGTCCTTAGGTTTTACATATTCCAGTATTCGAATCACACATTCATTTATTTATAAAACAGCGCAATGTACGTAAAAGTACTTGCTACCCACATTTGACTTTTTTCCGTAGGTACACGTGATCAGGATTTACTGAAGAGATGCAAGTGCCAAGAGTTAGGTGCAAGGTGAAGGTTAGTGGGCTTCAAGCCAGAAATCTTTAAAGCTCAGTGCGCACCAGCGGTATAAACGATAGCTTAAGAGCTTCGGCGTGCAATCCACTCGTAGTATTTCTGTAAGAATAATATTTTGAATTTAGATTTTTGTAAACATACGCTATCGAAGATGTGTGATAATGCTTCAGCAGGGCCTCGATTCTGCTAAAGGCAAACCACTATCATGCCACGGACACTAAAAAACGCTATTTAATTGTAGACTTTGCCGTTATACAGTTAAACTCTAAAATGAAATGAAAAGAATTTATTGAACTTTTTAATTCATTCAAAATTAAATGGTATTTTTTTAAATTTATAATATTAGTGAGATAGCATTCCAATTAAATGTAATAAATTACTGAATTAGGTACATTCAGTAGTAAACAAATTAAAATAATTATAATACCGCAAGAAGTGTGTTCTAGCCCTTATGCCCAAGCGCACGTGAGCCGGTCGACAACCGCTTGACACATGCTACACAAAGAAAATTGTCATCTTTCACACTACCCTTCAACTTTTTTTTTTCGAATATGAGCGATTTGGCACTTACGTCCGTCTCACTAGTTTTTGTTATTTATTTTCAGTTCTATTTTTAAATGCTAGACATGTGACAACATCACCTTTAGGTTCGTTATGTATTCAAGTTATGTCAGTAATGGATGGGCTAAAGCGTATTGTAAATATTTAAAAAGATGGTAAATGTTATTCAACAGCTCATCAATCAGTTGATTACGAGTTGATTTCGTTTAGGGCATTCATCCCAAATTAAATCCTAATGGAAAACAAAGACGTTTATGATTAAATTCTAGCTGAGTTAAAAACTGTATCTATAAATTCAAAACATCAAAAAATCAACATCCTGCAGCCTCAGCATGGTGCCCGTAGACATGTCTTCTTTTCCCTCGACCAATGAAATCGCAGAAAAAGGTAGGAGTCAGGTGACGTTTCGGCATAGTCGCTGCGTTTCGGTTATGTGCGAACTTTTTGTCCGATTTCATTGGTCGAGAGAAAAGTAGACAATGACATGTCTACGAACATTATGCTGAGGGAGCAAAACGGGACTTGAACCCGTACCTAACCGTTAAAATATGTCAAAGAATTTATGTAGTTTTTAACTCTAAAACTACGGGCAGATAAATGGAATGTAGCTATTTTTCTATATAAATAATATACTAAATAAGTACTTAGGTATTCCTTTTTTCCCTGTAATATTTTTTCCTTATAATATCATTAAGTACATACTTTAATTACAATTAAATCGCAAAAGTAAAGTTAATTTATGATCTTTTGTAGGCCTTGGCGAGTCGTATTATTATCAGTGTGCACAAAAGGTCTATGACTCCTTATCAAATGCATGCAGTATGTACTTAAATTGTCCCTGTATTAAAGAACTCATCCGAATAGGGTATTTGCATGTTGTATTTATCGGGAGTTTCCGCGAATATCACACATTGAGATAAAACTATTTTTAACGGATTCTATCGCGATCCATTCGGTGTTATTATTATTTACATTGAACCCGACTTTTCTCGAATAGTCGGGTAAATGTAAATAATAATAACACCGAATGGATCGCGATAGAATCCATTAAAAATATATTTATTTCAATTTGCAAATTACAAAATAAAAAATATTGTGAAAATTTGTTAAGTGTTTGAATGTTTTTACACAACCACGCTCAAAACGGATGAACGGATCTGTCTAGACTCCAGAATAATACATAGCTACTTTTATCCCTAGGATAGTTCTTTTTCAATTATAAGAACTGAATCAGAGTTCTATGCGTGTGGGCCCGCGAAAAACAGAGTAAAACGTATCTTTTGCTGAAAGTTTTGATAAGCAGGTCCTTTATTATGAGCTCTTAATAGCAATTCAAAAGCGATGCAGCTCAACTCAGGGAGAGAGATGAAGCTATGCATCGTATGCACCGTTAATAGCGCCATCTCTGTCCCAGAATTGAGCTGAATCGCATTTAAATTGCTATAAGAGCTCATGGTAAGGCCGCAGATCGGCTTAAAAAAAATTGGTGGAGCTCTGTACGTTCAAATAGATATTCACCGTTTTCCTTAAAACCAAAACTATCAGATAGGAATTCACAGTTTATTTATAAATAAACTAACCTATGACGTAGGTACAAGTAGCGAAATATATCAAAGATTAAACATAAAACCATCCATACAGCGGTATATTGTAGACTCCGATATCACTGGCAAACATTGTTGATACCACATAGCTACATAGAGTATCATTATGAATGATGATATATGTATTAACTACACAGTAGGAGTATCCTGTATACATTCACGACTGTATATTCTTGAAGGGGTAAGCTGAGGTGAAACGCTCACATCTCGTTAACCATCAGCATCTTCACAGCATTAGTCCCAGTTTTTTTTATACTACCTACGTAAATAAATAAATAAATATTCTGCAACATTCTACACATAGCTCCCTAGACCCAAAGTAAGCTTAGTTTAAATAGCTTGTGTTATGGGTTCTAGAATGCTGATAAACATACTTATATACTTTTTTTGTAAATACATACTTATTATACATAGAAACACTCAGACCAATGCAAATAGTATGTCATACAAATATTTGCACTGAGCGGGAATCGAACCCGCGCCCCCTGCGTAGCAGATGCACGCACTACCGCTACGCCACAGAGGCCACGTAGGTACGTAGGTGGTAGTCAAGCGTGAGCTTGACCTGATGGGAAGCGGTCACCGTGGCATATCGACGTATGCTACACCAAGGGTGTCACATACACGCTGCCTACCCGGAGGAAAGGGGCTAGGCTAGGAGGGGTGGAGAGGCTAGGAAAGGATAGGGGGAGGAGGAGTACAGTGAGCTCTGGCTGGAATGGAGTGGAGGGAATGACTGAGGAGATGACAACTGACAGAAACGACCAGAGGAGAATGTCATGTTGTGCCAACCCTTGACATTTGGGACAAGGGCAGGTAGATAGATAGATAGCTTTAGCGCAAGCTTTTAATTCAGGGCTTTTTTATACCACTTAGGTGGCAGACAAGCGCACGGCGCACCTGATGGGAAGCGGTCACCGTAGCCTATGGACGTGCGCAACACCAGGGGCGTCACACTCGCGCTGCCGACCCTAAGGCCTGGAGGATTAGATGATAGTTACTCCATTAAAGCCAAAAGAGTACAAATTATGGAATGGAAGAGTCGACGCCAAGGTCCAAATGGTAACGGTGCTGTCATTTTATTCACAAAGCTAGTTTTTGAGAACCTTTTTATAGATATCATTTGTAAACAAACAATCAAAATGTTGTTTATTGATATTCCGTAGCTACCGTACGACCGAAATATATCTAATCTAAAATTAGCTATGTAAACAGTCTGGTATAAATAGAAATCACTGAGAATAATATCCAATCCAATATTAATCCTGTGCAAAACAACTTAAATATTATCATTTTTTTTTTCTTGAATGCACTTACAATGAAAACAAAAATCATTGATGGGCTTTTGGCGTTTTTAATGATGTGTGATAGGGCTTATTTTTTATTAATTTGAAATAGAGATTTCAAAGAGTACTAAGATGATAATTTATGTTATAAAAAAAATAATTCATACTTACTTTTCCGTCGTCATTTTTGAAAAAAAAATCACTCGTAAAAGTTAAAAAGAATAAGTCAATTACACAATATCACAGGGTACTATTTCACTTAAAATTACTATCACATTATTTTTTAAACTTTAAGGCACTTGATACGTATTATGTTTCGATATGTTTCCCGCGCATGTTATCGTAGCGCACGTGCTATCTCGTCTGCGTTCGCGCGCAAACTGGCGGGAAGTGAGTTTTCCGCGCAATTTAACGATGTTTTTCTCACGCGACAAAGCTTTGCGTTCTTTATTTAAACTTGTGACAGATGAAGCCTTTTTGTTTGACTATGAAAATATATGCGGCTAGTTTGCGGATTCTTAAAAGTATGTAGGTAGTTATTATAATTTTGTTTTATTTTTCGTTTCACTTATCAAAAACAATATTATGGTATTATTACAATATTATTAGCTTTAATGAATTAGAATGTAGATTTTAAGTCTATTTATGCGATTTCTATAAGTCTTGAGTCGTCTATGAGGCGGGAGTTCTTTTAAAGATTGTGTTGTTGTTTTTGGTTGGTATTCTAGAACACATTCGCGAACACTTTCCGTCTTTTGTTCTTAGATGTTTGTCGGCACTTAAATGCATAAAAACGCAATAAAGAGATGTGCTTTTTATTATTTTATTGACCTTTCAATTACCGCGCCCGCGCAACATTGCTACGATTGATCTACGTCACTTCGTAGCTAGTTTGCTACGCTCGTTGTACTTATGAGATACTAGCTGTTGCCCGAAGCTACGTCCATGTGTTCGAGACCGTATTGTCTTAACTGTATTCGGGTGGCACCGCAGCCCAGCACGTGTTGGGAAGAGAGATGGAAGGACTACTTAGCCCATACTAAGCACACTTTTAGCTCTGGTCAGTACTCACTATTAGGTGCCATAATAATATTTAAGCAATAATTATTAGGTACCTACTTAAGTAGCACGTGCTTTTGAAAAGGTTAAGAGGTGTGCCTCGCGTTGGCTGCGAGCCCGAAAGTTTATTGCGAGAAGCGAAGCATCATAATGTACCGACCTGTTAGTCACGAAAGTGGCTGAACACATTACAATTTACTGTTGACTCTGAAAAGTTAAAATAGTAGGTAAACATACCTAATATATGTTTATGAGTATTAATCTTATACTCTGAGGTATGCAAACACCCTTTCGCTCAGGCACATCAATTTCAAATCTATTTTTAACTTTAAAAACTTTAATGAATGTCAAAGCTTACCTACTGTTCAATTAACCTCTAGGCGCCTAGGCTCTAGACTAAGCAAGTGTTCGGTTACTTTTGATGCTGGTTATAATAGATATGCATAAAATGAGCCACACTTTCGTCTGCTCGAGGGTTTACGACTTGGCAGTGATCGTAGTAAACATTTATCATCTAAAGTGCAAGAACGACTCACCGCGTGTCGTCACAAAATTTTGTCGATTTCAGGCAACGTCCACAGCTGAATAATTTTAGTGACTTACTGAATTCATAGACTTTGCAGATTGCCAATCCCGGTAGTATCCAAAAAAAAAAAATTAACCTTAGGTTTGTTTTCCGTAAGCGACTGCCGTCCCACCCTTAAACCTATAAGAAAATCCAGTGCCATAGCCTCGCCTCTCCTACTTCCTTACTAACATAAATGACTTTTACGAGAGCGAGCGGTTCCGTTCTGACACCTCCCCGCCCCCTATTTACTCTTAATGAGAGTGGACTTACATAGACTGGTTATTATGTGACATTATGTGTTGGAGATTGTAGACTATTCTGAGGTAAACAAACCCATTATCGTCTCAGCACTCTCAGCCAACAACAGGTGACAAACGAATGTTAAGTGAGTTAATATTGTTATTATTCATAATATTTACTGTAGAAACAAAAGCACAATATTGATTTAGACAACAAAGCCCTTTCATCAATTCCATCAAGCCCTTTCCATCACCGAACGACCAGACGTACGGCGATGCGCCCTCGTTATATAGGGGACATTCCATTCATACGTAGGTACGAACCGCTTCACCAATACATTATTAGTAGTACTGGTAATACCTACCTACCAGTCTCTTCTCAATAGTACCACTATAGCTAACAAAACAACAATAGTATTCAATGGAATTTTGAAGCAATTAATAGGTACGCTATTTGGCTTTCATTATTTCATATTTCACCCAGCACGATGGACGGACGACCAGAAAATGCGGAGAATGGGGCGCTATGGCGTGCATTGGGAGAGGCCTATGTCGAGCAGTGGACTGCAATAGGCTAATTTATGATGATGATAGTATTCTAACTTTTCCTATAGATTAATATCGGAAAAAGAGGACATCTAGTACCAAGACTTGAACCCGTGGCATTACGGTATTCATGCTGACTAAACTAAGCTAGGTAGCTCAGTAACCTCCTACTACTCGTACTATAGACTACAACCGAAAAATAAATTATTAACTACTCTAATTATTTTAAAGGCACGATCGTCTAAATATTCGTCGGAACGCTTCACGATCTCCTTCTAAGTGCTAATTATACAATTCAACAGGTTGTTGATAACGATAATTCTTTCAACGCTAAATAGAAGTTATCACGTGCTTTTAGTATAAAACATGAGTATCTGAACCATGGATGTATAGGGTCCCACCTAGACCATTAGGGCCAAGTTAACCCCTCCTGCAAGCCGGCACACGCAGGCTTTTTTCTCGGGGTTGTCAGATCAGACAATATTCGCCCATATACTCGTAAAAGCCGCATAAGCTTAATAATAAGTCTTGCAAATAATAACGACTTCCATAGGACCAAATTGAAAAGGGACCACGCTGGAAGCACCAGCTTTCAAATAAAAAAGAATCATCAAAATTGGTTCACCCAGTCGAAAGGTCTATGGTAACAAACATAAAAAATACAATCGGATTGAGAACCTCCGTCTAACTCAAGGGTCTAACCTGGTCTCTCCTTAAAAAGAGCTTTTGACCACAAACGTATAAAGATACGTCTGTGCTTTTAACCGACCTCAAAAAGAGGTAGGTTAAAAAGAAGGAATAGTAAGCGGACCCCGAGTGAAAGGTGAAAGCCTCGGATGCAACCGGGAACAACATTGAGATAATGATGATAAAGTTGGATGAAGCCATGTCCTCAAAAGTGCCGAGATATCTCCTTTTCAGTTCAGCTACAGTAAGCCTTCTCTAAGAGCGATACCTATGCCCGAGCCCTCCTCGTAAACGGCATTGCCGTGAAACCAATTATTACACCACGATGACAACATCGACACGAGAGAAGAAGAGATTTAGACTTATTAAATAGTACTCTATCGTTCATTAGCATTTTCAGCGATATTAAAAGTCTACAAACACAGGCAACTAGGGCATTTGTTAGGTATTTACTTGTCAGTTGTCAGTCAACAACTGAGAAATAAACAGCCGGTTGCGAAGGCCAGTGGTTTCGTTTTGGCGATCATGTGAGGGCATGGACGAGGCCAAACAAACACTGTCTCGGGTATTTACCCAGACGACATACCTACACACAAGGACGGAGGGTCGATTTTCATTATCTTCAGTGCTATTTTTGAACGATTGGTTGGTAACGTAGAACGAGTGAGTAGAGAACGAATGACAAGTGTTGACTGTTACCGGGAAATCCGGGTAATTTATTGAGTGTTACTTTTTTAATGATTTTAGTTTCGTTAAAGCATGTATTTAATAGCTCTAGAACCCAGAAATACAGAAACATAAATGGGTGAATCTTGAAATCTGGCGTATTTGGATTTTTTAAAACTTACTATAATGCAGATGCGCGTATTAGGTACCGTCTATGATAGATGGTAATAAGCGCATCTCTATTGTCTATCGGACACTAATAGACATGTTGATCAACACTATGGGTACTGTTACTGAGAAATTCAATACATTTTGTCCACCCTTTTTTTAACGTAGGAAAACCCAACGGGTACTTACCACAAATCAGGGCTGGTGAAATAGATAGTTATGTCGGGATCGCACTGTCTAAAACCACATGGTGTTCCGTCCACTTAAGTCTATCACCAGACACCCCGGATATATCCTAAAAAGGAACTCCTCAGGAACTTTGGGAGACTTTGACCATCAACCATAACGCGGGTAGTCTCGCTGTGGAACTAGGAGGCAAACCCTCTTCACTTAGAACGGTGCGCGCGGAGCACGTCACACCACCCTCTCGGAGCTGGTTCTCCTAGAGGGACGGGCAGCCATACCTCTCGCCCTCAGGCTTGCGATCATGGAGGCCGTAGATCGTCCAGCGCTCTCCGGTGCCCGGTGCGTCTTTTGCGGGACAAACGAGTACCTACATTTTCTCTCCCGTTCACATCTCTACCCTGGGTACAAGGTAAACTGTTACCATGGGAGTAGGAAGTAGCAATTTTTATTAAAGAGACACAGTGTCATTTCAGAACAGGCACTTTTGAACATTCTGGATAGGTGCCAGCACTCGACATGGCATTCAAACTTGCCATACAAACAGAGGAAAGTCAACCTCGAACCTCGAATAACAATTTCAACTTATGACCTCTATAAATATAGCACAAAATACGCCGCCAATTGAGCTTTTCAAGATCTCTGTCGGTGCGGTGACATTTTCCTCTGACGTGTGACCCTGTCTATCGAAAGACGCAAGAGTTATGGGACTCACGTCTCTTTATCCTTCCTCATTTTTGCGTATTGTGAAACAAAATTTAAATAAATTGTTGGTACTTAAACAAGGCCAGGTGAGGCCACCTGTCACCATAGCAGAAGTAGACCTGAGTAGCGGGTGGGGAGCGCTCTCACCCTTTTCCAGGGTAAAATGCGAGTGTAACGGACGTGACGTAAGCCTACGCATAAGCCTGCCATAGCCAAATTGAACTTGAATGCCAATGTTGAACTTCTCCATCCGCCTGGCTAATATGTTAGTTATATGTGGTTATATCGTGGTTATATGCATCCTTATGGTAGAGTTATGTCAACAGGAGCCAATACCATTTACCTGGCATTTTTAAGTATGGTTGATTGGCGAATAAAGCGTACAGTCGGCGCTCTATGAATTTCATTTACTGCCTATTTTAGACACCATGGTTTCCACACCATTTAGAAGCCAAAGATGGCCCAGAACCAACCGGAGTGCGAAGGAAATTCCTTATCATGCACACTCATCGCACTACTACTCAGAAGAGCGGAGCAGTACCTAATCATAAATGTCAACAAATCGCGCAAATTTTCGGGGGCTCGAACCACATGAATATCTATAGCACTTATCTTTACTCATGTGCTCGAACTGTCACGGCCGAGACCGCGGGTAGTAGGTACCTACATATTTGAAGGAAAATTTATAATTTTCGTTGCTAAGTACTTTATTTCCGAAGCTACAACAAACATCTAAAACTGTAGATGTTTTTCTAGGTCACGATGATATTTTGTGATATTTTTGATTCCACTCACATTGTATAAATAGCAATCGCTTTGAGCAAATACTTTTGATGCTTACAGGAGTTATAAGCATTACAGACTGATTCAGCAATGTCGCTATTTAGACGTTTTCGGAGTAAAGGTGAATGAACGGACGAAGAGGCGAAAGACTATCAATATCAAATACCTACTAGCTGTGTCTACGTAGCAAGTGGAAATATGTTGTGTCTGCCTATCCCAATGGGAATAAGGCGTGATTTTCATGTATATAACCTAACCATAAATACATACCAACCGGTATGTAAGGTAGGTATGTCTACGGCTTCGTCCGCGTGCTTTTAGTTTTTTAAGTTTTTAATTTTTTACTCGGAACCCCAATTCATTTTCCAAAATTAAAGTTGCTTTACTCCTTGTTACATTACCTAACTATCTGGAAGTGAAAGTCCCGTCAAAAGTGGTACAGTCATTTCAAAGATTAGCCAGAACAAACAGACTTCCTATCTACTCTCGAAGTGCAAGTCTTGTATTCATACATGTAGGTATACATACAGATAACGCCTTTTTCCCATATTAGGGTAGTCAACATACATACACGACAGTTGCGGGTCGGTAGCCACTCGTTCTCTTGAATTCAACCTTTAAGTATTGGATCTGCATATATATCTATATGTCCGTCTGAAAAATATATAAGTATTTCAATAACTCAGATAAAGAAAATTGTAAGAGGTAAATACTTACCTTAAGAATATTATATAAAGTCCTTTCATTATATAAGTCCCTTTCCTTTAACCTAGAATAATAAAATTTGGCAAGAAGCAAGGTCTCATTCTAAGGAAGGAAAAATAAAAAGTTTAAGTATTTTGTAGTTGTATCACACGATTGATTTGCACTTAAAACCTTCGTAGCATCGGTAGTTCAGTGGTTAAGGGGTCAGCCTTAAGATCGAGAGGCTCCGGGTTCGAATCCTGGCGATTCCAACAACGTGGACCTACTCTTAATACCTATAAGCGATTTCAATTAGCTAATGGAATATAGCTCCAAAGTACAAACAGTAGGACTGGCGTTGATGAGGAAGGAGTGTGCCTTTATTACCCGTGTTACTACCAATGTTACCACTAGTAACATTGGTAACACCGGTAATTTTAAAATTCCTTCTAACTACTAAAGTTGAAAGTTGTTAAAATAGCTATAAAAAATTGCCTGTATCACTACCATTAAATAAAATAGTAAAACAAATGGTCCAGTTCATAGTATCTAACTACTAACAGTCTAAATAATCTAACTGCCGCACTCAGAGACGTTTAACGGATACTTAATTGTTCCTTAGTAAAATTTGAAAAAAGTTACCACTCAGAGTCAGTTAAGGATTCATTAACACCCCTAATGACACTTTAAAGTTAAGTGATACAAAACCCTTACTTAACTTTTAAGGATTGATTTTTACATCTAAAAAACAGAATTATCGTGAGGAAATCCTCATGGATACCCACCTCGTGGCTAGCCGTGCCCCAATTAGGTCTTTACCTATGAAATTGCCGTTATGTACGAAAAAAATTAAACGATTTTATTTTCATGTATTTTTATTTGTATTAATCGAAGTAGTAATTACCCATACAATCAATGCATCTTTGCCAACGCAGCGGCAGTTTATTGATGCGGTGAGCTTCTAACCCCAGTTCTTGCAACTTGGAGACCGTCTGCTGTCCAGTATAAGGTCGCACATTGTCGTGTAGGAGCAGCGGAGACGAGCGATTGAATGCTAGTTGCAGATGTGCCAGTTTCTTCATCATTGTGTTCAGTTCTTCACAGTATACATCTGCAGTAATGCTCACCCCGTTTGGTAAGAAGCTGTAATGAATCACACCGGGCGCTAGACCACCAAACAGTCACCATCACTTTTCTAGGGGTAAGTTTTCGTTTAGGGCATTGTTTAGGTGCTGAACTAGGATCCAACCAACTTTCTGAGCGCTTGCGATTATTAAACAGAATTAATTTTTCATCGCAACTAACAATATCATTTTAAAATTCCTTTATTTCTGTGTCTGTTGAACAATGCACAATAATTTGACGTTGGCTATATTGACATTGGCAGTTGTCAGTGATGCCATAGAATAAAAGAGTCCAGATGTTTTATTATCAGTATATGAAAATAGGTATTTAATTTCATCTATATATAAAAACTAACAGTAAAAGAACGGATTGTAATTTATATTACTATAAATAAAAGTTTTTAATATGTTTAATATTATTTTTCTACTTTTTACTGTTAACGCTTTTTAGGTGTGGCTACACCGACGCCTTATCGATGCCCTATCGATACTGTGATTTTGTCACTGCACCGCTCTACAAAACTTGAAGTTGTGATTAACTAATGTACCCTTAAATTATGACTCTGGGATGTTCCATCAATTAACAGATTTAATGATTATTAGTTAAGTATCATTTAGGACTAATTTAAGGAACCTTTCTGAGTGCGGCAGTAAGTAGTAGATTGACACATGTTACACTCAGAACGTACCTACACTTTGCACGAACTGAATGAAAAATAAAACAATAGGTATGCCTAAGTCATTTATTATTGAAAACGTTATCTCACAAATTCAGGTTACATACCTTGAATGTATATAAAAACTGAACCTTCAGTAAAGATTTGAACTCAGTACGTTGTATGTAAGTAATGTAGGTATAGGGGAATTAGCATGATAAATGCTCATAAAGATAATGTGAAATATACATAATTATTAATTATGTTTAATTTATGTTAACGTGTAGGTATATCGTCAATATCAACCTTTGAGAGGGTCGCCTCAAGGAAATGTGTGACTAGGTAGATACAGCACTTTTTACCCTTGGTCTTACCAGTATGGCCAACTAATGATAAAACAGAGAAAGCACAACACGTTCTTAGTTACCGATTACCTAGCTTTAAAACTTTACATAAAAGAATAAACTACTGCGAGAACATTTTTTTGTTATTTTATATTTATTTATGTGTAAATGAAGTTATGTACCTACCTACCGACGACATCCTTTATACCACACCAAACAGCGATTCGATTAAATACGTGTATTATAGGTAGGTACTTAGTAATATTGAACACAGATAAATGTCACATGACAGCTTTGCAAGCAGCAAACTGAATCACACCTTATCTCTCTAATGTTTTTACGCATAGGGGCGTGATTGTCGTGCAATTTATTAGTGTTATTTATAGCGTACACATAAATCAAATATAAGATATATGTATATTACGATAAAATAATAATTTTGGACGTATTAGGTATATGATAGTAAGATTTTTTTTGCAACGCCTACATCATGTTTGTGTCAGACAAGTAGAGTATGACCAGGGGTCTGTACCTTGTGTATGTATTGTGTATACCGGCTGAGCGGCCTGTATTCACCATTACACGTCCATCTGAAGTTCTGTACCATGTAACGTATTTGTAACGGTAATTGACCTTTTTCTCCCTCCCTCCAGTTTATGGTATCTATTCTACATGTGGGCAGAGTCGCAGAGCCCTTTTTATATTAAAAAATAAAACGCATCGTTATTTTTAATAATTAGTTTTATTTCCACACCACGGAATACAAAAAGTTAACATGTTAATAATACATTACAGATACATTAATACTTAGAATACGTACCTGTAATAAAGATTTATTGCCCATTTGTTATTGCTATTAGTAATTTGATACAATACTTACATAAAATAATAGGTACAGTCATGGTCGAAAGTAGATGATGATCGCACAGATTTCAAACTTAAAAATCTACATAAAAATATTGAAAATTATATTTAAATTACAATTACAATATTTTTATAGAGTATTAAGCAGTTTAACAGCATATTAAAACTACTTTGCTCAAAAAAAAACCTTTCAAAATCTGAAAATGATGATCTACTTTTAACGCTGCCTATAGATAAGTATTTAGGTTTAAGGCCAACATCGGTGACAAGACTTCCTAGGACCCCAGGTTCTGAAGTAAAAGCTTCGGATGCAATCGATACCAGTACCTATGAAAATTATGAATTTTATCACAAAATGCCAGTCGCCTGAGCAGCTACATATTTTATCTGTTTGTCGCCAATATTGGGCTCAAACCTTTATATATTTCTTACAATAATGAGGTTTACGATGAGCGCTCATTACAGATAAGACAGCCTTACATTAAAGACTGACTATTGTTCTGCGGAAACTGTTTATAACCTTTTTACTACCAATGTTACAACTAGTAGTAACATCGGTAATTTAACTATCGTTTTTACTACTATAATTGAAAGTTGTTAGAGCAGCAATAATTTATGGCAGTAGTACTACGGGTAATTTTAAACTTTAACTTTAGTAGTAATAACGGTAATTAAATTACCGCGCTGGTACTACATACTAGCAGTAAGATAGGTAGTAACACGGGCGATAAACGGCAGAAACGTACGAAAATGCGCATAATATATTGCAAACAAAACAAAGCTGTCCAATATCCAAAAGTTACGCAACGACAAGTCTGTCTAAAGTATCTCGACTGTAAGCTCACCCTTAGAATACACAATGAAATCGTACAATATGTATTGTATACAAATAATATTACTAAGCTAAATAATTGTGATCTAATTAATACACAGACGGCAATACAACGCCAATAGTTACTCACGATAATAATACTACACAAGAATATTGTAACGTAACGCAGAGGAATTTCTATCACGCATATAAATTCGATATTGATTTTTGATCGGAAAAAATGAACATCCAGGACGGGACTTGAACCCGTGACCAGTCCCTTACAGGGAATGCTCTGACTAACTGAGCTACCTGGACCCGTTCTAGATGTTGGAATTTCGTCAATCATACATACATACACAGAAACACCCAGATAAGTGCAAATAGACATATGCATGAATACATTTATTTGCACCGAGCAGGAATCGAACCCGCGCCCCCTGTCGTAGCAGTTGAATGCACCACCGCTACGCTACAGAGGCGGTCAAGTCGTATAAACTAACCGACTTTAAGGTGGGTTTACACGAGGCGAGCCGAGCACGAGCGAAGCACAAGCGGCTTTGTCGTTCGCGGCGTCAAGTGTGGACGTACAACGAATCTACATAGATCACTGTCCTCGAAATCCTTTGTGTTATTCAAAAAACAGACAAAAGGCGGAACGAACGAAATGCTCGCAGCGCGCTCGTTCGAGGCTTGTAAATCAGTCCACACTTGACGAATTGTGTTCGGCTCGTGCTCCGCTCGTGCTCGGCTCGCCTAGTGTAGACCCACCTTTAAGAAGTATATATCAAGGTACATTTATTTATATATTTGACTATCTATCCACTCGTAGCGTTTAGAATTTTATTATCGCGTCATATTTTATATGACTTAGTACATACGAATTCAACAAATGTTTAGCATAATTGAATATAAATTGTTGCATGCTTTTGTTATCTCAAATATCACAAATTTATAAACATAAAACAGTATAAATTAAACAATATTAAAGTTATAACACGTTTTGACTAAAATATTTTTTACTTAAATAACTTTTAAACAGCGTTACACGCTTGGCTCATAAATAAAAGGAATACAATACAATAGTGTAGCTTATATTACTACCTGCCTCTTAGGTGGGCATAATACAAAGAAGACAAGAGACATAAGGCATAATCAAAGTAAAATTACAGAGCTCAATCGTGCAGATTCATACGATTTTGATTTCGATACTTTGATTATACCTTCTTGTATAATTAACGCCTTAAAGAGTTGGAAGGACCGTTTCGTCGCCATCCATTTCGCATTTGGTCCACTTCGTCCATATTCGTGAATAGTCCACTACGTGAATCGTCCACTTGGTCGACTTGGTAAAAAATATATATTTAAAAAACGCGAAATTCGACGTCCACGTGGGCGGAGCCACGGGCAACAGCTAGTCATAAATAATACTAACACCGTCACCATTATATATCTAAAATCAAAATGAAACAAATTTATTGTCCCAATCTTCGTCTTATTTGCTCATTGTTCATTTTCCGTTATCACCACTAAACTCACTCTGTTATCACCACTAAACTCATTCTGTTATCACTTTGTCTTTATCATAATGTTTTTATTTAACTAATATCACTGGTTAAAAATATTTAACGAGGAATAACATACTCTTAAGAATATAATTTTCTACAAACAATACAAAATATTGATATTTTTATATTGTTTTTGAAATTGAAATATGTTTTTAATTGGAAAAAGTCAACATTCAATGGGATTCAATCTGGTGACTATGCCATTCCGTTATAAATTTCTATTCCAATGAGCTATCAGAGTTCCATTCTTAAATTATAACATGGCAGGCGTAATGTACATCTCGGAGTTCGGCTAGTCAGACAGCAGTCACTCCCGTAAAAGCCAAGATGAGCCAAATCAAAAGTATGAGAGCGGACTCTGGGCTCGAAAGCGGGTTAACATTATGAGGATGATGATGATGATGAACAAGACGGTCATGCCTGAAACCTACCATGAATGTTAACTTTTTCCAATTTATAAAAAATAGTAGTAGTAGCAAACACTTCAAACTACCCGTCAAATGTGAAATAGTCTCATATTTCATATCCCAAAACACATACTATACTTTTTTTTAAATCCGTAACTAGCTCAGTTGAAAAAATATCTGCCACCAGTGCTACAAGTTCTAAGACATCTTCATATAACTGGTTTTCAAAATCCAAAGAACGAAACTCACTCCCCCAACAGTTGTACCTACAAACTGCTTTATAGTGGCCGGCAAATATCTTGACAATATTTGGTTGGTCAAGTCGCCCCAATCATAGATCATAATATCGTCTCATTTGATAATAGTGACTCGCGTCATTAGTTTATCAGTTTTTTTTTAATACTTCATTCGATCGTTTTTTTTAACTGCACCCCACCTGATGGTAAGCTGTTTTGTTCGGTCCTTATTTTTGCTCAGCAATGTACAAGCGCGAACTTTCCACGCCAACTTTTGTCCAAGATGGCAGATATCTTTAACTAAACGTGCTATCTTCGTTCTTTCACACCTCGCTTGGAACCTAAAGGTGTAATAGAGATGGAATAATTTCTCGCTGCTTCGTAAAGGTAGGTCCTACGATGGCGCGCCCTGGTATGGCTCCTCTGAAGTTGGTTTGAGATCCTTGGGAGTGGTGTCGTCGGTTGATGTGGTCATACCCGGTAGTCGTATGTAACTCGGTCCTCTGTTAGAAGAACATAATATAGTTTTTATTAATATTATTCTTTTAGCGTCCATCATAAAATTAACAATTTAGTTATAGGTATTATTTTATATGGCACGAATAAAATACTCTCACTAGTAATCCGACAAACCGCAACCAGACCAACTGAACAGGGCCCGTAGACAAGTGTCAAAAGTCTAAATCGCTAACGATCGCTAAGGAAACGAATAAATTAGGTCGACCAATCACACTTCAGCTCGTGATACCGCCGCGGCGCGCGCATCGTACGACGCCGGCGACGAGCTTGGATATGATTGGTCGACCTAATCTATTAGTATCCTTAGCGATCGTTAGCAATTTGGACTTTTTACACTTGTCTACGAGGGCTGATGTCGCATACGTTACGAACTCGATTCGAAAGAATTTCGTACTCATCTCACTGTTTTGCAGGGATGTCCCTTCTTTCGAATTGAGTTCGTATGCGACATCAGTTCTTGGTCTGATTGCGCGTTTTAGCTAATCTGTTTATCTCTGATTCGGAAGAATTTCGTACTCGCCCCACCGTTTCAAACAAAAACAAATTCTTTCGAATCGAGTTCGTCAAGGAGGTATGCGACATCAGTACAGTTGGTCTGATTGCCCGTTTTAGCCAATCCAATCAAACTTTTGGCAGATAGAAAGCCTTGTAGTCTTCGGCAAGATGCGGATGGCGATCGATCGGTGGATTGATCAGCATCGAATTTAGAATACCTACTCTCCTCAGTCATAATATGAACTAGATTATTATTTTACTATTATAGTTATTATTCACGGAATATATACCATGTTTATTTGACAGTACATCCGCTCATTGCTCTTGAAGCAGAGCCGAAATACCTGTCAGAAACTTCATAATACAAATAAACACTGTAAATATCACGTTAGCAACTAATTTGAACTCTAAATATAAAATTTCAGCTTTTAACTAATTAATTGCCACCCTCATTTTTACAAATACAATCCTTGACCACAAAGATTGTTCTGATGACGCGTATATGCGTCATTAGCATCATACAATTGTTATTTTGACGCATATGTGCGTCAATTTGCATGCATGTTATTTTGACGCATATATGCGTCATTTGCCACGAGATGTTTACTAGGCGGTGCCGCCATAGTCATAGATCTCCGGCATCCCTATTAGTATGATCATGCAAGGTAAGGCATGCATGCTTTACGATATCAAAATACCTTTGTGTCTTACCGGGACCAGCCGAAGCGGATAACTAGATATTGTATTTGTCTTAAAACATGGTTGCACCAGCAAAAGAGACTCTCTTGCAGTTTATTCACGATGTCACGGACATGAAGGCTGGTGTGAGTGTGAGTTCTTCAAGCGATCCTTCCTCGCACATCCACCACAGCATATTCATTTCCATGACACGCAACTTCTGCTTGTACCAGCCCTATCATCAGGGCTGGCGATACAAGCAGGAGTTAGAGACCGGCATTTGGTATCGATTCTGACGTGCAATTTCATTAAACTTAACTAAAATCTCTAAATTTAAATTACGATTTTATCTCGATTTACTTATTTCAGAACATTTTTAAAACCATTAAATATTATTACGACCCGGTCCTCGATTCTGCTACAGGCAAACCACTGTAATACCACTGACACTCTAATGCTATTTAATTGTAGACTTTACCGTTATACAGTTAAAGTCTAAAATCAAATGAAAAGTATTCATTACCTTTTTCATTCGCTCTACAAAATATCATTTGACTTTAGACTTTAACCTGAAAACAATAAAGTCTACAAATAAATGGCATTTTTAGAGTGTCAGTGGTATATCAGTGGTTTGTCTTTAGCAGAATCGAGGCCCTGCACTTTGCTTTGTTTTTGACAATTTTTGAAACAAAACAACATTTGAATTGGCTTTAAAGTCAAAATAAAATTTAGAGATTTTAGTTGAGTTTAGTGAAAATGCACAACAGAATCGACACCATTGTGGTGTTAGACCAAACAACTCACTAATTAGCCTAGTACAGTCTACTGCTGGATATTATGCCCCTGTCAATATGCGTTATAGCACCTGATAATTATGTAGATGATTATTATAATTTCTTATTTTCCAATAGAGATACTAATAACCGGATAGATAATAACCTCGATGTTTGCTGATCATTTCAGCCACTTGCCTAGTCTTGTTGAACCCGGTTTCATTAGAAATTAATAGATATTTCTTATGCAATATACCATAGATAATTCGTAATAAGGAATGAAACTATCATTCCTTATTACGAATGATTAAAAGTTGTTTATGGAATATTGACATAGAGATAATCTAAGTATAAGGTCCATAGGAAAATAAATAGAAACAACGCAAAATCAAGATTAATTTATTAAATACCATAAACAAAATGTTACATTGTAATTCCTAACAATTGACAGGTTCACAATCATAAACTATAGAATTGATAGATATTACTTTACAAATTATGAAAAAATTATTATTGCAGAATGTTGACGTTATTCTAAATATTAGGAGGGGAAAAGGTGGTATGGTAAACTTATTTTTAAGGATGGCAATCAAAACAGCAGTGATATAACATTTTTCACATTTTAATATAAAATGTGTTTAAAACAATCACAGATCTTTGAAAAGAATGACTATGTCATTTAACAAAACATAAAATGTTCATATACAACTATTAAATACAAATTTGAAAATGTATACATTATTAAACATTTTATATACCAATAAAAAAAAACAAAATGTTTCCTATTTTGAGCAATATTACTAAGGCAATGGCGATATAACAATATTTGAGCTAATATTATCAAGAAGTTCATATGCGTATTAGAATATATTTATCATGCTATTCTTATCGCATACGAAAACCTGCATATATGTGAGAAATTTTATTATAACCAGGCAGGGATTAGTCAGTCAATATGTATTGCGATCTTCGCGATCCTGTGATATATAGATGTACAAACGGAATTCGCACCTATATAGACACCGGATAATAATATTGGATCGTTATTATATTGACTGTCTATTTATGCAGGGATGAAACCTATGACTAATATTTATTAGTTGGACTGGTATAATAAATGGGGGGTAATTTTAGTTTAGGACCTGCCTAATAAACAAATAAATTATTCAAAAATTATTCAAATAATTCTAATATTCTTATTACTTTATTGCATTATTAAGGCAGTGAGATATAATCAAATGCCGTTTTCCTATGAATCCTCAATACTGTTAACTTTACCTATACTATTTAGATATTCGGATTATCAAAAGTTTAGAAAAGTATACCACGTAGATCGCAGTCAGAAACTATCCGAAATTTTCAGAATCACCCAATTTATAGTTCAAAAGTGAACCTTATTGCATTAATGTTAAGAGCTAAATTATTTCTATGGAGTGGTGGCACATTTCGGTCTGCTGTCTTCATCACGCTTTGACGTCCAGGTCATATTTTTTTTCACTGGCGTTCCTAAAAGGAATACAATTTTAAATAGCTGTTCGGATGATAATAAAATGAGGCGGCGAACTGAACTTATTATTTAAAATTACTAATTTTTTTTTAATAATAAAATACCAAATTTAAATTAAGAATAGTACCAAAAATGCACTTACATTTTACATTTTGGAGAAATAAATCAATATCTGTCTCAAAATTTGAGACGCACACATTGTGATGTGCGCAATTTTTAAATGTCGTAAAATAAACTTAACTATACAAGAATTGTAAAGAAAATCGCCACCTCTTTTAACTACGGCCATAAAGCGACTATCTACAAAGAATAATGACTTCTATGTATATCACAAGACCAGCTGTTTGAAACTAAAATTGTATCCGGGATGAGACGGGAATAGGGGAAGAGTACGGGACGTTGAGACTGAGTCAATGAATTCTGACACCTATTTGTATACACATAGCGTGCCTTATTGTACAGCTAGTTTAGTAATATACACACAAGTCGTTAGATACAGCCTGTGTTATCGAAAAGCAGAGTAATACATACCAACTGGGTCAACCAAAAGGAAAAATTCCTTGCCCTCACCACTGCTGGTCATTTCTGAACTTTCATCACTACTGTTTACCCTCACAAAACGTGTATCGTTCGAGTGAGATTCTCTGAAAAATATTAACCACAAAACGTTCCTTCAATCTGTAATATAGCCGCCATTTTGATTCCCAAATGATGCGATAATGTTCACAAGCTAAAGCATGCTCCCGATGGTCGATGGAATAGAACATTTTTTGTAATTAATGTTTTGTATGCATTACAAAAAATATTCTGTGTATGGTTTGTCTTCGTCTATCACTGCATGAATTTTGTTGTTCCTTCATTTTCTTGAATTTATTGTCCAATTTTGTTGATACTTTGATATTACCTAAAACATCTTAATTTTATTCTAAACTTGCTTAACGTCCTAATTTCTTCTTGGCGCCAAAACATCACATTGTTCCAGTTATTCTTTTTTTGAATACTTCGTTTCAAAACTAGCCAGCCATCTTTATAGCTTCAAACCTATTCAAAGATATTTTTCTTTAGCATCTGTGGTCTCCGGTTATGCATTCCACTTTTTAAATTTTTTTGAGTAAATACCAATTTTAATCGTTTTCAGTGCTGCTTCAAGTTTTGTCGCCATAATCTCATTTCAGTGTCATTTCGAAGTCCGGGGTCCACTTTCGGGCTTTCTCCTCCTCCACTTCACAAGGTCTTTTGCATCTGTAGCAGTGAGACCGTCTTCTATTACGTCATTAAGCCAGTACTTCTTGGGCCTTCTCCCCCTACCCGGTGTGAAGAGAAGTGTCAAGGATTTTTTCTTTCTTCTTTTTTGAGTTCCAGAATCAAATATATGTTACATTGAAGAGAGACAGAATTGTTAGTATGTGAGTGAAAGTGAGTCACAAACCTTAAGGCTATGTTAGTGTTACCATCACCGCAACGCGACAGTACGTGGAAAAGTATTACTTTTTAATATGTTAGGTCCACGTAATGTTTTTAAAAGCCGAAAAGAAGTTGCCGTGTACTTTCAAAGTATTGGAAAAACTAGTCTTCGAAAATAAAAATTGTATTTACTATGTAACACCCAGATTTATGCACAAAATGTATACCCAAATTTAGAATCTCATCGAATTTTTCATTTAAGTATGTACTACAACAACAAAATATATAGCGAATTAAAAAAAACGATAAGACTCTGAAAACCATGCAAGAATGAAAAAAAAACACAAACAAAAATTAAAAGTAGACTATGGATAAGATTTATAAAGGAACTATCAAGTCAAAAATAGAAGTAAAAAAAAAAGAACAAAATTAGAAAATTAAAATTTGAAAGTGGAACACGACAACTTCTACACAATTTAAAAGATATAGTGAAGTACCTGTAGAACACATAGTGTTGTAGCATGAAGAAAATGTCGAACGACAGGCTGAACAAGCCGAGGCCGAATTTGGTGAAGTCGCCGAAGAAGGAGGCCCAATCGTTGTAGTTGTACCCGTTGAGGACCATTTGCAATACGGACAAGAAACCACCGATGAAATCCAAGAAGATGTTGCCGATGCTCCAGCCGACGGTGGACTTGCGCTGATAATTCATGTAGGCCTGGAATAAGAAAAATATAAAATTATATTACATGGACACCACAACTTTTAATTCGATGGTGAGTCTAATGCTAACTACTCAAAGACCCAATAAGACTTTGCTTGGCACGGGGCTAGAACCCAGAACCTCAAGGTCTCATGCAAATATAAAGATCAAGTAACGCCAAAGGTTCGCCGAAGCAAGCTTGGCAGAGGAGAATTTGTTTTTACTGAGTGTTATTTCGAAAAGTTTCTGGTGCTATAATAAAATGTACAGAACAGAAGAGTACTCTAAACCGGTTTTTGTTCCAAATAGCTTCTCATTTATCCATTACATACTTAACGCTTGCAGGCACACGTTACCATCACAGGAGGGAGAGACAATAAAAAAAAGGACATTATGTACTGTCAAGCCGACTCAATTCTTGCTTAGAAAAATATGCCTCTGGCCACCAACAAAAAGTGAAGGTTCCAGCGACTGGGACCGCAATAGCTGGGACCGCGGCTCCAGTTGCCGCTTCTATTAAGTGACGTCATTAAACTGTAACACTCACCTGCGGTACATATTTGATGAGGGTGATAGACAACTTGATATAGCTGCAGTAGTACAAGAAGTCGAGCCATTCGAGTTTCCCGGCGCCGCTAAGGCCAGCCGACACGATCACAACACACGCGAAAACGCCAAGGATGCCGCGAGCTGAAGTCGACACCCGCTGGTCGGCACGCTGAAACACAAGAAAAAACTAGTCAAGAAGGGAACTGACTTGACGGAACAGAAGGGCGTTGCGACCAAGCAAGGTAATTTCGCCAGGCCCCTGCCTGTTTCGGCCCAATGGATATCGTCGAGTTGTATATAAATATATATTATATTGATCAGTGCGACTTTCATACCGCGATGCAGAATCAATAGTTTTGAAGTAGTTCAACATCATTGCGCTAGATGGCGTAGCTACATGTCGTATCGTCCAGTATCCTCACTTTTCTTACTGATATTCTTTGCTCCTTTCGGAGTTGGGACACCCTTTCTTTTGTTTCTTCTTCTGTAAGGTCTATACGCATTACGAGTTACATATACCAGTATTCTATCTTTCACGGAAGATCAACAGATTTGGGAATTTTAGAATTAAATTTTACGTTAGTCCGTATGTTTAATGGTCGGATAAACAATTTTGTGCGATCGAAAAAAGTATCTCTCTCACGCTTCTCACGCCTGACCAAGTTCAAAGCCATTTCCTGTTGACCTATTGTTACCTTGACATTGTACCTGAACTCTACAGTTCATATTGTACAGCTCAAATGCAATAACAATGTTGAGATCAAGGCTAAGTCCGATTGATTTATGACCTCTAAAACTATACAGTTTGGTGCTGTTGGGTATTGTGAAAAATCAGTAATTGGTTTTAGATAGGTCATTTCCGTTCATATTATTCGATGCGCTTAACCTGAGAACGCTTTGGCCGATTAAATTATTTTCTGTGTTTTTGTAGATTATCTGGACCAGATTTTAGGGAAGAAATTTTCAATAAATGAAGGGGAATGTCGGTAATTGGGCAACGCCAGTTACGAACCTCGAGTATCACAAAACGTTTAAGTCTATTAATAATTACAATAGCTGTAGGTACTTAATGGTATGTGGTAAATTAATACATCATAGGGCAGCACACCGCTAAGATTAGCAAAGCAGCTCAATTGGAACAATAGCCTTGATGATATTCAAGTAGTCGGCATTTCAAACCAAGGTCAAGATCAAATTATTCGATATAAAAAACCTATAAGGAAAGGTCAGAGGAAAACAAGTACATAAAAGTACATTTATAATCTGAAGAATTAGTGCTATTTGCTTATATTTTTAATGTACAATTTGTTTGAGAACTTAACAATGCTCTATTACTGGCAGTTGCCCGCGGTTCAACCTGTATTAAATACTGATCCTGTATCTGTTCATTCTGTCATTTACCGTTACAGACTATAATCTGGTCCTTTGCGGAAGGCGTCAGAAGGACATTCTAATAATGGGCTATTTTGGGAAAGGTATCTTTTGATTTTCAACATAATCTTTCTCTATGCCAAATTCCATTCTTCATTCAAAAATGTTTAAGTACGTAAAATCCATACATAAACCCTCACACATTTACAATATTAGTAGGATTAAAACTAAAAATGTTCTCCATTTTGAGGTCAATCCAGTGATGAGTTTATGGTATTTGGAGCGGAAATAATAAAGACCCGAGTAAATGTCCAAAATGCCAGGGCGTAAACCCATTACTGGGTCTATCACAATAACTTACTGTTTTATGAAAAGTCAAAAGTCTGGTTATATTCGTAATAACATCTGCAAATACTGGATCACGTATGTTTTCGCCTGCGGTTCAACCTCGTGAATGCATTAACTTAATAAAGAGTGGATTGTATCAAGATACAACAGTGATTTTGTATCAATCATAACTCATAACTAAAGATTCTCATATCTCATTCATTCAAAGCGCGCAAATACAAATCATTGACGATAACAGGCGTTTCAAACCATTCCTTGTCAACAGACCTACTTGATTATTCGAACTATTCAGGAAATACACCAAAATTCACTAATTTTCCAATAAAATAATCCGAAATATTATATCACCATGTTTCTTTTATCTTATTAGCTAACTAAAACTCTTTATTATACTGACCTCGTATATAAAGCATTGTATAATAGTGATGCAGGTGGCGAAAGTGGCGTGCATGGAAAAGAAGACATCATTCAAATGCACGGGGTTCAATCCACGTGGGTGACGCGCGAAGTACTCGTGCTGTAAATATTAAAAATTATCTTTGTTAACTCCAGGAAAAAATATAGAAGACCCAATGAAGTACCCTGAAGCATCCCAGGGGAGAATTCTATTTCTAGCACATATTCTAAATAAACACATTTTATTTATTATGAACTTTTAAACTTAAGTGTTCATAGGCAAGATTACTTACTAAGTTTGTGATTTAATAAAAAAAATATAATGATAAAATGTGTTGGTCGACAATATCGAAAACTTTATGCAAATCTGTGTTCACGTAATTTATTTCATCACAGTAATTTTATTGAAGTGTCTATTGTCGAATAATTTCTACATTGTTTAAATATAATACAAAAGTTTACTATGGCCATTAGCTCAATTATATTGTGCAGAAAATAGTATCCTCTCCAAGTGACTTTTTGTCGCTATAAAAACAATGGTTTCATAAAATAAATAGTAGTATTCGTATAAATTTCGTTTTTATACGACAAAGGCCAAGTAATGCTAAACTGTTACTATAGTTTATGACCGATTGCAACGACGATGTTACGTGAGAGTCGGAAAACAATAGCTCTAACGAAAAAAAAAACAGGAGAAAAGAATATTACTTTCATAACTCACTTGAATAGCTTCGGAGAAATACAAGGCGCAGTTGAACATTGAATACATGATAAATCCAACGATGTTCAAGCTCAAGTAGTCAAAGTTGAGGCCGACGACACTTTTTCTCTTGAAGTTGATGTAAATTTGCGGGTAGAAGGAGATTGACCACGCTGCGAAGTAGATCCAGCCCATGATGTACGAAACTACTTTAATCACGTGGGAATGCATCACTGTTACACGTAGGAACACTGAATTGTTACTGGAAATAAGACATTTGATATTTTTATTGACGAATTTTCATTGAGGGAGAAACTACAAACAAAAGATGTTATGAATAGAAGAAGGAGCAGTGTGTTTCACTGATCTATCAGCATGCAAAATTTGTCTTATTATAGGCAAGGTATAGTGCAGGATAGTATCAATAGACTGCCGCTATGCGTGTCTGCGTTGACCCGGTATTGCAAATACTTCGCAGATGGACAAAACAGTTTATAGACGGAATGAACAAAGGGCAACTAATTTGATAAATAAGTTCTGTAAACTTTAAACACTGTGCTGATGAATAATAATGATACTCACTCGACAAATCCAAAAGGAGTAACATTGAACGTAACCTCAGAGTTGCCTGGGCTCTTAGCGTAAACCGAAATGTCGTATGTTGTTTCCACTGTACTATTTGGTTCTTTGGAACCCGGGATGTCTATCTGTTGTGGCACTAATTGGACTATATCTGGATGTTGAATAACTGCATTCATTGTCAGACTGGTGTTGGACTGACCGCTGAGGAAACAAAAAGAAGGTAATTTAACAGATATTTCTGAAGCAGTAAGATGTTCGGTGTTTCTTAACCTATCTATTAATTTCGATTTGGATGTAAACTCATGATTAAATTCTCAAAACATAACAAGTCAAAGAATGATTCATTTGTTTCTTTATTCCTTGCATTACCGTACCAAATATTTTAATACGCCACACAAATACACATAATATAACAAATTAATAAATTTCTAAGTACATTATATAACCAAGGAAAAATACCGTAAAATATTATGTATACCTTATTGTTCATGTTTAGGTACTTACACTTGTATCAGTTTCACGAGTTCTGTGCCATCTACTAGTATGCTGAGATCTGTTTCATGAAAATACAATTTCTGGGAATGTATACTTGGTATACCTGTAAAAGGAATTTCATTATTACAACATTTTTTCATTGATATCTTCAGTTACTGTAGTATAACTTCAACTTTATTCTGCAACTAGGTTTTTTATTTTATGTGCATAGAATTATCAATAACGTCTATTCTGCATTCGATGTGGTTTAAATCTAACCTTTGAATTTCTTTCAATATCAATACGTCGAATACAATGTTGCATATTGGCGTTTGTCTCATCTTAAAATAGGTGACATAGAAATTTGCTTATGCACATCAGTTTTAAGCTTATTATTTGTACAAAGGCAACAAAGGTATACAACCGGCTTTTGTTTAGACCATGTTTAGACATATTGTAAAAACTGACGTATTACTGTTTTATGTATTTCTAAAATCTAAACAGCCATTATACTCGTAATTGCCAGTAGGTAATAAATGAAAATAAAGTTTTCAAAGATTACACAATTATGAAAAACGTCACAGATCTATATCTAGGGCATATACTAACATGACACTTACCTAACAATAAAACTATAACAAAAGACATGATTATCCTAAGACTAGGTGCGCACGCGTCGCGCGCCATCAATACTGTTCCGATGCCGGCCATGATTCTGTTCTCTTGGATCTTCTACCCTATTTGTATCTGTGAACAACGAAAATGTATGATTAGTAATGTTAAAAAGCAAAATAAGTATGTAGTGCATGGTATTTAAAACAGTTCAATATCTTTCGTTTTTCCTTACTGAATTATACTCTCATTATGATGTCTAAAAATTATTGTAGATCACTAATTTATGAGCAGTTCAATAACTTCACATTTAGTAAAGTTGTATGTTAAATTTTCATCTACGTATTTAATTGATGTTTACCAAACTCATCTTAAGTGCACGTATAACTTGGTTAATATTTCAAAGTCCTACATTGCAAACACAGATCTGGCAATAACTCACAATACTGAATGTTTTAGATTCCAACGACATCCAATCAAACTGCAAATCATAATATTCACCTCCAAATCAAAGTTCTTGACACTAAAAACTCAGCACTAGTTTCTTAACTATATCCACCATTAAATACCCCAACTTTAGACTTGTTTTATTGGATATTACCAGTATCTATACGCCACGAACACGCTGAACTATCGAAGGCTAACAACTAACTGTGCGCCATAAGTACTGGTTACCCGTAATTAAGGCAACGAATGTTTACATTAAAGAAACGGTACTTAATTATATTATTACGTATGTACACGAAATACGATCGTAAAAGGCTTTATATTTTCTTATATAAGCTAGTTTGATTTTTGTAATCACGATTGTTATCCAACTTTGTTGTTGTTATTGTTATTCCTTACATTCCTAGAATATATAGAATACAATCCTAATATATCTAATTTCATTGAAAGGTATACTTTTCTATATAAACATCAATATTATGAATACCCAGATTCGAGTCAGCAAGGACATTAAAAGAGCTACGATTGGAATGCTGACTGCCTTTACAAAATATATTTGACTAACTTTTGGAATGACTATTTCAAAAGTCAACAATCCAAAAATTGGCGACAATATTTATTTTTCCTTTAAGTGAGTTAAGGTTACTTGCTGCGAGTACTGAATTTAAATCAACCAACGAAGTAGTCTATAATTGAATCACGAACAGAGTAAGTAATTCTAACATAGGCTAATGGTTGATTTAAAGGCATGAGACCAAAATGAATGTCCATAAATTAATATAAAAGCTGTTTTGAAAATAGAAACAATTTTCTTTCATCCAACACCTAAAGTCGGTTTCGTAGCGATTCGTCCAAGTCGCATTTTGTCCAACATTGAAAAACCATTTTAATACTCGTATAAGTAGCTGTACCACTCTAGTTGTATGTCAAAATTGATTATAGCAATTACATGACTATAGCATAGGTACACATTGTACAATAATATGTATATCTCAATGTGTATGCTATAAAGGCATCAAAGCATGACCCTGGATCTGCAATATGCATAGACATAATATATTATGTAGGTTTATAGTTTACCATTATGTCTGCCTGTCGCATTAAAGTTTGCCAACTAATGCTATGAACATATTGACAAATTAGTATAAGATAATTGTTGAGGAAATAGTAATAATAGCAACCCATTTATGTCCCACTGCTGGGCACGGATCTCCTCTCCTCTAACGAGAGAGCTGAGAGGGTTCAGAGTTAGACCTTAATCCACACACGCTGGCCTAAAATGTGGGTTGGTGGATCGGGCATGTCCTTCAGAATTTCTTCTAGGACATGTGGGTTTCCTCACGATGTTTTTCCTTCACCGTCAGCAGATGATAAATCAAACACAAAGTGAAATTCACATTGGTAGGTACTGTCCGGCCGGATTCTAACTCGATACCTCTGAGTCATTCAGCTCTGATTCATTCAGCTATCATCGCTTTCGAGGAAATAGTAAGAAAAAATCCTCACTAATTAAAAAAAATGCTTTGCTGCAGATGCCATTAATAAAAGACAAAGAATACTTTTTAAATTTAAATTAAAAAACCATTTGCAATGGGAACTCACTATTTTAAAACATCTAATAAGGTGTTACGGGATCCTAGATGCTCAAATATAACACCGAGTGTGAACACGTACCGTCGACTGTTGAGCACCGAATGTTATAGCATCAATAAAGTCCGGATTCATGTAACGCCTTAATATCTGAGCGATAAGGCGGCTAACGATTGTACTGCAACACTCAATTCGCTTAAAATGAAAAGAAAACAATCGAGTTTTACGTACCATGAACTTGAATATAACGAGTTTTAATTTTATACGCTACATAACTATGACAACTTCCTTCTGTCAGTGAGAGAAAACAAGATGCATGGGGAAGTGATTTCATTTCAGGCAAATATACATACATATGCACACGCCTTTTCCTTCTGGGGTAGGCAGAGACGACAGCAGGCCATCTGTTTCTGTCGTTACATACTTTACGCGCCTCTACTATCATTAAACTTTCCTTCCAAGCCCGCCGATTTCGAGTGCTTTTGACCTGCTCTTTCAATAGCTCATTAATTTGGTCAGTGTATGTTCTGCGAGATCGACCCCGGCTTGCCTGCCCATACCTAATTGGTGTGTCATTCGCTCAGTATTAATTCGCTCTACGTGTCCGAACCATCTTCAGACAAATATTAAAAAAGAGGTCAAAGGGAACTATGTCCAGTAATCCAAGAATGCAATAAGCTACTCAATGATAATAAATGCGGGTCAAACTATCGTTTCCAATTGCAGAAAGAGTACATTTTTACGATTTCCTGTTCGAATGCGGGGCATTTCGACTGGGAAATTACCTGGTCCAAGGGAAAACCGCAGTTAAATAGCACTTGCATAGGTAGTATTTTTACATAAGTTTTAAAGTTTCTGCTGTGACTTAAGTCGCCATAAATAGGGTAAATTTCCCCTTTTTGATACCACCCAGCCGATGATAGCGAGAGCGGTTATGACGGACTTGAACCGACTAAAATCGCCCCATCATCGAACCCATTTTATTTATTATTAAGTTCAAATTAGCCACGATTAAAACAATAGTACAGTCAGCTGAAGTACGGCCGAATGCCATAACGTTTGGCCTCTACATTTCACTGTCAATGTTTGTACTTCTGTTGCTAACATTCAATACAACCTTGCGCCATTGTGTTGGTGTTTTACGCATGTTTACAATTCCTAGTTTAAACCCAATTATGTTCAATATTATGAAACAAAACTTACTAGAGATATACACAGTGACAGAAATGTATGAGATACGAGCACTGACATGTTTATAAGTGTACGTAATGCAGATGAATGTCAATTTTTGAATGCAAAACTGTATGATAAAACTTCTGCTCTGTCCTTAGTGGATATACATGCGTAAGTTTATCAATAAGTATTAATATTATAAAACTGAAAAGCTCGATTGTTTGTTTGGTTGGGTGGTTGGTTGGTTGGTTGGTTGGTTGGTTGGTTGGTTGGTTGGTTGGTTGGTTGGTTGGTTGGTTGAAAGTACCTACTAATCTAAGCAACTACTGGTGCGAATTGAAAAATTCGTTTTATATCGATAGCCTGTTTATTGAGGAAGGTTATAGGCTGACGAATGAATTGTTTGAAATCATTACAATAAAATATTACACATCATTCATATCCATCCATCAACCGGATGTATAAAATGACCATAATTTGATGTCGCTTATGGTTTAAACATAACAATGGGAGCTTCAAAATAAAATGAAATGTTAGTGGCGAAACAGACAAATTAATTTCTATATTGACATGAAAATGTGGTTAACATGGTCCTGTAGTTGATAAATAAATACAGACCCAGTCCACGATAAATACAGACTGCTACAACTAATATGATAGGTGAGGTGGAGAAAAGTTGCGCTGGGCGTTGAAGAAAGTCTTGGCTTGGCTGCGAAACTTTCAGGTATGGACCACCATTGCCTCTATGATTGTGGATAAAGAGCAATACAGGAAGCTAGCGGTCACCTTCAGGTCCGAAAGAAAAAAAACAACGATCGACAACACGTCTTTGAACCTTGAGAACTAGTTGCACTATGGTTTTTAATCGATATATTCTACTTATTATCAAGGTTAAGGTTAATATCGATTTACTGCGTAAATTGCCATTAATCGAACTATATTTTAATTAATCTTAGTAGTGAAAGGCAGGAAATTAATTTCATAATGGCTTTAATGGTGAGGGACTGAAGGCAAAATCGTTTAAAGTTATCGACTTCATGAATAAGTTTCCTTCAAGCCCGGGTTCTTTATGCGTGAAAAACTTAGGTACTTACTTACACTTCTTAAGTGTGAAAAATGCATTTTTGAGATGCTCAAGATTAAGGATTTTTACTGGATTAATCCCACCCTCATTCCCACAATTTTAATTCCTGTGCACCACGATTCGGATAAGGACTGGTATTTCAAGATCATAGTGCAGCAACTAAAGCTACCACCCTCTTTGCTTCACCTAGTTTTACCGTCAGGCAGAGTGTAGTTAAATGACGGACTGATTTTAAAAAAGTACACAACAATTGAACACAAATTTCACAAGAGTGATTGTTTTTCATGTAACAGGACTTTTTTAGGTATGGGTAAAAGGTACCCCTGCTTATGTTTCTCCACCTCCTAAATAAAACACACAAACCAACACAAATAAATTT
Organism: Lithosia quadra; assembly: GCA_963576445.1. NCBI lineage: Eukaryota > Metazoa > Arthropoda > Insecta > Lepidoptera > Erebidae > Lithosia > Lithosia quadra. The sequence goes on along the minus strand of OY754879.1, from coordinate 4,045,452 downwards.
CGCGGGATTCGAACCACTGACTCCTAAAGTTGCAGCAACTGGCAATATTTTTATTATTCAATACATACCTATGAACACTCAAATCTGATACGAAACTAATTATTCTTAAGGTTACGACACAAGTTCTAAAATCTCTAGCAGTCACATATCCGCATTAATAAGTCCTTAGATACTTTCCACTTTCAACTATATTCCTTAAATTTGTATTCACTAACCACACTATTATAAACAAGTAGTCTACTAGGTATTCGGCACACTTAAAACACGACTGATCCGTACAGTAAAAACCGTTCATGTTCATCCGTTTTGTATAACATGCGCCGGAGTGCCCTGCATCGGTATTTATGCAACGTACGCGTATCAATGCGAGCATTCTAATATTGGCATGATGTTTTCTTACGAGGACGACCGAGCACGAACAGTTTTGCAGTTAACAATCGATAGTATATAATAAAATCGATTTGTATACAACGGTATGGTGATAATTCGATTATGAATCGATTGTTGACTAACGTGTCCGCGTGTTTTGATGTTTGTACATTTTTGCTAGCGTAGGTATGAGTGCATTGATTTCCTATATTCCGTTAAATAATTAAATCTCATATTATAAGCCCATCGCGGTTGCTTACAAAGCTAGCACTTTAGACCCTGAGATTCTTCCTTTCATAACAAGTTTGTTCCTCTTGGCTTTTACGGGAGCAAATGCCGTCTGAACTCCCAACCTCCAAAAGGAAAGCGTACACCAGAGTCCCGTCCGTTAATTAGGAGGTGTACTAACTTGCAGGTGAGGTAATAAAATGCAAAAATAATTTTATTTTGAAAATCGCATACTTACCTGGTTCAAGAGATTACGCCTTTGACAAACTTTTCAGCTTTATTAACACCCATACATATATCTACATAATGTTATATGTAAAATTGTGATACTAGAACCGAAAGTACCTACTTTGCGAAATATGATTGTGACACGCCGATTGTCTGATCAAAATGAATAAATACCTACCTCTTTTTATGAAATCGGTTACAAATGCTATAGGTATGCACAATCCGTTACAGTACATCACATTTTCACTAAATATTCGTATCTTCACACTTTACGACATGTTAACTATCGAGGTTCGCTAACGGGCTTTCTACGTTCGATAATAAAGATTATTAACTGGCAGCACAGGAGCATCGACTCGTGCGCATGCCACATAAGAAATTGCAGATGTGATTAAAATAAACCTAGACACACGTACGAAGAGAATACCCGTGAATAGACTAGATATCTTTTCTATAAAAGAATGCATAGAAAGAAAAGTTACACTATGGAATTAAATCGCGATAAACTAACACCCGGGACGGGGCTCAGCAAATGTAAAAGCTTGTGTTCGAACCAACGGCCTATCAATCACAAGTCCGTTGTCTAATCTAAGCGACTAACTAGGCTTCCGTCGCCTCGAACTATTACAACTTGTGGCGAAGATAAAGATTGGTAAAGTACCTATAGTTTAATTTTAGTAATAGTATTGATAAAGATAAGTCAAATTAGGTCAAGATAATTATCTAGTGGGGCAATTATGAAAAAGATAATAAATTCATAGGTAGATATTAACACTTACGGGTGGTAAAGTAATCAAACATACACTCCCTACAGCGATGTTAAGTGCTGGTGTGCCAGTGTACCTACTCCTGGAGCCTTACCACGATAACTCGTGTCCTTAAGCCATACAATTCCGACCTTTTCCTCTTTTTCTCTTCTTCCCTGTTACTGATAAAGCAGTGGATCAATCAATCAATTAGACTATTGCAGTATTTGCAGTACACTGCTGAACATAAGCCTCTCCCAATGTACGCCATAGCGCCCGATCATCCGCCTCCGATCATCCGCATCTAGTCTATCCCAGCTACCCTTTTCAGGTCGTCTGTCCATCGGCTGGGGGCATCCTAATTTCCGTTTGTTGATTCGCGGTCTCCACTCTAGGACACCACGGGTATACAAGTGACTGTCCTTAGGTCAACTGTTAACGATTAGAAGTGTATGGCTAATATGCTAAACTAATTCGTTCCATATTATTCTGCATCGCGCAAGTGATATTTACACGACTGGATCGGATACTTTTTGATAAACTATATTTTTTTGTGACGCAATCCACAATCAATTTTAAATTTACGTTATCCGCAATATGATGTCATGAATTGAATCATGACATCATATTGCGGATAACGTAAATTTAAAATTCAATTTACAACTTTTTACTTGCACATTCGAGTTGTTTGAAAAATTATACGAGACCAGCTTTCGTCATCTCCAATCTTGTTAACATTCCGCTTAATATACACTTTTTGCAAAAAAATTGCAGTACTCACGAAATGTTTTACCAAAACATAAAATTAAGTACAGTCGACGTACAATTATGGAGATGGACGTGTGTGACAATCCTACTAATATTATAAACGCGAAAGTTTGTAAGAATGTATGTCTGGATGTCTGGATGTCTGAATGTCTGGATGTCTGGATGTCTGGATGTATGTTTGTTACTCTGCCACACAAAAACAGCTTGATGGATCTGGCTAAAATTTGGTACAGAGATAGATTATAGTCTGGAATAACATATAGGCTACTTTTTATACAAGCTAATACCGCGGCTCCGCTCGCAGAGTCGATCGGTCGGGATTTCTAAATATATCTTTGTTACTCTTTCACGTAAAAACGGCTGAATAGATCTGACTGAAATTTGGTAACGAGATAGATTAAAGTGTGGAATAACATATAGGCTACTTTTTATACAAGCTTATACCCGCGACTCCGCTCACGGAGTCGATCAGTCGACCCACGGAGTAGATCAGTCGGGATATCTGGATGTATGTTTGTTACTCTTTCACGTAAAAACGGCTGAATAGATCAGGTTGAAATTTGGTACAGAGATAGATTATAGTCTGGAATAACATATAGGCTACTTTTTATACAAGCTAATACCGCGGCTCCGCTCGCAAAGTCAATCGGTCGGGATGTCCGAATATTATGTTTGTTGCTATTTCACGTAAAAACGGCTGAATGGATCTGGCTGAAATTTGGTACCGAGATAGAGTGTAGTGTGAAATAACATAATTATAGGCTAATTTTTATACAAGCTAATACCCGCGGCTTCGCCCATGGAGTTGATCAGTCAGGATATCTGGATGTATGTTTGTTACTCTTTTACGTAAAAACGGCTGAATAGATCGGATTGAAATTTGGTACGGAGATAGATTATAGTCTGGAGTAATATATAGGCTACTTTTTATACAAGGTAATCCCGCGGCTCTGCCCGTGGGAGTCGATTGGTTGGTAATCGTTTTTTGGTCATATCCCCGGTTCTACTTAACCAAATGCAATCAAACATACGGCAGATTTTATGTAAAACCAAGACCTTTCTAATAAAAAGGCGACATCAAAATTTGTTCAGCAGTTTTTGTGTCCATCACGAACAAACAGACAAGGATTGCAAAAAAATAGATATTTGTGGTCAACATAACCAAGTCTTTTTTTTTTAATATCGATTATTACAACTAAAAGTACTGTTATAAAGGGATATATATGTTCACACCGTCGCCTTAGGTGAACCCTGTAAAGATGGTGTAAAGTGAAACCAATAAATAAGGAAAAAAAAACTTTTGGTCATATCTCCAAATTATAGGTCTAACCAAGAAAACCGCACTAAAATCCGTTTAGTACTTTTTATCCGAAAGGTTTTGGCTAGACGAGTGGAGACCAGTGGAGTGGAGAGTGGAGCGGGCGGAGTGGGAGTAGTGTGGAGTCCACTCTCCACACTACTCCCACTCCGCTCCACTCTGGGGAGTGGTCTGGAGAGTGGAGTGGAAAGTGGAGTGGAGAGTGGAATGGAGTGGAGATTGAAGTGGAGAGTGGAATGTAGGGTGGAGTCGGGAGACGGGATTGGACAGTAGAGTGGAGGTCGAGAGTTGTGTGGAGAGTGGAGTGAACAGTGGAGTGGAGTTTGGAGTGGATAGTGGAGTGAACAGCGGAGTGGAAAGTCAAGTGGAGAGCCGTTTCATTCAAATAGACTTGGTGGCAATACCGAATTCCACGCGGGCGAAGCCGCGGGCGGAAGCTAGTAATAGATAATTACGTCAGAGAGAGGAAAAAAATAATAAAAATAAACTTGTTTTATTACATGACAGCAAAAATATAATAATTTTGATAAATTTTTATTTTTACCTAGTAACTAGCAAGAGAGTCCTCTCACGGTTGGATAGGAAATATTGTTACTTTTACGCTGGGAATAAGTTCCCGTTTTCGCGGAATCTTCATCAGTATGCCACACGTTTAACAGCTATTATTTTAGTTATTAATATGCCGATAAATATTGCTGATCCATTATCCTATAAATCACAGTTTACTAGTAGTTTCAAATACGTACTAAGGAACTTCAGTGTCGACTTACGACACAAAGAACCTACTCGCACTCAATAAGAATTTAAATCGGTTTATTTCTATTGTTGCATGCCTGATAATATCAACAAACGTAGGTATGTATCGGAAGATGTGTTATCTTAAAAGGACTGAAGCCGTTACCATCTTGAGATATTCTATGATCAGTTTCAGATATCTGACAGTAAAATGTACTTACTTAATAATAGTTTTCCTCATCACTACACTTCAATGTAGAGTTAGGACAAATTTTCGCGATTTTTTGTGACATGATTGTTAATAATAATTTGAAAATTTGGCAATACTACCTTTAAAACGTGAACATCCACGACGAGACTTGAACCTGCACTAGTACTTTAGAGGAGGAATACTCTGACCAATAAAGCTACAGGTAGCTCAGTTGGTCAGAGTATCCCACACGTCCTCGATATTACTTTAGGAAAAATTGCATAGGTATTAATTAGTTCCAAATTTCATTAAACTGCTTCCCATACTGACGAGGTTTAGGTGCCATGTGCACCTAAACCTTCTTGATTACCCACTCTGCGGTATACATACATACATACATACCCGGTCAGTGCTTCATACGAGGTCTTTATCGTAACGGCGACTTCGATTTTTGTTTCTACAAACCAGTTCAGCGAATCTGTTTTTTGAGTTTAGCAGGTTTGGCAACGTGTGAGTCAATTTGTGAGTGAGCTCATCAAGTTTCTTTCCACTATTGACAAACGTTTCTTTTTATTTTACACCATATCGGTTGAACCGGTATCTACTATTATAAATCGGGAAGTTTGGATGGATCACGCCTAGTGATGGATTTATGCCTTGAAATTTCAGGCATTTATTAATTAAGGCCAAAATGTCATAGAGCAAAAACGCCTCGATCACGCCACAACAGCTTAACGGATATGGGTGAAATTTGCCATGGGTATGTCTGTTTGCATAGTCTGGAATAGCATATAAGCTTCTTATAATCCCGGGAAAAGGTTGTTGTGAATCGCGGAAATGGGATTAATGTTTCACACTAGCAATATAGAGTCTAATAATAAATTTTATTTATATTTTATCTTTTCCATAATTAATCATTATTATCGAAAACATTGATTGATACTTAATTCAAACGAATCAGTTCACGCGCTTGATAACTTGCAGTACTTCTGTGAAGATTATCATTATCTGATCGATAACGATAGGCATCAATAAAAATTATGTTTGGTATTAATCAAAACAATAACTTCTTCACAAATAGTAAGTTAACAGGACCAGGACAGGACCCAAGACACGACTTGAACCTGCGGTCCATCCTTTTCTAGGAGGAATACTTTAACCAACTGAGCTACCTGGTCACATCCTAAGGAGATGATTACAAGTGGGCTTAGGTCAGTAATGTAATAGCCGGTGTTCGAAACAGCGACCTATCAATCACAAGTCTGTTGTCTAATCAATTTTCAGTTTTTTTTTTAAGTTAGTTTGTAGCTACTTCTGAGAGCGACTGTACATTATAACTTGTATCTACGTAATCGAAGGCGTTATTTTCTTCTGAAAGTTTATCGTTAATGTCATTTTATGAACTTCACAGAAAACATGTTATTGCGGGACAAATCCACATCATTCGTTATTATTATTGCATAATAATAGTTTGTTAAGTAATTAACTAATCAGACTACATTACTTACAGAATTATTAAAAACAAAAATAATAGCAATAATAAATACTATTATTTACATGTTATTGTACAATGACAATTTCATCACTGTCACTGAATGTCCTATACAATGTCAATATGATTATTAAAACCTGTTAAAACCTCTATAGGTAATAAGAAAATATTTATTCTAATCCATGAAGTGGCTATCTCGTTAATTATATTATTGATGAAAAGATCACCGATAGGGCGCATGGCGATAACGACCTCCGTCCTCCATGAGCGCATGCCTGGGGGTGACGGGTGGAGCCGCGTGTCACCCTAGCAGAAGCAGGCCTATTCCGGGAGCATTACGGGAACACCGTGGTTCCCAAACCCAGGATTTTGGATCGCATTTGTAAAAAATACTATTGATTATAATAGTAATAGTATGACAGATAAGTTCTAAACGGTATAAAGGCAACAGGAAATCCATGGTGACGCGTGCCCAACCCATGTCTTACCTCCGAGAACTAATAAATAAATAAAACGGCTAAGTCTAGGGTTGCAACGTTATGCCGGCAAATCAATATATCGATGGATAATATTGAAGATAAATTATCGATATTTCCACATAATATGTAGTCACGCCTCTTCCACAATTCGGGTAGGTAAGTAGTAGAGAACACCCTCTGGGCCACCTAACACCCCGGTGGCGCCAGAAGACCCTACACCACGTGCGGTTTAAGTCGATACGAATCCGACATAACCTGCCCCGCTGGCCGCTATCCATGGTATCCATGAGGATTGCCGCACGAAAAAAAATAGTAGAGGCTTACTACGATCCTGGTAAACATATGTCGATTCTTCTACTATCATTGTTTTCATTCATCGTCACCGGTTATACTCTTGACTCCCCATCTAGGCTAAATGAGGAGTTAAGAAAACCTGGAACCGGTATAATATCGATGCCTAGCCTTACGTCCGTACCTACATCCATTTATGATATGACAACAAGATGGGTTTTTACCAATTTTGTTTATTTGGTTAGTAGGTATACTTTTTATATTATCACAGAGTTTAAGACTTATTAATAAAAAAGCTTGTAGGGATACGATTTGGGGTTTTTAATGGTCAATACTTTATACTATGTTGTCTCTGCCTACCTCAATGGAGAATAGGCGTGATTATATAATATGTATGGTATGTATTTGTATATTATGTATAGAAAATTATCGATATTATCGATTATCGTGTTGTGTTCTTGCATCCCTACTCAATTCCCAGTAATGGATGTCTGAAAGGAAGCGAGTGACACGGTCATCTCGTATGAAAGTCGCTTTCGCTATAGGTACGTTCACCGCATATACGCACAAACTTACTTGTTGATAAGCTACGTATACAAGCTCCTTGGACGGTCAACGACCACGATATGTCAATTGGTTTAATAAACCCAAGGTTATTAAGGGGATATTTGTTAATTGCGATTAGTTCATATAAAAACTCGTCTTATTTGCGAATGGATCTCATAAAGACGGATTTGGAGTGAAAGGCTATGCGCAGGCGCACTTTGGTATTTCACCGAGCGATTATAACCGCAGGAATAATGGAGCTACCCTTATTTGCGGAAAAAATCGTGCGAGTAATATTTTGATGTCAATTAAATATGTGTAGATGTTGTTGCTCTTTCACACAATAAAAGCTGAACAAATTCGAATGGAATTTGGCACAAAGAATTTTCCACGCCTTTCTGTGTCCAGTGTCCACCACCTATGCATGGGAACGGGACTGGTATTCCACGAATTTATCAACATAATTCCAAACATATTAAAAGAAATGCGTTTTTCAACTGGCATTGAATATCGACCTCATTTTCAATTTCTTTCAAATTATAATAAAAACGAAGACTAATATCGTCACAATTAATTTTGAATCAACTGAAATGACTAATATGCAATTGTAATATTTCAATGTACCTAGAAGGATTATACAACGGTTCTGTTATCGATACAATGTGTGAAGGTGGAACTAAATAGGCATTACTGTGGCTTTGTAAAACAAATATTTATACTTTATAGGCAGGCAGGTATGTTGAATGTTCGCCACCTGTATTGACGCTGAAAGCAGGGGGTGATTCATTAAATAGGTATTTCTCAAAATTGTTTTAAGAAGCGAGCGACTTTTCATTGTCTTTGATCCAATTTTTGTTTTTACAAATCTTTAGGACACAAAATCCAGACATTTTGGTGAAGCTTCAGGCGCCATCTTGGAAGTGTTGTATGCAGGTTGTATGTAACTTTTGCACATGTTTTGCCGCCGCGCTACGCTACAGTAGCGCGTTCGGCATGTTCGCCGTGGCGGCAGTAGATGGGTTTCACGCCATTATGCGCAAAAGGTGCGTTTTTTTATCATGCGCAGGGAGCCCTAAAAGCATTTCAAATACCATAGCGGACCGGTGGAACAGACTCATAATTTTATATTTTATACTAGCTGACCCGGCAAACGTTGTTTTGCCATATAAATAATAAAAAAAAATTAGGGGTGGACTACCCCTAACATTTAGGGGGATGAAAAATAGATGTTGGCCGATTCTCATAGATACCGGATAAGCACAAAAAATTTCATCAAAATCGGTCAAGCCGTTTCGGAGGAGTATAGCAACGAAAACTGTGACACGAGAATTTTATATATTAGATTTATTCCCATATATGGGAAAATTAGATGCGTCTTAAAATTATCTGCATAGACCAATAGAAAAATGTAATCTAACTTTTTTCCGTGCGGAAATCCTCATGGATAAAAATAATAAGCCGTAAGGCATAAACAATTTTACTTTGCGTAAGGAATCCTTATGCCCTTTTGCCTTTTCTGTATCAATGACGTCTAAATTGTAAATTAATTTATAAGTAGGTACTTATAGCGTATGTTGCTAATAAATTAACAAATGAATAATATTATTTTTCTTTACAAATGACAGCGACTTTATTTGGTTAGGCAAACAATGCCAATACAGTTGACAAGTGTTATTACAATAATTGAATCATGTATTTTCTATTAAAGCAGTTACTTTCAGGCGGCAGTGTGTTATTTTCAGGCCGGAGTCAAGCTCACCGGCCTGCTGATTACAGGATGACGTCATTACCGTAACGAAGCTCTGGCGTAGGCTTTCTTACCGAGGTAAGGGGTAAGTACGGCAGTCCTTCACATAAAACTAAAAAAAAAAACAAATTGCAGACCGGTTAGATACGTAAACTATAATATGGATACCAGCACCGAAGAACGTGATGACAGTTAACAAAATAGAACTGTTGATATTAAGACGAATCTTGTAAGATAAGAAGCTGACCTCCAAACAAAAGATATCTACTTTTTGTAGATAGCTATTAAAACATACGATCAGAAGCAACTGATAAATGCTACGACAAAAAAAAAATTGCATAACAATAAAAACTACACCGATGTGTACTAAAAACGTTGTTATGTTTCTGGAAACACGATTCCAATCAATGTTCGCTTAAGGCGCGGTCGCATTTCAATTAAAAAATCCGTGTCATAAAAATTTCATTAATTTTGTTGTTTAAATAAGGCGGATGAAATTTTTTTTGTTGGTTAGTTATGAGAAATATACCTACATACAATTTAAATTAATTATTTGACGACTACATTTTAATACAGGTCGTTGGCTACCAGAATTCTTCAAAAAAAACTGTATCACTAAAAATTCTGAGCTTTTTAAATTAAAACTAAACCACTGCACTGCACTGCACTGGGTTGAATTCTGCGGCATTTCAGATTAACTTTTTTACTTTACCTTCGACTTAAAGGGCATTTTTAATGAATACCTACTACCAAATTTTAACCGGAGGTTCTAACTTGGTAGGTAGTATAAAATTGATCAAAGAAATAAAATAAAAACATAATTATTTTTCATGAATGATCATAGTTATATATAAGAAAATGGAAAAAATGTTTTGTTGGTTTAAAGGTAGGACCGTGCCTTAACATTATTTTTACATTTCTATTCAAGTCGTGATGTAACAAAACTACTGCGTAGAAAATAATCTACATAATTAATACTTTCTGTCGTGATCTATAACGAACGAGTTCATCACCTTTCCAACGAACGAAATTGTATAGAAAAAATATTCATGCATTGTAATTTTATGTTAAAATCATTCATGTGGTTGGGTAAATGTTTGGTTTCGATATGACATAGAAAACACTACTGCACCACGTGCAATTTTCTGTGCCAGAGGTCGAGAAACAACTGCTTTGGTAGAATACCAATTTTCGTCCGATCATCCGCGCGGTGTACCCGTTTTGGCCGATTGGCATTCTGACGATATATTTCCGTAAGGTCAGGTTTTCGTCGGGTTCGAAGAAAATACTCTTATGAAATTGGTGATCACCTAAACCGCGAGGGGTTAACCTCCAGCCATGATAGGCAATGACGGTAGAGTACCTACCCAAGCTCTCAAGGGGTGTAAGGAATAGCGGTGTATTGTCTTCAACCCGGCAATAGTTATCAAATGAACTCAATTGACCGGAAAGTTTAAAGAAAGGCTCATTCATAAGTTCCGTCTATTCCATTTGTTAGACTATTTGATCGATTAATCTAATTTCTTGGTGTGGAAGAGGAACGACCCGGAAAAACATTATGTACTTTTAGACTTTTTTGTCAGGTCATGGTCTAACAATTAAGAAGTATACTTAGTTACTTTTGGTTTAAATAATTCGGAATAAGCATCCCGTTCTTTCCGTATAGTTAGAAAGTTGTGTCTATTTTACGAGAAACTGTCTATGATGACAACCCTATCAGAACACCTTTGGACTCATTTCGTAATACACTTCATAAAGGTCAGATACATATAAGTAGGATCATTGAAAGTCTAACTAGACGAGTCGAGGACGTTGTCTATTAGTTCCAATAATCTAATCTTATTAGTCTTTGTTAGATAAGTATGGCGGTACTCCAGTTCGTGTCTTTTGAGAATTATATATTGTCAGATAAACAGGAATGTAATCTTATTTCATCTCTTAATGTAGGTATACTACTTTAGAAGTGTTTCAAGGTTTATAAATTCGGTATCATACATATTGCACATTTGAGATTTTGTGCGCTGCAGAAATTGAAGGTCTGAGAAGTATAGCTGGAGTGAGGTTAATGAACTGAGTGAGGAACAGCGTGATAAGTGATAAGGAGACATTGTAGTATTGCACTTTTGTCAGTCCGTGACGTGACCAAAATAGAGAAAGGGATGCTTAGATGGTTCGGACACGTAAACAGGATGTATGAAACAGATTTATGAGGCACAGGAGGAATAAATACGCAACCCGGTAATGTTCAACCATAGGCGTTCCTAAGTTAATTACTCAGGATATTTACCACTTAGGAATATTAGCAACTGGCGAGTGTTTAACAAAAATACTACCTTTAGTAACTTCTTTATTATTCGTATTTCTGAAGGGCAACGAACTATCAGAAACAAGAAAGTAAAATCAGCATCTATGGAAGGTTTCAGCAGCCTCTAAGACTTTTCAATCTAACTACGAAGCGGACAATATCGAAGTTTGGCACTTCGTCTTCAATATTTTCCGTGAAACGACTGCCATCTGACCTGGTTACGAAAGGGTTGTAGATATACCTAGGTAATTAATCCTAAATACCTGTACCTAAACTTTTGAGGAACGGAACTCAAATTGTATTCGTTAATCGCTAATAGGTACGTTATTATACTTATTATGTTATTAGCATCGTGTTGTGTTCCCGCCGGTAAGTAGGGTAGCCAGAGCTCACTGTGCCTCTTCCCCCTACCCCTTCCTAGCCCTCCCTCCTTCCCTTCAGGGTAGGCAGCGCGTGTGTGACACCCTAAGTGTTGCACACGTCTTTAGGCCACGGTGACCGCTTCCCATCAGGCCACCGACAACGTAGTAAAAAAAAAAATTTTTAACAATTCACAGGAACGTGATCAGTATTTCACGCGGGCAACATCAAGAATCATATAATTACAAAGCTATTCTGTATGATTAATGATTACAAAACTGTAGTAGGTAGGTACTATGCGTAACTGTACCTATAGTCGCGCGGTCAGCAAAAATGAATCAGATAAGGTCAATGACACCAAAATGCCAGATAAAGAGATGTGGATGTGACGTTATTTTTCGTTGCAAAATTCGGAAAATCGCAATACATTTTTGTGTAGGATTATCAAAAATTAAAATCTATACTTATGTAAATGGATGACCTGTGTGGCGGTAGAGATTCGATTCCTGGTTGGTGATTTGCACCTTGATTTGGTTTTATGCACGGATTGTATAATATACAGAGCAATGCAGATATCTATGAATCTGTATTGATCTGGAATGATTCTATGAATAATACCTATACATGTAGGTATTACCAACAAGCTGCTGTTTTAAAAAAAACCTTTTAAAAAACAAGCTTTTTTTGAACTTACATAAGTAGGTACCTATGTCAAATTTCAGCCCCATCGGATAACCAGAAGTGGTCGAAAAATGGCTTGCAAGATTTGATTAAGTACAGACAACGGGACAGGTGAAACTAAATAAAAAAGAACATGTAACCCATCCAAGTACGTTCATACATATTCTAAATCCCATATGTCAAGCTACGCTACATGCTGTAATCCAATCTATGATATTAGTTAAGTATATTAGTTGTTATCACAATTATGAGCATTTCACAATTAACTAAAGTCACTAGGCAACGAAATCTAGACCTAAATTAATCATAGCTTAACTAGTTTGTAATTGAGTTCTAGAACGCGATATTTTTTTTCCATATATACTTATACCTACATCGAAACACATAATATTATCATAATACAAGTCATAACTACAGCATGCGGCGCTGCGTGTGCGCACTCATAGTTAAATATTAAACATTATGAACTCAAGTGTGACATTTATTAAACATATTTGCGATAAGTTATTCATTAAAAAATATTGTTACGACACAAACGATATCGCAATGAACAAGTAAAGCTTTGTACACACCGGTGTTCTGGGACGTAACGTAACATTCGTAGCGAGCATGCGTTAAGACGGTTACAGAAAATCCATGGACCGCGACTCTCTCACGTTTCTCGTATGTTATTTTTTCGTGCGGAATTCGCAACGGATCCACCAGCGGTGTTGGTTATATAGGTTTCTGTAGCATCTGCGTACCACCTCCAAGGAACGTGATGCCATTTGACAATAGAACTATCAATCGCTTAGGGAGAATCGTATAAGATGACCTCCAAGTAGGGTTGCCACCCGTACTTAATTATAAAGTATTGTACGTTATTTCAGGTAATTGTACTTTATACTTTATGAACGCAACCTGACCTCAAATGTCAATGATGTCAGTGTGTCAATCATTCATTGTCACAATTTTTTGGCTGTTTTGTACGATTTAAAGTTTTATTAGATTTATCAAGATTTGTGCTATAGTACATTATGGATAAGCGAGACGATAGAAACAAAGCGTCTCTGAAGTTGATAAAAAATGAATCACTTATTTATTTCAATTTAAATATAGAATGTAAAGACGCTGTCCAATTCTTTAATAAAGATGCTAATTTAAATATAATAATAAAGAAAGATAAACTGTACTTTATTTTGATACTACGTACTTTATTTTTCTTGCCTATAATAACCAATGTACTTTATTTTCAAAAAAAAAAGGTGGCAACCCTACCTCCAAGCGAAAAGATACTTTTGATACGTCTCGTCGGGTGTATAAATAATAATACGGGGTGTAAGGTGGCCGAATAAGGCAATTTCCTCGTACACCGGCTGCTCATTGCATGAATGCCCGCTTCGTAACATGTTACGTAACATGTTACATTGCAGCGTAGCACCAGTCAGTACACAGCTTTAAGGACAATAACGTAACATGTCAAGACGTGACATCCTCCATTATGAGACACAAAAATACATTCAATATAATTAACTTGAAATTCAATAATGTCGCTGTAATTTGAGTTCCAAACTGTTATTAAGAACAATTAGTGGATGGGGCCAGATAGCAATTTTTATCCATTGCTTCATCCAGCACACGGAGAACAGTAGTCTACCGCTATTTCTTCGATTCTGTAACCTCAAATAAATCTTCTCTTTTTATGAGTATATTATTATTTTTCTCGTTTCCTTGTTCAGCATTGTTTTGGAGATGTTATTCGATCCGTGAAGATGACTTTGGCGTTACATATTATCTGTATTGCAGTATGTTTTGGTAGTTAACACGAAAAATGATAAATAAAACTTTTTACGATAATATGGTAACCATTTTGATAGAATGATAACTGTTGTGTTAAGAACACTTTAGAGCTATCCGGTATGTCTAAATAATAACCTTCATTTTATCACAAGCTGCATTTTACGCACTTGCGAGAAAGAACGCACGCGCGAAAATAATTCTGTTACAATTAAAATAAATCTGTTAATTACAATAAAAAATTTATTTGGTAGGTATGATCTGTCAAAATAAAATCTACCTTTCGTGAGGTTCTCGAACTAAAATCACTCAGTTTAATTTTACTTAACAGATAGGTACCTATTAATTAGTTTTGAAAAATGAATTATTATTATGATGTATAAGTTATCGTAAGCTTTGAAATCACACGTTTTAATATCGTCATTTTATTGAATCACGCCCGTGAACAGAACATTAAAACATAGTAAGTAAGTAATTAGATAAATACAACACGTGTAGGCACGGTAACTTGTTGCACATTTACATAAATTAGATTGCAACAATGAGGTTTGTATTTCAGTCAGTTTATTCACGTTATAGTTTCGTGATACATAAGAATACTTACGATTATATCCTCATTGATTCCATGGTAATGCCATGACTTCTTTTTAATCTAATGAACAAGAGACAGAACTTTAGCAGAAACATGACATAATTTAGCACTTTTTTGCGCATACTATAAGGTTTTGGTATACTATAGACGCCGGAGTATAAGGTGGCCCATAAGGTATATCCTTCGCACCCCGTCTGAACCTGGGCCATCTACGGTTTCAGATGGCCCCCTCGGGTGAGAGAACCACGGTGTCCCCAATCTGCCCCAAAAAGGGGATCTGCTGAGGTGACAGGCGACCTTACCAGCCAATCCAAGGCCTGCGCTCATGGAGGACAGAAGTGCAGTGCAGGACAAAGGTCATCAAGCGACTGCCGCCGGAATCCATGAGTACCTACTATAATAATGATGAAGGGTCCAAAATATTATTCCTTACGGCTTTGCCTTGGGACCTGCGGCGTCTAGGGCATTCAGAATTTATTTTAAGTAGATATCTAATTCATATTCATTATCAATCACGTACCTAGTTAGGTACCTATATTGCAGAATCAAAACTTACAAACGTACAGTTGAGTGAATTCTAAACAAGGTTATTTAGTCTGCTGGACACAATTACGTCTTAAATCGGCTTTCCTTATGCGTTTTTTCGCCGATCACTACATTATACAGAATGAATTAGGTTGCAAAGTAACTTAACACCTATTTTACAAACTTTTAACTAGCAATATGTTTGCAGGTATTGCAATTGCAATCCCTGCTTACTTTTAGGTAGGTAATCGAAATACTCGTTTCTCTCTGAACAAGAATACCAATTAACTGAAAGCAATGCTATAACGAAGAAAGCTGTCCAAATATGTCGACAAAAATGATGATTATACATCATACAGAATGCTAATAATTTGCAACTGTCTGTACCTGCTGGACGGGACAGCTTTCCAACAGATTCCGAGTAAATTGTTGAGTTAAACGAGTCCAACTACGTATGTTATGCTCATTATTTGCGCATAGTAAAAGGCTCTGTCTACATCGGGATTTATCTGACGGGGGCCCTAAACATCTTAGTGGGGGCCCCAAACTACGTCATGGAAATGTAAGATCATTAATATAGTTCGCTAATGAGGTACTAAAATATATCCCTGCCGCATATACAATTGCAAATGATTTATTCAGAGAAAGAACCGCTTTTTTTAATAACAGAACATCTACTTTGAATAATAACTCATGTAGCTAAAGTAGAATTGTTTAAAAGATATGTTTAATTCTACAAAAAATATCCAACTCCGAAATATGTTTAAGCAACACACTAAAAACTTATTTAATGATTTAAACAGATTTTTCCTCATAAGGTAGCAAAAAACGAGGAGTGGAAAGTTGAAAACTCAGACAACAATTTTTTATGTAGATTATCGAGCAGCATAATAATAGATACGTATAATGATCCAAGAATACATATCATAGTAGGGTAAGACCCGTGAAACCACTAGTAGGTGTAGGAGGAATTTTAGATACACCCTCCTGTGGTTGGAATAAAATGACAAAAATTATCGATCCTTAAAATATGTCAGTTAGCATTTTAAGAAGTTGTCGTTCTCAAGCTGAGGGATTAGTACTGAGACTGACATGTTTTATGGGTCGATAATAATTTATACGTATTTATTTTTAGTTTCGTGGAGGTGAGGAAAACCGCAGTTTTGAGAACGTAAATCTGGTGCTGATAGCACAAGGTGCAACAACCCTACAAAAACGATTTATTTCCCGTAGTACTACCGTATAGTCTTACCAGTAGTAACACTGGCAATATTCAAACAACAAATTAATGCCATTCTAACACGGTTTACGGATCGCAAATTCGCAACAAACAATTAACCATTGAAACCATTAATGAACCAACTCGATTAATGGCGGGCACCAATAGAAATAACATACTTACCTACAAAGAAATAAGGTCTTCAACTTCTTAGAATAGGTGACCATCTGGAGGTTTAAGTATGTAGTGCCATCATTAATTAAACTCGGCCAGCTTGTGTAATGTTTAGCACTGTTTAAATGCTTTAAACCATTTTCTATTAAATAAACTAATTTGAAGTGTTTAGTTTTAAATTAAAATACCAACATTTTAAAGAAAAAAAAATGTCAATTCTGCCACTCTATTAATTATTTTCTCAGATTAAAATATACAGCAAAACTGTAAAAACCCTTTTTATTCACTTTATACCCGCATTTCTGACAAGTTCTCAACAGCATGTTCTCAGAAATAATAAAGAGAAAGTTGTAAATAAGAAACTGTAGGGAAGTAACAACTGCTCACGTAATAATAGTGAACATTAATAATTTACACGTATAAATAGATAATTGATATGATATATTGACAATTGTTATAACACTAGAAGCAATAAATACTAATTATTATAAATCAAGACTGCGGAAAAGCAACCGAAACGTGACGAATTGTATAAATATTTAAGAAAATATGGTTTTATTTTAATGAATAAATATATTAATTATTTGAGTTTATGATAAATTAAAGTTGAAAATAGAGAAAAAGATTGAAGTTAAGAATCATTTTCATCAAAACAAAGACTTGAAAAAGATGACAAAGATAATGTTGCCTCTGTCTACGCAGAGGGAAAAAGTTGTGAGCTTAAGTATGTATTGAGTAAATGAAAATGACTGCAATAAGAATTCTTTATACGTAACTATTACGAGTAGGTACATCAATCTTTTTAATCTACACCTCAGATCACTAGATCAAAATAACTTGTTTAAGATCAGTTTGCCAAGGAAATAAACAAACAATTTCCTTAGATTCGTAAACAACAAATTTGGATATCAACACATTGTTGATATCCAAATTTGTTGTTTACGAATATTTACGTAATAGTCAACTTAAGAGATCAAATTAAGTATAATAATAATGAAAAATATTAAACATAAATAAGCTGACCGATGTAGAAAAGTCCAACTTATATCCATCAAACTATTATTTTTGCAAGCTTAGCTCAATGCAAATAAAGGTCAGGATCTTAAAAACATTGATTTCTATCAAAATTACATTTGAAAGATGATTCCAAGCCGCCATACTTACGGTACGACGAGGACGCCACCCGCCCGTGCCGTTTCACGACAACGGACCCGCAGCGGTTGTGATGTGACCAGCCCTTATAAAATTTTGCTCGTTAAAGTATCCAGGTTAATGCATTTAACTCCCCGTGAAGTAAGTAATGAAAAGCTTGCAATTATTATTTAATCATCTCGCCCAGGCCATAAAAATTAAAATTGCGATGTTAATTTCACAAAAGCATTTAAGTTCACGCGATGAACTCTTATGACCAATAAAGGTGTGTATGTCTTCAGGTTTCATATCAGTGTCAGTTCACTTACATCATCATAATCTTTGAATAACTGAACAACAGTTTTGGATGTAGCAATGTTATCTTTAGAAACGGGCTGACACTGGCTATTTTTTTTTTTGGGGGGACGGTTTTTTGCAGAGCTGATTTGGATATATATTTTTTTTACTTAAGAAGTAGGTTAGGTACTCACCGACATATTCCACCCCAAATAACACACACATACTATTAGCCACAACGTCGAATCTGAAAGATGCTTTTGCATATCAAATCTGACCATGATCCACCTTCAGACGTTGACCAAAAGATAATTGAAATCAGATATCATGGCAGAGAATTGTCCCCAATCATTATGACGGACTTCTTAACAAATACGTCGTAAATGAAATCACAAAAACGTACTGAATGGTATTTCGAGAACTATTCGTGCCTAATTTCAACTCATTAACTCGAAAATTAACTGCAATTTTAGTCCGACAAAACAACGAAATAACTATTATCCTAAACCAGTTTCATATCTATGCATCAAACAGCCTTCAAGTTAACATGTTATAATGCTGACTTAGCTAACACACGTCAATACTTTTGTAGGAAGCGCAAATAGACATATACCCACCCATGATAACAATATAAATTCTTAATATTAATTTTCATGTATGTACACCTAGATTACGCTTTATATTTTTTGTTAATCCCTTATAGTGTAGTACAGACTGATTGTATATAATTGATGTCAATAGGCCATGATTCCATCTTTCCAATTATCCCAATCGCCAATTTTTCAGCAGTAGCCGTAAGATGAAAACAGACAGTTAAGATGGCTTCGATGTGTAGTTTACAAACAGGATAGGATGTTGCGATTAGTGTAAAGTAAATTGTTTTGAACGCATATGTATTGTGCACTAGACACATTGAATTTCTCACCGTTTAGGAATTCGTAGAATCCAAGCAGTGTTGCTAAACAGAGAAGGATCATACAAATTGTAGTAGATAAAGCAGGAATTCTGACGCAAAACATTAAATAGTTTAAACCATTTCATAAATATTTTGAATGTTAAGAATTACGTTTTCTTATAAAATACGATTTATTACGATTTGAGTTACGTACCTATCACAATTGTTTAGAAATTATCAGGTACTGCATACTAAATACCTAAAGATTCCATTGCATTTTTTTATAGACTTTGAGCTATTACCTACCCGTGGCACAACTGTAATAATGCACCAACTGAATGTAGCAAAGGGATCTTTTTAACCCGTAGATAATTTTCACTGAGATAAAATTCATTCCCCATGGATCAACTAGAGTTGTTTATGGAAGATCATTCCTCCCTTTGGTACAACTATTTGGACATTGTAGTACCCTAGATTTTGTGGCTATAGTCGTCCACTAGTCGGTGTGACTCGTAAGTCATGTACATTATGAAATCTTCATACAAATATTCTAGCGGTAGAGCTTACGACGATTAATATTTTGGTTAAACAACCAACTTCGTTCAGTGCTGCAGCGAATTTTAGATTCAATTCTAACCAAAATGGAGCACATATTACGTTCGGAATAACTTCGCTAGTATGTAGTACATATATCTCTGTCATCACCGGATATTTTGGCTGCGTGCATAAGTTTCCGCATTTCATTACTAGCTGCCAACAAAACTGGACGTAAATTTTGATTGCACATTTTCGTTTCTGTGGCAATAAACTCAGTGTATTTTATAGGACACGGTACATGCCATACCATTGCACCACGCGTATTGGAGCTATTTCTGAACGTAGCGAACTGATCTTGGCCTACCGCAACTTTGTATGACGTTACCTATGGAGCCTACCTACCATCTCGTATGAAACCATCACTAGTATATGGACACACGACACAAGGCTATAAGGATACCTGCCTACCTATGAAGATACAAGGTATAAGAGTAATATTAGTTATTCTGTAGTATAAGGTAGGCAATCGACTAATATCACACATCTATTTTGAGGAACTCAAGCATACAAGGGTGCCCTATAGGCCTCAACCACCTGTCATACAGTAGGTTAGTAGATCTCTTATAACCAACTAAGTGTTCGCCAGTGTAAATTCATTCAAGTAAAACTGAGTTCACAAGTTTTACTCAGGTAATGTCACTATCATAGCATAGGCAACAAACAATCAAATCGCAAGCACTATTTTATAGTAAGGCCCGGAATTTTATTTTTAAATATTATATTTTATGCAATTTACCTACTTCTTTGTATCGTACTGATTTAACATGAAATTGTATTTATAACGAATTATAAAACAATAAATCTATATTTGTGTCGTTCCGGATTCGATGAGACCTTGGCAACTTGTGCATTATGTCCGTGAAGTTTCTCAATATAAAGAATATTTTAGCTACATTACTTGCATTCAGCAGAACAACAAATAACCTACCTAATTATTTATGCCATTTTTGTTAATTTAGTTTTTTCTATGACAAATTAAATAAGTATATTTACCCGAGGTTCCATTTGCGATTAGAAGCCATTGTCTCTCAAGTTATCAAACGTTTTAGTTAGAAGAAAGACCGGTTTTAACAAGTTGTAGTTTATCCGCAGTTTTCCGAGAGGTGGAGGAACTCCCTAATCATGTTACGAGTATTAATCTATTATACCTAACAACGTTAAATTAAAGTGGCAAAAAGACTCTGCAACTGAGTGCTAATTCTGGTCGCATCCAAAGTTTGTACTTTGAAATCCAGGTTGGTTTAAATAGGAACGAATGCTGTCTGAACCCCCAACCCGGAGAGTACCTATCGAGCTGCATCGATAGCTATTGTGCACGGCATCTAACTTGGCAAGATTTTGGAGTAGTGTGGGCTCCACTACTCCAAAACCTTGCTAAGTTAGATGCCGTATACTATACTTGTTTGTGGCAAAATGCGTCGCCTAAAAAAAAGTATAGTGTACCTACAGCCTACAGCGTCTAACTTGGCAAAGTTTGACGCTGTAGGCTGTAGGTACATTTTCGAGGTAGTGGGGTCCACACCACACTACTCCAAAATGAATGCTATTTTGGGTTTAAATAACGCTACGTAGTGAGTCGTAGAATATTGTCTTGCACTACGCTACATTAAAATTTCCTAGACTTGAATTGCATTCTGGTGCCAAAAATATACTAGACAACGCATATTACTAGGTTCACATGCAGCTGCGGATTCCAGTGACTAATATTTCACTGTGATTTAATCACTACACTACATTTAAGTATGAATAGAAATGTAGGTATATCTAGTCACGCTTTTTTCCATTGGTGTAGGTAGTGATCACATGTTTTCATTTGCTACAATCTTAACGTACATCCTTTGCTACTTCTACCTTCATAATAAATAAAAACCAGTCTATGTCACTGTACCCTCCCACCGGTACTATTGAAGACTTATGTGGGGCAACGTACAGCGCAGTGGCCGTGGCCACATATGGGGCCGAAAAAATCTAGCTAGAAGATAAAAGATTGTTAACCATTGACTCGATGCAGAAGAATAAACCTTATATAATTGTTTTTATACATGCTCGCCGATTTTCTTTACATTGTCCTCGATCTGATCGATATAATATACGTCGACGCTCACCGACCCTATCTGCATAACATTCCCAAAACGAGATGTTTCAAAATACTGGAACAACTCGGACTCAAAGTGTCCACCCAGTTACAGTTTAGGAATAGACTGCAATATAGTTATCGCAGGTTTATAAGTGACCGGTTAATGGCAATAGGCTCGTCACTTATTACATTGGGACCTAAACATAAACTGGCGAAATGTGGATGCTAGCACCTCTGCCTACCCCTTCGGGGATATAGGCGTGAGTTTATGTTATGTTATAGTCATCGATCGCTAATGCTAAAACCAGCATGCACGTGCTTTTGCGGTAATATCTAAAGTAGCCTTTCCACGAGACGTGATTATACAGATTTAACATCACGAATGGCATCTACAGAGCTACAGACAGCCACGCACACGATGAGTGTGTCTGATTCGAAACCTCGCTATGGACTTGTCTGCGCTCCCACATACGTGCCAAAAATATTGATAGCTGCTCTTCATGGACTAGACTAGGTGCTATCCGCGCAAGTGTCATTCAGACGGGTGCTCTATGTGGACTACCTCGATTCTCTTTCGACGGTGCGTAGGCGCAACCTGACCAACGTCCGTCATCAGACATCAAGCATTGTTAAAATCCACCTTAATTGAGTCAAGCAGTTGTTAAACAAGATGACCTTGGTAGTTGCGTGTTTGTGATACTTTATTTTACATTTTGATCTATAAAATTTCCAATTTGATCCAGCTCATCAGTCTAAGTATTCGTATCACGCCATGCGTGTCTTTATATCAGCACGTGATGTAAAACATGCAATATTATTGATGATGATGATTTCTATCCTACTAAGTACTACGAATTTTTTTAATTATGGATCCTATGGATATGGAGATTATGGATACGGCTGAAATTTGGTAGAGGCATAAATTATAGTCCGGAACAGCGATCCAGAACTCTGGAACATTTGGAAAATAGTGTTAATTATATGACTGAGGTCGACAGTAAACGTGTAAGTTGTATCTTTTACTTTGCCTTTTCATATCTTGATTTAATAACATAACGTTATCAATGATAGAATGATAATAATCCGAGCAGTCACTGTATCAGTCGTAACACTTTCACAGTATTATCAAAGTTATCACTTATAATCGGTAGGAGGTACTACTTCCTTTCCCCCCCCCCCCTTGTCTGGGGCGAGACGGGGACACTGTGGTTTCCACACCCGAGAGGGCAATCTCAAAGGTGTAGATGACCCTGGGTCAGCCGGGGTGCGAGTGGGAAATGCATTTTGGGTTACCATGCACCCCGGCGTCTGAAATCGATAATGATAATTTCCTTCCAGTACATATTCACTACTCATATACCTAGTATATCAGTATACTATAACTATAGTACCTTCATAAAAAACGTACCTACCTGGAAAATACGCATACAAAGTACTTACAATAATCTTCCTGCGGTTTTTTGACGATACGTACTTACAGTTTGTGATCGATTTTTCCTCTATTAATAGGTAAGTACAATTTCCATACTATATGAAAGGCACACACGCGCGCGCGCATATATGACTTCTGCATTATAAACATTATTAATGGCATTACTATTTGTCAGTAATAGCAGAATTTATAGCGCTGAAAATGTTTAATTTCCCTGTTCAAATATCTATTTAGCTATTAAATATATTCAAAGGGTTGTCATGAAAATATATCAATATCAATTTTCATGACAACCCTTTGAACGGTATGGCAAATTGCAGACACACATAAACACACGACAATGCGCACTCGCACGCAAACAATTATAAAAATACTATCTGTTGCCTGATATATTATATGTTACGGCTAATACCCGAAGTGCGGCTGCACCTAGTTTTAGCCGGTTAGAACTAGGTGTAGCCACTTACCCTAACCTAACCTAACCTAACCGGCTAAAACTAGGTGCAGCCGCACTTCGGGTATTAGCCGTAACATAATTATAATTTATTCCACAGCGGTAGCAGAGACGTATTATACACCCACGTTTCATCATTAGGACTATTACGTGAAAGTATTGATCCATTAATCAAGCCAGTCAAGCTAATTGGATCAGTTAATAACTTACGAGAAAACTTCATTACATTACACGTGATACTGGTGCTCTGGTGGCAAAGAAGCATGCTATCTGACTGTAAAAATGGTAATTAAACAAGTAACTTGACCGATTTCATCCCTAACTATAAACATATAATTTTAGGTCGCACGAGTCCTACTACTTTTAATTGCATAAATAGGCGGGCTATCACATGAAAGGTTAAGAAATAACGATATTAATAACTGAAATTACAACTAATCTCCCTAACGATCCAGCTAAGCTAAATTGTTTTGTTAGGAGTGGGTTCACGTCGGTAGAGTAATGTTCGGGATTCAAACCAGTGGGCTAAGGCCGACTCCTCAACCAATAAACTACTGATGAGGCTTTACTAGTAACTAGGAGATAAGGAAGGGTGGCTTATAAAATTTCTCCTTGTTCTGTGACAGGTTAAAGAGATTGGAAAAGAGTTCTCGAAACAATTTTTAATTTTATATAATTTATTCTTCATTCAAACTTCTTTTTCTTTTTTAGAACGGTTTATGCAACAGGATCGCTGCAATTTTGCCAATGTCAAGTACATAATATTTTTATGAAATTATTAATGGCGAAACATAAACTGGCGAAATAGGCAGAAGTGCTAGCACCTCTGCCTACCCCGAAGGGGATATAGGCGTGAGTTTATGTTATGTTATGCGACGCCATTGTCAACTTTGATCTCCATTTTGGCCATGGAATTTCCTGATTATTAGTTTACATACAAAACTATAATATATGTATATTTAAACTGTCATGGAAGATTTTACTGTGACAACTACGAGGACACTGATCAGACGGAAGACAAATTTTACATATTCAACAAAATTTTACATAAATTAAATCATAGTTTAAAACGAAGTTTACCACTAAACCTTCGTTTGTGCATACTGTGTTTAGGTGACTACGTTATTCAAATTCCCTACCAATACCATCCAGGCCCAAGTCAACTCCACCTACAAGTCGCTGCACTTGCTAAATATCAAAATGGCTCTAGCATAGACTTTTCCACCAATCAAAGGGGGATCTAAAGTGTAAACTTTGGACGCAACCAAATACTTAGGAAGATGATTGATGATGCGCGTGCTTGTGTATTTGTGTATGTGCACGTTCGTACTTATGTGTGTCCAAACTTACGTATCGTCATTTTTCAACCGATTGCCATGAAAAATATTCTATATTGATAGCTAGATTAGCAGGGGCAATAGCCAAAAAGGCCCGTGAGAAAAGACTTCGCTAATCGCCGGTAATTCCAATGACTTTGTTTACAAACTGTATCACGAAAGTTAACTTGAAGAAATCACTGCAAGCGATAAGACCGTCGATAGTGGAAGTATGTTTGTACCTAATATAGTAGGTAGACCTACTTGAAATTTTTAATAGAGTGCCTGTTAACTTTGACGTCGGGGATACTGAACCGATTCTGGTTAAAGACATAGATAGCTAAAAAAATTATAACCTAAAGAACGACGATACTTACTTTCTTCTGATATATAATAGCAACTTTCCAGGATAAATGGCTTCAACGCAAGAAAACAGCTAGATCTTAATAAACAGAACTTATTTTTGCAGGAAACCGAATAACAGACGTATCCAATGAGCTAAAGCCATCGAGCAGGTTAAAGATTATTATGAAGTCAAAAATTCAAAATTATTAGGAGCTTCCTACCCATTTTGCTGAATAAACTATGTTTACTTTGGGTCTAGAGAGCGCTGTGCAGAATGCCGTAGAATATTTATATCTAAATGCAACCTCTTCATAATAATTTATATCAGCTACACAACATTTTCGTAATCAAATAGAAACAATAATACATCGCTACTACTGTTACCCACACGCTATCGAATTACACGTGAGTGAGTTCTAAAAGTATAGACACGTACGCGATACTGATACTCGTAGATACTGGATAGTGTCACAATACCTCGCGGTGTAACCTTTCTTCATTGCTACATAATACTAGCTGTTGTACTTGAAAGTTTATGGTGAAGTTTTCTTTTTTCGTTTACCAATTAAGTAAGTGATTACTAATTACACATCAAATTGTTTGTAAATAATTGAATGTCGAATGAATAGCATGTACTGTTGGTGCAGAACATCAAGTAAACTTCCACAAGAACATTTTCAGCGAGATTTATCAGATCTCAAGAAAACCGTTTTCGTTTTCCAAATTTAAAATTATGTCAATGTTTTCTTAAGAATTCGTTGAGTACCTATACTTTTTATTTATTTGAGACTTTTTATTTATTATAATTATTTTCATTTTATGGAAGTAACAAATTATTATTTTGATTTATTTAACTTAGTTCAATCTAGTTTACCGAAACTTTATTCTGTGTTATTCACTTAAGATCCATCTAGATGCGATGGTGCAGTCAAATTGACGGATTGCTAATTAAAATAAATCCCTGTGAGATTACACTTCATTTTAAGCGTCTATTTAGGTGCAAACATTATGCAAATAAACCGCATGCGTAATTTAATCAGTAACATTTGAGAAACAGTTGTATGAGCGGTTACCTCCAAAGCTAGACTAAAACTACTTATTATGAAAAACAAGTGCGTAAAAATTGATTTACACTGCTTTTAACTATGCTTGAGCGGTCAATGAAAGAATATCAAATACATGTTAAGTTTGTTTACTTTTTGATTAACAATCTTCTATGGGTATCTCGTAAAACATCTAGATGACCTACTCGTAAAATACCTAGGTTCCACGGGTATTGTCTTGTACCCATGGTTTACGTAGGCGTTGTACAGTTCTACCAGTGATGATGATGACACTGATAACATCGCCAGGAGTGATACCTACATGCTACATCAACAGGAAAATGTACCAAAAATTAAGCCATAAAAAGCGTTCCCTGCCGAAGTATGTCGAAGTTTTAAAGAATATTAAAAGGCTTACGTCCGTGTGGCGTTACACATATAGCGTTAGTCCTAGCTGCATTCAAATATTGTAGATACTACGGAGCCCTAAATAACTCTTCTACTATTGCTCTTAATCACACTTATATATTGTGTTTATTTGTAGGATATAGGTACGAAGCACGAATATAATTCTACAACACACACACATTGTATCTATATTCTAGCAAATAAAAAATGTGATTTGATCTGACAGGTATAGGAAAAATTTTGTCTCACGTTTCTACATTGTATCTGAATTGCTCATGCGTAACCTAATTATATACAGGGTGAATTTTTCAAAAGGGCTTGGATGGCCAAATCCGAAACTATAAGGAATAGCGAAAAATGCTCCAAGGAGTCACGAGCCCGATTTTGATGAAACTTAAAACCTCATCATTAGATTTTTGAAAAACCAATAATCCTAGCTAGGAATCGAACCTATTGATTTTGAAAAAAAAACACACCCTATATTATTACACCATACGATAGTGTTGCAATTAAGGATCTTATTCTGGGAAGTAATGACATACCGCAAACTAAAGGAAAGAGCTCATCTTTAACAAAATACATTTTATTTTTCTTACATTAACTGATTATTTGTTCAAAATGTAGACCATTTTTTTCAATACATAGCTGGATTTCAAACCTCAAGGATTGTACTGCATTTAATATTAGAATGTTATTGATTCCGTTTAGAATATTCTCCAAAGAACGTTTCAAGTCATCAACTGTATCTCTGTATCATTTATGTGTCTTTGTGAATTTCGTTTTTGACATACCCCCAGAGAAAGTAATCTAAGGGAGTAAGATCCAGGGATCTCGCTGGACATGGCACAGGACCATGCCTTACAATAAAATTTTCGTCAAATTGCTGAATCAAAATCTGTTTTACGGCTATTATGGGCTGGAGCTCCATCGTGTTTAAAAAAAACATCAAACATTATATCATTCTGAGTATAATTTAAAACACGGAATAGTTACGATCTTTTCTGGAATTTCGAACGAAACAAATAGGTACATGAAACATGAATTTTATTAAATTCCAAATTTTCCTTAAATTTGCCGTAAATCATTACTTCGCAGAATTTGTTCCTTAACAGGGACACTATCGTATGGTGTAATAATAAAGGATGTGTTTTTTTTTTTCAAAATCAACGGGTTCGATTCTCAGCTAGGTTTTTTGGTTTTTCAAAAATCTAATGATGAGGTTTTAAGTTTCATCAAAATCGGGCTCCTGACTCCTTTGACCATTTTTCGCTATTCCTTATAGTTTCGGATTTGGCCATCCAATCCCTTTTGAAAAATTCACCCTGTATAATTACAAACGTTAAAAACGTTACAACTACTGCAATCATGTTATTGAAATAAAACTTTACAACTTAACTACACATACTGTCGTAAAATATTTCATACTAGCTGTTGCCCGCGGCTCCGCCCGCGTGGATTTCTAATTCTTTAATTTTTTGAAAACAAATTGTAGCCTATGTTACTCCCAGATATTAAAGCTTCTATAGGTGAAAGAATTATTCAAATCGGTCCAGTAGTTTCGGAGCCTATTCGTTACAAACAAACAAACAAAAAAACAAATCTTTCATCTTTATAATATTAGTGTAGAAGTAATTATCCTCATAGCATAGATAGTAAATACTACAATGTGTTTTGACAGTTTGATAACATGATACCGTCGTGTAAGTTCTAACACCGCGGAAGTCAACAGACTACTTTTCAAGAGATCAGATAAACTGTCTCTTTTCGATAAAATTCCATTAAGAATCAGATAAGTCATTCATAATCATTATAATGTTCGAGAAACTTGAGGCTTTGCAAGGTTAAGCAATACTAGCCAGACAATGTTAGGATGGGTGACCATGCGCAACACATCGAGACCCCTTTCGTGCCTCGGAGAGTATGTTAAGCCATCTATCCCGGCTGCCATATTAACATCTGACCTTCATAAGAGGAAAGCCTGCACCAGAGTCTCGTCCTTCAGTCCGTCAGTCCCAAACGGATGGACAAATTTCGACAGGGATTTTTTATATATTTAATTTGTTAATAAATATCACGTATGCGTGATTTTCTTCTCTTAGAGATCTCAAAAATGGTTGCGCGATATTAGTGAGTCATTGTCTCGAGAAACAACATACAACGAAATAATGTTGCATGTGGACTTGTTCTGCGAGTCTCTTGGGCGTTTTAGGCGTCTGGCTCTGGAATGTCTCTCGGACTAGTCAGTCCGGAGCTGGGCTCTTGGGGTGCCCGGGGGACTCGCAGAGCAGGTATAGTCGTATGTTCGTACTTTTTTTTTTTTTGATTGTATGAAAAGATTTGTTGTATTAGTGTAGTAAAAAGTGTAGTCTTATATGTAAATTAAGGAAACTGTAGGTCTATAGTTTAAGTTTAACTTTTATACTTAATACTCATATGTATGACCGTTTGTTTCTGAATAAATAAATAAAAATAAAATAAAATAAATAAGTATTAATGGTGCAAATATGACCCAAATTATTTATGTATTATGCATTAAGATCTCCGTAAGTATTTAATATTTGCTATTGTACGTTCCGGTCACGATACTCGACCACACAATACCTAAGTACCGGTTAATTTATCCCTGTGGGGAAAGGTTAAGTTCGTATCTGATATTACATTCGCAATTTAATATCAGATAGGCTCATTAATCGGGCCCATTTTCCAGACTCCATGTTTTCCAACTTCTAATTTCCCTGACCTGAGAATCGTACCATAATTATACTGCAATAGCTACAGCTAATATTTCATTACATTAATCGTTATCACCACTTCTAAAGTTTGCATAATAATATAAAATCATGCAAAAAATAGCATGATTTTTTACATTTTTTTTTTTTTCAAAATCTTTTACGATAATTTCTGAGGTATTGTTGTATGAAGAAGGTTATCAATGTGTAAAGTTAAAGTTGGGTTTTCCTCAACCAATCTGCAAATGAATCTGCAATCTGCAAAAGCTGAAGTTGGGTTTTCCCAAACAATAAGAAATACTCAAAATACTTAACTTGCAAATGAATTCACAATGTGCAAAAGTTGAACATCCTCAATAAATAAGAAATTCATCAATTTCATTAAATCTACAAAAGTTGAAGTTGGGTTTACCCCAATAGATAAGAAATTCATAAAATTTCATTAACCTGCAAAGGTATTCGTAAATGTTTTTCACGATCAATAAGAAATATTTTATATATAACGTTCAAATTGCATCGGAATCTGCAAAAATTGAAGTTGGGTTGCCGCCAATGAATAAGAAATGCATACAATTTCATTAACTGCAAAGCATCCGCAAAGTTTGACTTTTTTAATTTTCTTTTTTTTTTAGTTGCACATGTCCTACGCATTTGGGTTTTCCTTAATATGTTAAGTAGTTAAAAAAGGTATTTTGAAGATTTACAAGATTATTACCTAATATTTACTAGATATTCGTTCCGGCATTACCCGGCTGCCGTCTATTCCATATTTTCTAAAAAAAAAAACCTAAGGTTTGGCCTGAGAATTACGAACAAAATAAGAAATAAATGGGAGCATAATAGGAAGTGCTAGCTATCAAATAAAAAAAATCATTAAAATAGGTTCACCCAGTCGAAAGTTCTGAGGTAACAAACATAAAAAAATACAGTCGAATTGAGAACCTCCTTCTTTTTTTAAAGTCTGTTAAAAATAAGGAATTTCAAGAGTATCAATTAATAGTTACCAATCGGAATAAGAACCTTCCAAACATGTTTGAACGTAACTTCAAAACCGATACAAACTTTATACGATAACTGAAATCTGATCTAGCTGGTCCGCTATTAGAGGATCTCATTTTATTGAATAGCCAGACTAGTAATGAATAGGACTATGCAGTGTCTCAGACAGGCTGTAGGTATGGACCGGTCTTAATGGTTGTGTATATTGCGACGGACGCCTGTCTTTTATGTAGCCAATAACCACTAAAACATTATATTGCATTTCAGAATTCTAAATTTAATAAATGTCATAAACAATTCTCATCTATACGGTTATGAAATTGTAGCTATGTCTATATGTATATTGCAGTTTCTAAAAAAATGGTTTATGAACGATTCTGAAAACAAAAATATCGATTTGCAATTCTTGTGTATTTGTTCGCGTTAGACGCAAAAACTATTAAACAGATTTTGATGCAGTTTTTTGTTTAAAGGTCTTGGTCAGACTTAAAATCTTACGCATGTTTGATCACAATCAGTTGAGTGGAACCGGAGGTTTATGTAAATAGTAAAAAAAAAAGTTTCAGAAAACCTGAAAACACGTGGGTATAGACTAGTATAATATATTATACTGATAATATTAATATAAAAAACATGTCATGTCAATTATTATTACGGTATTATAATTTAAGAATGATTTGATATGTAACTAATGCGGGTAGTGTAAAAATTATAATTTAAACGTTAACTGAATGTTTAAAACAACAATAACGTTAAAACATAAATAATTAAATATTCTAGGACATTTTATACTTTATGTACAAGCCAACATCTGTAGGCAACGGTAACGTTACTTTTACATAACTTATGATAAAATAATTAAGTATATAAGGAAGTAGGTACTTACTCATTGAAAATATATTTTTAAAATTATAATATCAATGGCTTCTAAAGTTATTCATAATTTTTACCTTGTAATTATCATGCATGAGTCAGTTAAATAAAATACTTATACTGAAATAAAAAACAATTCATCACGGTTTGATTGGACAACCCATATTTACATTAAAAGAAAAACCACAGAAAAATCTGTTTAGTCTCTTTGCCGTGTGATAGACTTTATATACAAAGTGTTAATGTAAATAATAATTGACGTTCTTTTAAAAGATTGTGATATAAAAAAGCGCAACGTCTTTATAGTATGCCATACCGGGGCTTTTTGATTGCTTAGAAAATGAAAACTCACATTTATCTATGCCTGAAAATTAAAACTCGGTGTAGTTGTAGTTATGTATTACACGATTGAATTTTCAGTCCTTGGTCTACAAATAAATATTGATACACTTACTTGATATTCATAATATACTATAACATGAAGCAACATTTTTAAAAACAATAAAAAATAAATAAAATAATTACTTACAATTAAAAGAAAATCAAATCGGGCAGCCGGGCAGTTCACTTCGCACAAAACACACTGGGTTTTAATAAAAAATACTGTAAAAACAGTTTTAAAAAATAACGGCGGCAAATTATTAAAAAATCGAAGTGTTTCAATATGGCGGCGACACGCGCGGTCTTAGCGGTGGAATAACGCTGAATGATAACAGGTTGCGTTGGACGGAGCGTAATTATATGAATGTAGTCTTGCGTGGCTCGACTATCAAGTATTTTTCTGCTCAGGTGTAGAAGTCACTCACATCTAATGAACAGCTAAGTGAGTAATAACGTCATTTTGCTGTATCATACACGCTTGCATTAACTGCTCTGAATGAGAACTTATCTCAGTAGGTAATGAATTGTTTGCTTTTAATGTTATGAAATAGATAGTGTGAAGTTGGACTGTATACATACATTTGATTATATTTTTATGTGTAAGACATCACCAAAGAGTTTAGTGACGCTACCTCGAGGACATGAATGTATGTGTTAGAAGCTAAGCAATGCCATCCCCCTACTTATGTACAGTTAATGCTATCTACCGCTAGGGAATATCGTTTAGAAGCTCTGAAAAAAACATATATCCAAAAACAGTGAACCTGCCCACTCCTTGGCGTTTTTCCATGACGTTCTGGCTGGGACAATGCGAATAAACCAGGCAAATAGTCCAAAATATAGGTCACTTACCTCTGCAGAATATATTAGCCTGAAATAGCAATACCCTATACCAGGGTAGGCGAACCAATGGCACGCGTGCCATTGGTGGCACGCGGCACAATATTTTGGGCACATCACCGATCATAAAACTTGTGTAAAAAATGTGTTAGGTATTTTATGACGATCTAACGAGAATGATCCTATGCTACGGAGTCTTCAAATATGTTATAAAACGTCGTATGATACTCGTGAGGTATGAAAATTACTTATCCTCGGCTTCTTATAACCCTCGCCTACGGCTCGGGCTAGCAATATCGCCTCTGCCGTAATTTTCAACTTACCTCCCTTGTATCATACATAATGTACTATTATGCGTGTAATAAAATCATTTCAAAAATATACCTCTTTTGTTTACACTATTTCATAAAGAGTTTTGATGGCACGCCAGTGACCCCATAAACATATTTTGGAAAAAAAATGGCACGTTGATGCATAAAGGTTCGCCTACCCTGCCCTATACTATACCAATAAAATGAAGAGGGCCGAAGTTCATGTTCCTACCGGGAAGTGCGGGTAAACCTAATGGAACAATTTTTTCCGTAATGACGGGTGGTGAATGTGATAATTTACACAACAATTTTAAACTAAACATCTACTTGTATATTTATTTAGGCATACCAAAAGATACAATAGGTTACCTACATGTGTTTTTACTAGTACAAGGTGTACCTTTGTATTAAATGTATTTCAATATCATGGAATTCTACTTTGTGTTTATTACAATAATTATGTTATGTGTGTGCACATTTCACGAAGGAATTTTCTTCAGGCCGCATTTCCACGAGATGGCTTCTATACGGTCCATCCAGAACGGGAGTAAAAGTGCTCTCATCAAGGACTTTGGGGTCCAAGCCAATGTAACCTATTAGCTGGTATACTTGCTGACTAACGCACGAGACTCTGACGATTGTCCTTAATCAAATTAGCCCAATGTTAAAAACAACGGGCTATAGTTTACAATCCTCGGATGCAACCACAACGTGCCATACCACAACATAACTGATAACTCATTAATTCGTTTGTATTACAGATTAAAAATTTATTTCACTTAACTATCTGTTAAGTTGCTAATAATAATAAATGAATATGAATGCATTCGATGTTTTCCAAAATGTAAAACACTGTGTTATGTATCACAAAGTTTCAGTCTGCAAGACAGGTTTGTGAGTCGGCGAGACAGTTGTCTGTTTCAGACCGAATCAAATTATTTAATCAAAGGCATTGTACGATTTCGCAGACGCCGTTTTACATGACTGCACTAAGTGAAGTATAATTCCAATAATAAGTTTTGAAAGCCGACAGTTTTGGAATGAGGTGTCATTAGAAACCTGACAGCATGCCGTTATTACACTGACTATTTTATTCAAGAAAATCATCTTTGGCAGGGCAATAAGGGGTATTGAGTGTCATCCTCGCAGCATATAAGGATTCAGTCGTTAATAACGCTTTTGAGGCGTGCCAAGATCTTCCAAATTCCAATATCTATCAAGAGCCTCTGTGCTTATTTTTTCTATTATGTAAGTATCTTTACGTCTGTCTATGTACATAAATCTTCTTCAACCTCTTCAACCTAGCGTTAATTACAGTCATATCCAAAGCTTTCACCTAGGAATCTGTCTATGTACCTACATAAATATTTATAGGTAAATAAATAAATCTTCCAAAACCAAGCCAACATTAATTGCAAACCGGTACAACATCTTCTAATTAACGGACAAAGCACTGACTCGTGCTTGCCCAGTTTTGTTTCTTATCAAATTTATCACTCTGATCGGTTTTAAAACATTTAACTTCGCTAGCAACTTATGGTATAACTGAGAAACTGATATAACTGAGAATAATTCCAAAACATTTTAAATTTATCACCACACGTTACAAATACCAACACGTAGGTATGTACAATATACAATCTATTGTTGTAAAAACAGCTGGAGGTAGAAGCAGTGTCGTTGGCCCTCGGGTTAAACGGTACGGCCTTTCATCTCGATGTCATGGAATTAGAATAACAACTTCTTATTCCTCTTAAAATGTGCACACGGAACGTACTATCGCAAAGAGGTCACACTATCGAGTATTTTGCGCACGGTGGATCAATTTATGAGTACAAATAGGGCCGCTTCTTGAAGTCACAAAGTTTTAACTATTTTACTAGCTGCTAACGGCGATATTGTTTGATGTTTGGGCTCCACCAAGATCGGGCTCTAAACAACCTCATTTGCTAGTCGGTGCATTTGCTGATTAACGGACGAGTCTCTAACGCAGGTTTTCCTCTCATGGTTAGGGGTCAGGCTCGCAAGATAAACCAAATCAAAAGAAAAAGTTGGCGAGTGGACCTCGGGCTCCAAAGTGTAAGCTATTGATGCAAGATTACGTATTACGTAAGCAGATAAGATTTTTATACACAGTTCCAATACTTCCAATGTATCCGTGTGCAAAATTTCAGCAATACCCGTTTAGCGTGTTTGAGAAAAAACAAACAAATAAACGAACAAACCAACAAACAAACTTGCTTATTGGCAATAAGTATTCATGGTATGTAAACAATGCAAACATCAAAATTAGAGATGAGACGGTATCATATTAATCCCAACTAGCAAATTTGTCTTGCAAACGAGTCCTTTTAAGTGCTACAGTATTATAAAAAGCTTATGGGTATCCTGACTATGAGATTAAATCTTATAAATGCATAGATTAAAACATTTTGCACTCAAAGAACATTCGAACTTTCAAGCTACTTTTATAGACGTATAAAAGAAGTCATTTAAAGATATTTATCAGAAGAGAGGATTTACAAGTACCTTAAGTAAGACTTCTTGCTCTTCAGGATTAGTGTACACTTAAATAAGCATTTAAGAAGGGAATATATTCTTAGTAAAGTCTCCACTACGTACCTCATAATACTTTTATTCTTACTAAATTCCTGCTTAAAACTGTTATAAGGGCAACAAACAATAAGTTCAATTTGTCTCACCAAAGTCATATTTAAGAACTAAGGTATGAAAATAGAATTGGTTAAGGACAGTTTGTCTAGGACGAGTCTCTGGAATTCTTTATTTTGCGTTGCTTGAGAACTTTTTATCTAGCTAAACTCTTGTAAATTCATTCATAAGAGTTTTATGAGAATATCCTTACTTAGGAAAGAATTCACAAGACTATTGAGTCTTGTGAACTCTTTCATAAGTAACAATCTGCCAAAACATGTATAATACGTAAAAACGTAAAATAATAATAATAACGTGATGGTTCCGTACAATATAAAAGTGAAGAGTTAGATAGTTCAAGTTATAACGAAGTTGAAAATGATAGTAGTGAAGATGATTCGACAAAGATTTTATGTTTCGGGTAAATATGCGATCTGAAATAACATACCGCATTCAGCATGCAATCAGCTTTTTGAGGTTACCTACACACGATGTGAAATAAAACAAAAGTAAAAATTATGAGTTGCTTTATTTTTAGCTATACCTGTAGGTAAATAAATAAAAGGTAGGTCCCTACCTTCACTTGTTACTCTAATCTACTGTCGGTTACATACTTCACATTCATCAGACAGATAATGGTCGTAAATTGCATATTCGTGACAGTATTGACACCAGAAAAAATGCATGTCCAATAATTTTAGTAAATCATTGCGACCAATTTTAAAATGTAATGGTTTTTCAGGCACGTTGATTTTGTACGTTGTAGTATCACAACCACAAGCGATACATTTTTCCGATAATATGAAGTGCGTTATTTTCCAGGGCCACTTCGCGTTGTTGAGCATTTTAAATTTTTTCTTGCTCATAAAACAGTCAACATCCATTACGACAACCATTTTAATAATCTTGACTCGGCTTGGCGGTATTCACTGTCAAAACCACATTAAAACAATTTAAACATTAAACAATAAAAAAATAAACAAGAAATCACATGTATGTACCACCTTTTTTTTCGTGCGGAAATCCCCATGGATACCACCACCGTCGGCCATCGAGGGTGGTTATGTCGGGATTGAACCGACTAAAACCGCACGCCGGCTCGGGCCTTAAGCTCGGGCATATCCCTAGCACCCCAGCTGACCCAGGGCCATCTAAGGTTTTAAGATGCCCCCTCGAAACTCACTTCGCCGACGGTGGGGTGTAGAGTGATCGGCGGCCGTCCTGTCACTCAACCGTCGGCGCGCAGACAATCAGCTCGCCCCCCGCTCGCTCCCCACTGTGCCCTCTGCTAGTCAGAGGGACACGTGGAGAGCCACGGAGCAGCCCTCTAGAGGGCCACTTCCACCCCGGCCGGATTGGCCGCAGGCAGCAGCGTCTCCCGTGGCGAGTAGGAGGCGCTGCTCGCCTGCGTTGCCCAGGTGCACCACGTGGAGGTTCCTAATCAAAATTTGTATTTGTGATAGTGATAGCTTAAAAAAGCGGAACCCTAAAATTATTAAAATGGCTACAAGATTGAATTTGTCTCATCCAAGAGTGTTGTGCAAGCGACATTCTTTGAGGCGACTTAATAAGTATTACAAAAGATCTATTACCTTATGCTTATCTTAGAGAAGAACAGTAAGTCTTATGTATGTTCGGCCATATTTTCTTTTTGTTAACATTACAAATTTTATAAATTATTATTCTACTAATGTATATTATGAAGAGGGCCCGTGAAAATTTTAACAATTATTTTCTATAACTACTCGAAAAAATTTGCTCCGCAAGCTCATTAGTTGCAATAACAAGGACATAAATAATTAAAAGCATGCAGGACATAGATACAATGATTATTAAAATGGAGATGAAAGTTTTATTATTAAAGTAGAAAATACTTACATTTTCGTTTAAATTTATAGCTCCAACACAGCACACTTTCTGTCAACCTTTTAGTAAATAATACACTTGCAATGAACTTACCGAGAGTATCATAAGTGAAATCACACTTATGATGGATTTAGTAAGAGCTTTCATAGACTAATCGCCCTTACGACATCCTAAAGCAAGGCACTCCTAAGTAAGATTATTTTTACAGTGGAATGAACAAAATAGCAGTAAGATGAAATAATCTTAAAGAAAACCACTGTAAAATATTCATAAGAGTAAATTCCCTTATGAAGTGCGCCCAAAGCCACACTTACAGATATCTGTAAGTGTATTATAAGTATCTATAACTTTTGGTCTTGAGATATTTTTAAGACAACATTTTGCTAGTTGGGATGTATCTTGCCACTGTGATATTTGTAGGTTGTATATAATGTAAGCATTATCTTTTCTCATCCAATATAATCCAAATACTACATAAAAAACCATAGGTATTCTAAATTGAGTCTTAATCTAGTCTCGAACTCATGTCGATCACCCAAATGTAAAAAAAGGTATTCTTTTGGTTATAAATCATACCTTTTTTGACATTTCGAAGGTCAACTGAATGCGAACATATTTTTTATGAAAATTAGCCCATAAAAGTTTTTAGAGCGTAAGCATGTTGTAATATTTATTCGTCTTGGCAACACTTTACATATAAATATTGTTAACGCGATACGTATTTATCGTCTGACAACCCTCAAGGAAACTGTGCGCAAAACCAATTCATATGCCTATGAACTCGGGTTAAAAAACATAGATAATGAAATATAGCTTCTATGATTCTGTGTCACGTCTTATCAAGATAACTCTTTAAAAGCTCTTTATTTCTCAAGTGAACCTGTACGGCGTCGAACTTGTAATCTACAGGTCGCGGATTCGAATTATACCGACGCGACGGGCAATAATATGCGACAAAATAGCGTCACTCTGCAAGGCAGACAGGCGACATCATAAAGGGAGACTTAAGATACGATGTTTTACAGGCATGTATCGAGGAAAATGACATGTTGCACCAACTCTTAATAGAGGTAATTGGGCCAAGGACCGGCTGCTGCAGTTGCTAATGAACTATCTATACTAATATTATAAAGAGGTAAAGTTTGTGTTTTTGTTAAATTGTAAGGGGTAATCTCGGGATCTACTAAACCGATTTTAAAAATTCTTTCACCAATAGAAAGCCACATTATCCGTGAATGTCATAGGCTGAATATCATCACGCTACTGCCCAAGGGAGCCGAGCAATAATCATAAATGTGAACAATTCCGGTAGATTCCCATACATTTTAGGAAAACTGATAAATTATGAGCATAATATTATTGAGTTAAAAAGGGTGCATCGGGGTTCGAAATACGCCACGGGCGAAGCCGTGGTGGGTCAGCTAGTAGTAGATAAAGATACTGCCACGTGGCAACAATGCGGCAGACTGGAAAGCTGTATAACTGGAGAGGAGAGGCTCCTAGAGAAAGCAACATCTAAGCATGATTCTCATAACTAAGTGCAACATATTTCTATTACGAATGGCTCTTATACCTACAGCATGGCTCTATCACCTACAGCATGGCTATATCTCCTACAGCATGGCTGTATCATCTGAAGTATAGCCATGCCATCTGTACATACAACAGGGCTCTGTACATACCGCATAGTCTTCTTGAATGTGACATGGGACATGTGATACTTACAGCACTGGTCTGTCACTGTCAAAATATCAATAGTATTTCAGTGCGTATTTTGGGAATATTTATAGATAAGCGACTACTAATTTAGGCACTTTAAAGTAGCTACATCTGTGTTAATGTTTAATTAAACCAATCAGTTAATCTTATGGATGCCTGAGTATCAATCAATATTTTAGTAGTTACTAGCGACCCGCCCCGGCTTCGCACGGGTGCAATGCTGTGTATTATACATATAAACCTTCCTCTTGAATCACTCTATCTATTGGAAAAAACCGCATCAAAATCCGTTGCGTAGTTTTAAAGATTTAAGCGCACATAGGGATATAGGGACAGAAAAGGCGACTTTGTTTTATACTATGTAGTGATAAAGATATTATACTGATGAATAGTTAACAATTTTGATTTTTTTAGGTAGCCTCTAACATTACTGATAGTGGTATATACAGTGGGATATGGACCAGTATTTGACAGTATTACTAGTTGATTGCACATTATTATGGTAAATTGTGCAATGTTTTTGTATGAGTTAATGATAAAAATGATTTGCAAGAAATTAACAGTGACAAGCACTGTGTCTAGGTTGTTTTTGTGTGAACAGAACAGAAAAAGATGTCTGACTTAAGTACAATTTTATATATAGATTTTTTTTTAATTCTGTCGTGGTCAAACAAAAAAGCAGGTAAAAAAATATTCAAAGAAATAAAGTGCTGTAATTTTATTACATCGTAATTTTTTTACGTTAAATAGATCAAAACTAAGAACGGGTAGGTAGGTACTTAAGTAAAATAAATTAATTGCTTTAATTTTATTAAAAGGTATCATCCTTTTAGCGATTTATTATACCACTTAGGTGGCAGACAAGCACAGGGCCCACCTGATGGGAAGCGGTCACTGTGGCCATCTGGTAGCCTCCTCCTCTATGATCCATCTGGTAGATCTATGGATCACAATCTACCAGAGGAGTCGCTTCGAATCGAATTGTCAAAGTCCGAAATGTATGGGAATGACACTGTTTGTAAACATGTCACGTGTACCAAAATAAAAAAATGTTACTACAAAAGTGTTACTATTCGGTGGATGATTATTTACGTGATCAGTTGTAATTTATAATTATTATGGACTGAAATATTGTGCGGATAATTTATTAATTTTTTGTTAATTTATTGAAATATGTTTGGAATTATTGACTTATTAATTTTATTGACTTATTGGAATGTACAAATTTTTATTGACATATTGGAATGGAATGTATTAGCTTTAATTGACATGTTAACTAAAAGTATAAAAATGATTGATTTATGTTGAAATGTGTTGCACGCCGTAAGGC
Organism: Lithosia quadra; assembly: GCA_963576445.1. NCBI lineage: Eukaryota > Metazoa > Arthropoda > Insecta > Lepidoptera > Erebidae > Lithosia > Lithosia quadra. Next base: position 4,004,988 of record OY754879.1, on the reverse strand, counting down.
TAAGTACAGTGTTACCTTAACTTCAGAACATAACATCTTATATACCTACCTGTATTTGCAATTATGATTTAAATAAATAAATCTATACATATAATAAAATGGTAGAAAAGTCAAAACTGTACATTGAATATTTTTTTAAAAGAATACTTGGGGTGTGATCTACAATCGATACCGAAGCCAAAAATATAGTTTTTAGAATTTTTGTCTGTTTGTCTGTATGTATGTCCGGGATAAACTCAAAAAGTACTGCATGGATTTACTTCAAACTTGGCAAGAATATTATTAGGAAGTCGGGTCAACACATAGGCTACTTATTATTATGCTCTCACCTACGGGGAACGAGCAGTGAACGTTTATATCTTCAACGCATTCTGTAACAACGTGTAATCTAAACACGCATATTTGAATGGTGTTATTACGTTAAACATGCTATAAGCTAGCTTCACACTATTAGTAACTTGACCGATAAATTATATTATAAAAAACAAACTTAATTTTGCGGTTCAATCCGTAGACCCGATTACTGCACTAACCGCAAATAATAAGTTTGTCGTAGGTTACGTCAATAAAACTGCAGAGGTAAATTCTGTACATTGAAATATTTACAAAATAACTATTCGGGGATGATTGGTGATCTATACCAATGGTAAAAATGCAATCAGTAATTTTTTTGTCTTTCTGTCTGTCTCTCTATCTGTGCACGCATGGGTAAAAAACTACTGGAGGGATTTTGATCAAACTTGGTACGATTTATTATAGTTCATAGGTACTTCTGAACAACATAATAATATCAACCCATTTGTGTCCCACTGCTGGGCACGGGTCTCCTCTCCTATAACGACAGAGCTGAGAGGGTTTAGACCTTAATCCACACACGCTGGCCTAATGGGGTTTGGTGGATCGAACATGAATGTCCTTAGAATTTCTTCTACTAGGACATGTGGGTTTCTTAACGATGTTTTTCTTTCACCGTCAGCAGATGGTAAATCATTTGATTAGCACATATAAATTCCACAAAGTGAAATTCACATTGGTACTGTCCGGCCGGATTCGAACTCGATACCTCTGAGTAGAGGCCGCGTCCTTATCCATTCAGCTACCATCGCTTACAGGACAACATATTAGGCTACTTTTTATACAAAGCCAGGGTGCGACGGAAATGCTCTATAGACCCCCTTACACCCTTTTTTCCGTGCAGAAATCCTCATGGATACCCACCCCGTGGCCAGCGGGGCAGGTTATGTCGAACTCTTACCGACTTAAACCGCACGCCGTCTAGGGTCTTCTGACACCAGGGTGTAAGATGGCCCATAGAGCATTACCCTCGCACCTGACTTGACCCGGGCCATCTCCGGATTTGAGATGGCCCCCTCGGGTTTGGCAACCACGGTGTTCCCGTCATGCGCTCGGAATAGTATGGGCGCGCTTTCACGCGCCGCCGCTTTGGCCTGCTTCTGCTAGGGTGACAGGCGGCTCCGACGGAGGTCGTCAGACCTCCAACGCCTTCGTCGCCACCGTCCGGGAGAGCTCTGTGAAGCCTCTCCCAAACGCAGTGTGAGGACTCCCACCCCGAGGGCTGCCAGGAGGGCCTGTCTCGGCACCTTCCACGCAGGACACTCGATCAGCGTGTGCAATCCTGAGTCGTCGCCCGCATCGCAGTGATGACACTCGGGCATCGGCTCCTTCCGAATCAGACACAAGTGATTCCCGAAGCACCCCTTACCAGAGATCACCTGCATCAGCCGGCACGAGAGGCCCCCATGAGGCCTCTTCAGCCAGTCCTCCATTATGGGTCTTTCTGCCGCTATAATGGCGTGCCCCGTGCTTGGTTTTTTTTATAGTCGATAGGCTCGCGTTTGCCCAAGTCGGTCCTGCCACCTCCCCACGGTAACCCGGTGGAGCTGAGCGTGGACGGCCTCGATTCCTCGAGCCTCCGGGTCCAGTCCCCGCTCCCGCGCCTCCTTTCGCCACCAGTATAGGCATAACGCGCTACGGCGCTCCCAGTGTACTGCACACCTGTTACGGCTATTTAGGGCCTCCGCCCAGATCGGGTACCCGTACAGGGCCATGGACCGCATGATCCCCGCGTAGAGCCTCCTGCAGGAGTCATCCGGCCCCCTCATTTTGGGTAACAGCTGCGCCAGAGCGTTGGCCGCCTTACATCCTGGCGTCAGAAGACCCTAGACGGCGTGCGGTTTTAGTCAGTAAGAGTCCGACATAACCGGCCCCGCTAGCCGTAGGGTAGGTATCCATAAGGATTTCCGCACGGAAAAAAGGCTATTTTTTATACAAGCTGATACCCGCGACTCCGCCCGTGCGTCGTTTTAAGCTAGCTCATTATTTTTTGGTTCTGTTTTACTTAGCCAATTAGAACCAAACACAGGGTAAATTTTAAGTCTAAGCAAGACCTTTCTAATAAAAATACCTTATCAAAATACGTTAAGTAGTTTTTACGTCCATTGCGATTATTGGTTTTTGATGGGGTTTTTTTATTAGAAAGGTTTTGGTTAGATGAGTGGAGACCAGTGGAGTGAAGAGTTAGAGTGGAGAGTAGAGTAGTGAGTGGAGTGGCAATTTGTTTTATAAAATAGACTTAGTGGCGATACCGACCTCCACGCGGGCGAAGCCGCGGGCGGAAGCTAGTAAATAAATAAATAAATAATGTCAGCCCCATCCATTTCGGACTTTTGACAATTCGCTTCCTCCCGATTCCCTTGGTAGAATGTGACTTCGTCTAGAGACCCTTATGAGGTGGTATCCGTTAAGGGTTTCTAAACGTACAAAAAGAGCGGGTAATTGAATATTATGCAGCTGTTGATCAGTAACTTTCTCATATGCACCGCAGCACAATACAACGCGTGTTCAATAAAAGTGAAACGGACCATACGATGCGTTTCAATATTGCACCCGCAAATCGACCACGGCACATGACGTCATATGCGCATGCGGCGGGGAAAAAACAGAAGCAATTGCATCACTATTCGCATAATGGCTATAATTATGGGTTGCAAGAGACAGCATGTTGTACTGGAAGATGCTGGCGTCGGATGATTTGCGTGTATTTAATTAGTATTTCTCGAAACTTGTAATCGCTTTGTAGAGTGAAATCTCATGATGAGGATAAATAATGCAACTTACATGGTCATTGACCTGGGTACCGATTTTTATGCATGTAATTTTTATGCATGTAATCCTGATTCTTTTTCTAAAATAAAAGTAGCCTAAGTTACGCCTTATGACATCAACTATCTGCCAGTGGCAGTCCAACCTAAATTGAAAGAATAGTTTCAGAGATTATCCAAGGCATACAGACTGAAAAACAGACACGCTAATTTTTAAATACTCACTTTTTTATCTAAGCTCTTAATAACTTTTAGGTATAATGTACTTATCACAAATAGACATGACAAATTCATTTTCATAGACAATAGACGTTTCATTTCAAGGTAGAGTACCTACGATCAGGAAACGGACATAACATCCGAGGAATTCAGACTACTGAGTCACGGGAACTGTAACAAGATTCACTCTCAACTTTATTTATTTATTAGATACATAAATAAATAAAGTTTTATGATAGCGACTGCGACCTGACCTCTCAACCTCCAGAGGAAAAACTCTACCACTACCTCGTCCGTCAATTAGCAGGTGAGGTTGGTTGGGGCCATCTCGAATCCGGAGATGGCCCGGGTCAAGCCGGAGTGCGAGGGAAATGCTCTTTGAGCCACCTTACACCCTGGCGTCAGAAGACCCTAGACGGCGTGCGGTTTTAGTCGGTAAGAGTCCGACATAACTTGCCCCGCTGGCCGCGGGGTGGATATCCATGAGGATTTCCGCACGGAAAAAAAAAGGTGAGGTTGGCTTGTGTTTTAGAGATTTTAGTGGAGTTTAGACACTCAGAGAACGGACCGAGTCGCGAACATAGACTAATGATAGATAAACGATGTGATAACACTTTTAATGTGGTTAAAAGTTCACGGTTAAGTATTGGATTTGATAGATATGAAACTCCCGTTATCAGTCACAGTTGACCGTACGACCGTACGAAAATAGTTGAATCTTATCAACCAGAAGTTACTTGCTACGAAAATAGTGATTTGTTGTTAGGCGCGTAATCGTGCTGGCTTCCTTCCTTCTTTGCTATAGATAGGGGGCAAAAATCTGTGGTGGTAAGTGCGGGGCGCGACGATGGAGGCAATTAGCCAATCATAACAAATTACTAGCTCAAAGGGCCCGTGTTATTGGTGTATCAGTCCTTCTATAGATTTTTGATTGGTCAGTAAGTGCACATGCCCAAACTATCTATAATCTGATCAAGATATTTGCCTCGAGATATACTCATCATCATTTACTGTGGTTATAGCCTTCCTCTTTTGCTACTAATTCATGCAAAAACGACTGAAAGAATATGGATAAAAATTAGCACAGAGATATTTTGGAAGAGCACATTTTATGCCATGATTAGGTTCCTGTGGGATACAGGAACGAGATCAGTATTTCAAGCGGCTGGATAACAGTAACACTCTATGAAATATTTGAAAATAATTTAGGCATCTCATTTCGTGAAAACAGGTCATGGGACTTGATACAACGCGCTTAAAACAATTCAGCTATACACCGTATAGCTCCTATTTCTGTTCCTCAGCTGCATTGCTCGAAATTGAATTGTTCAAAGCGCGCCTTGGCCAAGTTCCTGCGGCGCGGCCTTACCATGAGCTCTTAAGAGGAATTCTAATACGATGCAAACATGAAATTCTTAATAATGAGTTCTCTGGATGCAATTCAACTTGGGGGGAGAGCTGGTGCAATGGACGGTGCATATATCCATCTGCTCACTGAGTCGAATGGAGCTGAACTAGCACTGAGTAGAATAAGTTGAAGTTATGCAATCAAAGTCTCTATATTCAGTGAGATAGAACTGTATCGCACTATAAGAACTCATGGTAAAGCCCCTATTCGAAACGAGACTAGTTTTAATTGCAGACATCTAATCTAGATGTTCTTGACATTTAGGTTATTGGACTTATTTTTTTACGAGAAGGCGATAAGTCGTATTTTGATTGCTGCAGGTCAATGAGTTACATAATATTATGAACAACTTTTAGGTATCGTGGTCATATTCAAGGCAGATATAAAGTATAAGTTATGACTTAGTTGTGTCCTTCCGCACAGAAACATCATTATCGGAAAATGTGAACATCCAGGAGGGGAGTTACCGGATAAGGTGTCTATCTATCTATCTATCTCTAGAAAAATGCGACATATGATTCGATACGGTTTTCATTCTACGCATTCTTTTTCCAAAATTAAGGTAGCGTATTACGCCTTGTAATATTACCTGCCAGTGAAAGCCGTTTCAGGGATTGCCTCTGTCATAATTACAGAAATACAGACAGGCTAGGCAGACTATTTCTTTTCAAATTGCTTTTATATTCTATGTATTGTAAATACACGCATTGACTTAGATTATTTTAATATTACCAGCAGATACTTCGACTTAATAACGACTATTAAAATGACCTGGCTTTTCCTTGGTTTTTCCGTAACCACAATCAATGCGGTCAGATCATAATATCGTGTGGTCAGGTAAACAAAGGTATTGTCTTGTTTGTATCAGCTCTACTCCATAGACGGGACGAAAATAGGCAAAATATCAAATGTCAACGACAGAAGTTGATAATAAATTGAAACACACTAAAATATTTACAAACCTTCCCTACATTGAAATGGGACCAATAATGGATGTATAATTAATTCTATTTATTACTTTATTGAACGTACAGCCCAGGTGATCCAAAAAGAATTTGTAAGGCTACTTATGTCGTTGACTGTACTAGAATAATATCACAAATGTCAACGTTCGTCAGTGCATTTATTTGGTTGATCAGTGATCAGTCACGGCTTTAAGGACTTGGATGAAATTTGGTACCCATCTAGACTATGTATGACCTAGAAAGTGACATCGTGATATTAAACGGGTTTTTTGCAAGCGCAATGTTTGCTTTTAGCAGTAATCGCCAGCTGATCTTCCGACCCCAACACGCACGTCGCTAACACGCACATCAACACGCAACAAATCCTCAATCTCCAACTAGGTACTTACTGAGATCAGAATATACTCGTACTATGAGATTTTTTATTGTTTTGAACTTGTATGGTACACATCAATTAAAATTAAATGTTTCGGTAACTAGTCTTTTTTAAACTTTTGTTTCACCAAATAGCAATTCGGAGGCAATTTAAGTAATAAAAATAATACCTAAGTACTTACTTCGGGTATGAGGGTGAGAGGTTGACTTGGCCCCAAAAATCTTGATGGGGTCACAAACACCCAACTCATAAAATAATAATGATAGGTAAGAAGTTATAATATTGTTTTGTTCTTGTCTTATTAAAAGATATTATGCTGTAGATGATACTCGTACGTACCTAACTGTTAAGTAAAAATGGAAAAACCTGGGAATGACCACTCATTTTTATAATCTAGATATAAATATAGGTACCTAGATATTTTAAAGGCCTTATGCCCGCGGCTCCGTGTGGACGTCGGTTTTCCCGTTATTTAGTTACCTACCTATACTTATCTTCGGTTCTACTTAACCGATTGTGATTAAACATGCGTAAGATTTTAAGTGAACAAGAAACGTCACAAAACCTTTAAAAGAAACGTCATCAAAATGGGTTCGGTAGTTTTTACGTACTTCGTAAACAAACAGACAAAAATTAAAAAGTATATCGGTGCATAAACGACGGACATAGAATCGAATATACCGCATACGTCTGCGAGCCCATTTAGCACGTACAGGCGTGATGCTATGTTATGAAATTGCATAAACAATACGACAGCAGCAATCGCGGATGCTTTGTTGGCATTTTATTGAAAAGTTTTGTTGTCTCCACCATTTTTTCAGAATAAATGTCTAACAAAAAAATATTTTGCATAACCGTCTGTCTATATTATAACAAAATTATAACCGAATTGAGAACCTCCTCCTTTTTTGAAGTCGGTTAAAAATGCTATTATTTATCTACTAATTTTACTTACCGCAACATTAAGTTCACCATTCTGGAGTTCACCCTACTGCAAGTGTTGCCAATCTTCGTGTCAGGGCATCTCCTGCAACAACACAGTATTTTATTAATCTTCAAAACAAAAAAACAAGAAACGGCCTCTGTGGCGTAGCGGTTGTTCATTCGACTGCTACGACAGGCCAGGGGGCGCAAGTTCGATTCCCGCTCAGTGCAATAATCTTTATGCATACATAAATGTCTCTATTTGCATTGTTCTATGTGTTTCTATGTATAATATGAATGTAGTTACAAAAAATGCATCTAAGTATGTTCATCCGTATTCTAGAACCCATAACACAAGCTTAAACTTGTAAAAAGAATTTTTCAATTCGGACCAGTCATTCCTGAGATTAGCGCGTTCAACTAAACTGTTTGTTTAGTACCTAACTCTTCAGATTTATAATATTAGTATAGAGTATAGATTGGCAAGGCATACTTAACTATGCCTGTCTATGGCGTTATAAAAAACGGTTGTTAAGTAGAACACTGAACGCAGAGAAAAAGTTTCTTACTTAGTATCCATTAACGTCTGCTGCATTATTCCTTTGTCTATTCCTTAGATATCGCTTGTAAACACTATCGTAACACGTTTCCACTTTACACTTTCATTTACTTAGGTACACTTCTTATTACCCAAATAACAAAATTCAGACACATTTTTATCGAGCCACTGACAAAATGGCGTATCGTAAAATAAAAACTAAATTCTGATCATGAAGCTATAGATAAACATGGAGGCCTCACTTCCAATACCTACTTGAAGCTCAGTCTGTATTTACTATCTTGCTCTCTGTGGGCCGACTTCTCTTTCTAAGTATGATAACCTTCTAAGCAAGAAATCACCATTTAAACAAGTTTAAACACTTACGCGTGGAATTTTATATCACATCCTTGACGCCATATACTACCGCAACCACGCACTATACAATTTTGCACCATTTTTTGAGTTTATACTTATAATTAACTTTAAGTATGTTAAAAACCAAAACAATAATAAACAACCGCCATATTGTTTATTGATAGTTGACATGTAGTACTAATGTTGCCACATTATGTACTAAATCCATACACAATGGGAATTTAATTCACTGATTTCCTGATTCAACAACCCAATCATGCATAATAAATGGCATATAATTTTTCAATTTCCACATTAATAATCGTAGTCGAACTATAGAGTTATTTATAAGTAAATCATTTTACTTGCATTTTTGGTTAGTATGGTTTATTTCTATAATTTTCTAGGAGATACTAATAAGAAGATAGCAACATTGTACAAATACACGAAAGAGAAGTCGGCCCACAGAGAGTGAGACACAGACATGTAGGTATTTGGATCAAGCTGTTCTTCCCGGTTTGGCCTCCATGTTTATCTATAGCTTCATGATTCTGATTTATGAATAATCGATTTTGTACATCACAGACTAGTTTCATAAACTCGTTCGTTTTATTGAACTAGTCTCATGTGAATAATATTAAGTATGTTTGTTATATCATCAAAGCTTAATTAATTTGGTGCTAAAATATATCCCCATCTCTTTTTCTACCAAAGGCAAAACCAAAGATGGAGATACAGTTTCATCCGTGCCTCGGAGAGTACGTTAAGCCATTCCAGTTGTCTACACAAACATCTGTAGTTTTCCTTACGGGTAGTTGGAGTCCTAAAAAGTTCGACAACCTGGTCTAAACTATAGTAGGTACTTCAATATCGCCAGTGGGTTGTGGACTTGTGGAGGTCAGGCGACCGGCAGTCAAATATTTAAGTTCGGATAAAATGAACTCAGCTTCCATGATGAATGAAATCCAGGTCGAAATATTCAGTTTGAAGTTTTGGAGACACGAGCCTGTCTTCTACACCTTGCCGTAGAGGCGGTATAAGTTGTACCTACCTCATATCTTTTACCTTGAAACAATGCGTGCAATGGGCTCGTCCGCTAACACCTACCAAAGGCAGTTGTAGGTATGTTACACTACCGTCTAAAACGTCAAAAGAGAAACCGAGGAAAATAAGACCCGGTCCTATTATGATGTCATTCAAACTATTGGATAGTTGTCAGATTAATTCAATAATCTATTTCCAAATCCATACTAATATTATAAATGCGAAAGTAACTCTGTCTGTCTGTCTGTCTGTTACGCTTTCACGTGTGAACCGCTGAACCGATTTTGATGAAATTTGGTATAGGAGTAGATAAAACCTCGAGAATGAACATAGGCTATGTTTGGTCGCGACAACCGACATCCATGCGATAACCGACATCCACGCGGGCGGAGCTGCGGGCAACAGCTAGTAAGGAATAACAGAAGTGCATTCGTCAATAAATCGATTAGCTTTTACCTCCAAATAGAAAACGTGTTTGTCTAGCCAGACAACCAGCTATATACGGTGACGCATAAGTCGGCAAAATCCATTCAACTGCATACCCATCCGCAATCTCTCCTCGTTAAACTGTCTATCCAGCTATCAATCTGACATTACTGTCGGCACGCTGAGTGGTGGTAATTTGCGATTGTAAGCCAGTTATCCTATATCGTCGGATTAGAGAGTTCGGGTGTTCGCAATTGGACAATTGTCGGGTCGTTAAAGGACTTCTTACGATCCATGGCCGATGTGTCACGCGGTCATCGAAATGAGAATGGAAAGTTTAGATAGATAAGTTAGATAAGTTTTTACCAATTTGTAACATTACATTTATTGGGTTCATATATTTGTGAAATATCTTCTTTGGAACATTTGGGAGTGCACAATGGGCGGCCTTATCACACAAAAACATGTTCAAAATTCAATCTCAGTCTAGTCTCGATCTCATGTCGATCTCCCAAATGTCAAAAACTTCTCTTTTGAAAACAAAAATTACCTACCTACCTTTTGCATTTTGTTTGTTTTCACGATTTTGCTTCGATTTTCGATTTTGTGACTTAGATTAAATGGATATCTTCTTCTACTCTCGTGTCGATGTCGCCATCATGGTGTAGTAATTGGTTTCACGATATTGCCGCTACTTACGGGGAGAGCTCGAGCATAGGTATCGCTCTTGGAGAAGGCTTACTACATGACCCCATAATACATTAAACGGATAAGGGTCGTTTCAGGCAATATTCTTCGTCAGAATATTCGCCGGTCGTCAGCCACCGGCCGACCATCGAGCAATGACTGCAAGTGCAGGGCTGGGGCACTTTGTTTCAACAGTATTATTAATTACAAGCCTATACAAATACCTACTGCCGGTTTGAAAGAGGTAGGTAATCTCTGGCACAGCTGGGCTGATTAGGGTGGGACTTTCGTTGGCAGATAGGAAATTTTATAAGGGGCAACCTGGCGCAACATAAACTTAACATTAGAACAACATAAAATTAGAACCCTCAAAAGTAAACCTTAATAATCTATATACATTCGGACGAGGTGGCGGCCACAAATAGAACAGTAAGTAATAAAACATTGATTAATTATGATGTCATTACTTAGGTACTATTACAAATTGCAACTATTAAATAGCGAAGTTAATCAAAGGATTGCCTCACAGGTCGGGCGTGTTGTTATCTTTGACCCCGTGGCTAGCATGTGTAAAGAAATAATTTGACCCCTCAATGAAAGACTAATATTGCAATGTATTATCACAGAAACTTCATTTGACTGCAGTTGCGCAGATCCAACTAGGTAGGTACGTCACAACATTGAGTTGTCATCATTATTCGAACGCCAATCTCGGTTGCATTCCATAGTTTTAGCACTTTGGAGCCCCAAGCCTAATCAATTCACCTATTTCTTTAATTGTAAACGTAAAAATTGTTTGTAATATTGTCAGTTCCTCACACCCCACCTGACCCCGGGCCATCTACAATTACAATCAGCGGGAAACGTGGAGAGCCTCCGAGTAGCCCTTTAGAGGGCCTCTCCCGCCTGGCCAGTATTTGTCGTAGATGGCAGCGACTCCACTGCAAGTGAAAAGCACTGCCGTCGTAGTTGCCGGGTGCACCGCGTGGAGGTTGGTTCGGCCCCGAAAATCTTCGTCAGGCCCCGAAACATTCACTCGTAACTAACATAGCCTTTATTATCATTATTACAATGCTAGCGTATAAGGTTACTCAATAAATGTTTCACAACGAACAATTGGTTTCCATTTATGGTTGTCAAGTAATTAAAACGATTAACTGTTTTAATAGATGAAGTAGGACTGCTTTCGTTTAGCGTACTCAATTTAAGATGAAACTCTTATCAAGTACTAGCTATTGCCCGCTGGTTCGTCCGCGCAGAATTAGATTTGTAAGGTTTTTGTGCAGAACCCGAATTCTTTTTCCAAAATTAAAGTAGTCTAAGTTACTCCTTGTTACATCAGTTACCTGCCCGTGAAAGTTCCGCCTAAATCAGTCCAGTAAGTCCATAAAATATTAAAAAAGCATAATTCAGCTGTCCAACTTTTGCAGCAGTAATGGCCTTATCATTCCTGATTTGCTGTCAATAACATTATAATAGTATTACAATTATTTCATGTGAAAACTATAAACATCAGTACTGTCTAAACTAAATAGAATGTATTATTAAAGAAGGTTCAATAACCCATTCAACAAAAGCATTTGTCTTACCAAGTTCAATGTGCCAAATGCTAAACAATGAGTTTAAGAAAACATAACTGCATATACATACTGTTTGATTATAATAACCTTTTGAATAATCTATGACAGAAAATATTGTTTCCCATACATACATTGGAGTACGCAGAGACAAAATTTTTCCACTTGCTACTATGTTGGCATATGCCTCAGATCAATAAAAAAGTAGGTATAGACGGAGTATTGGACATTTTTTTGAAGCCCACCAACATAAGACGATTTGATAATCTTATGACGGATGCTCGGTTTGGTAGTCTTTGGGCAGTCAGCTGAAGAGCTATGTCAGCGTGTGACGTGTTTTGACTTATGCACAAGAAGCTTCACTTATTTTTTTTTTTTTATACTACTTAGGTGGCAGACAAGCACACGGTCCACCTGATGGGAAGCGGTCACCGTGGCCTATGAACGTGTGCAGCACTAAGGGTGTCACACACGCGCTGCCTACCCTGAAGGGAAGGGGGGAGGGGAGGACTTATTTCGTTGCTATTGTTCACAATGGCTCCGTCTAAACTTTTTCATTGGTCTGAGGCATACGCCTCTTGCTTCTTCAACTTTTATAGTAAAATTGTTTGCCTACATGCATGTTGGTTGCGTTGTTCATTCTGGATCTGATAAACATTATGTACGCTTAGGTCACCCTTCATTGGAATGCGCATTCACACTCGCGTCATATATCTGTTTCGTCAATCTTCTTAAATCCATCCTCTTTACAATCTTTACATGTCAGAACCATCTAAGCATCCGTTTCGAAAAATCATAAAACAAATAAATAAAATATTTATTATTGTCTTCATTTATTTCTTTTCTATTACGTGTGCTGCATGCCCAAACACATGTACACCAGAGGAGCTCATGAGTGCCTCTGACAACACAATGGGCAAACAATTTGATATGCCATGATATAATAAAATAAAATTATTTTCTTTTATAAACAAATGAAAAGAAAAAGAAATGTATAGGAATTAAAAAAAAGGCCAAATCTGGTTATTTGTAATCATCTGATTACTTGGCTTTTATGGGAGCAACTACCTTCTGACCTACCAACCCTGAGGGGAAAGACTCCGCTACTACCTTGTCTGTCAATCAGCAGATATGCCAGCTTGTAGATGAGGTTGGCTTGTGCCTCCAAGAATCTATAGTTTGGATAGTATAGATCAGGGTAGGCGAACCTTTACGCATCAACGTGCCATTTTTTTCTAAAACATGTTTTATAGGGTCACTGGCGTGCCATCAAAACTCTTTATGAAATAATGTAAACAAAAGAGGTATACCTATTTTTAAAATGTTTTTATTACACGATACAAATCTATAAGTACATATAATAAATCTGTAACTGATCGGCGTCTGTACATGGAAGATATATGAGAAAAAAAATAATTAGGGGACTTTATGAATGTAATAGATGCCAAAACAATGATTTTTGTATGTGTCTCTGTGCCTCTGTTTGTCCGCACAAAATTTTTGTTCACGCTAAAATCAAAAACTACTGGAGGGATTTTGATCAAATTTGGTACGATTATAGTTCATAGTTCTGGGCAACATATAGGCTACTTTTTATACAAGCTGATACCCGTGGCTTTGCCCGCGCTTCGTTTTTAGGTCGTTTTTGGTCATATCTCCGGTTCTACTTAACCAATTACAACCAAACATACGGTAAATTTTTAGTCTAAGCAAGACCTTTCTAATAAAAAAACACATCAAAATCCGTTCAGTGTTTTTTACGTCGACAGCGATGGACGTAAAATGTACTGATGGGGTTTTTTTATTAGAAAGGTCTTGGTTAGACTCAAAATCTTACGCATATTTGATCACAATCGGCTGATTAGAACCGGCGATATAATAAAAAAAGGCGAACAGCTATAATTAATATTTTTCGTGTTTTGTCACTGAAACATGGTTGAATTTATTGTCAATATCAATGAAATTATAGGGATGAAAGGGATGAAACGTTTAATGATTATATTTTATCTCCCAAAGTATTTTTTTCATAAAATAATGACCATTTTTCTGACATAAAACCTCTTTGCTTAAGATTTAAAAAAGCATTGTTCTTTATAAGACGGAGCTAAATTTTGTCTGATCGGCGACGTGCCCAAAATATTGTGCCGCGTGCCACCAGTGGCACGCGTGCCACTGGTTCGCCAACCCTGGTATAGATCATTGGGAATAGTTAGCATGCATTTGCTTAAAATTTTCATTAATTCTAAGTTTTGTTCCAAGAATGTAGGAACAGGGTTGTTACATAAACTGACCTATTGCTAAGCATTGCTTGTGGGAGGTAACATTAGTTTTGAAAAGTTTGCCTGGCCAATCGTAATAGGTCAAAAGCACGCTGATATCCCTGCTAGCATGCTCTGTTATCCTACACCCAATTTGTACCAGAACTTTGAACAGTCAGAGAACCGTCGTCGGCGTAAGCCGACGATAGTGTTCCTATTACTTCTTACAAAGTATTTTAAAAAGTAGACCTGAACAATAACTTTATAAATATACTACATTACATACGTTACATAGACTTATACCTAAGCTCAGTTACAGTATTCGTCAATAGCTTTTCAGTAAAACAGCAGAGATATGCAGTGCTATAGCCGAACAAGAAAACTGTTAGAACAGAAGTCTGTAGTCTTAGGAGAGAACTTACTTGATAACACTTCTTCCCTGTCTCAGACAGCAGCACACGGTACATCATCTTACTCTTACTGCACTTTCCACTTCCTTTTACATTTTGATATAGTAAGTACACAAAAGTTATTATTTGTCGTTTATTGTTACAAAGAAAACCGCCCACAAATTAAACTGCGGGAATAAATTCAGCCAGTCAGCTGTCAACGTCACTTTTGTGATTTTGTAAATGACAGATGACATAATTCAAGCAAGGCTGTACTTAGATGCCATAAAAAAATTAGGACATTTTAGATTTTGATTGCGGATTGGCAATAACTGAAGGGTAAAAATTAATATATTTACTACGTAACCGTACTCGTACAATAAAGGTCTTAACGAATAATCAACGTGCTTAAAAATTAAGGAAGTTTGACATCAAATCAAAATATCGGGACTGTCCCAATGAGATTTAGACATGTGGTATATTATTATACTTACAAAAATTATACAAATGACTACAAAATAGACGTAGGTTTAATTTTTTTAGTTTAATTAATCCTAAGTAAGCAATTGGCGAAATGTGGATGTATAATCGATATGCCTCATGCCTCTAGGATAGCCTTTGGGATGTAAAAGCGTAGGTATATAAAACACTTGGTTCATTAATATAAAATAAGATTTTTATTACAGGTACATAAGTGGAGGTAGTTCGTTTCAGTGTTCTTAATTAATAAATTTCATGCGGATTGATTGTGAGATTGATGAGTAGGTACATTTATATACAGCCTCTTTCCATCAGGGATAGGCAGAGACCATGTCCGTATTAAGCTTATCAATCTAATGGCAATGGTCTTTTCATTGCTTTCCTCTCCTTATTAGTTTTATATGCAACAGACATTTTTGTACAATTCGTTTTGTGTATTTTCTCATGTTCAACAATATTTTTCGGATAATCTTTACCAATAATACAGCCTGCTGTAGTTTGAACTGATTTTGGCGCTTTCCAAGGTTCATAAATAAAAGCTGTGGGATACTTTCTCAGTTCAGGAACATACTTCCTAATGTACAGACCTTCTTTGTCAGTCTTCTTACCAAAAGCCACAGGGCTGTACACTCTAAAGTATTTATAGAAGAAAGCAGAAGCTGAGAGCCACATCCAGTTACCAGCATTTAATGACCAGTCATAATCAAGCAAGTAATCTTCAAACACCTTAGCTCCTTCCTCCCAAGATATCCACAAATCACCCCTTGTAAGGAAACAAGCCACCATATGTCGGGCTAAGTGATGTATCCAACCTTCTTGTTTCAGTTGACGCATGATAGCATCTACAAACGGATATCCAGTCCTCCCTTCTGCCCACGCCTTTAAGTGCTCATCATTCTTACCCCATGGAATTTGCATGCAAACTGGATTCCCAACCATTTTATCAAAATTTTTAGTACCTGCTCCTGCTGTATAATAAAACTCCCTCCACATTAACTGTCCCATTAAAGACACAGGTGGTTCAGAATGAGGCCTTCCATTCTCAGCTTCTTTCAATTTGTGGTAAAATAACTTAGCTGATAAACAACCATGACTTATGTATGGACTTAAAACTGTGGTGCTTGGTTCTATGCTGTTAGGAGATGAGTTAGGCTTCTCAAACTTACATACCCAATCTCTTCTAGCCATATACATATGCAACCTTTTAACACCTTCAGTTTCTCCCCCTGGAAATTTTAGGGGCTCTAAGTTAGAGTCATCTACTTGCAACTCTTCTAGAGTTGGAACGTCAAATTTTTTTGAGTCTTTATCTTTAGACTTGCAAAGATCGGAAACCGGCTTGGTAATCTCAATGCATTCTTTGACTTGCACATCTTGTACCAGGGAAAGAAATTTCTGATATGTCATAGGTACACTGCCATTGTTTTTCTTCAATACACTGTGAACATCATAAACGGTATGCTGTACTCTCTTAACTATAAAAATATCTTTCTCTTCTGCAATCTTTTCTATTATATCATCCTGTTCAACATATATTGGGTCAATATCGACCTGGCAAGACAAATATTTGACTTGCCATTGATCAAACAGTTTTGGTAAGTCATCAATAGCATTTCCTCTAATGCAATATAGTCTGGAATTAAGCTTCTTCAAATTAGCATCCAAATCTTGTAGACTCTGTATTAAAAATCTTAACCTGTTTATTCCAACCTTGTTTTTTATGTCCGGATTAATAAAATATACTGGTCTTAGGTGATGCTTGCGATTCTCTGCCTGAAATTGATAAGTGGTTTGACATTTTAAACGATTTCACGAATACTTATTCAGGATTTAGACAATAGGTAGGTATGCAGTGAAACCTACCTCGTTAATTGCATTCCGAAGAGCAAGATTATCGTGAATCCGTAAATCTAACCGAAACCAATGTATAACCGAGGGAACTTTAGTCATACTGATTACTTAGTTTTAATTTTGTTAACTGTAACTAATAACATAGAGGGAAGGCACAACAAAGAGTATTTCTACGCCTAAAATTATGCACGTAGCAAATATGCAATACGAATAAAACTATCTTTCCAGGCTACCTGATACCTACGATACTTTACCGAGTTATTCTAAGCCAGGAAATTCAATACCTATTCATTAAAATTAGTCGACGGGTGGGTGACGCAAATAAACCCGCGAACTGGTTTTGTTTTGACATTGTATTTTTTTTTTTTTTATATTTGCTCCTTTCGGAACAGGCTAAGGTTCTATAACCATGCTGCCTTGTCATCAGTATTCTTCTTGTTCATATTAAATGCAATAATCTTGTTCATATTAGTTGCAGAGTTTTCGTCATTTAGTCATAGTCAAGTTAAATGTACATATTATTTATAATTTAATTTTCATTGTATTCTTTAAGTTTGAAATGTGATATTTTTGTAAATAAAAACCTAGTTAATTCACCCCGGTATCCGATATTGACTTGTTTCTGAACGAAAGAATAACTGTGATAAATATCCTGTCGTCATAGTAACCAATCCCCAACTGAAAATGATTGGTTCATGGTTGATTCTATTCCCCCAGATCGTCCCCAGATTGGTCTATATACAAAAGTAACCAATCAACAAAAAGTAAGTCTGAAGTATGGTATCCATCACAAACCAACATAGTTTCTGTCAAAATATTAAAAATATCGTAAACATCGGTCCCATTTATACGAATTTATAGAGAAATTGAGGATGAGATGAACAATGTCAGATGTATGCAATAAATGAACAAGGAGTCATGCTTTCGGCCATGTGACGCTGCAACATGCCAAAAATTATCGAGTTGACAGTTGAAATAGATATACAAAAAGTAAGATTTCAATTAAAAATTAATTACATCTACTCGTGAAATAAGTTTCTTCGTATTCTATTATAGAATGTACTATTGACCTCTAAAGTAAACTAAGCTGAAGTCTGTAGGTATGGTGTATTGAGCCCTACTAAGGCCTATGAGGCGAAACCAATCTCACCTGCAGGCTGCAAGACTGTATAGGTATCTACCTGCTGATTGACGGATGAGGTTCTTGCACAGGCTTACTTTTCAGAGTTGTAAGATCAAAATGGCAGTCACTCTCATTAAAGCTATAGAAGTAGAAGAAGTGTGACACCCTGGTTTTGCACACATCCATTTTGGCCATGGTAACTGCTTCCTGTAGTTGGGTGGTATGTTTGTTTGCCATTGGAGTGGTATAAAAATAGGGCTCAAGGTCAAAGCTGGGTATAACGCAAGGTGATCTTCTCTCAAGTCGATGTTGCCATAGTTGTGTATTAATTAGTTTTATGGCAAAGGCGATACTTACAGCGCCCAAGGTGATGATCAGTAGTATCTATAAGACTTTTTCAACAGGGTGGTAAAAAACCTGTATATTGTTTGCAGGTATCATGTCCTGGTGTCTGGTTATGTCAAGGTGGTCGTGTATGTCTGACAGTTTTCGCCCTTGGCACCAGCTACCAGACATGTCTGCTCCCACCGATCTTCCCCCTTATGTTCAAGGATGTGTTCTACTTCAAGAAACGTTTTCAAGAAACCTGTGCGCTGAATAACATCTGCTGTTTGTTGAGTGAGTAAAGTTAAAAATTATGGGTATTGTCGCAGGAAAAAAAAGATAAGGGGCAAGGTTCAGTAACGTAACATTTTTAAAATGTTTGTTTTCAATTTGATTATGTAGAAAATCATGCTAGGTCAGGCTTTGAGTACTTTTTTTTTTTTTTTTTTTTTTATTCATGATAGGCTAACGTTTGACCTCAATCTCACCTGATGGTAAGTGACGATGTGGTCTACGATGAATCACGCTTGCCTAGAAGGAACCTATTCACTCGTGACTTGAAAACTCCCAGGTTATAGCTTTCCGGAAACACAGACTCAGAGTACTTTTTACTTTCCATTTGGCTTTCTTGAATTTTGTGACAACTGCCTTATGACCTCCCAACCCCAAGAGGAAAGCCTGCACCAAAATCCTGCAGTCAGTAGTGTACCATCTAGCAGACGGGATTGACCTGGGCCTCAAAGATCTTGTACACAGTACATACTACTCATTTTGCTGTTTAATTTACTTAACCTCAACTTTCTTTAACTTACAGAGGATGAAACAATATACTGCGAGTTGGTACAATGTGGTTCAAAATGTGCAACGGAAGAATGTATGGTTCTGGCACAATACCTTGGTGCGATGAATGATGTGCTGTTCCCCCCCAATATGTGCTCCAATGACGGTGTAGATCTGCTCATGAGGAGGTCTAAAATTTTCCCTGTAAACATTTTTTTCTGTATTACTAGATCATTTTTTAAGTGTTGTTATTTGTAACCAGTTATACCAAAATATACCAACATAGCATGATCTCGATTTTAAGATTACATAACTTAATTTAGCTTTAAGCATAGGTCACGTCAATCTTTTTGGTCGCTCTGAGCTTAAAAGCTCTGAAAAATAAGTGCTGATACCTATTTTTCTTGAATGCCCACTGCCCATTGTTTCGCGCGAAGTTCAGAGCGGCCAAAAAGATTGGCGCGACCTATAAGTAGGTACATCTTTCAAATATGTGAGTTGATTTGTGAATAGATTTTGACCTTTTTTTGTTAAGTGATAATATATCACACTGGTCTATTCATTCAATTTGGTTTTAATGTAGCAATTTTTGCTATTTTATGCGCTGGTATATTTTGGTATCTATGGGTATATTTTGTGCCCAAAATATAAAGCTTTTAGTTATTAGCATTTTTTGTAAGTGGCAAGAGTCCTGCTATTGAAACAACATCCTGTTTCAACCTATGCCCAGTCCCAAATTTACCTGGACTCAGGTCCAGGCAACTCAGCCTGAATAGCAGAAATTCTGGATTACACGTCTTAGGGCGACTTATTTCAGTACCACTATGATGGTAAATGATAAAAATATTAGATACTAATTAAACTTAATTTTTAGGGTATCTTATCACCCAAAATTGAGATAGCAACAAAAGTTCGGATAGATGAGGTGTGGAATCAGCCGCCTTGCCAATTTGATTCCAGTATCAAAGTAGGCGAGTGTCATTTTGCAGTTAAACCTAAAGGACAAGGTCCAAGGCAGAAGCAAGTGTGCCACTCAGCTGGATACCATAGGTAAGCCTATACCATAAATAAATTAATTAGTAAAAAAAATTTCATACAAAAATACCGACTTCAACGATCCAAATTGAAATGGCATTAAATCGGTTCACCCAGTCAAAAGTTGTCAGGTAACAAACATTAAAAAAATACAGTCGAATTGAGAAGCTCCTCCTTTTTTGAAGTCGGTTAAAAATAACAAGGCGACTTGTTCGACAATGTCCAAATAGTCCGGCGATTAATATAGATGTAGGTACATAAATATACCTTTTTTTCGTGCGGAAATCCCCACGGATATCCCTCCACTGGCCAGCGCGGACGGTTATGTCGGATTTTAACCGACTTAAACCGTATGCCGTCTTAGGTCTTCAGACGCCAGAGTGTAAGGTGGCCTATATGGTATTGCCCTTGCACTCCGACGGACCCTGGGCCATCTACGGTTTTGGCCCCCTCGGGAGATTTACTGTATATCTTCAATTTCCATGTTAGTTACCGTACTCCTCCGAAACGGCTTTACTGATTTTTATCAAATTTTATATGCGTATTCAGTAGGTCTGAGAATCGGCTACTATCTATTTTCCATACCCCTAAGTGATAAGGGTTGTTCACCCTTAAAATGCAAAACAAAGTTTGCCGGGTCAGCTAGTATACCTATAATATTAGTGTAGATGTACATATTATTAAGGGCAATATTCATATTGGCCATATAACCAACAATTATACTATGTTAAGAACAATAAATTTAAGTGTCAGGTGCAATCCACGCAAAACTTCAGCTTCACGGTCACCGTCACGTTCAAGGTCGCGATCTGCCGGCTCCAGCTCACTCAACAGCATCAAGCAGAAGGCTGAGCACTGCAGTTGTACCAAGTATGTATTTGATTGATCGATTGTTTGATTGAAGTAGGACATGAAGATATCTTCCGCCCAAATTGAGCAGTCCGACTGACCTATGCCTAGTTCAGTTGACTGTACTAATGAGATTGTTTTCTCACTTGTTCAGTTGAAAACAACGCGTTGCCACACGTTAGTACAGTCCATACCTCTTTACAGAAGACCGCGGCCATAATAACCATCGTGTTGTGTTCCCGGCGATAAGTAACGTAACAAGAGCTCATTGTAGGGATTCTGTGATGTCAGCGTTTAGACCAAAATCTCCTGCGTGGTCAACACAAACTCCAACCTCCCTTAACCTGACCACAACCTCGCATAATCCCTTGCAACCTCCCATAATCCCCCGCAACCTCACCTAATTTACCCTAAAACTTATCATCAGCAGCAGTTGCAAGTGTCACAGGATCCATAACACTAACAGCGGATTATAACTTAACTCCTGAGCTAGCCCACTGGTAGATCCTGGTCGTTTTAATGGTATCAATGTTTACATCCTTTTCCCTCTTTCCTTTTCTGCTATAGAACTTCCCCGCCGTCCCGACCTTTGTCAAGTGTAAGTCGTCAACCATTGTGCCGCAATTATTGTGGATATAGCGTGCACAGTTCGGGTCGCGATCGGAGTCCATGCCTCAAGGATGACAAGTACGAGGATCTTAGCGATGACAACGTGACAAGGTTTAGTGGATTTTTATTTAGAAGTCTTTAGCTGAAAAGCCTCATCCTTATATAGTACTTCGAGAGTAGGTCTGGGTGCGAGAGAAATTCCTTACACCCTACGTCAGTTTGATGTACGATAGTGAGAACTTTAGCGCTCTGACTAAAATCGGCTCGCGGCTGGGTTTGTAGAGCAGCGCAAAAACCCGACGCGAACCGCTCAAATTTTAACTCTTTTGCCCGATGACGTCATCAAGGAATGCGTTGCTGCCGCGTGGTATGAGGTGGATGGAGCTTTTAGTCATTCCCAAATTAAATTATCACATACTCAGATTAATAATGCCTATTCCTTTATTTGGCTGTAAAACGTGAACGGTGCTAAAGTGACACAGCAAGAGGGGTATGTTTGATGTATGGAGTCACGTGGAAAGATCACAGAGGAATTCTCGCGTCCACGGCACCCTTGTCTTACGGCCAGCCTGGTTGCGTAGACCACCTGGTCTGAACCAGCCAGTCTGGGCATACCACCGAGGCCACATGGCTAAACAATTCTTTTCAAAGTATTGAGCATAATATGACATATTAATAATATTGAAGTTGGGTAGTTTTAAGTTTAGCGAAGTATGTAACAACATGTTTTATTCCCATTAGTTATCAACGCCCAGCGGATCCCAAACGCCGTTCGGGCTTGTCCCAGTTGCGTGATTATTACGTGTACAACGTACAAACCCCGACCCCACTACAGGGGAAGTCGTCCGATACCCCCGAATACTTCGCACACAGTGATGAACTACTAAGGTGAACTGTAGGAACTGTACAATGATAGTTTTGTTACTTTAGTTAGTACTTACTGCATCAGTATTCAGCTGTTTCACTTATCTGACACATTCAAGACCCCGTATTTTGTACAAATCGTATGTAGTTTGTTGGGTCATGCCATAAGTATAGATGGGTTTATGCCCTCACACTTCGGGCATTTTTCGGGCATTTATCATTTATGCCCAAATGGCATTTTGGGCATAAACCTATCTATACAGATAAGTTTATGCCCGGCATTTATCGGGTGGATTGAATAAATGCCCAAAGTAATGACGGCATATCCTCATCACTGGTCATATAGGTATATTGGTCGTATAGGTAGTTTTAGCTAAAATTAATTTTACAATACAAGCATTTTAGTAATTGTAGTATAAAAACATTTGGAATGAGCAGGACAGCATTATCTTAGAAATAGTTTACTTGATCACTTGAGCACAAAGTATATTTAGAGTAGGTAACATTCAAATAATATGGTGTTACTATTATTATAATGCAACAAAACCAAAAATGCCCAGAAGAAGGTAGTAATTGTCATTGATAAACTGTTAAATACGATTAGTGATAAACCGATTTGAACTTATATGGGTTCGCATGTAGTGAGCTAGTGGGGATGTAGGGGCAAAAGGAGCAATTTTTTTCATTGTTTTTAAGATAATTCTGATATTTTGATTATTATTTTCGAAGCAAGCTATGAAGTAAATACATACATTCAAATCAAGTAGAAAGTGCACATAAAATATTTTTCAACGATTTTTTAAATCAGTCCTATGTAAAAATTTTGGAGTAAAAATATTTGTAATGTCTCATTTTGGTTATATTCGGTTGTTACAGAACGAAAGATAGTGTATTGGACACCGCAGAACACACGCCTATGAGAAGCACCAACGAAGATCAAACTAAGAAGGTAATACTAGAAAGCCGTTATATCGAACATGATAACTGTGCAAAAACTCCAAGATATAATGCTAAGATTTACTACAGAGCGAAGACAGCCCCGTGCGTATGCGAAATATGTAGAAGGTATCACGAATTGTTTCATACTAACCAATCATGAACAAAATAGATTTTACAACTCTCCTTATATTACATACAGTTTTCGATTTTTCAGTTTTGTTGAAAACATTCCGTTGTATAATTTGCAGCAGTTCTTGTTTCTGAAATATATAGTTGTTCAGCTACAAAATAGTAGGATACTCCATACTCAAATCAATGTACCTTCATAAATAACATACATTATGCTCACGCCTTTTCCCCTCCGGGGTAGGCAGAGACAACAGCCCGCCATCTGCTTCTGTCTTTACATACTTCACGCGCTTCCTCTACTGTCATTCAACCTTTCATGCCGGTTTCGAGTGCTTTAAATTTGATCTACCTACCCTCTTTTCAAAAACTCATTAATTCATTAAAGTAAAGTAGTGCCACGACTCTCGATCATCGATTTCCCAAAAGATGCCCTATTTGTTAACATATTAGGTGTATATTCCATTGTGAGCTTTACTTTGATTTTAACGCTTTTGTAATTGTCAGATGTTGCAGCAAGTTGATTTTATTAGTTGTTTTATATTATATTGTAATTGTAATATCTTCTAATTGACTGCCCCAGTTAGTAAATATCTCATAAATGTAAGTGCACTTATATACTAATGATTTTTTGGCTTAATAAGTATGACACAAATTTATTTCACAGGAATTAGCAAATATAGAAAAAAAAATAAAAAAATTATCCGTTCATTAGACAATAGTAATCATTGTAGTATTTCTCATGCTCGTGATAATAGCATAAGGCACCACGTATACGAGCGTTTCAAAAACCTGGACATGACCTACCTAAATTTAATAAGAGTATTCTCACTCTTAAGACTGATGTGGGGTACGCCCTGAGTGTTAACATTTTCACAATTAAAATTTACAATTAAATTAAATTCTTACATATTATTTAAAACTATACAATATGATAATTGTAAATTAATTATTGCAATACTTATTAAGTATGGTGTTCAGTGTTTTATTAAGTATATAAATTAAATGCATTTTGACATTATTCTTGTAATATAAGATAAAAATTAACAAAAATTGTAAATGGTTTTAGATTTGCGTAATTTCTATTTATATTTTGTTTACTTATATAAAAAATCATTGTTACTATTGTTTTAAGTTATTATAATTAATTAAAATCATTGTGTTCAAATATCTTAATATATTTTAAACCAATAAAAAATCGTTATAATAATTATGTTATATTTCTCGTTTGTGTAAACAATAAAATCATCAAATAAAACGAATTAATAATTAAATTACTATTTTATTTATTTTATGTATAGTTTTGACGATAGGGTAACTTAAGAGTAATTTATAATTAAGTGATATGGCTTCACTTTATAAACTAATTTGACAATTAAACTTATGTTTAAGAACTTAATAAAGAGATTACAATTATTTAATTAATTAACCGTTCTATCTACAATTTTTCGGTTGCTTTTTCTACTGGAACGGAGTGGGGGTAACATGATTCAGTGGGTTAGTAACATCAAAAGTCTACATAATATATTTTATTAGAGCTTTTGGATCTCTGAAATTAACATTATAATGATGGTAGACCAATCTTGTTTTATTCAAATTATTATTATTTTAATATGTAAAAGTACATATTAATAACGTATTTACTAAAAATTACCAGATAAAAAAATTGTCACAAAACAAGTTTTAGCATCATTGAATATTCTCACTTCAAATAATTATAGATACTGGAATCCTTCATTTAATAGATTTAACCATTAAAACTGATATAGTATATGTAATGCTTAATTTAGTACAATTGGAAACAAACGAGCTTCTCAACATAGTCCACATATCGAGAAGCACCTTTTGTTTAATTGTGTACTACTACCTACTTCTCCACCGATCACCTAGCATACACAACTAGTTGTGCGGTCGAGAATACCAATTGGAAATCCTTCCTCGCAGCACAACCAGTTGTGCAATATATTATTAAAAAACGGTTAAACCTGAATCCGTAGAAACAAACATGCATCGGTAAAACAAAGTTGGCAACAGTAAAAAGAATTGAGCAGCAGTAAATAAAAATGAGCAAATGCACTATTAGATGTGCGATGAGAAAGTATATTTCTTGGCATTCCCGATTGCACAACTAGTTATGCATGCTAGTTGTCGGTAGGGAAATAGTCTAATTGTGGCCATTATACCCTCATTATGTATTGCCCAAACTTGTGCTAACATTATTTATACTAGTAAGAGGAAGAAAAGGGAAAGGATTGATTAAATATCTAGTTGCAATTGACGCAGTCTTCGTCTGGTCATGAAGCCTTATAAAGCCTTAAATATTTCGCCCAAAATTATTCTCATAATTTCCAATACTCATTCAATTATGAAAAACTAAGTACTAATGTGTATTTTCTGAATGGTGGTGTGTTTAATTTTCTTTACCCTATCAGATAAATTCGATAGATCATTAACTAATATAATACAAATTATAACTTAGTACTTTAATATTATTTATTATACCTACCTATTGATATGGACGGAAGACCTATAGTTAGCCTTTCTCAACTATAAAGTTGAATTAACCTAATTATATATTTTTATTATTATGACAATTTATACCTTTGTACATTGTTCGACTTCTATATTTATTTAAACATTATTACTATTAATTACAATTAAGTACAATAATCTGCTCTATTATTGAGCTAATTAATTTTGTTTTTAACTAGGAGGCTGATCAAGAAAACAAGTTGGGTTTTTATACCACATATATGAAGGTTTAGAGATCTGTCTAAAAATTCAATATGGTGATTCTTTAAGTTCTGGACCAGCCTCTACAATCATGGCTTTTTAACTATCCTTAATTAGGGCATGGTTACATTATTAATTCCGCCGAGCATATTAGGATTGGGTCATTGACTCGAGATTGCGTAACATTTATTAATTTATGATGCCATTTAACAATTATAGTGGCCATTCTATTAAGCTTCAAATAAATTAGAACTTTAATAATCTGAGCAATAAATAAGAAATTTAAAAAGTACGAAAGTCAAAAAGTAATTATATCTTGTAGTGATTCAATTTACCCCCACCCACCCAAATAATTTGGTCCTTTTAAGGTTACAAGATCCAATTTGAATTACGAGATTTTATTTTAATAACAGGACCCTGTTGTAATTAGAAATATTTTAATTATAAGACCCATTTAAATTAATTATAAGACCCATTTTTGAATAATAATTTCTATTTAAAATTATAATTCTCAATAAAATCATAATACTCTGTTTTAATTGAAAGGCTCCAGTTTACCTATGACAGGCATTCAAATAAAATTCTGGGACAATTGATTACAAGGTTCCATTTATATTCAAAATCCCATTTCTATTGCAAGACTCCGTTTTAACTGATTACAAGATTTTATTTTTATTAAAAATCCCATTTTAATTACAAGACTCATTTAAACTAAGATGTATTGTATGTTAAATAAATGTATTTTATGTGCGGTGGACGTTTATTATCGTAAAACAAATAGATTTCTGATTCAATATGGCGCTCAAATGGTTTTTTTTTTACCTCAAGGAGTGTTAACACTAATCTTATGTCCCTTCATAGCAGCCCGTTCCTTGCTCTTAGCGTACTTAGTACAGTCAGTAACAAATGCTATAAATCCTATAAGAGCAAATATTCCGTAAAATATAGCCAGTGCTATGAGGAAGCTCTCGCTGTTCCATTCCCATATGTTGTCAGATCGAAGGTAGTCGTAGTTCGATAGTACTTGAGTGCCGTCGGGTGTTGGACAAGGAGATTGGACGATAATGTCTCGGTAGGACTCCTGTAATTAATAAATAAATTGTTAGTACTCCAAAGATTTCACAATAATTTTAAACAAAATATTATTTGATAATTTTCATTCAGAAATTATCATAAGTACTTTTGACGTTGACTGTACTAAAACTTTACTATTATTGCTTAGATCCTACGCTGTGCTGATGCACAAAGCAGCGCAGGCTTTAAGAGTTACGCATGCGGGCTAATTGCATGGATATTTTGCATGGTTATGTGCAAATTATCTGCAAGAAATTAGCACATGCACAATGCAGCAAAGGCCCTTAATCGTCTTTTAAACAAATCTATAAAAATCTCACCTGTTTATTTTGACACCTAATATCTTTACTAATACTGCTCTTGAGCGCTGTTTCACTCAACTCCATCATGAGTAACTCCGGCAGAGTCCACCTAGATGGCGACACGTACTTCAGCCACGTGACGTAGTCAGGCAGGTCCTTCTGGTGTAAGAGCACGCCATTGACCAGGGTACTGAGCAGCAGGTAGAACCCGGTTATGGCTGTGGCGGTCTTCTCCATTGGCACAAGGAATATTGTCGCTCGACACAACATTTGTATACTTATTAGATACAGCAACATGTAACCTGTAAAAGACAAGAATTCGATGAAGTAGGGGGCTTTTTCATGACCTAGGTACATCTTCAAGGGCATTGTTACGTTAAAATCACAAAAGTCGCCGGGACGTACACGTAACGATGTCAGTGCACTTTTGTAAAATCACAAATGACCGACGGATGTGATTGCCACTCAGTCCGAACCTACCATAAAAAGTAGCAAATCACTTCTAATTATTGTATGAAGATCCTTGAAAAGTTACATGCAATTTTTGTAAAGTGACTTTAAGACTACTTCTGGAAATAGGTATGGAAATTTGACTTGCTATTTCCCTTAACTAAAAATGCTAGTACCCCACATGCTATAGGAAAGAAGTTCGGCAAAATTTACCTAAATATAAATAAAATCCTTCGAACGACATGAGCGATTGCGCGTACAGTCCGCTCATGGCGTAGCTAGGCACGAGGTACGCGAGCCACGTCAGCCCCGCAGACCACAGCTCCAGGAATTGCTGCAACATAATGGTGCATTTAAATATAAACAACATTTGGCAACAAGCAGACAGACCTACTTATTACCAATTCTTGTGGTGCTATGAAAATGAGGTCTTTTTTCACGTGTGAAAATTTCATCATGGTTTACCTCACCGAGTTGAGGAACCTGATAGGATATATCTGGTTCCTTGGCCTCAATAGCAGGCAGAGAAAATATCCCTGAGATCTCGGCCAGCCTTGGCCGCCAACATTGGCAACCCTGACGTGTTGTTTGGAATCGAATCCTCTCTTAGCCAAAGCTATGTTTTTCTGATACTCACATCTAATAAAATGAAGACACTTCTGGTGTACAATCCTACGCTTATATCTCTTTCGACGTGGTGACGCATCGAGCTCGCCTCACGAGCGCTAAGCCAGAGCAGTATCGGCCAAACTGTTAGACACATCACTGTGTAGTGGAAGCCCACTCGGTCATTTTGAGTTAACTGTGAACAGAACGATAAAATATGTAAGGATAACTAACTAATTCTAGATCCACGAACTTCATCCCGGCACTCTCAGTCCATGAATGTTGGTGGTTTTCCCAAGCGACTACAATAAGGTTCTTCAAGAAGGGCATTAAAAGGTTTTTACAGGGTCGGTAGCGAGAGTGTGACGCCCCTGGTGTTGCACACATCGTTAGGCCACGGTAACCGCTTCCCAACAGTCGGCCATGTGCTTACCTATCTGCCACCTAAGTGAAGTAAAAAATCTACTGGTGGACTCATTTCTACGATCGATAAAATCAAGTTAAATGTTCCTTACCCTCGAGTCGGTGGCTGGCAGGTCCCAGAACACAGTGCCGGTTATAATTGACATGATGGCTGCGAGTAGAACTCGACTGATCACATTTGATAGGGTCGTCATCTGAGTGAATACTAGGCTTTTTCTGAAAACAAGGCAACGTTTAGGTTATGGTTTGGTCTTGTAAAAAAATCTGAATTGACTGAATAGTAAACACAATAATGACATCGTTAAAAGCTGATGGGGCTCTTCATCATATACACGAGAACGGAACATGAGACGGTGAATGTAGACAGTAGGAAAAACCGACCTGGGTGTCAATAAGGTAACTCACTGTATCAATGTCTTCGCCTGCACGAACACGTTTTGGGTAGAAGAGGGGGCAGGTAACGGCACGGGGGGCGGAGGATCTGGTGGGGAGTGTGCGCTTGCGAACACGCCCGCCAGAGCTTCGATGCGACCGGATGATTCCAGCATGGCGGCTGCTGATAGCTCGTCCAAGGTTACTAGATCCACTGTAATAAACAGAAATATTCTTGACTGTAAGAATGGCGCAAATGGTCATCAGCTTCCGTCAAGCTTATTCCCAATGCAGTTGGGGCATATGACCATGATGTTAACGACCGAACTTTGAATATGAGTCAGCCAAACTTCGATATGATATCCTATCAGAAGAAGGAGATGATAACCTCGGATAAGAAACCGAGAATAATAGTGAAATTATGAGTAACTTACAATAATAATCCGAAGGATTCTTGAATGCTGGACAGGGATAATCGATGGAGGCAAAATATGGCAACATATCCCTTCTGTAACCGCTGAACATCGTTCTACCGGCTGATATTAACACCACCTAGAAGAATTCAACCAATCAGTAGGTATCTACCCCACCTAGAAATTCGGGGCTTGATCAGATACCTACTAATACTCGTATTATAAACGCCAAAGTTTGTGAGTATGGGTATGGATGGTTGAAATTTGAATATTCTGGAATACACAGACTACTTTTTAACCCTGGAATAGATTCCCAAGGAAAGCAGGTACGGGGACATAATAACACTCGTGTGAAGCCGCGCGCAAAAGCCTGGAAAAATTAAAAGTAGACTTACCTTTGTAAGCATAGCGAAAATCTCATAAGTAGGAGGATGTAGTGACATAATAACAACGCGACCTGTACTGGCCCAGTTCCTCAAGTATTCGACTAAGAAGAACGTGTCAAATATATCCATCTCTTTCGTTGGCTGATCCAGTATCAGCACCGCCATATCGAGGAGTAGTTGGCATGCTACGTTGAGACGGCGGATTTCGGAGCGAGTGAGACGACCGACGTTGGTGTCTCGGACTTGTTCAAGACCTAGCTCTTCGATTAGCAGGTTTATCTAAAAAGAAAGTATACTGTTTTATAAGAGCTGGCAGAAATCCTATCCAAAATCTATGGATTTTTAGATGTTTGTACTCTTGCATACAAAAATGGCTGAATGGATCTGACTAAAATTTGGTACAGGCATAGATTATTGTCTGGAAAACACATACTTAGGATAGGATGCTACCGGTAAATCAAAACTTCAGCTTCAACTTACCCTATCCCGATCATCCATCTTTACATGATTATTATGCCTTGGTCTTCTCAGAGCCGCATGGAACCTTAGCGTGTGTTTCACCGTCATATTGGGACATAGCGACGTGTCTGCTCGCACGTACGCGGCCACTTTCTTCAGCGTCGAAGATGCTACTGGTTGGCCATTTAGAACTATATCACCAGTTAGTTTCTGTAACAGAAGTTATGAAGTTGTGTGTTATGCAATTTAATCCTCCTCCTATCCTCTGCCCAACTTCGTTGGAGTCGGCTTGCAGTCTAGTATGAAACGGCAGAACTTCAACTTTTTATGACGTGACTGTCTTCTACGGCTAAAAGTTCTGTAGGTAGATTAACTAATTTGTTGGATTTTTAGGGCTCCAATTATTGTAAAGAGTACCACATATTATGTTCGTGCTTTCTGAGGCACGAAGTTTAAAAGTTAAGTAGTATTGAAGAATAGTTATGAGGATAAAATTATTTTTACCTTCCGGACACCCGCTAACACGTCTAGCAGTCCGGTGGCTTCGTGCTGAGACGTCGCTAACACAGCGAGTATCTCTCCTGACTTAACTTCAAAGCTCAGACCAGACACGAGAAGTGTTGACTTATTTTCTGGTGACGTTATTTCTAAACTGTTTACCTGAAAAAAAAAATACAGGTTAATATGATTACACTTTTCTGGCATATAACAGAATATTCTAATTTATCGCATCTTATCACTACCTAATTCCTCATTGTCACAAATGACCGACCAGACTTTATACTGTATATCTACAATCTAACGATACTTACATAATAATTAGGATAAATATATGCAGAGTGCGTGTATCCATCCAGATGGTCCCCAGGTCGAAGCGTGGAGTGTTTCCTGGACTGTGCTATCGACATGTGACTACCGGCTTTCGACATACGCCCTCCTAAATGTGACGGTGACATTAAGTAGCTGAAAATAAAATATAACACCATCGTGAATAGAACTTGTAAGAAGACTTCGAAAGATTTATAGCACCATGAGTTTCTGATGTTTTATGCTAGCCGATACACCTGCTGATTATCGAACGAGGCTCTGGCGCAGGTTTCAAGCCAAGCAAAACTAAGAAAAGCCAAATAAAGAGAAAAGAGTTGACCCCGCGCTCCAATCCGCTTTGGGTGCAATGGGAATTTTATGTTACAGTAGGAAGGGATTGTGCCATCATGGATAAATAAAGGCTCGAGGCAAACCCACTCAAGGAGTTCCAGTTTGAGTTAAACCGTTTTGAAACCCACGAAGAATAATTGTGATTGGAAGGGTTCTAAAATTATAATGAATCCAATTTCCTCACTAGCAAAGCGGGACAGAATAGATCAAATAATGCGCAAAGCCTTGTAGACTGTAGGCTGTAGGAAATCAGAGAAGATCCCATGGACTCATGACTCATTCCGATCTTACCTTTGATGATCACCATCAGGCGCGTAGTCAGCGACACTGTTTCTTCTATTGTTATAGAGCGTGTGAGTGCGATGTTGTGACTTTGTCTCTATGCCCAATAAATTCGCTTCGCTCACAGACTTGTGGCGCGAATTTGTCCATTGAGGGTCACCTCGGATGCCAGCTTGCTGCATTGCGACTACTGGCATACCGGTATTCGGCTGTGGAAAAAGAAAGTTAAGTTTAATATTATTGGGTACAATGAAATTCCTGCTCAAATGGCATTCACTAGACTGCATCTTGAGAATTTGCCCACTGAAGATTGCATTCAAAATAAATTTATAGGTATTATCTATGTTTCGGCGGCGTAGGTCTCTAAAACTGCAGCTAATACTCCATCCACTCAGGTCCCTGGATCTTTTACAACTATTATTCTACCGGCATTTTGGCTATGCAAAAACATTGCTAAACTTTTTAGTCAAATTTTACTATAAAACTGGCATTGCGTCAAAATTTAACCAGGAATTACTTAGCCAATTTAGCACAAGTACTTACCTGATATGAAGGGTGCAAGTTCTGCATCCTAAAGTCCGGGTCGGAGCGGTACTTGCGACTGTATTTGTAGTTTGTTGTTGTCTCGTTGTCCGAACTATCGTAGCCTGACGACGTCTCTCGCAATCCTCGACTTTGTCGCTGGATTCTATAAAATATGTCAGTATTAAAGATGGAGGTAGGATACCTGTAGGTATTTGAAAACTATGAGTACATTACTCATAGTTTTTAAATATACACGATATAGTTGAGAGAGCTGCTAGAGCTAAGATAAGATGGACACAGTTACTTAGTTGGTAAAATCTCACCTGAACATAGCAAAGATATATTTCCCCTGCTTCGATGAACAAGTATCAAGCTTCTCGAATGCCCGCGGCTACCAAAAGGGGATTTGATGCCACTAACTACTTGTTCTCGCTATTGCGGATTACGGTGTTTGAAATCCCGTTAACAAACTGATATGAAACTACTTGGGATGGTAACTATGAAAGTTTGTACGTTAAGAATTTTCATATAGTCCTAAGCAAATTTTTGCCTGCTACAGTTAGACCATGGTATAAGTTTGTGTCATTTGGTTTTGGGTGAATTCTCAGTAGCAATAAGCTAGTGTCTAATGTATCCAGTTGTGAAGTACAGTATGTTGCAATGTACAGTTGCGACTATTTTTTTTAAACATTTTATGTTTTGACTGTAAAAACATGTTTTGTATTTATGTGTGCATTGTCTACTTTTTCATCTTAGCGTTATCCACATCTACATTATCTACTCCTTATGGGAATATGGCAGCAACCACTGTCTGACTTCCC
This sequence comes from Lithosia quadra, assembly GCA_963576445.1. Classification (NCBI taxonomy): domain Eukaryota; kingdom Metazoa; phylum Arthropoda; class Insecta; order Lepidoptera; family Erebidae; genus Lithosia; species Lithosia quadra. Next base: position 3,971,714 of record OY754879.1, on the reverse strand, counting down.
AAGTCCTAACCCCAAAAAGGAAACCTGGACCAGACTCTTATCGGTTGTTCGGTAGGTAGATCAGCTGGTATGGTGAAGTTGGCTTGCGTTCTAGAGATCTTAAAGGCTCCTTACACTTAATATTGTACATATCTGCACATTATTGAAACACCATAGGAAATATTCACCTGGGCGCAGGTTTCATACCACTCCCAATGGAAGTCTTGGGTTTCGGTGTCCCGGAGCGTTGCGAGCCGTTATGATTCGGTGGAAATACTCGAGGTAGCCCGAATTTCAGGTACGTGTACATGTTCGATCCAAGGGCCGATCTGTGGACAACGGTGGAGGTTTTATAATGGCAGTAGGACAAGGTAAATTCATACAGCTTGCTGTTGTAATGTCTTCATTAGTCCAATTACTTACAATTAATTAGTAATCATTAAGGCGTTCTAATTTGTGATAGTGATCTTGCAGCTTCGATTCACACGAATGCAGTTCTAACTTAAGCATTTAATTATTTAAGGGGTTCAAGACCATAGACGTAATGGGTGATATACATCATTCTAAGTCAAGGTCTAAATTTAAAGGGTTGAAATTTTTCAGAGAAGGCATACCTACTAGAGATCAATAAAATTTATTAGACTATCACTGTCTACTGGACATCTGTTCTCTTACAATAGCGCTAAGTATAATATCCAGTTCCCAACTCATAAGGTGCCAAATGAAGATGACCATACATAACATTAAGTTACGTTCGAACAAAAACGCAATCCGCTTTTATTCAGTAATTTTGGTCACATGTCCCTAGAAATATATTGGTTGGAGAGAAACAAACATGATTGTACTCACTTGGGTCCATATCGAGGATGTGACAATATAGACTGCACAGTAGTATCTCGAAGCTGGAAGTTGCCATACGGAAGGGGACTCTTATCAGTACTTCCTAGAGCGCTGTCAGTAAAGTCAGAGTTTAAATTTTGCCTGAAAAGAAAAATAATCTTTTTTAGTTTACTCTTGAAGTTAGACCTTCAAATGCTCCAAAATTGGTATCACTATGTCACTGCGTTGACTTCCTACAATAAATCTAGTGTACAACAATAAGATCTATATCAAACGCGTATGGTGTGTCCAATTATAATAATGAAACATGATTATAAAACAAACATAGCTCGTTTACAGCTGTTTGGCAAATTATATCTACTGTTAAAAGCAATTTTTCCACAGACTGGTACCAATAAAGTACCCTGTGGCACTCCAGTTTCTTAGGGTGTACATTTGAAGTTGTTGGATCCAGGATCGACGCATGATGTTTTGGTTGAAACTAACTAGTCTAGAATTTACCTGTATATAGACCACGCGTGCAAATCCTCTGACTGCATGCCCCGATGGTCGTGCATCAGCGGGTTGGAGGGCACCGAGTACCGCCGCTCCCCACCGAGGCCTAGCGCTGACTGCGACATTGTAGCCTCTATTGTACCTATCATACAAATAACATCATTGTTATAAAAACAAAAACTTCGTCAAAACTAATTTGAATATGAAACTGTAGCATTGTACGTTAATCCACATAAATCTAGAAAAATAATGATCCAAGGAGAGAAGAGAAACTATTTGTGTCTTCCTGATGAGTTGGTGTTTACTAGCTATTTCCTTTTTCTTTGTTCTGTGATTAGTCTTAACGGTGTGCAAGTCGCTCGCTGTCCTCATGGTACAAACTGAGTAAAAGAAGATAAAAAACGTCTCTTCGACTACTGTTGTTCAGACTGCACCATGAAGAGCTTTTCCTCTGACTTCAGACTCGTGTCCACACCATTGTACCACACTAGTGTGTCGATGGTATAATACCTGTTACTCGTAGTCACACCACCGGTGTGACAATCTAGCTGTGCATAAATGAGTACCTATCTTAATTGTTTGACGCATTACCAAAAAAAATATACTTAACAGTTTATATTAACATAGTAATTTATAAAGGCTTTATCTGTATCTTAAATTATCCCATTACCTATATTCAAAGTTAGTATTTATAGCAAATAAATATTTACCAGTGTCATTCCAGTATTAGATTGTTTTCTGCTGTCTTGAGCTTGCACATGGCCGTCAGTAGTAATACTCCATCTGTAACAAAAAGACAGAAGTTATAATTTCTATTGTTTTCGCTTTTGTATTTCTATCTCTTCTCAGGGATCCACAATAGGTTCATATGTTTATGAAACTTCGAGTTTGAAGTTTTTTTACGACACAATTATCAGTTAGATGTATTCTACCTACAATACTGTGTATGCGAATGACGGTATGTTACTAATAGAATGTGATACTAGATCAGGGCTTAATTGTTTAGTAAAGATATATTAGAATTTATTAAGTAGGATTCTAACTGATGTGAATAAAGTTGTTCTATTAACGTGTAGGTATAACAAAACCTTCCAGTCAACATTTAAAGGTGAAGTCATAATCTGTTTTATCAAATTCGAGACTATTGTTGCTAGTTTTGGCAACAGATAATGCTTATATTTTGAAGAACATTGCTGTGTGTTTTCATTGCTAGATTCTTTTCTCACAGGTTTTATCTGTTTATTGCCTTGTGATTCGAGCCGTAAGTGTAGGTAAATACAGAAGCATTATTTTTGACGTTCATAAGTTTAACTTTGTGTTTTAAATCATTAAAGATCTTTAATATTGAATTAATACGTCACTCATTCTTAGCTTAGTCACTAAACATACCAACGGCATGTGATTTCGACAATCGACATTGGACATATCCTATCGGACAGAATCCGTCTGGCGGATGGCATGTCGAACCAAAGGCCACATTGCGTCACTTGCAGCCGGCTGTTGACTGGTGTCCACCGGACGTGCAGACGAATCTCACCATCTCATTGTCGATTTTACGCAATTACGTCAACGAGATCAGTAATTTAATTTGTAGTAATGTGTTTATTTATGTGTGGGATTGTTACGAAGGTCATAGAAATTAAGGTATTTAAAGGAGTATGTTTAAAGATGCGGCATGATATGGAACATGGTTCGATCACTCGAACCAACTGGAAAAAAAAGTTCACGTAGTGCGATTGATCGAACCATACGGTCGAACCACGTGGCCAGAGGGTATGATAAAGAAAAAAGTTACTGAGGAGATGACTTTGGATAGTATTGCACTATGGCTGAATGTACTAATACTTGGGTTGCCAGTCAAGAGTACCAGGGAGCCTAGACTAAAATTCTACTGCTGTAATGCCAGTGAAAATGTCTGAAATGTATAGGATTATTTTGTCGACATGTCACAAATAATAACTGCCTACATTTCGGACTTTTGGACTGGTGTTATAGCCAAGTAACAACAAGTAAGTGACTTTGTCTAGGCCCCAGTACCTGCATTGCATGGAGTACCTGTGATATTTGTAATTGCTCCTCCACTCCACCTAAGGTATGTACGACTTTGCTTAGGCAATTTGTGATTAGGTAGGTACTATTCATAAACCTACGCTAAGAAAAGCAATAATAACTACATCGTGACCAAAATTTTGTGGGGCGTGCTCAAAATCAGACTTTTATTGACAAATTATGCGGCATTTCATTCAAAAATTATACGATAACGTAATCATAGTGCAGCAGCACTCAACAGTTACGGTGCTATCCGCTAAGCAAAAAGTGGCTAACTGTAATAAATTTTATTTCGTTTTAGTATGTAAACTGTAAGTATACTCGGTTTAGAAGCTAAGTTTTTTAAATAGAACACGTCAGTAGGTATGGTTTCAGTCCCTTGGATGGTACGCTTTAAGTAAAGCCTACAAACTGAAGGTCACCACTAAAATGATACTCGTAGTCCTCAGTCATCGAAATCCGTCCAGCAGGCCTATAGGGCAAACAAGAAAGAAAGAAAAGAAACAAGAAACAAGGGCAAGTACCTACATACATACCTACACACGTAAAACATCACCCTCGCTGGGGCAGTCGGAAAAAAACGCTCGTGTCAATTATTTACGCGACCGTTTTTACCCGACAGCATTTACCGGTGGCGAAAAAAACATTACACATAGTTTTCATATTATTTAATGCACATATCAAGCCTAATCGGAAATAGTGGTATGTCGATATAAAATCAAATGCCAGCATACCTTGAACTAGACAACCATTCCATGCACGTACAGTTAATAGAATCATTAACAACCGTGGGACCGCCGTGGGTGACTTGTATTGTTTCACAATTGTGAGGTTCATTAAATGGTGTCAAAAATAATTCATTGCTTGAATCTTTTTTTAATTAAAAATGGCTGCAGTACGAGAAGTAAAATTGAACATTATACATGAGCCATGGGTGTAGCCAGGAGGATAGATGCTTTTTGTAACTATTATAGGATAGTAGTGCTTGTTTAAGTACAAAATATTGTGCGTGGTTGATGGTGATGATGATGACAAATGATATTACACAAAGGCAAGCTGCGTCTATATTGTGGTCTATATAAATAGGTATTTTCTGAAACTTGTCATCGGGAAAATTGTGGTGGTCTTCCCCATAGCCACTATCAAAAGTTGAAGTTGAAGTAAATAGGTAGGTATTAAAATTCATATCTAGAATCTGTGTTCTGTTCCAAATGCGAAATTCTTAATTATATTCTTGTCTCACCCCCTGGAATCGCGACACTATATATTTATTCTACACAGCAAGTCTAGTACATACACATAGGAGTCATTGGCTACCACCGGCCCTACCATCAGTCTGCCATTAACCACCCTGCCCCAAGGTCCGATTCAAGTCGGTCTTTTTGAAAATCCGCCAGATCGAATCTACTAAACTGATGACGTGACGAAATCCTTGCAGTCAGCACTAACTGTCGTAAACAACGTTACATAATTTCCATTGCTTTAGACTCTCTTAAGTAAACGTCTACTATGTCATCAATTCTACTAGTATGTACTACGCAATTACAGCACAAACATACTTAGCATAACTATCACCTACCGCATTATCATTTAGGAAGCCGAAGACCCTCACCTACTTTGATGATGGCATGGTGTCTAGTACAACTTAATAGCACTACCGGTTTTAAAACATCGCGTGACGCTAGAATTATGATGATAACTTGTTTTTATAAGCCTTAGTCATTCAGTAATGGGCTATTATCTACTTGTAATCGTATATTGTTTTCCATTATGCGATAATGAAGAGGAAAAATTGTTTCGAAGATAGAACATCTCATGAATGAATGTTACTTATTTTCAATGACTCAAACGTATTGCGCGATGAGTCTGCGTTTATCTATTTAAAAGTAGCTAGCTGCTAGGCTTATAAATAGTTGTTATGAAAAAGTTGACAAAGAAAAAGCACAACATGTAAGGTAGTTGACATTCGTCCTTATTGGATGCTTTTTTTATTTAAAGAACACGTCAATGTGACTGCACCTCGCCTGATGGTAGGTACCTAAGCTGAAGATAAAGTCTCAGGAAAGAGGCTTATAAGATAAAGGACTTATTATACTCGTATTTAATAGAAGTTTAGTTTATATAGATGATTTATATTTAGATACTTACATTTTACGTCTCTCGAACTGCCCGAACATGACTGAATTTGTGGCATAAAGTTTAATTTAGTCTTTACCTCGGTCTTTACTTATCTATGTTGTTTAGTTACCAAAGTTTTAGACTGAAAGAGAAGTGCAGAAATCTAAAATTTTGTCGAAATTCGACTATCCATTCGAGCACTATAGATACCTATCTGATAAATACTGAAGCGTAGCCATGATTAACAAATTGAATGAAATTATAATAATATCCGTTTACCTACAAACCAGTCAGGCATGCAAATTGCTGCTTAGATTTTGAGCGATAAGTTTCTGTAAAATATCATCTTGCTATGGCAGTATACACCTATACCTAGATAGAAATATTAACGTGAACTCTGTGATTGGTAGAATTGTTAGGTTACCTAATTATAGGTATTTTATTCATACACTTATTTCTGATAATGTTGTAAGCCGCAATAATACAAATTTAAGGTTAGTTACATTTCTCCGTTTCACTTTGTATGAAATATCTTATTAATCACTTAACTTACAAGACAATACAGCCATACAATATGTAGGTACCTACCTGTATAATTTAAATTTAAGATAACAAAAGGAGTATAATTTGTTTCATTACTGAACCTATTACATGCTACACTTTGATGAAGAAGTCCGTAGTACTATTAGTTATGTAGGTATGTCTGTCTGTGGCAGAAGTTACAGGTAAGAAGTTAGTATTAGCAAAGACCATGATAACTTAACATTGGTAAGCTATCATGGTCTTTGGTATTAGGTATTAATTGATACGGCATTTTGAATAGCACTGGTTTGTTAGCAAGTTATATGTATAGAAGCAGGATAGGATTCCGTAGTTAGTCATGATGGCTTTTTTCACTTAAGTGAAAAGCAGACAAGCGCACGGTCCATCTGATGACTGGCACCTAAAGCGGTCATCGCAGCATAATATGGTCGTGTGCAACACCAGGGGGGTCGTCACACTCGTGCTACTTACCGACCCTGTAAAAACCTAATACCCTTCATACTAAGAGTGCAGTCATCGTATGATTAAGTACACCAGAAGGTTGGTGGGCGAGGTATGTCTTTGTATGATAATTACTGACAATTTCATATTGCCATCGTGGCCTTAGCCGCGTCAATAAACGAGGAAGCTCAACTTCAACCTCTACTTGTGTGCGCACTATATTTACTTTTGTCAGCTGTTACTGAATGAAGGTGTGATAATATTATTTTAAAAGTAGGTACAAGCATATTTTGTTGTAACAAAACTGTATTTAACTGCTTCCTTTTGAGATAGGTAGGTATTTAGTCTTAAAAAGTTCTTGCCGATGTTATTTAAATCTGGTCAACTTTTTTAAAGGATTATGAGCTAACTTCAACAGTAAATTGGCAAATAATAAGTATGTACATAATTATATCTACTATACTTAACGTTTAAAATCTTATCCACGCAGGCGAAGTCGCAGGTACGGGCAATGTTGATTTAAAACCTGTTAGATTTCAATATTACACACAGACACTTCAATTTTATTTACTTGTATAGATGATATGAGTCGTTTGATCACGCGACGGTTTTTCCTACCATCTCATTGGTTGAAAAAAAATCTAAAGACACGCATTTTCCCCGCGAAGTTACGCGGGCTGTGATTACGAAGGCCTAAATAACTAGTGACCGAAAAAGGTAATTACTTTTAAATATTACATAACAGTACCTTAAACAATACAAACCCATCAATATAACAATACAATCTTAGATTATTAATATGTCAATACAATATCATTGTCAAGGGATTGGTATAATAGTACCTACTTATGCCATATCTTTATCTACATACATCTGACATACTTTTTCCTTGCTTCTAAAACGCATGTTATTTTATACACAGGGAAATAGGTAGGTACCTACTAAGTATAAGGTTTTCTTTATATAAAATAAGTAGTATGGTACTTAGCGGTTTGTGCGACCAAAGTTGTGTATCGATAACCCAGAGCCTTTGACTGCGAAATCAAGAGTCGCCGTTTCGATTCATATTCAGTGCAAATATTTCATGCATGGATATGTAGGTAGGTATATTGTAAAGCAATTAAAAAGTACTAAACTCACATTGCCCATAGATTTAGATCAGAAAAGTCAAGTACGAGGATAGGACCTGAACCTGCGACCAGCTCCTTTCTAGCTACCTGCTAGATGAGTCCTGGATATTAAAAATTCTCCTATAGGTACCTACATACGTTTAGTGGGACGACTCTGGAGCCATCTGTCGGAAAGTCTTACGAAATATCGGAAAACATAATATAACATAAACTCACGCCTATATCCCCGAAGGGGTAGGCAAAGGTGCTAGCACCCACATTTCGCCAATTTATGTTTAGGTCCCAATGTAATAGGTGGCGAGCCTATTGCCATTAACCGAGCACTTATAAACCTGCGATAAATACACACATAACTTCGAAAAGCATCGAAAAGTCATTGGTGTGTGCCATGGTAACCTGGGATCGAACCCGAGACCTCGTCTTAGCAGTCCATTACCCATACCACTAGGCTACCGCGGCGGAAAAAAGCATTTTATAATCATTTTTAAACCGTTTTTAAATATGGCACATTAATTTAGTAAAATTTGTCTGTCCCGTCCTTTATGTTGACTTTTTTTGATCTGAATCTATAGCTATTAGTCGCTTCGTCGTGTGTAACGCCCTTAAATAAACAGAAAAATGCAATCGTGATTCCAGCTCACGCATTCTCCATTATGTGCTGTGCCTACGCAAATTTCTCCGTTCCATGTTCTAAAGTAAATGGGATATGCGTGTACAGAGACCATAATACAGGTTATAGATACGAAGTCTATGGATGCATGAGGTTATTTTTAAACCAGGGATGGCATGCCGCCCGGCGCCATAGGGTCACTGGCCTGGTCTGCGTCCGCCATTTTCCATCCCACTTGATTGTTAGAACAAAACATTATTGAGACAAATTGCTTTCGTTATTTGTTGTTTTTTGCTAAAATAGATTGAATATAAATAAGATTTTCTATAAGTATAGTGTACAGAAATTGATTTACTAGTACAAGTGTAGGTACCTACCATCTATCCATACGACCAATATCATTATGGAAAATTTGAAGGAAACATGATTCATAATGGGGCAAAAAACAGCGAACCTATCGACTTTAAAAAAAAAACAAGTACCTACCAATTATTTTAATAGATAACATTGAAATTGGTGTATTGAGAAGTTTAATGTTATTAATAAAATAATTGAAAGAATATCAATAGAAAGTTATTGACACCCAACAAAAAAGAAGGAAAATTGTTTGACATAGAGGAGAAAAACACTCAGCTGCCCCGCTGGCTGGCCGGGGAGAAATCCATGAGGATTTCCGGACGAAGAAAAATAAAAAGGCTAGGGCGCTATCATTTTCCATAATGTGCATTATTCTTCTTATTCAACCTGCCTCACTCTATAATAATAATATACTTCTCAATGAACTTCAGAGTTCTTTTCTTACAGGCTTTATTTAGCATTATTTACCTATCTTTTGCCTTACAAACGCTGTAAATGTAGAGGCATTGAATTTAAAAAAAATTGATTCTGTCTGTCATATTGATGACTGTGCTTAAATTCATTACTTCTTCCTCTAATTCCAGCGTAGCTTTGAACTATGTAACTATTTTTATTCTAAACAGCTTGTCTAATAGTGATAAAGCTGTGGCATAATAAGTGTTTGCAGAACAAGTTAGGTATGACACATTTACAAGTTATTTGTGTCCATGTGTGACTCTGACCTTCACAAGTTATTTCATATTGGACATTTAAGTAATGCTAACTATAAATAAATCTCTTTTTTTCTCTAAGAATATACTCAAGCCAACGTGAATGTTATCCACATTAATTTGAAGTATTGTTTTCAATTTCGGTCACGATTCAGTTACAATCACATTATAATACTGGATGCTGAAAACTTGAAAAAATCTTATTACAAAAATTTTTTTGACATTATTCTGTTCGAAATGAGATCGTAATTAAATATTGTACCTGCATATTCTATAACGAGGATTGAACCTCTGGTGGTCGGAATACTGTCCTATCGACCGTTACCAGAAAATTCACAATAAAATTAAAAGTCATGATAGGTACAACCCACGAAAATATACCCGGTTGCATAGACTTGTGTGAATGTTGGTATGTGTCTATTCCCCTTGAGTATACGTTTTTAATCAACATGTTTAATTAACTTTTCTCACGCACTTTTTTGTATGGAACTGTTCGAGATCCGCATTCCATAAACAAAATGGTACAGCCGTGAATTATTGCTGAAAAATGCATATTTATAAATGTAGGTAATAAAGTCATTCAGACTGTTGTTGTTGTTCAGACATTCAAACTTGGAAGGTTTTTATAGGTATTAAGTTGGAAAATAGAGACCTCTGGCCTGGTGGTATGAGGCTACCCGTATAATCCTCCACTTTAGCTATTACAGACATTTTTTTGTGCGGAAATCCCTTTTCATCTCACCGGAGTTACATAACCGATTATATAATTTAATAATAAAAAATTAAGAGAAAATTCTCCATGCTATACCAGCTGTAAATTAAAAAAAAAAACAAGTTTCTTTTTTATTGCTTTGCTTACGATTAATGTTTTTGTTCACAATGTGACCGGTTTAACAAAAAAACTTGCTGTGTATAAGAGTTTATGTTAAAATAATTCGGGGTGACCCCGCACGGAATGCGGTTTTAACTTTGAGAATATGAAGTACTATTTTATGTAAGTTCTTTTTTTGGACGATGATTTTAGCTGGTTTTCATTCATGTGGGGATATAATGGCTAATTTATTTCTTCTTGTGGATATCGTAATAAGGCGACAAATAGTGCCTAACCACGCTATACATATATAGTCAATAGTCACGAGACTTTTGCCACCATCTTTCCACTTGCTATCATCCTGGCCTTTCATTTCTTCTACTTTGATAATGGTTTTTCATACTTTTCATACATGCACACTGGTTACAGGTACTCTTAAGGCATACGAACGCCAACTCGACATTTACCGGGTTGCCCATTATCCCTCGCTTATTAAATTCTCCATTCGTTCATCCTCTCTACATGTTCGAGCCAACTAAGCATTGCTTTACGATCCTTTTTTTTTCCGTGCGGAAATCCTCATGGATACCCACCCCGCGGCCAGCGGGGCAGGTTATGTCGGACTCTTACCGACTAAAACCGCACGCCGTCTAGGGTCTTCTGCCGCCAGGGTGTAAGGTGGCCCAAAGAGCATTTCCCTCGCACCCCGGCTTGACCCGGGCCATCTCCGGATTCGAGATGGCCCTCCGGAAGCAAAAAACAATCAAAACAATACCACTACGAATTATCGGATGTTACATACAGATTTATTCAATCGTTGCGCATGCGGCGGTAACGCGTTACGTTCTTAGATATAACCACAATCTAGAAATTGCGGTCAGTAATTAGTATCTAATTACATACAACAATTGTTTTATAGTTGCTTGTTTACATCGATATACTTACATCTCACTCGTGAGATAGTGGGATAAGAAATACCGATCGCTCTAACTACTTTCCTTTTTATAGACTTTAATAGATAGGTTCGTTTTTTCCGAACCGTGAGTTTATGATGTGATGTCGTGGTTTATGATCACAGATAGATAGAGAGGTTTACCTCTCGGGGCTCTCCAAGTCAGACGGTAGTTGGTTCTCACTGGAAAGGAAGAGTTTGAGAGCGGACTCTAGGTTCCTAAGTGCAAGCTTTGGATGCCAGAAGATTTTTTTATATTCAATGACAAGGGAACAAAAGAATTGTTTAGAAAGCCGATCTAATTTCAAATGATAACTCATAGAACACCTGTTCTACTCCGTTGCGCTTATCAGCTACTAATTTCGAGAACAATGCATATCTACTTTAACACTTGATTCTCATACGAGCAACGAGATGTAGGTACTTAGGTGTACGAACATGTGCAATGGTATTGTTAATCTGAGTGCAGACAATCATATTATTCATACAATAGTGTCTCCCCTGCGAGAGGGAGGTGTTGCCGTCTCCGTAGCGTGCGGTGCACCGTGTGAAGGTTCCAGCCGACGCATCCCAATTGTAAATATAGGTACCTACAAATCCGGTCATACCTCTATGGGTAAAACTTCAACCAAACATATTATATCGAATCCATCCTATAGGTACTATATGATCATATAAATTAACGTAAACGCGAAAATTTAAAATTAGTGTAATATTTGCTTAAGAAATTCGTGTAACAAGATTGCAGGTACTATTGTGCTTGTTACAGGACTGTCCAAAATAAAGAGGAGGCTTCATTAACATCCTTGAAGCTCAAGTTGCGTGCCCCGGAACTCCTCTTCCCTCCCACTGCACCAAATAATTCTAATTAGGCGATGCCATTGCTTCTACGTAGGTGGATAAATCGGCGATCTCATTTCTTGCGGGTTGAGGACTAACGCTGTCCCTAACAACCGCAAAAATGAGGCTCTGGCGCAAGTTTTCATCTCAATTTGGGAAGCAGATTTACCAATCTAAATTATTAAGCGGACCTCGGTTTCTAATGTACAAACTTTGGACGCAAATAAGAAATCGCTATGATGATGATAATATGTAACAAAATATGCAGAAGAAATCAAATCGACTGTATGCAACTGGCCTTATCGTACAACCTTTACAAAATATATTACCTAGGTACTTGAGTTTGTATGTATGCTGCTCGTATGGTATGTTGTCTGTAGTGACGCAGAGGACAATCACGCGACTGTGGGTTGGTTGAACAAGCTGGGATAAGGAAATAAATTCCAACGTATGTACCGAATTATACAGATTAATGCAGATGTGATGATAAACTCGAACTGGTGAACCTGTTCAAAGTATGAAGATGTATTAAATATGTACTGCCGGCCCTCAGACCAATAAAAAACTATAGACGGAGCCATTGTGAACAATATCGACGAAAAAAGTGAAGCTTCATGTGCGTAAGTCAAAACACGTCACACGCTGACAATAGCTCTTCGGCCGACTACCGAAAGACTACCGAACCGAGCGTCCGTCACAATTCCGTCATAAGATTATGAAACATATGACATGTTGGTAGGCTTCAAAAAAAATACGCAATACTCCGTCTATACTTTTTTATTGGTCTGAGTGCCGGCCAAGTTGACACATTTTTACTAGAGAAAGCATGACGTTTTTACCACATGATCTTCTTGTTATAGTCAATCCACTCCTTATCTTTGCGTTTGACATTTCAATTTTCTGTCAAATAGTTATGTCCAAATGCGTAACCTGACCGATTTCAAACAATAATCGACATTATCTCTGAAGAAGTTGCAATCGATTTCAAACTTCGATATTTTATTTCTGCTCGATGTTTTATATTTTTTTATATACCTACTTCTTTTGAGTGCCAGATGTGTAACTGACTAAAATAATTCGCAATAAAATCTGTTAAAAATAGTTTTATTTTTATTATCATGATAATTATTAAATAATGACTATTATTTTGATCTTCCAACAAAATTTTATGTTTTGTAATAAACATTCTTTTTTCGTGTACAATGCATTAATTATTCGGCGACATTTATAGGCTGTTCATGCCGATTATCTGTTATGGGTTTACGCCAATAAAATAAGCCTATCGAGTTTAGGCTCATTTCTTGGTGAAAATGTCATGGTAAAAACTCTTTGCTGAATTACTGGGTCACCCGCCGAGGAAGCTGTGGCTGCGTTTTAAAAGGCCGTCGAAGACGAGTGGGCTCAGTGCTTTTCGTACGTATAATATGATGAAAACTTTTAATCCCTACACTTCAATATTTTGATGAGATGATTAGCCATTGAAAACACGTACAAGAAGTCATAATACACTATAATAACAAAGCTTACATGTTACAACAACTTTTATGTTGACGTAAATGTAAGTAAGTGTGAACGATTATTTTGTATTCGTAATTTGCAGCGATTTCATTCGATCCCAACACTAGATATGGTAGAGTGTAGCCGTTTTCATTGAGTGAGCAAATAATCGTAAAAATTAAATCAACCGAAACAAATAAAGCATTTTAATTTTGGTAATGAGTTACAAATAGGGTAGATACATATGATACGCCAGTTTATATAATTTCTTAGTCACGCATTTCCAAGTTTACTTGTACGATTAATGCAATAGTTACATTCTAAAACTGCTGTCAAACGCAAAAATAAGGAGTGGAATGACTATAAAATATAGTAAGAAGAAAACTTTCATTCTTACGTGAAATTAGTACACTGGTGCTATAAGCTAACATCACATTGTATGTAATTCTATTGCTTAAACATATAAGGAACTGTTTGTGCATAAATAGTGAAAGCCTGCAGTGTCTGTTGCAATAATTACGAATGCTTTTCATTTCATTCATTGAGTTCATTTACCTCAACCCATAAATCGAAACTCCTTGGAGACCATTTCCATAAACGCAAAAATGGATTCTTTCACCAAAGAGGTTTGAAATGAAAAAGATAGGTTTTGAATTTCGAAGTAATGCCAATGAAGGGGAATATATTGCCATTTCGCCTTTGCCCGTTAGGTGTCGCACAAAACAACTGGGATTTTCGCTTTAAGCAGCTTGTCTAGTAGCAGGTATCAATCAATAAATTAACCTATTGCAGTCCATTGCTAGACATAGGCTTCACCCAATGTACCCCTTAGCGCCCGATCTTCCGCCTTTCGCATCCAGTCTATCCCAGCTATATCTTTTTTTGATCGTCCCTCTATCGTGCTGGGGGTTTGCCGATTCGCATTCACACTCTAGGACTCGTTTGCTCCACCTATCATCAGTTCTTCGGCAGATGTGACCAGCCCATTGCCACTTCAGATTGCTTATTCTGCGAGGTCGGTGACTTTAGTTCTTTGGCGGCTGAACTCATTTCGAATTAAGTAGTAGGTCTAAGTAGTTATAAATAAATATATCTCAATTGATTAGGCTCAATCAAACTATTCATTTTAACTAGATAACTATAGCCAAGGTACTGCGGACATATTGAACAATGTAACAATATGACATAATGAATAACAAATGCGAAAAAGATGACGGCTTCCAACGCAATATCATATTGTTGACAAATGTCTACCGTTAGAAATTCATGGTAATATCACCATTGTACGTAATTCACACGATAGGAAATTGCAAATTAAAATAGCATTATCTGAACGTCTTTATACGGTAATGGAAGAAAATTATACGCTTGATGCAAGTGGTCGTCATCGAGGTCTCTGGGGTACGTTCTTGGAATAAACCCTAGGATTCAATGTTAAATAGACTTCACGCCATGGTAAGTCGATAGACGTCATTATCCGAGCCTATTCCCAACTCAATTGGGGTAGGTTTTCAGTCTTCGGACGAACTACGATATCTTCCTTGAAATGACTGCCTTTGCCTCCTCCTCCCTCCAGTAGTTAGACCAGATTATCAGACTTTTTAGGGCTTTAACTAACTGGAACAAATTCCACATTTATGGAAACGCGTACCGACGGAGGCATGGAGGGGTCTCAATGTGTTAAGAATGGTCACCCATCCTAAGACAGGAAAAAAAATGAATTACTATTTTTATAGCCTATGAATTTAGTTCGAATTTGGTTTAATTGGTGCAAGGAAGGTCATAATAGATTATGTTATTAGTAATAAAATGGGATATAACCAATTATAAATCTACAATCAAATCTTTTCAACTCAGAAGCCGACCTTAATTTCGGATAACACGGTTAGGTAAATGAAGTTTAAGCCGCAATTATGCGAAGGTAAACAGTTAAAGATTACGATAATGCCTTGAAGTGATTACAAAGAACCCAGCTCGACTTTAACGGCTATTTAAACTACTGCTTGTGGCTGTCCGTTTGAAACACTTTCTGGGCAAGTTTCTAAATTCTTCTTATTATAAAAACCTATATAAAAAAGACTTTTTCTGGGCAAGTTTCTAAATTCTTCTAAACGGAATGGGAAAAACCATCTTATAGTACTTATCAGAAACCTTAAAAAGAAATCGGTGAAGTCGTTCTCAAATCGGAGTCCGCTTCTCGACTCTCAGGGCTCCTCCACTCCGAGTAGATTTTCGAAGACAGACGGTAATTGCATTCAAAATGTATTTTCATTAGCCTATTTTGCCAAATCTGGAAACATGCAGACCTGGGGCTCCGACGTACAATCTCGGAATCAAAACTAAGTTGATGATGAGTAATCTCAACATAACTTAAAAGCGTATTATTAAGTAGAAATAGAAAGTTTAGAACGTAATTGAAAAGTTGTTCGCAATCAGATCACACCGGTAAACATCCAATATCCAATGATACTTTACAGCCAATCAATCAGACTACGAATGCCCGTCGTCTGCGCATCTTTATGAGTAATAAAGACAATACAGGTTTACATTCACTAGATCGTAACTTTTTCTTAATGTTGATAAAATTAATTTAGGTACGAGCCATTTATTGTTAATGATTTCCCCGTACATATAAACACTTCGCTTTAATTTTTTAAGAAAACCTGGTATTTTTTTTAAATTAAAGTAGGTATATATACCGTATGGGGCTTCAACAAGATATTGGGGGCTGAATCCAGGGGCTTAGACTGCAGTCACTACCGCAAAAGCCACGATAGTGAACTTTACTGTACACAAACGATAACTCACTTCCTCTTGATACTACCCGTGTCATAACTAGACAAGTTCATGATGCAGATGGCCCTTAGCGACCGTTAAGAGACAGTGATCAGCATTGTAAATCAATATAAACGCGCGCGTTTGGTCGGATAACAGATATTGTGTAGAGATGTGAAGCTGTCACGAATAGCATTGACAGTGACAGATAAGCTGACCTATATAATCGTAAAAGATCCATTGTTGCGGGGGTCAGGTGGAAGTCACTCGGTGAAAATACTGTTATTTGAACGAGTTGATGTTGTTATTTTTTTTAAGTGAGGAATGCGTGCTTATGCATGGTACCTCCGAGTTTAGGTAAACCCCGTAGACCTATGTGGGACTCTCCCTAAAGGGCATACCCACTAAACCTCACTATGTCTACCTGGTCGCTTTAGTCACATCGCAGGATAGGCAATAGTAAGCTCACTTCAATCTGTGGTATTCTGATCTAGGTTACGATAACGTTACTTTGCGACATCGTATCTGGTAGAAAACGCTAGCGATAACACTTATATTATTATTTTTTTTTATACCTTTTAGGTGACAGACACATGGCTTATCTGATGGTAAGTGGTCACTTGCAGCCTATGGACGTGTGCAACACCAGGAGCGTCACACTTGCGCTGCTGCCAACCCTTTAAAAACTTTCTAATGTCTTTCTTGAAGAACTCCATATTGTAGACGTTACGGAAAACCACGGCAGCCTAAGCATGATATTTTCTTATTACCTACTGGTGGTAGAAATTTGTCATAAAATTCGGCCGGGTAGGTACCACCGTCCACGATTGCGAAAAACCCTCCATAGTGATTCAATCTCGGTTGGATTGCGTTCAGGAGTCCGCAAGTGCATAGCCGGGCAGGGAGTGGGACCGGTGGGTATCACGCGGTGCTGCGACGACAATCCTCTTTTGATGAGGCCCTCAAGCTGAGTGCCACCATTGTTAACATGGTACGTGTACGTATTGGTGACCCTCTTTCCTGAGACTTTTCCTTCAGCTTACCATCAGGCGAGATGAAGTCAAATTAACGTGTCCTATATAGTATAAGTATATAAAAATATTAGTTTCATGGATCTAACGTTTCTCGCCCTTGTTCCACCAATGAATGAAAACGTGTTGCTACTGGGAACTCGATGAGTTTGCCTGGCAAGCTGGCCACGGAAGCGAGAGTTTCTATTATTCCGCTATTATATCCTTCTAAGGCCACTACGGCTAAAATTGCGCAATAAGTACCTTACTATTACTCATTTTCAAGTAATGCCATGGCAATTTACAACCGGACGGCACAACTACAAAGGAAACGTATCACCAATATGGTCAAATTGTCAATTTGGACTTCCTTTGGACATTATCTCAGACTGGTCCCTAATATCTATGGATATTATACTAAAGCTGGTTGTTCACGTTGGCCTAACATGCGTGTGTAGGTATATTGAGAATTATCGACATGGGTATTGTATGCTGTTTTTGAAAATAGAATAGAAGAGGCACTACACTTAAAACTCGTTACGATAATATGAAAAAAACTAATTTCACAATTCACACACAAATCGAAGCAAGCCAATGTTAGCCTGACTCTCACACTTCCCTCACAAATTGTATGTAATTGTATGTACCCGTACCCCGTTAATCATCATTTTCTGAACCTTTTCCCAACTCAGGGGTCGGCTTTCCAGTCTAACCCGTACCCCGTTAATATGAAACAAAAACAAAATGTACATTTAAATTTAAACTTTAAAGTCTGAACTCAATGCCGAATGAAGTATAGCTTCTAAAAGATAACAATACTAAACAGATGATTAATTCCAGAATTACACATTCACATCCATATATCGCATCTTCGTCCGTAAAACAAGAGCATAACTGTCGAAAAACTATTAGGCGTGACATATTATATGGCCGCATATTGGCTAAATAATACCCACGGCTAACGTGTACAACCGGCATAACACATTCAGCATTGATATTTATGTCTATTTACCGGATGTCTATAAATCAAAACCTTAATCTGTGTTAATAAGTGTACCTATATGATCGTGGGGTCTAGCAAAAACTGTTAATACGTTTTCTGTATGAAAATTTTCTAAGCATTAAGAAGATAGGCAACGTATCCAGCGGATCTAACATGACGTACTTTTAAGCGTTCGTATTCCATGCGAGGAAGAAGGATGAAGCCATACATAGGGTTTAGCCCCATCCCTTTTTTTCCCCGGAACCATATCATGAAAATGCTATAAATCATGACTCATATTCATACATACAAATATTTGCACTGAGCGGGAATCGAACCCGCACCCCCTGTCGTAGCAGTAGAAATTCCGTAGAATGCACTACCGCTACGCCACAGAGGCCGTCATGTGTGTCTGTCTGTTCGTCATTTCATTAGAAATAATTTGACATTTTTCCCTCTAATTTTAGAATTTATAATTATTAGTAGGATTAGTAGACTATTCGTAGGAATTACCTACTAGTTTATATAAATTATTTACTAGCGTAGGTAGGTATTATTATGAAATAAATTCAAGTTGAATAATGTTAATTAATGAGTAAACATAGCCTATATTTACTTATTAAATCATAACTTATTATAACAATAATATACATAAAAATTACTGCAATTACAATCTTGTGAACATGAACCTATAACACCTATATGGACGGAGCTCAATGAAAGACTGTGTCATAAACATGGTGGCGTTTAATCATGTGTCAATATTCAGTTGCAATGTGTTACCTACCCAAATTCTATTGAAATGTGATTCCTGGATATTTTTCTTCCTGTCACTACGGCTTTACATAATTTTACCAAACAAGACATGCTGTATTTGTATTTATTCGCGCAACTTAAACTATAAATCGAATGACGATTGCCCCGTAGTGGCTGACTAGTGTATGTGTGTACGTACAAATCGGTGTACCTATAACATAATAAAGCAAGTTGGCCGACTCTAGTGTCGTCAATTAAATCTGTCTGTTTTTAATTCTTTATTGTACACCAAAGAAAACATCGCATTGATCCTAAAGCTAAGAGATACACATAGATTATGTACACAGGCGAGCTTAACTCAATATGAGTTTTGTACCAGCAAACCTTTGAGTTATATACTAGTAACAGAGGGGAGTACCTAGGTATCTAAAGTGTAAAAGTACAGGACTTATTCTGTCCACAGATTTTATCGGTGAATGCTTTGGTAAGAAAATTATTCACTCGTCTACTTATTAATATGAGTAATAGTTAGATATAATCTGATATACTTAATGAAATTATTGTACATATCCATTTTGAGTTTTTTTTTAAAGATACGGATATTTTGCAACTAATTAATGTTTAATTTATTTAAGTGTTGAGTAAACGTGGCCCATATTCACTCATTATATATACAGAATTATTATTATTATTTATATTATTAATGTTTTGGTAATGTTTACTAGCTTAGTTATTCATAATATTCTAGAGTTACAACTAAAGAAACTAGGTCATTAGTCTAGGTCAAAGACACTAAATAAGAACGACTGAATTTCGTCCTTTTTTGTGTCGGATGTGAACCGACTAAAACCGCACGCCGCGCCGTTCGGGTCTAAAAACTGTTAGGTTTATTAAACTATTATTGTTATTGTTTATTATACAACTTCACTATTTTGTCACTTATTTACGAAAATTTCAAATTGTAATTTCGACCAATAGAATGAATCGGCTTTCTCATGTGACAAATTTTCGCAATTTTTCCGCATTAACGGAGGGAGATGCGAGTCATGAAAACGTAGAGGGGAAAGCAGTGTTGAGGGCCGGTCGACGTCTGCCTCTTCGACTATTATTGTCAGTTCAACCCTCCTTATAAAGCATTGCTGCAGAGACCGGATGCTTATGCCTATCGACTTAGCTCGTTCTCGGCACCAAAAAGGACTTTATGTGGCTGGAGGACCGTCCATTGACTGACTGCATCTAAAGCATAGTAAGCCTTGATGGGCGATGGGGTCGTCACTTCCCGACGCCGAACATTATTAATATTACAATATAAATATCAATGACCTTCAATCAATCAATCGGTTAGCCTATTTCAGTCCACTGCTGGGCATAGGCCTCTTCCAATGTACGCCAAAGAACCCAATCCTCCGCCTTGCGGTAAATGACCAATGACCTTACGTTACCTAAATTTTCAAATTAATACCATGAACGAAGAACTCCTGTCACGCAAATTAACGGTAGCTTAAACTACGGTTAGGTAACCAAGCAGTTTCGCACACAAAACGTTTCAAGGCGTAAATTAATTAGCCTTTCAAACTCTAGTTAACTTGTTCCACTGCGTAATGTAAGGTATTTATTTACACAATGCATAGGTTGTCGGACACCACAGATTTAGATTTAGTGGGTAACTAGTAAATAAGTAAATGGGCAGGCAAGCCGGGGTTGACACACTCATTCACACACCGCAAATTAATGAACAAAAGCACTCAAAACCGGCGGGCTTGCATGAAAGGATTAATGACAGTAGAGGCAGCTCGTGAAGTGTGTAAATACAGAAGCAAATGGATGGCGGGCGTGTATGTATGTATGTAACTAGTAAAGTACAATGGGTTTATAATAAAATAGTATGAAAACACGCGAGCCACTTTGTGATAGTGCTCTTCACAACAGTATGGGTTTATTGGACCCTACGAAGATATATGAAGCCCATCTCACCTGGCATAAGCTTGCATGCCGGTATTCCTGCTGATTGACGGACGCGGTGCTAACGCAGACCTTTGCTTTTGGGGTTGGAGGGAGAGGAAGAGATGACAGAAGTCACTCCCCCAAAAGCCAGGATAAGACAAATCGAGATAATGATCCCGCTTCTCTAAAGTCTCCATGTCGATGTCGCTTGCATATTAACAATTGATAATTATTTTTTAAACAATATTTTTTATGATATAGGTAATAGATATTATTATATCGACATTCGCAACAATAAAATTGAACCTATTAAACTCTAAACTACACTTTCAATTTAATCTTACAATATGCAATCAAGTAATATTTACGACTTAAGTGATTAGAAACCATGAAGCTATAGATAAACATGGAGGCCGCACTTCCAATACCTACTTGATGCTCAGTCTGTATTTACTATCTTGCTCTCTGTGGGCCGACTTCTCTTTCTAAGTATGAGTACCTTCTAAGCAAGAAATCACCATTTAAACAAGTTTAAACACTTACGCGTGGAATTTTATATCACATCCTTGACGCCACGTAATACCGCAACCACGCACTATACAATTTTGCACCATTTTTTGAGTTTAAACTTATAATTAACTTTAAATATGTTAAAAACCAAAACAATAATAAACAACCGCCATATTGTTTATTGATAGTTGACATGTAGTACCAATGTTGCCACATTACGTACTGAATCCATAGACAATGGGAATTTAATTCACTGATTTCCTGATTCAACAAACCAATCATGCATAATAAATGGCATATAATTTTTCAATTTCCACATTAATAATCGTAGTCGAACTATAGAGTTATTTATAAATCATTTTACTTGCATTTTTGGTTAGTATGGTCTATTTCTATAATTTACTAGGAGATACTAATAAGAAGATAGCAACATTGTACAAATACACGAAAGAGAAGTCGGCCCACAGAGAGTGAGATACAGACATGTAGGTATTTGGATCAAGCTGTTCTTCCCGGTTTGGCCTCCATGTTTATCTATAGCTTCATGTTAGAAACTTCATTTTACGATAAAATAATGGCGCAACAGTTTAGGCTAGTTTAAATAAAGATCTGCACAATGATAAGAAAAAAAGTTAATACTATCGAATCAGACAGGTCAAAAGTAGTGTGAGAAATTTAATAGAGGTAGTAGAGTTACTTAACTGCTATTCCCAGTGTGTGAAAACCAGTGCGTTACCTTAACTTAACCACCAGTTAAGCCGTGTGTTGGAGCCTGATTCAGTAAAATTACATCTTTAAAACATGTGATTTCAAAGCTTAAGGAAACTTAAAGATATTAATTGGAGAGAATCTAAATCTAATGGAAAATGAAGCAAGGTACGAGTTTAAGTCATTTTATAGGTTTGATAACCGCACAAAAGCGGCGCGGCGGTAGATTTTATTAAAGATAAAAAATAACATTCTTTCTTCATTTTTCCTTCTGGTCGAATATAAATCATGCATTTTGAAAACCTGGCGTTATTTAATCGAGTGCCTAAGTTGCGATCTTAGTGTAGTTCCCTATGAAAAAAAAATTATCGGCCGAATTGAAAACTTTCATCGTCTATGATTTTAAGTCTATTAACATGCTATTAACTCATTATTCCAAATAGCCGTTATTAAAAATAGCAATATCATTCATTATAAGTTAAATTTACTCACTACCATTCATTCATTCCAAATTTGAAAAATATATAAAAAAGATATCGTATTCGGTTTCATTCACAGTACTTTTTACTTTAAATTCCACAAACCATTTGGTATGTTGCTCTGGGTCAACCAGTTATTCTCAAACAAGTTGCCAAACATAAGGTTTGGCCTCTCTGTTTGCAATATATCACAATTTGTTGTCATTTTAACGTTTGACGTTCTCCAAAACATTTTATTAAAAAAGTTGTAACATTCTATTCCAGTTTATAAATAATATATTGTAAATTAAATGAATAACAGATAAAGATAAATGTATGCAAAAGATGTTGTGGACTTATAATGTTGTTTTCGTTGCCAATTTCCATGTAGAGGGCAATGAAATAAGCGTTCTATTATAGTAAAAGTTAGAGATAATAATATAGGTATATAATATAAACTCTAGAAAACATACAACCTTTTGATAGGTGGCTATACCCATAAATTAATTCAAAACAAAACCAAAATTCGCCAGTCTAGCTGTTAACTACTTACAATACAATATTAAAGAATATTTGGATGAAAAATAAACTTGAAAAACATGACGGAAATCAACTGAAAAGTGACCGAAGTCTGACAGAAGGTGGAAGGATACTTTTACGATATAATGTTGTTTATAAATATCCGTGCCTCGGGGAGCACTTCACACCGTCGTGTCGCGTCGGTCCCGGTTGCCATACCAATGGCAGTCGTTACGAGTCCTAAAAATTCTGACAAGTGGTCTAACTGCCGAACTTCGATATCGCCTAACATACAGATGGCCAGTCGCTTCACGTAAAATATCGAAGTCGGAACGGCCGCTTCGTAGGTAATTAGACTGAAAAGCCGACCCAATTGAGATTTTTCCCATTTCCTATGGGTTCCAATTTTTAGCACACATTTTATACAAACAGGCAAGTAAAATTATACCTACTAAATAAAGCAGAATTTTAGGTAAAAGTAAGCCGGTTTTAAAATTGCAATGCTGTACGAAAAGTGAGAGTAAATAAAACACTCGTTTACCGTGCGGTAAAGTCGAGATTTAATCCAGGACAGGTCCGGGGAAACTCTGACATTCTACAAACTTCTAACGAATGGAGAATACAGATTAATGTGCAGCCTAGATTGAAATGTCCTCTTGGACCACCAGCGTGGGTCTAGTTTTTGTTAAATTGTCTATTGTGACTACGTGACTAGCTAGACTAACAGTCGCAGTATCTTGCGTATCTGGTTTATTTTTCTTTTTTATTTTATTTTGTTGCACTTGACTGTTGACTAAGTACCTACACTAGGTATTTATTTATCTCATTCCAACTTCTCAAACTTCCAAGCCCTAAAACTTTACATAAATTAATAAATAAAAATGGAAAAATGTTTATTTGTATTCTGAAGATTATAAAATAATTATGGCTAGGTACTTACTTGGGAATAACATTAATTTATTCATTTATTTCGATGTAAAAATCGATTGAAAATTTGTTAGCGTTCAGTAATTTTTTAGGGCGAGAGAGGCCGGGTGAGGACGCGTCAGGGCAGATTGTATTAAAATGTTTTTTTGTCAATCAAATTTAAATAGTAGGTAGGTACCTACTTAAGTAGGTATATTTTGCGTAAACTAACGAAAACTAACAGAAACACTTCCATCTGTGTTGTCAAACCAACAAAAGTTATGCAATTTGAACTCTATGACACGAACTGTTTCATTTAAGTATGACCGCACCTTAAAGCAATAAGTACATAAGGTTGTCCGCTGACTCTTGCATGTGCACGCATGGCAGCTCTTTTCATGCAAATAATCGGGAGCGAATATCGTGCAAAAAATACATAAATGACATAAATACGATTTGCACGCCGACGGACGGTGCGTGCGCCCGTATGCATAACGTGCATCTAAGCATTGAACGACCCTAAAGCTCCAACGAAGATACGAAAGCTTTTTCTTTGAAATTGTAATAGATGATTATGTGAAAGTGAATGATATCAAATCACATGTTAAATACTTCGTTCAATATCGCTTCACCGATGAAAGTGAGATAAGTTTTACTAATTGAATTGGTAATATGCATTCAATGATCTATAAGAAACCTATTAGTGGAGAGAGTTACTGTTTGAAAATATAACTTTATGTTACGAAGCTCCGGCGTTTTTCTCGGAGTTGGAAGTTCAGACATTAGCCCCTCCCATAAAAGCCATACGCGACAATGATGAGATGACATGCAATACGACATACCTTGTCTAAAAGTTGCAATAATCAACATTCACGCAGACGGAGCCTCATTTTCATGTTTATAGCATTATTTAGGATAACAAACAATACTACAAACATGTTTTCCACACGAAAAAAACAAGGGTAAATCTTGCAATTTGGCGTGACCCAATACTTTTGCCCGTATAAAACTTATAAATCACAATAATTTCCTGAATCCGTTATAGAAAGTTTTCTATGATAACTTCCTAACGAACATAACGTTTACGCCTGATCAGTTTGATTGATGTAATCGAGTACGTAATTAATCGAATCAACTATAAACACAATTAGTCGATTATCGCATCTCTCGCGTCAGATGTTTTTACAAGTATTCTGTAATTCCTAATCACTAATTGAAGACAAGATATTACTATTGAATTATCATAAAATAACATTATTTATATCAAAGCCCTTTTGACTTGGATAACGTTTTGCGCTACCCAGTTAATTAGTCGTGTACCATGTCTTTTTCATTGTGTTATTATTTTTTAACCAAGTGAAATCTAGTGACGTGCCAGTTTTAGTAAAAAAATGTAACCTTTGATAACCAAAAGGAAATAGAAACTGCCAAATGCACAGAGTTATCTATTTGTAATAAAAATGTAAAAATGTTCTAGGTCATTCTACACAGCGCTTAAGTTCAAGAATGCGGATAAACAAACTTTAACTTTATTTTTTGTACTATAAAAATAAATAAAATAAAAGTTTTATTGTCAGAAAGAGATGCAGTTACAATCATTTTTAAGATGAATTAGGTGATTACAGTGCTCGAAATAGTGATTACTGATTCCCAAGCTAAATACAAGCACATGTCATTATACATAGAAACACCCAGACCAATGCACTTCAATGCAATTTACGCCTAAAATTATTTACACTGAGCAGGAATCGAACCCAAAACGTAGCTCTACCGCCACACCACAGAGGTAGGTACCTACACCACTCCTTGCTACTATCAAAAACACTTCACACCAATCATTACTTACTTTGGCAGTGTTTTCAAAACTGTTGTAGATACTCCGCGTCGAATCCAGTTAATTCTGAAACAAAGACAAAACATCGGTAAGTACTTGAAAAGGGAAAACCGTATTCATTGGTGTGAAAGCAACCATACATTCGTAACGGTCACGCATGCAAACTTATGATTATTTACGTACTATGTCTATCCATCCCGGCGTGGTAGATTTCTTAACCATTACGTCATGGGGCGTTTTTGTTTGCGGCGGTTTGCGATGTAACTGTGACAGTAGCCTTATGTTGCAATCATCGGTTGCATGACATTTGTTAAAAATACACCTTTTTGAGTCAAATTTCTTCAACCTAGCGTTTATCCCAGTCGTATCCAAAGCTTTCACCTTGGAGTCTGGGATCCGCTTTACCAGTCTTAATTTGGCTGAACCTCGATATTTTCCGTGAAGCGACTGCCATCTGACCTTCACAACCCAATGGTGACATTAGGCGATGTCGAAGCATTGCAGGTAGACCGTTGTTGTTGGACTTTTTAGGGCTCCAATTACCCGTAACGACTGCCATAGATGTTTGTATGGCAACCGGGACCGACGGCTTAACGTGCTCTCCGAGGCACGACCAGACCAATGCAAATACCCATATTCATGCATATTTGCATTGGTCTTTTTGAGTCAAATACAGGGATTAATTTTGTTTCTTTTCTATCTTTCTATTTCTAACCTATCATAAAAGCAAAAACAATGACGGTTTTAGAATAGTGCCCGTTTGGAAGGAGGTAGGACATAACGGTTTCTCCTGTTCGAATTGAACAATCTGAGTGGGGTAGTAACTCCGCCCTACAAAAGAACGCGGCCATAATAACCATCGTATTGTGTTCCCGGCGCGCGGTAAGTAGGGTAGCCAGAGCTCACTGAAGGGATTCTGTGCGGTCAGTGGGGAGACCAAGTCTCCGGCGTTATCAGCACTAAACTTTCTCAACCTTCAGCACTCTACTACGTCACACAGGATATAGAAAGTTTGGAAATGAAATATTTAGAAATAATTAGTTTACTTACAAAGAAATTAATCAGTTATCAGTTATCAGTCACGCAGCACATCTTTTATCGAATCTCAAAACTATGTGATGTGATGAACGTGTGTGATAAATTGTAGATTGTTTGGAATATTGCTTCACTAATGTTGAACGAGTTGCGTAAAATAACACACCTTAGGTCGGAACCAGTAGGTCCAGATGACAAATAAAGTACTTAAGTGACCCTCCTATCCAAGAAAGCTATAACCAGATAAAATTCCTACGTGATTACGATGCTGCGTTTCTAAAACGTTTCATAATTTTGGCATCTTGCTCGAAGTAGGTTCCGCTTTGTTTTGCTTTGTCAAGGGTTTTGGTAGGTATACGTAATACATAGTATGTTATTATATTTTAAACCAACTGCAGAAAGATAGTACTTAGTTCCATTTTCTCTTGTGATCATACAGTCAGTTTAAAGTAAATTTAATGCTCATTTTCATATTTTTAAATTTTCGTAAAAATATATAGTAAGTAAGATACATAGTAAAATCAATCCATTTACAAATTTTGGTTACAAATATGATTGCAATCGCCATTTACTTTTGATGCTGACAGTACCTATTCAACAACAGAGTTTTAAGATAGACACGTAGGAGGTGCAATAAAGTTGAATTATCAACGCGAGCCAGAGCAAATCACAGTTCACCACGGTGGCAATAATTTCATGGCCTGACTGAACTGATCTAGTCCACTTCGCGTGGAATGTTAGCCAGTTGGTCTAAATTCCATGACCAATTGCAAAGGGACGGAAATAATACACCAGAATTATTGTTACAAATTGTGATTGTTAATTGAGAAACTTTTTATTGGCGTCATGCACGAGAACGATAAACGGGACATAGTAGGTACTGGAACCAATAATATAATGTAGGTAAGTACAAAAATAGTAGATAGATTGTTGTACAAGGGCCGAATAAAACGTCTTATTCGCGTACGAGGTGCAAGCTGACTTTCCGAGTAAATCAATTATCACAATCTAGCGCTCGTTCACGAACATGACTTGAATCAAAGAGTCAAAATCTAAAAAGAGAAAAGATTCTTACGAAAGTGCGACACGAAGTATGTTGCAAGTTTACGTGACTTGTTAAGCAAATAGATTAAAGTTTAGATAAATTATTAATATTCCTAGTTATAGCAACGAACAATTTAAAATTATTAAAATGCACAGATAAAATAAAACGTCAAGCTTGGCATTTCGATAGATTGTTTTTATTGTTATCATAGCTGTAGCCGTCTTCACACTACACCTAATTTCATGAAAAGATAGGCGGCGCCACCTTGGCATCACATGCTGAGAACATCGCCTAATCGTTTGCGAAACTCACATAACCTCACAAATCGATTAATCGGTTGTTAGTGTTGTTACACACCAATGAATCAATCGATCACTATCCAACAACCAGTACTTAACCTCTCATCGGTTTAAGATAAATCAACTGTCAAAATATAAACTGATTGATTAAATGCCATAAGAACTAACCGGTATAGTAACATCGTACAATATTACAAATAATCCAGTTTGCATTACGACAACACTTTTGCAAAACAATGGTAAGCAGTAATGTCGCAAACATGATGAATATTAATTCAGTACCAACCTACTCTACGGGGACAAATCGTCTATCAATGTCTATCGTTAGTCGATTAATCGAGTATAATGACAATCGATTTAGTCGATTAATGTCTATCGTTTTAAAGACTATGATTGCTACAATTAGTTACACAATTTAGTAATATTTTGAAAATTATTAGCTACTTAAATTTTACGGTTAGTACAATTAGTTTGTTAATATTTATTAGAGTGATCGTAATAATAACAATTTAAAAACTATATAATTTAGTAATAATGCTAACTATTTAGGCACCAAGGTTAAATATTGACTCTTTCTAACAAGCATAATCTTCAAAGAAAGTATTAGGTAGGTACCTACTTATTCAGTACTTATTACGACCCTACGTGGGTTTGGCCGAGTGTGATTTGATTTCCTGCTTCTTCGAAAGTTAATTTAGATGGATTTTACCCAAAAGAACTTCAGTGCCCAAAGTCACCACACCTTTAAGCCGGTAGAGGAGCTGATTGACGGATTCTGACGCAAACTTTCCTACTACACTCGAGAGCAATGAATCCGGGTCACTTAAAGAATGTTAAAAATCTCGGAAACTAAAAATGATAGGTTAATGCAATAAATTGTATTTAATAGACAATGTAATACTCCTTAAATGAAAGTAAAAAAAATATGAGTCACCATACATTTTATTAACACAAAATTACATAAAGAAAAAAACTGCTGATCTCTCCTTAAAACAAAAATAGGAAACAGGGCATATCTTAGTCTCGAAATACGATGCCCACGCTCCAGTTTAGGGCCGTTTGCAGGTCTAAGGGGTTTTAAGTTAGATTCAGCAAGCCGACGTCTTACTGTCCATGCACTTGGGTTACTTCCTCCGAGGCGTCGAAACTGATTGGTGAGTTCAGTTCCTGTGAGAAAGCGATTTCGAAGCATGGTGTTCACCAAGTATCGGTCTTCTCGTGCTGTGGTACACCTGGTTCTGCCCGTTCCTGGTCTGCGTAGGTTAGAACCAGTTTCTTCGTTTAAGTGACCCGGATTCATTGCTCTCGAGTGTATATGTACTACGTAGATATACGATACACGCTCGCTACTTGCTACGAATGTTACATTACGCAGTGTAACCTGGCCGGTACGCAACATAACAAGAGTCGACCTACATACTATTATCAACTATTCAATGCGAACGAGAAATCTCGTGAAAACATCAACAGTATCCATCACATTCAATTACCAACTATCGACATTGATATTCTACGTGCATCCTACTTTATCCATCGCTGAACACTTATCCGTCCAACATATGAGAAGTGTGAACAATTTAATGATAATTGTATTAATGAATGCGTCTGATCAAAATAATCACACACTGATAAACTGGTTTGAGTCACGAAGTACGAGTCAATTAATTCGCAATGACTTTTTTGACCGTTAATTTAAAACACGACATTACAAAAAAAGCACGCTATGCCTATACAGATAGAGGTTAAAATTAATTATCAGCGTCCTCTTCCAAATTCGATTTTCAAAATTCATAACCTAGAAACCGTGGCACAACTAGGAGCAGACGCTCCCGTAAAGACCAAGATGAACTAAATTCTCGGGTTTTAACCCAATTTAATAGAATTCTCGCTCAGCCCTCCAGAGCTAAATTGCTTGTGTTAGGAATGGGTTGACATTGGGTGTTTATGGCCCGCTAACTGCAGTCGGGAGGTTGAGAGGTGAAACGGCAGTAGCTCCCATAAAAATCGTGTACCTACACGATGCGAAAGCTTCAGTTGTAACCGGGAATAACACTAAGATGATGACGATGAGGTATGGATTTACGTTGCCGTCCATAGGTAGTATAATAATCTCCTCAAACTATAATCAAACCGAGAACTTCAATCACGGCAGTCGCACTAGCAACGGTTGCGCCACCGAGACAGTTTGTTCACTGCAGCTTGACACATGTTGCTCAGAGAAAAACGATGGGAACTTGTGCAACAATTAAAAAAAAGAAGTGATAAATAACTCGCAACACGTCACGCGGGCTTTGATCATGAAATAAAAAAAATGCACATTTGCACATTGCTCACAATTAAATTATTACGTTCGATCTAGGTCAAGAGTACAAAGCTGGCTTTGACGTTTGCGAAACTGTTGCGGGGTGTATATTCACATCAATGTTTTAGTTATAATACTGTCAATGAACACTTCCCAATAGTCGTCCAGCGGAGAAGTCTAGGCAGAGTCATCATGCGGGGTGGGCGGGGTGAGAGAGGTGAGGTACAGCTACTAAGTAGGTTCCCTTGCTTCTTACCATCCAGCGGGGTTAAGTCAATTGACGGACTGAATATTAAAAAAAAAACCATACACTTCCTTGAGCCAACAGCGAATCCTGGCTGTGTTACCTTAAATTATCTTTTTTGTTAAAAAAATTATTCACTCGTTCTTTGCCATGGGGTTATTTATTGAGATAGAGATGCAGATACACTCTATGTTCATGTATCCTTACGCTGCGCTGTTACATTTTCCCGAAGGGGCAAGCAGAGGTATTGTTTCATTGTCAGATTCAGAAAACCCACAGAACATGTCCTAAGGATTTTTCTTTGTTCTGTGAGAAAACCACTCCAATACCTACACTTGCTGTCAGGTTAACATAATATCAAAGTTATATTTAAAAGCTGATGTGACTTGCTCAACCGAATTAATAAATATCTGCACAGGGAAACTCTACACAATGGAATTAGCTATCAACAAAACTGTTAATAGTCATGAGACCGATTACAGATGAAACGTAAAAGATACGATTTTTTTAAAGGTACCTAACCTACCCGTAATAATTTGTTACTGGGGCTTCTGTAGGATCCACTAAGATTTCAATCTAGGTCTACCACTCAAATAAGCTCACCTACTAGCATATAATAAAGGACGTTGCCAATTTGCCGTCAACCTTGCACGTTTTCAGACTAAACTTCTTACTTAGATACATGATTTTTATTACAAAAAAATTATAAATACCTATATAACACTTTAACCAATTCGAAAATTGAATCCTTAATCTCTTAAACCAGGTCCGCTGCGACGTGTTTTCGTGTTTGCAAACCAGCTAACATGTTTTTCTAACCGAATAGGGGCGGCGGCGTGGCCTGGCGTGGCCAGCTTCACTAATTTATGCAAACAGTAATTTTTTCATTAATTTACGCAAGTTAATTTTTTTTTAAAGTTACAAGAGTAGATGGCTACAGGAACAGAACTAATATTCAAAAGTAGCACGTACTTGTAACAGCCTGTAAATATTGTGAATACTGTAAATATTATTGCCATCTAAGGGTTGCCACGAATGCATTTTATTTACACTTCTTTTTTGTCCTTTAAATCCAATTCAAATTGAAGTCTTCTTCTTATTCTAATGTTATCCTGGTTGCCTTCAAAGCTACCACTTTGGGGCTGGGGTTTTTTTTAGCTAACCCCGAGAGGAAAGCCTGCGCCAGAGCCTTGTCCATTAATCAGCGAATGTACCAGGTTAGGATTTCGAATATGTAGACAAAGCCAGTAATGCCCCCATACACCATATTGTTGTATAACAGTTTTATTAAAATAGTTACTGTTTATATAGTTTCCGTGACCATATAACGTGAGTTCGTAATCATGTGTTCCGGTATTCAAATTAGAATAATAACTATCGTGAGTGATATTCATAATTGCTTAAGATAAGGGAACGAACATAGTTATTGAGGAAACGATTATATGCGTGTACTTCAAGAAAACACCATTCGTTTTGGCGTTCACAGACTCAACCTTTTATCAAATAGCAGGGTAGGTACCGCTCTAGTATTCAAAGTATTCTAAATCGTGCAGGATAAGGCACAAAAGGATATCCTTTCTTCTGCTTCCCATCGAGATTCAAATTTTAAAACTGTGATTTCAAAATTTGCGTAATTCAAGTTGAAAATCTCACGGAAACATTTTAATTTTCTTTCTAATTCAATTGAAATTACGCGTTTTGAAAACTGGATCGGGAAACAGGCGGGTGGTAGTCAATGCAAAATATTGTTTTTACAGTGTGATAGCCCTAGTATCATCACAGCGCTATACCGAGCTGATTAGTACCGGATGAATACACATCACAATTGCAGGTTTTAAGTTAATTGGAGTATTAGCGGTTACCGACTATGTTGAAATACAATGTAGGAGATATGTTTGCATGCGAAAATATATTATGCATGAATGATTTGTACAGCTATGTCGTGTGTTCTCGACTACCTTACTGATAATAAAAAAAATGGGAAAGTTTGTGTGGATCTTTATTAGGTACTCTTTCAGGCAAAAAATAACTAATGGATTTTAATGAAATTTGGCACACTGATAGATTGAAGTCTGGAATAGACTTTTATCGCAGGAATAGGTTCCTGTGAATAGTCTGCTAAAGGTCGCCTCACACCCTATCGAAAATTAAAAGAAATCATTTAAAGTGTTGTTCACAATATGATTTGATGGTCAGAATTCACACTACCTAAGTTTAATAGTTCGTAACGCTAGATAGAGCCGGTGAAAAAATACCCAGATAATAACTCACGGCCACCATAAATAAATTATGTAACCATCTTTTGAGTAAACTATTACAGGATAGTGGAGTCAAGGCATGTTAATCCGGCAGTTCCAGATACCATAGGTACGAACATCTATCAGTCGGGGTACGAGGGAAATGCCTTATGGGCCACCTTATACCCCGGCGCATATAGACCTAAGACGGCGTGCGGTTTTAGTCGGTAGGAGTCCGACATAACCTGCCCCGCCTAGCCGCGGGGGAGTATCCATGAGGATTTCCGCACGAAAAAAAGGTACGAACATCTATGGCAGTTACGGGTAGTTGGGGCCCTAAGATGCCAGAAGCTGTGTACAAGTGTAATTGAACTTCGGGCTTACAGATGCTGTTTAGTTTGTAGTAACATTCTGTATTCACTCTATCTGTTGTCTGTTTCTGTATATATCGGTATAAACCAATACCATTGATGGTATTGGTTGGAATATATCGCAATCAATCATAAATTAGTTCTTGTATTATACATGATTCAAACAAAGAATAAATAAATATTGCGTTCTATATTTGTCACATTTAAATTCTATAAGAAATGAGTAACTGCAATTTAAATTCTATAGACTGTGTAACTGACGGCAATGCATTGACAAATAACATTTATGCACAAATAGTAAACATATTTCTATGAAATAGTCATAGAAATATGTTTACTATTTGTGTTATAAATAACATTAGTCACCAGAACTAGTGCGAAATATAAAGTCTTGTTTATTGAGTGACAACACAGTTTGAACAAGGTACACACAACACAATCTATTATTATCATTACATTTGGTTTATCTTGTTCTTCAATCAGTAGGTAGGTACACCTGTTGATAAACAGGCCGGAGTAGTAACATAATTATCGTTTTAAAGTAGCGCCTCTCTTTAGCGGAGGGGAGGATTTTGATTCCCAGTAACATGTCGGGGTTGCCTATGTTGGTGATCAAGGCTCTGGAATACCTTTGCTAGGGCACACCAGATTCTCCAATCACATAAGCCGATCTGACGAAACACCGAACAGGTTTACATTTAGTCGGTTCTAGTCCGACATAAGTCAATGTTAAGTCCGGAGACGTGGGGGTATAAACACTGCCTGCTACCTCTGCAGCCGAACCAACCCACTACACGTTCCTATTTAATGAGCAATATAAGCAATTAGGCATTAATATGAGGTAGTCCACTTAGAGCAACCGTCCGAATAGTACCTAGACTAGTCCACGAAGAGCACCTGCAAAATTTTTTGATACGTACTTTTCGTGGAATATGCTAGGCGCTATTCGCGCAGATGATATTCGGACAGGTGCTCTAAATGGACTACCTTATTAATATGACCATTAACCGACAGAAAAATGAGAAGAACGCGCGCGTTGATGACACAGTTACCTTGACCGAACGTAACCTCGTGTGAATAACATTAGCATAAGAATCGGCGGCAGAATAACAGCTAACGATACGCATCTTTCACATCTCTCCGTTCGAAGAGAATATGGAAGTTTTATAGGTAACTGCACGCTATACATTCAGTAGGTATACACACAAATAATCGCACTTTTTTAAATAGGGGATAGAGCTAATCTTGGGAGGTCCAAGATGTGCCAAGATTAGCTCTCTTGCTTGGCCTTTTACTGGTTTGTTTTGGCTTTTATGAGAGCGGCTTCCGTCTGACCCGCCCCTCCCCCCTCCCCCATTCCAACCTCGAGAAGAAAGCCTGCGATAAGGTCTTGTTCATTAATCAGTAGGTGGTTTCGACTCTACATCTTGATAGAATTGATATAAATTGATATATATATATACATATATATCATAAAAATCGGTTCAGCTGAATAGGAGTTCAGTGACATACATAATGTACAGAAGGCTTTATATAAAAATAAACTGTTATCAGCTTAGTAAGCGTTATTAATCCTATTATGTACTGTTACGCAATTTAAAATCATGAATCATCTTTTACAATACAATTGGAGTTGTTTTTGCCACTACTGTTTAGTTCATGTACGTGTAGGTATAGGTCTTGTTGGTTTGGGAATCAGATAACAGATGCACCAGATTATTATTGTATAAAGAGTATGAGAACAATGGATTTTAATAACCTGCTAACTGCTAAAGCGTATTGTTATACCGATACCACAGAATAAAGTTATACAGAAGCCCAGCTTCTTAAAACGAACACACACGTACGCACACATGCTCGCACACATACACTCATTCAAAAGTGAATAAGTATACAGCAAGTTTGGTTCGATAACTTTGGTTTTATAATTTTTATAAAATGTTAAGAACCGTATAGGAGCTACCATGACGTTTCAAACGTGAGTCATTCGAGTGAAAAAGAGAGCAGAGACTATAAAGGGTGTATAGCTCCGTTTTCCGCCTTGGACTTACTGAGTTTTAAACCGTCATAGTGAGGCTTCTGCATGTAAGAGTATATATTATTTCAAAGCGAGTTAACTCTGTCGAGATGATTAAAATATTTTGAAACTATACTTTAAAACGATGATAACGCAAACTTAATTGTAAAATTTTTATAATTTCGCGGAACCAATATAACGCATGTAATCTTTATTTAATGTACCTATGTAATTTTCTTGCCAGTAATCTTTATAAATGAAACCACAACACTTTACACTTACCTACATTTCAAGAGCTTTTTGGTGTGAAACAATTAATGACGTGTTTCTGTTAATGTAATATGTAATTATTGTATATGGTACATAATATCGGGTTACTTTTACTCTTTCCTGGTCTATCTGACCCAGGGCTAAATTTCAGCATTCCTAGGTAGCAGTAAAATCCTGCCCTAATCAGCTCAGCCAGTGCAGAGATCACCCGAAACAAACCAAATTTTAAAAAAATCTTGTTACCGTTAGTTTTTTTTTTTGTTACAGTAGGTATTTACATTTCATATGTAATCTACTGTTATTTTAAGATCACAAACAGAAACTTCAATTTTATTTATTTACATAGATGTATGGATATAAAAATATGCATTTTATATGATTCACAGCTGCCAGATGTATCCCACGACGCGACGGCTGACAATGGTTTACGATCTCATAAGTAGCGCATGTCATACTTACGTTAGTTTCTTTGCTATCTCTATTCACTACTTTACTCTAGTTCTTGTTTTACCAAAAAGATTCCTTTTGCAATTTGGAGCCTGGGGTCTGCTCTTTTATATTTCAAATTATGGAAAGAAGAATTAAGAGAGCACCCTGAGCTCCAAAGCTTTGGATACTACCAGAATTAAAAATTTAAAAGAAGATTCTGACCAATTAATGAAAGAAAAATGATGACGTTCGACTGCTATGCTGGATCGCTGGTCGTAGATTTTATTTCCGTTCAGTGCAAATATTTTGTATGCATGAATATGTCTATTTGCATTGATCTGGTTGTTTTATATGTATTACAAAAAAAGTATCTAACTATGTTTACATTTTAGAATCCATGACAACTAGTTAAGCTGAGCTTACTTTGGGTCTAGATGGTGTAAAATTCGTAAAATATTTATTTTTCATTATTATTCTACGTCTAAACTCCTCCTATTTTGATATCTGTTTGGTTTGGAAACAAACACGACACTAGCGTTCTAGTTTTATTTATACTATTCAAACGAAAAAAAAATGACCTCTCTGGGAAAGGTTAAAGTTGCCGTTTACTTTACCGTAATGCCCGAATCTTTAAAATTCGTAAAATATTTATTTATTATTATTATTCTACGTCTAAACTCCTCCTATTTTGATATCTGTTTAAAAACAGACACGACACTAGCGTTCTAGTTTATACTATTCAAACGAAAAAAAAATCACTTCTCTCTGGGAACTGTGGAAAGGTTAAAGTTGCCGTTACTTTACCGTAATGCCCGAATCTTGGTTCAATGCCGTCATTTGACTGGTCACATTGTCTTGATTAACCTACTTATGCCCGTTAATGTTGCCAGTTAGCTGTAAAACATAATTATATCTAACCAGTGTTGAGCCGTTTATATTATTCTCACAGCAGGTGTAGAACTTCGTGAGTAATTGGCATGTTTGTTGAAGCGCGTGTCTGTTTTGATTGAAAATGAATCATTATTATTATGTTAATTATGTATTTGTGGAGGTTGATAGCGTGGAATTGATTGTGTTGTACTTCTTTTTGATACACGTTTATCGATCCCTTCTAATTTGATTACTAAAGCTACTCAAATAAGTTTGATTACTCAAACTATGCGGCCGAACTGAATGTTGCATGTACGAGTATATCCTGAAACACACTTTTTTCTTTTCTTCCTTCCATTTTTTCTTTTTATTCTATGTATGTGGAATACGTCAAGGCTTGCTTTGCCTAACGTATTCCATACCTACTTCAGTGGACATTACCTAACAAATAATTGCTGGGTACGTGTAGGTAAGCCTGCCCACTTACCTACACGTACCCAGCTGGCCATCAGGCAAGATGGAGCCACATTGACATGACCGTTATAAAAAAAAATACTGCGCAATGATCGCATCTCACTGCGTTCACTCCACTTAATAATGTCATAACATAATGTAATAAATTTGAAGATAACACTCACTTATATTTACTTAACTAGAATTTTTAACATTAGTCTTACTTAGTTACAGAACCGTGAAGTTACATCCAGAAATATCCGAATATAATTAAGAATATTTTTGTTATTTACGAAAGTTAACTTGTGCAATGTTAAAACTTAGGTATTTCTAGCTTAGTGATACCGGTAAACATCTTGAACAAAAGTCAGCGTAGTGAGTCGTTAACAAAAAACCATTAACAGAACTGATCAACTAATGACACGAGCCTTTTGAGTCCGACTTCACTCGCATGGACTTAGGTACCTATACTCTGTCTAATGTAGGATGATAATAATGACAGCTCCAAGTAGGGTAGCCCATATAGTATAATCGAAAATGAATTTTTCGATTTTCGATTATCGTTCCCGTAGAATATGGAATCGATATTTACAAAAACACAAAAACTTTTTATTTTTTATTATTTTAGTTAACTTACTTCAGGATGACAAAAAAGTTTTATGGTTAGTAGAGTTTGTCTAATGAAAGCTGGACCAACAAAACCGCGGCAAATTTAAAAAATTTAGGGCAGGTATCACCAGTTATAGTTGGATAAAAACATTTTGATCGCGAAATAAAAGTATGTACCTATTATAGTTTAACTGATATTTTTAAAGAATTTTATTGCGCTTTATTTGGTGTTATTCTTATTTATATTGATTTCTTTATTAAATACTATGCTTTGCCCACGACTTCGCCTGCGTGGGAGTTTGGTACTGTGGGAATATCGGGGGAAAAGGTAGCAGGTTTATTCATGTTGAAATCCCCACGAATACCACCCTCGTTGGTCATTGGGGATGGTTATGTCGGAATCGAACCGACTAAAACCGCAGATGTAGTGAAGATATAGACTAAGACTAGCTGTTGCCTGCGTGAAATTATGTTCCCGTTCCCGCTACCCTTGGGAATATATTTCACGGACAAAATGTGGCCTATGAACGTGTGCAAGATATATTGCCTGTGTTATTCCAGACTAAAAACTATCTTCAAGCGGGCTTATAGGAATCAGACGGAATTCATTTATTAGAAAAAAATATTATTAATTATAATCAAAATTAGATTCCAAATATTCTTCACCATCATCCGAGCTGCTTGATCCATCATCAGTAACACTTATAATTAATTATAATAATTAAATAAAATTGAAAACTACAAATATCTAATACAAAAGCGAAATGGGTGAATATTTCATTTCGTGCAGATTACACGGCCGACGATAAAGAATACCTTAAACGTTGAAGAATTCTTTGCCTGATATTGTTTTCATTTAGTTAACGTTGCATTCTATTAGGCGCAACAGTGAAAACCTCTTGTATTTTATTAGAAATGCTCCAAATTTCAAAAACCAAACCGAAAATCTAATTACCATCGGTGTCCCTTTCTCCAGATTTTAATACATTAGTACATCTTGGTAAAAAACCTCTTGGAAGAACGATTTATTAAATACATCTTCGGTTAATAGAATAACTAATCTATATTGTAAATAAATATTGTGTGCGAAAGAACAAATTTAAGTAGTTTAATACGACTTTGAAAAATGTCCCTGACCTGACCCATAATTACCATTCGACGATGTTTCAGATCCGATATTTTCGTATTTATGCGTAACTGTGCTCTAGACTGCCCATAGATTAAACGGCGGTAGTCAACACTATACTACAGAGCCGAAGACATGCGTCAAAGACCAAGTATGGCTATGTAATTTAAGTTCTCCTGTTCGAAAAGTGATGTGGTCCAAAATATTTCTATATACCATTCGCATTTTCAAAGGTAATCAAATTATTACTTCTGTATAATTATTTGTCAGGTGTATCCAATATAAGATCTTCTACACGCTGGTAAAATCATCAGGTCTTTATCTATTAAAAACTGGACTATTTCAATAAAAATACTTGCAAATCTAATTACTGTTCGTCTAATTACCATTATTTACCATTCTTTTTAACTCGAATGGTAATTAGAAATAACGAATGATAATGATTTTTCCTTCTTCATCACCAGCTTTTCTTCATCACTGGCAGTAAGTAGGTACATATTTAGAGATGATGATCCACAAGTTTAAAACCAGCAGCGATCACAGACTTGTCCGAGGCTCTCTAAACCCCAACTTCAAGGCTGAAATGTTCCGTATGATAAAGTTAACTCTCCGACCTACAGCACGGCGCTCCAAGCAGCCCTGGGGTCCGAACAGTTCCAACTGGAACTTCAAAATCGTTTCGCAATATAGGAAACCACTGGCACTGTTGATGAGAAGACCGATACAGTGGTCAAAACGCTGTAAGAAGTATCTCGGAAGTTGTTTCCTGGAAAATTCAAACAGCTAGAATCCAAACTCTCACCCGAGACTCTCGAACTCATGAGAAGGAGGCGTGATCAGCCCTCCACTCAGTCATCTTCGTCAGATGGAAGATCCCTCAGCCACCTTATTAAAAAACTGATACGACGCGACCTCCGACACTACAACACTTGCCAAATAGAGGCAGCAATCGGGGGTCGAATGTTTCGCTCAGCAGTTTGGGAGGCCCCATTTGACGAAACTTAAAACTGGATGGCAACACCATTAACTCAAAGTTCAAGATTCTCGAAGAGGTAGAGGAATTTTACGGACAGCTGTATGCATCAGGCATGATTAAACCAACGAGACACAGTGATGAAGAGCCCCATTCATGCGCCACTACACCGAGGAGATATCCGATGTCAAGCCGTGCGAGATAGAGACGGCTCTGAAGCAGTTCAAGAACAACAAGTACCCTGGCGATGACGGAATAACTAAGGAGCTCCTAAAAGCAGGCGGAACCCAAATCCTGAAGGAGCTAGCGAGTCTCTTTAATTCCGTTATCCAGGGCTTAACACCTAAGGCATAGAGCAGAAGTGCGGTGGTGGTACTATTCTTCAAAAAAGGCGACAAGGCCTTACTGAGGAACTACAGATCCATCTCACTCCAGAGCCATATTTACAAGTTGTTCTCGAGAGTCATCACAAACCGTTTCGCTAGTAAGCTCGATGAGTTCCAGCCACCAGAGTAAGCCGGGTTTCGAAAATGCTATAGCAACGAAGACCATATCCATACTGTTCGGTAGATTGTGCAGAAAACCGAGGAGTACAATCAGCCGCTGCTGTGTATGGCTTTTGTGGATTACAAGAAAGCCTTCGACTCCATCGAGACCTGGGCAGTTATGGATGCTCTGCTTCGGTGTCGTGTCGATTGGCGATATATCGAGGTAATGAGATGTTTATATGACACTGCCACCATGTCCGTCCAGCTCCAGCTACAAGACCAGAAGACGAACCCCAAAACTCTACAGCGGGAGTGAGACAAAGGAATGTCATATCCCCTAAATTGTTCACTAACGCACTGGAGGACGTCTTTAAGACGCTGGATTGGACTGGACGAGGACTCAACATAATCGGCGAATACACCGTCGGTTCGCTGACGACGCGTTGCGGAGTCACTGGAGCCAGATCGGCGAGATGCTGCAAAGCCTAATTGGGGCCTCTCGACGTGTCGATCTCGGCAAAAACTTGGACAAAACCAAAATTATGTTCAATGAACACGTCGAACTGAGACCAATTTGACGTCGAAGGGTAGACCCTCGAAGTTGTTCAGGAATATGTATACCTTGGGCAGCTCATCCAGTTTGGCAGAAACAACTTCGAGAAAGAAGTCGCCCGAAGGATTCAGTTAGGTTGGGTAGCATTATTTTGACAAACTACTTCAGGTTTTCATCTCACCCTTACCGCAATTCCTCAAAACGAAGGTCTTCGACCAGCGCGTCCTACCAGTCATGACTTACGTTCTCAATAAAAGGCTGATTTGTCAAACATTTGTTTTGTTTCTAATTACCATTATAATTTAACTCACTATCGTAGCCTGAGATCTAATTACCGTACTTGCACGTCTCACTACCGTTTTCGCAAAAAACAGAAACGTCCATATCTCAAAGGATAAAAGAGGTATTGCTGTCCCTTCAATATGATTCAGAAGCTACTATTAAATACTTTACAAAAACTACATAAAGAACATATTTTGGCGCAAATTTTTAATTTTTTTTCAAAACTGCAAATCTGCATGAAATGAAATATTCACCCTATTTTTGGATATCGCATCGATCTGAATCTCGTTAATATTTGATGTGAATACATACCTACCTACAAAGTATCAAAATCATAATGTAAACGCACAATCACAGAGAAATGACAGGAGGTGACATTTCTAGTCTACTGGTGTTGCAAATCAATAAATGTCGTGGTTCAGCTTTCATTAGACAAACTATATTTATGTTTCGTATCATATTTAGCTAATTATATCACAAAAAATTTAGTACTATAAGTAGGTACTTAATAATTTTAATAAATGATTTTAAATTCGATTCATTCGATTCATTTGTGTAGAGTCAATTGTGCTATATTCTTGCAAGACGCTTCACTATGACAAGTGGGCGGGGCTTGTCTATGTATTACCATAATTTTAGTGGTATAATTTTGTATAAAAAATACGATACTTCATAGACACGAACTGTCATTTTTATCATCCTAAATTAGACAGAGTATAGCTCTGGGTTTTAAAGTTATTTTTGCGCAGAACCCTAATTCTTTTACTAAAATCAAATATGTCACTCAAGTGTCACTCAGTCGTTCCGGCAATTACCTAATTGAAACAAATAGAATTACAAACATTTAACGTACAGTGTATACCCAAGAGGGTTATTTCGAAACCGGGGATGGCCCTGGATCAGTCAGGGTGCGAGGGAAATACCTTATGGGGCAGCTAAGCTTCCTGGCGTCTGAAGACCCAAGATAACGTGCGGTTTTAGCCAGTTCATAACCACAGTGGTGTCGGTGGGGATTTCCGCGTATAGATATTTTGGGTAAATTAGTAGAGTGTTAGTGGAATCCCATACAATTTGCCAAATAAATGGAGTAATTAAACGTTCGGTTATATCAAAGCGTCTGTGTCTAATCGTCGGTGCAAACGACCTTAACGGTTGACTACGCTCAGGGTGATGAATGTCACGAAAGCTATTGTTTTGTTAGATCCAAGTCTGACTCACAAATCGCCGTTGACTAAGATCGTTGAATGATTTTTATTGTTTTTGTTTAAAGACGGATAGCTTCAGCATCTTGGCGTTATTCGCTTACTCCTCGTCTTTTTTTATATCGGTCACGTCAATATGACTTCACCTCGCCTGATGGTAAGCAAAATACCGATAGTGCTATAATGGTGGCCCTCAACTTGACGGCCTCATCAAATGCTTTTTGACGCCCCGCTTAAAGGACGCAAGCCAGTTACCTCTCCACGCGCACCCGAGTCACTTGCGCCCGACCTCAACCCTTCCGCGATTATAAATTAACAGTGTAACCACAAGGTTACACTGTTAATTTTAGTTTACTGTTACCAGTTTATTTCAGTACAAACTTAATCGCAGAAATACAGTTACAGTTCTAACGTAGCAACTTTTATTTAATTCTCCCTTCTGATCGCCGTGAACTATGAAAAGAAGCCACGGGCTTCGTGGGGTAGTAGTTGCACGTGTACAACCACAATCGTATCTCACACCAACATAATATAATTATAACCCTACAAATAGCAATCAAAATTTCAATTTTATGTACATTTAATTTCATATTATGGTCACTAATTTTATTACAGTAGTAATATATAAGATGTAAGTAGGTATGTATAATACCTACTTACAACATGAGAAATGGTGCAAGGAAGCCATCTTCATTCAAGTTCACTGAGCAATAGCCCACAATTGTCGCAACATGTGGACTGCGACACTCACTGGCCCGCGTCTAACCGCACCTCAATGTAACTTAGCTCTACCTCTATGTTCTATGTAACTGTCAAAGACTACCGGTAGCTAAAGCACTATGGTTTAGGTCCAATGACTTCTACGTACACCACTAGATTGGTGTACTCCCTTTTCCTTTTTTGCACTTACTAAATAGTGCATAAATTATCCTGTTTCTTGTGGTTAGACGTCGACGCAGCGCATGCGAGTGACCATTTTTCAGCGCTGACGTCATCAACTTCTTTTTAATTTATGATCTTGAATAAAATGGTCTTCAAAGGCCAACATTTTGAAGAAAATATCAACTGTACTGTAATCGACACTTTCAGCAAACATCATTTTCAGCAACAAAAAAATATAAGTAGGTAGCTATACACTATTCTCAAAAACTATTATTAACTGACTACGTATATTTGTGTATACTTACACAAATATTTTCATGATACTACTTCTAATTAAGGAAAAAAATGTTGATATTCAAGAGAATAAGTACTTTCGGAGCTTACTAAGTACATTTTGAATCTGTGAAAGAAGGTTGTTCGTCCCATACACCCGCAGTCAAGTCGGGTGTTGCATTTTCTTTCGCCATATTTTGATGCTTCAGCTATAAATTATTCCACAATATT
Source organism: Lithosia quadra (assembly GCA_963576445.1). Lineage (NCBI taxonomy): Eukaryota > Metazoa > Arthropoda > Insecta > Lepidoptera > Erebidae > Lithosia > Lithosia quadra. The sequence continues at coordinate 3,927,749 of OY754879.1, read as the reverse complement.
TATAGAAATAGATATAATACTAAAAGTATATTTTATTAACTTCTTGCATGATTTTGTATCCTTGAGCATAAACTGTGAGTTCACAGCATTGCGTAATTAACTGTTATATTAAAGTGATTTTTCGTAAGTTAATTAAGTTAAATTATAGATATACATTTTGGACGGCATTTAAATTGACCATGTATTTTATTTATAATAATTATCAATCGCCAAACCAATAAAATCTGTCAACTCTTTTAGATTAAAAAAAATTAGGTTTAAATAGTTATGTTTTATTAACTCGATTATTGAGACACGCACGCTTATTGACTCTTAAGTTAGCTGGGTCCACACGAACACAGTTTAAGGGTCCAGTTGACATATTTATTATATATATTTCTTTGGTAAAGTGGGTCCACTTTCAAAAATGGAGAATAATAATATTGTTTATTTACATTTAGGTACAGACGTGTACAAAAGAGTTAACGTAAAATATAACAACCTATACTGTATTGATAAAGTTCTCCACTGTGATTAACTGAACCTGTATTTACACAATAGGGCTAGTTGACCTCTAACTACACTGGAAATACTGGAATCCAATGTAGAAAGTGTCTAATGCTACTCCGTCACATTTGTACATAGGTATAGTAAAATCGTTACAAGTTGGAAACTATACAGTGAGTATATTTTGGTCATCAAAAGTTTGTCAGATTTGATCTGAGGTTATTTTCAAACTTTCATCCATCCATCCATCCATACATCTGTTGTACGTTTTCTATCTAGTTAGACAAACTATCAAGATCCATTCCTCTGGAACGCGTGGAAGTAACAAGTTCGCTAGTACATAATTGTAAAGATTAATACAAAAGGTATAATAACACCTATAATAACAAAATAAAAGTGAAAACACAATTTTATTATTCGAGTAAAGAACCGATCGAAATAGACAAGCAATTTTAGAAAAAGCTACAGATAATCAATCTTTAAAGCAACGGTGATCATTGCTATAAAGATTGATTTATCTGTAAAATGATACAGCCGAAATAATATAAACATTTGCCGTGTCACGGTTCGAAACTCAAAAGGGGGACACGCGACGCGCTTCATCAGACAAATTATACAGTAGTGCACAAGAACAGGTGAGCCTAACACAGGTGAGAGCAAAATAACCTTGATGCGACCGAAGAAAGCGCCCGGAACGATCGGCGAGAGATTCCAATTACATGGAATACAGATAAACGTAAGGTGAAATCATTGACTTGAACCTCGTTTACAACGCGGCAACGGTAAGCTGGCTCCGTACCAGAGACAACGTAATTTTTTTTCATTAAAAATCTATACGTATAATACGTATAAAGAGGTCGTAATCTTAATGGTTTACGAAATCGCTTCGATAACGATTTCTAGTGGTGTAAGTCTTGTGATAAAATTAAATAATATTGACGTTTTATTGTCACGATTGCTGCAAAATTGTTTGATAAATGAAAACCTTGACATTTAGAAGTCAATCAATCTTATTTGATGATTGATTAATGCCTACCCATTAGCTTTAATTTTAAATGTTTATAAAAGTAATTAGTTGATGGAGGACGTTATGTTATCTTAGCTAACATTGTAAATTGAGAAAGTGAATTTTTTTTAGCTTTTGTACCTTAATTATTCAACCGATCATCATCAAATTTTGCATAGATACAGTTCAAGGATACAGAAAAAGACATAGGGTATCGTAAACCCAGAAAAAGTTACTACTCCTTAGGGAACAAAAAAACCTTTTAAACAGTCGTCCGGCACAATAGACATGGAAACCAAACTGACAGCCCTTTCCCTCACTCAACTTTACAACACCAGTGACAACAAATGGGATGGCCTAATAACTTCTATGATTGTTACGGAACAATAAAAAAATTACAGAAGCAGATGGTGGGCGGTAGACTCTACTCTTGAAAAGAGTATAAGATTCTTATTTATTTATTTAACATTTTTATGCATACACAAAATCAATTACAGTTAAATCAAGGTATTATTATTTACTTGAGTGACTGTGTCGACAAGCTCTAACTAATTAGTATTTGAACGACATATCAGCAACACTATACCACAGTTACGTAACATGACCCCTATCAAGGTCATTGTGGCAACGACAACCACTTAGACGACCTAGCACCTTATTATGCCCACCGCATACAATGTCAGTAGTGTTGCCACGTTCCGATCCGCGATAGATAAGATTAGCTCCATGTTTGGGGGAGTTTTGAACCTGATACATGACTGTTGTCGAGGTTTCAGATTATGGTGAGGTGAAGAGAAATTCAAAAAATAAAAATCACCATCGCATATATCCCTAATGACTTTTTATTAATAGACAAGCTGTTAAGAACAAAAATTGGGTCATGGTACCTAGGTGAGGGGATGAATTTCCAATTTGGAACGTGAACCTCATTTATTGTAGTGTCATTTGTATTGCAGCTCCAAAAAATCGCGCATTAATGGTGGACCATTAGTGGTCTTTCGCGATGCCATTTTTTGTTTCGTACAGTCAGTTTAAAAGTATACATAGAAGTCATTGACTTCGACAGATGCTTTCGGAAGAGAACCCAGGATTTTTGAAACACGTGAAGTGGGTAACGTGTGCGGATAACGCAGTCCAGTTCTTTATCGCAATAGTATATTAAAATACATTAAGGCTGCGAGGATGATGATTAAATTACTTTAATGCTGTAATTTAATTAAAAACATAACATTAAATTTTTATTATAATTAACGTAATAATAAAAACTATTCGTAAGTACTCGTACGTAATGTAAATGACTTGTGAGATGCTAATGAATAATTTAGTATTATAGTGTAAAAAAATAAAAACAGGCTTCTTTTTAAATGTAATTTAGGATTTGATAAAACAAAATTAATATGCTTTTTTTATATAGGACACGGCAATTTGACTTCACCTCGCCTGATAGTAAGCTGAAGGTAAATAAGATAATAGAATAAGGTAAAAGGCGTGTGGAATCGCGAGCAATTGCTACTTAGCTGAAAAAGAACAGACAATCAAACTGCACCAGCGCATAGCTGGGTCTGTAGGTATAGTGTAATAAAAACAATCAGATAAATAGAAGGTCTTTAAATATGATGGTCGACTAATAATTTCCTCTTTAAACAATCTCTGAAGTGGATCAAACATAAAGTGGGCGTGCTATAACGGTCACTGATGCATTCCTTGTCTATAACGGACAGTTTCACTACTGTACAATGATGAGATTGCACATTTAAAGTGAATTTACCGGTTCGGTGGCGCAACGGTTCGACTGTTGTGCAAGAAATCCCGGGTTAAGCAAAGTACTATTGGGTTAATAAAGGTCAGACCCATAGTACCCATTACCGCCCATCATGCATGAATGGAATAAGCGGCAGCTGTATGCAAGGATCGTAGCAACTGGTAACATGTTTATGGTACTATCAGCTAATCCCATTGCGAAAGAGATGGTACTGCAATATTCATGTCTGTTTGTACTTACTTTGTACTCTTAATTGCGTTATGTGACTATAGAAAAATTAACCAGCCAAAATTTTTTTTAAATATAATATTAAGCTTGCAATTAGTGAATCTAAAATGTGGATAATTAAACTAATTTGTTTACATATTTTAACTTTATTTTGTACTTATTTTTTGATGGCATATAAAGTTTCAATGTTATCTTATAAAACTAATTAAGCAATTGTTCTCTACAATACAGTGTTTCAGTTTGATAAACTAATTTTAAGTACCTAAGTGATATTTGGAATAAAAAAATTTGGACGAATTTGTAGCGATTTCTATTAGCTATCTTATTTTGCCATAAAATCCGTAAAAAATAGTTTTATATCGAATATTATTTAAATGTACGCTTTTTTAATGACCTGTATTACTTCCTAATAAAAGTCTGCTAAAATTTGTCAAACAAAAACCTTTTTTTTAATACTCACTTAACGGTTAATTTAATATAGGTATAACAATATTAGCACAAAATTTGTTCTAATATCACACGGTTTACTACAACAATTTACCTAGGTACTTAAACTAATTTATTGTGACAGCGAAACTGACAGATTATCGCGTTAAGTGTCACATCGGTTAGGTAAATACCGTTTCAGTTTACTGTTACACTTTTGTGCCCGTCTGTATTTGGATTCATTTTATAGTGTGAGATAAAAATGCAGTAACTTTTGTTCGTAGTTGAGTACAATGTTACTATAAAACTAATGAACTAGAATTCTTAACGACGCTTTATATCGCAGGCAGGTATTATGGGTTATGTGTTTATGAAGTTCCTTACCCAGTGGGGGTACCTAAATCAAAATGTAGCCTATAAGATCAGGACGATACCAATTTATTAAAGTCATAATAAAATCTTAGAAATGAGAACGTTCCTTAAATTTGTCGTATTTATTGCTTTCTAGAATACGTTTCTTATCAACGGCGGCACATCGTATAGTGTAATAATATAGGTAGGTGTTTTTTTTTTCAAAATCCAATTTTCAATTTTTCAACAAATTTCTCTCAATTTGTTGAAAAATTCATCCTGTAAATGGTCATTATGTACCTAGCTATACGTAAATTTTTGTTCTTTTATTTTCTTAAACCAAACTAACACCTGGCTACGGCCCTATAGTGGCTCTTTTGTCTACTGGGCTCACTCGAACTGGGCCGCGGGCCCAGTTGACTTAATGCAACTAAGTCAACTGGGTCCATTGGCAAACGTAAACAGACCTACTTATTTGATTTAAAAACTAGACTACTTTTGTTATTAGTGTTTTGAGCTCAACTTCTAGACTAGAATAACTAGTTTAGATAAGTAGTAAGTTTAGATAGACATCCGTTTCCCGAAGAGACGGCGCCACCAGTACAAAAAAAATGGCGTCTAAATATATCCACACTTTACGAACATGAAACTATTTTTATTTATTCAATTATTCTAATAAATTATATCCGCTTTCTGTATAAATGCAACTAAGTACTACTTAAATAATAATGTATATACCTTTTTATGTGCCCTAGATTAATTAATATTTTTCATTCAGATTTTACTTTATGTGCTTGTAATATATTCTGATGCTAATCATTATTTTAGTTTCATGATTCATTAACTTTGATATAATTTTGCTTTTCATTTCAATGCTACCTATTGATTTTATTTTTTCTGAGTTTGAATTCAATTTTGAAATTAATTTTTAGTAAGCACCTACCTAAGCTTTATTTACTATTTTTAGGCCCTTTAGTGCTTCATAGGTATACCTACCTACCCTAAACTGCCCATGAATATGCTATTACGACATTTAAATAAAAACAATTAAGTTAGAAACGTTATACCAGCCCGTTACTGGTGCTAAACGCTTACTCCATTCGATTTTAATCGTTAGACAATCTACTATTATAAATTTTTATGCAACCACCAAGGTTTGCATCAAAGATTCATATCGCCTATTTTTGTTTTTAAATAGGTACAATTAATATAATTTATCGCATATGTTTCACAACGCAGGATAGTTTCCTAGGCGTATGCGCAACTTCACCTGCGCAAGCGTCGCTCGTCCAATGGAACGGATGCCATTGTCTTACACTTTTATCACGGCAACGATCCAAAGTGGATTAGTGTCGATGCCAAACTGATCCAAGCTTTCGCTTTTGCATCAAAAATGTTTGATCTGTTCGAATGATATGCGTTTGTAAATATAAAATTTCACTTTGATAAATTCAGCGAAAGTGTAACGAAAGAGAAATTAAATAAAAAAGGTTAATAATATTTTTTGTTTATGATTTTATTTGAAACATAAGCTAGGAATCTCTCTCTCAGGTCTTTACTACATCATAAGAAGAGTCACATCATTCTACGTTTTCAGTACATACTTCTTCTTCTTCGTTTCGATGGCAATAAATGGATATAAACTAAACATAGCCGGCCCAAAACTCGGCGACGTTGACAGCCCTTCCATTCGCCTCCTTAAGGTCTCCAGCTGTGCAGGTGTCAGGGCACAGTGGGCACGACAATAGGTGGTCAATTGTTTACAGAGGCGCACCGCAGTCACAGCCTCCACCGCAGGCATCCAGGTAGCCCCATTTTAGAAGTATATACTGAACACGTAGGTGTACAATGGCCATCAATTCTAAGGTGCAAGGTTGAACGTCCTCCACCGTACGCATCCAGTATTTCAGCTACTGTTTACAGCGGACTAGCAAAGACATCCTTATAACAATTCAATTTTGTTTCGTATATACCTCCCTCCCTCACCTCTCTCTCTGCTCCACTACCCAAAACTGAATTGATTAAACCGCGTCGTGGTTAGCCCGCAGGTTCCAAACGTCATAATCAGACTTTACGCCCTGTCACTTTGGACGTTAATTAGCCATTTATTCAAAACGCCCGATTAATGCCGGGCATAAATAATAAATGCTTGAAGTGCCAGGGCATAAACTCATCACTTGACATAACTGTTCTGTATCTTGAATGTGTGTATTTAAAAAAAAAGATTCAGTCTTCATGTTTTTCAAATTAACATCAATTTAACCCGACATTGCGTATTCGACCATAAACTACCATTGAGGGTCATTGTACAAATAAATGTAGCAACACTAAACGTTAATAAATGATATTGAATTACTTAACCGTCTTTATAGTCTATTGTTGAATACAAACGTGCGAATATTTGTTAGGTACTGTTTTGTTTGAATTATTAAATTGAAAACGATTGAATATACGGGTACTTAGTTACTACCGCGCGAAAATACCTACACCCGATTTCGGGCATTTTGGGTATAAATAATAAATGCCCGATAAATGCCCAAGTGTCAGGGCATAAACCCATCACTGATAGAGACACAAATTTCGCAATCCTTTCTTGTTCGCAATTCGAACTTTACAAAATATTAAATCTATCGAACGAACTCTAACCTGTCAAACGAATTTTTCGCTGCAGTTGTACGATGGAATGTCTCATACTCGTTACAATTATTGCTCTGTTTGTAACATCGTTAATCAAATGATTGAATAATTTATTTATTTAACCTAATATCATAAAAATGTTTAGCAATTAGCACAGAATATTACTAATAAAGTGGGCCTTGTTAGGCAACCGTACCCTAGTAGGCACCTTATTTTCGATTGATAAAACCACGATATAACTCACGCTAAACCTTTTCTTCCACAGCCTCGGCTAATTTCAGCAACTTTCTACGTTTGTCGGTAACTTGTGTAGTTTTACTGTCGCACGCAAGGCGCAGTGGTAACCCACCAACCATCTTACATTATAAAATTTATAGAATATTTATAGAGGTCCATACATACATAAACTCACGCCTATATCCCCGAAGGGGTAGGCAGAGGTGCTAGCACCCACATTTCGCCAGTTTATGTTTAGGTCCCAATGTAATAGGTAGCGAGCCTATTGCCATTAACCGGGCACTTATAAACCTGCGCTAAATACACACATAACTTCGAAAAGCATCGAAAAGTCATTGGTGTGTGCACTGGTGAACCTGGGATCGAACCCGAAACCTCGTCTCAGCAGTCCATTACCCATACCACTAGGCTACCGCGGTACTGTTATAGATTTATAGAGGTAAGTACCTGAAACAAACAAACAGACTTCAGTTAGTATATTTAGTGTACAAACATTACTTAAGTCCCTACATTCATATTTCTCTATTACAGGCAAAGTAAAAGAAGAAAATTACTTGACAAGCGAAAGTCGAAAAATAATTCCGATAAAATACACAGGGCAGTATTATCGTTAAAGCAATTTCTTACTGGCAACCTTGCCTGAACCTAATTTATAGCCCACACACAAACAAATACCTAACATTTCTTAACGCAAAAAGCTATAAAAAGCCCGAGTTCCACGCAAAAACGTACACAAAAGTTCCCAACAAAAAGTCTAAAGCTTCTATAGGCCTGCCCGTAGATAATCACATCTTTGTACCACTCGTGCGGTAACGGTCTTGATAAAGAATGGCGTAACGATATACAACAATTGATAAACGTGTTTATAGGGCACTCGTGTTTTGGTCAGTTCGATATGTTTGCGGTTAATTTCTCCTTTAGCTCTCAAGTTGAGAAGGCACTTTAAGCAATTTTAGTTTTTTTTGTTCACTCAGGTGACAGACAAGCGCATGGCCCTACCTGATGGGAAGCGGTCATCGTGGCCTATGGACGTGTGCAGGAGCGTTACACTCGCGCTGCCGAGCCTGTAGAAATTTTCTAATGCCCTTCTTGAAGAACCCCATATTGTAGACGCTAGGTAAAACCACAGCAGGATACGTCCTAGATTATATGAAATACTGCGATACATTTTACGGCTCGAGGCGCCCACCGTTTGAAGCTATCTTAGTAGGTACCGTTTCTTGCGAAAATATTAGGTGAATGTTTCAAAACTAAAAATATTCTTACGAAACAGGCCTAGCTCCGTGCAGGAAGTTTTAGGCAATACCCAACATGATCCTCTGCACTACCGTTGTGTAATAATTATAAATATATTAATAATTATATACTTTTTAGTGCAGAAAATTTAAATAAATAAACACTTTAATAAATAAATCTAATTACACCATTTGTAGAATTACTAACCGCGACCGTTGCACTTTTTGTCTTCTTTTTTTTGTCGTACGGAAATCCTCACGGATACCACTTAAACCGACTAAAAACGCACGCTCTCTCGGTACTTCAAACGCTGGGGTGTAAAGATGGCCCTCCGGGGTGCAAGGGAAATACCTTTTTGGCTCGAATTTCCCTCACACTCCAGAAGGCCTTCTCCGGTTTCAATAATTCTCGATTTGGCGAGGTAAAACTCATGGGAGATAGACTATAGTAGCACAGATTAAAAAGATTTATAACTGAAAACAAAACAGCTACTTAATATGTAGTAAACGGTCTAATAAATCTCAATAAACAGATCAAGGAAAACGAAATAAATCTTCTAAGTGTTTGTTTAATTTAGCGGCAAGACATAGTGCAGTAAATTTACATACAAGCGAGTAGATTAACGGGTACTGTCGAATAATAAGGTTTTCTCACATCTTAAGTTAACAACTAGCTAAGTTTCACGAGATTTTTAGAAGACACTCTCGCATAAGAGTATCTCTGTATTGCGATTTTTATATTTACAAAGGTCGCAAGTACAGTAATTACTTGTCCTGACTAACTAAATACTGGGGTCTTGACCTTAACCTGACCTCTGAATTGCAATTCAATTGCTAACCCAAACTGAATAGTTTATGTCATATCGTTTACATACCATGACGTCTAGAGCAAGAGCCTGTGAACCTGGCGCCATTATTAATCTGTGCTTGCGCTCGCTGCCGTTTATCTGCCAAAGTCACGATGACCCGAACTTTATAATGGGCCATCGTTCTTACCTGTGCTGGGTGCATGCGCTGACAAACTTTCAGCTTTTATAAAATAACGATGGCCAAGAGATTTCACGGGCTCCTTAGCCCAGTCGTATTAAGTCAAAGTATTAAGTCAGTTTCACGTTCCATAGTCAACAAATGAACAAAATAAACTGAATTGCTAAACGTTTCAGTCTTTCTTCTTCTTCTATTGTATCGATGGCGTTTCTGCTCTCAAATTTTACTTTCCCAGTGTGCTTTTCAGTTTCAGGCCCCAGCAATTCAAAAGCGATGCAGCTCAACTCAGGGAGAGAGACGGCGCTATACACGATGCATATCTCCATCTCTCTCCCTGAGTTGAGCTATATCGCATTTGTATTGCTATGAGCTCATAGTAAGGCCCCAGTTTAAGCAATTTAAGCATGTCATGCTACGAATCATTGCAGTTCAGTTTAGAAACTTGTATTGGATTGCTCCTAAACTGTAATGTTCATGAGTCGTCATAGTTAGGCATCTGACTGATTTATTAAAGCAAAGCCTTAAAAAGTCCATGCTTTAATCTCTCAGGAAAACCTTACCTTGATTTTCCGAAATGATTAAAATTCTTCTCGCACAATGTGCTACGTAACTTTCATTTTTTTAATGCAAGGCTTATCCCCAAACTGCATGTGACAACCGGTACGGCAATAGAAAGTAGCCGTAGGCATCATCGCACAGAATTCTACAGAACACAAGCCGGTATGGCATCGATAGAACGTAAAGAGACCATCTCTCCTAAGGCTAAAAAGTTTAACACCGCTTGTGTACTTGAGATAAATAGAAATGAACAAGTTAGTTATGTATGAAGAAAGTGTACACAAGACAAGCATTATGAGCGGGTTGATATTTTAACAACTGTGATGCAAAAGTTTGTGAGTATGGATGCGTTTATGTCATCGATGTAGCTGTCATCTGCGGCTTCGCCCGCATAGAATTTCCGCTTCTTATGAGAAACCAACTTATTTCAGAGTAGATATATAATACATCTGTAATCTATCTCTTCTATGTACATTTCAGCCAAACCCGTACAGTAGAGCGTCATTGAGTAAAAAACACCTAAACATCCAAACTTACTTACGAACATCTCATAAACTTAATATTATTAGGAATGGGAAGTGGGATATCAGTAGCACTATATGTTACTAATACCTAGCTAAATACAGCAGTTATTAATGGACCATAATATGTGTGGATATATATGCCTAGGTACGCTTAAGTTTAATGTCAATGCAATCGGTGACCGGAAAAATATAAAAAAGTGAAAAGTAACGTCGTCTAGCCGCATATATTATAAACGACATCACCGGTTTTTAAACGAATAAAACTACTGTCTTTGTTTACTTTTTTTTATAAATGTCAAATGGACCATGAAACTTGTTCCGTTTTCACAAAACATTTGTGCACGAATTAGAGAGGCGATTTGGACGGATGTTGTCTGATGTATGCATTTGTATCGGCCCTGTTTTTTCGAGAGCGACGCGGTTGAATATGTATGAACAGAATTTGGGGATTATTTGCCTGTTTAAATATTCAAGTGCACGCTGCAATAACTCTTTACCCGTAGTGAAGTATCTGTTTGTGGACACGGATAAATTTTTGAAACATCCCTAATGCTGTTCTTAAATACCTATACCTGGTTCGTGACGTGACCTAAGAGTTTGGTACTTATAGTTTCTGTATGATGACGTCAGACTATGACGTATACAAAAATTCAATCCAAAACGGTTAGAAGTAGATTATTGCGAGTTTCAGTCCTAACTTGAATTTTTGAACCAGCTAAAAGTGGATAATAGGTTCTTATTATGGGTTCAACTCCTGTACTAAGTGGCAATTAAATAAAAAAGTAAAACTACCGAACAATAACAAAATAACATTCAAGGTTACTTGGTCAGTGTGAGGGTTACATTAAATTAAAAAAAACTCAACCAAAGCTGTGCTAAGTGTCAATTAAATTAAATTTAAAAAAAAAGTAAAATATAAACAATAAGAAAATGAATATTCATGATTACTTGGTCATTGTGAAATGCATTTTAATTAAAAAAATATTTACAACTTACAACCTTACATTTTTTAAATGATGCCTAAAGCTGTATAACAATAAATGTTGAATACCTACCTATATTCAATATTCCTTCGCTATGTTACAAACGGTTTAAAAAAGTTAGCACGAATATAATTTGATAATAGATCTTTTGTTTTAAGAAAACAAAAAAATAGTTGATGACACGTTTACCGAGTTCTCATGAATGAATCATGGTTTTTTTTTTAAACAAGACTGGTAGCGAAGAATACCTACTACATTATATTATTCGTGAAAATGCGACAAATCATCGGAATCCAAGCGTCAACTCCGGTAGCATTCAAAGGTTACACTTTGCAACCCGGGACTGCTTTCCTACTCAACTGTTTTTTTATTTATCTTAACACTTACAGGAGCGCCTCCTCCTATCCTTAATTCAAAGAAGCAACTGGTACTAATGCCTCGTCCATGTCAGCTTGTGGAGGTCAGATGGCAGTCGCTTTACAGAAAATATCGAAGTTCGGCGTTTCGTAACTGACTGAAAGCCGGAGACCTCAACTGTATTGGGTCGGATGTTTCTTAGACTAAATCCTAAAGTAGCCTGTAAGAGACCATAAGATAAGACTATACATTAATATAGTATGTGTTCATGTACACAATGAAGAATTATAAATTATAAGCTGTATAAATAACTGCACCAAGGGCCATGATGTCAGTCACTGATCTCATGAAGTCATGACGTGATGATGCCATCATCGCACGTCTGAAATTCAATGTCATTGTCATAACTGAGATTTGCGATAATAAGTATGTGTGTACCTAGTTTAATTAACACATTTTGCTAGCGTGTTATAAGTGTTTTTCCGGGACTTAGGGTGATGAGAATAACGTATCTACTAATTGCAAAATTCTGCACTTTGTCTTCTGATGTAAGTCTCATACTTTATCCTTATTTTATTGCAATTCGATAATAAATCAGGTGGCGTAGTGGACAAACGGCCAGCAGACAGTTCACAAAGTATAGACAGGGTAGGGTTACGAAGTCTCCATATGGTTAGACTGAACTCAGGAGTGATGGTGATTCAGGAGAGTGCCAGCCTGAAAGAAAAAAATCGTTAAAAATCACCTTCACAGCCTTGTCTGGGCTAGCTAGGTTGCTAAACAATAGGACCAAAGATTCAGAAACTAGATTCTCCTCCTCTAAAAGTGGTTGTGGACCCGTCAACAGATCTTACAACATTACTTTAATCAGTTCAACGTTGACTAGCGAACTTCTCCGTGTGATGAACGAGTAGGTATTCCATGAAACAAATTGGAATATACTCTAATCTTGTGACTGTGAAGAATAGATGTTCTCATGAAAAGTTGCCACAAGAGCCGTCACTTGCCCTAGAGAGGAGTGATGGCACAGGATGGAAGACCTGAAACGATTATTAATATTACTGAAAACTCATCACCATGACACCAATAACTGGGCAGCCATCGATCGCAGCCTACTTACTTCGACCTCGGATGCGCAAAATAATAAATACCTCCCAAACAATGGAATTACGCAAGTGTACGCACCATTGGGTGGGCTGGTCGCCTTCACGCGTATTCAGTGTTGTAGGACGCGTTGGATGTTCGTGTCATACGCTTTCAAAGAAGAATCAAAGAATCAATTTCATTTATTCAATTTAGGCACACAAGGAGCACATATGAACGTCAAAAATTTACAGTAAGAAAAAATAATATATGTCAGGAAATATAAATACAATAAATAATAATCATTAGAAAATGATTCTTTCGCTGGTTCAGTATGTTGGTTCTACTGAGAAGATACCAGCAAGAAACTCAGTGAACACGATTATCCATTATTTATTTTTATATTTTTTTTATGTTTTTATTTAATACAATTTTTAAAGTGCGAGCGAGCAAGAGATTAGGATGACCATGCATTTTTATCATCAAAATATTCATTTAATTTATAATAACCTTTTTTCATTAAACAATTTTTTACTTCAATTTTAAACTTATTAAGTGGCATGTCAACCAGATCCTGAGGAATTTTATTGAACATTTTTATCCAGTTACCTACAAACGAATTACCAACCTTATGAAGCCTTAGCATTGGCACTACAAGTTTATTCTTATTTCTCGTATTATAATTGTGAACGTCCGATTTTTTTTGGAAGAGATCTAGATTTTTGCGTACATATAAGATATTATCGTAAATGTATTGAGAAGCAACTGTTAAAATATTAATTTCTTTAAATAGTTCTCTCAGCGAGTCAAGGGGTCTGAGGCCATAGATAGCTCGTATCGCTCGTTTTTGTAATATGAAAATGGTCTCAATATCTGCAGCTGAGCCCCACAGCATCAGACCATACGACATTACGCTATGAAAGTAGCTAAAATAAACTAATCGTGCCGTTTCCTCATCAGTTAGTGATCTTATTTTTCTAACCGCATAGGCTGCTGAGCTGAGTCTTCCTGCTAAGGCTGTGATATGAGAACCCCATTGCAGTTTACTATCTAGAGTGATTCCAAGAAAAACTGTGGTATCGACTATTTGAACAGTTTCATCGTTCATTACAATATGAGTATCTACCTGTTTTACCTTAGGCATCGTAAACTTTACACATTTTGTTTTCTTAGCATTGAGTAGCAGGTTATTACTTGTGAACCAATACAATATTTCAGAGAGAATATTATTTACATCGTCAAATACTAGCTTTTGCCTGTTAGTTTTAAAAATTAATGATGTGTCATCAGCAAATAATACTATTTCACAAAGATTTTCAGTGAAGTAAGGAAGATCATTTACATATATCAAGAATAAAAGGGGTCCTAGTATCGAGCCCTGGGGTACTCCCATGACTAATGGGGCACCAGATGAATTGGTGCCATTAATGTTGACTTTTTGTACTCTGCCAGTGAGGTAAGACTCAAGCAAGCTAAGTGAACCGTTCGAAACACCATAGTGACCTAATTTTAATAACAAAGTCTCGTGATCAACACAATCAAAAGCTTTCGAAAGATCACAGAAGATACCGATGGCATCCTGCTTCTCCTCCCAAGCATCAAATATATGTTTAATGAGTGCAACGCCTGCATCCGTTGAGTTTCTACCTTTAGTGAAACCAAATTGTTTATCATGAAGTAACTTATTGCACGTAAAATGTGAAAGCAGTTGGTTAAATATTATTTTTTCAAAAATTTTACTGAGGACTGGGAGTATGGAGATAGGCCGAAAATTTGATGGATCACTTTTTTCCCCTGCTTTGAATAACGGAATGATTTTACTGTACTTCATGAGAGTAGGAAACTGTTTATCATCTATACATTGATTAAATATAAATGCAAGATAAGGCGCAATAACTAAACGTGTGTAAGTATACCGGTGGCGGTCTACAGAGGTTAGGGAAACTAAATGGAAAAACGTTCAGCCGTTCTGTAGTTACACTGATAGCCGACTCTTTGATCTTGTGGAGGATAAATGAGACCTGTAGTTTCAAAGGTGTAAGCATAGTGAAATAAGGCTTGAAAGTTCGTTACTTTTGCAGAAAATCATCATCCACCTGCCCTTGTCCCAATCATTTAGGGTTGGCGCAACATGTCATTCTCCTCCATACATTCCTGTCAGTTGTCATCTCCTCAGTCACTCCCTTCCTTTCCATATCGTCTTTCACGCATTCCATCTATCTTTTCTTTGACCTACCTCTGCCCCTGAAGCCCTCCACATTCATTAAACAATTTTGGCGACGAAAAACCCCACCAAGATTTTTGAGGTCTAAACCAACCACACCAGCAGGCCAGTACACCAATTCGTCATTCAACTTTAACGGACGAGGCTCTTTCGCAGGCTTGCTTTTCGGGATTTTCTTCTTTTATACAACTTAGGTGGTAGACAAGCCCACCTGATGGGAAGCGGTCACAGTGGCCTATGGACGACGGGACGTGTATAACACGGGACGTCACACTCGCGATGCTGACCCTAGAAGAGGAGGTTGGGGGGATTGGTGAATGGAAATGGGAGAAGGGGGTTAGTTGTTGGACGGCAGTAAAATTAACCGTAGGAGTACTCCGGACTCCGAGGTAAAAACCTCGATCATGACCGGGAACAACGCTAAGATGATGATCGAACTTATGATGAGTGAAATACCTACACATTAAAGTAAGTACACATATATATATAGACTAACACAAGATATCTCTATACAATAGGAAACATGCTTTGGTAAGCAGGTCAATGACTCACTTTATCATGTTTAGAAGGCGCCACAGTACCTACCTCTACGAACACGACAGCCTATCACGACATTCGCATAATTATTGTACTACATCCATTGATTTAGACTATGTACATGGCGATATAATAAGGACTATACCTTATTTGATCAACTACAATTTGTCATATTAACTATAAGTATTATAATAGTCTTTTAAAGAAACGTTCCCATCGTTTGGACTATTCAATACTCAATACAATACTCAAGTTCTTTAACAGTCATGAGAACGTACGTAACTAGCATGCAAATAGTAAATCATAAAATTGTAAATTTGCTGTCTGTGCATTGTAGATTAAAAAAATACTTGGGTTATGTTAAATCAACAATTCGGAACACAAAAATATTTTTAGAATTGCATACAAATATTTTGAACTAGCTTCCGCCAGCGGCTTCGCCCGTATGTAGGTCGGCATTGCCACCAAGTCTATTTAAATCAAACGACTCTCCACTCCGCTTTCTACTCCACCCTCCAATGTGGTCAAATAATATATAGTCTATGGCACTCACAAATGACGTTAAAATCGGTTCTGTAGATTCAGAGATTACCCGCTACAACGTCACAAATTCACAAACTCACAAACTTTACCTCTTTAATAATATTAAGTATAGTATAGATTGAGCGGCATTCGAACCTACATTGTTGCTATAAATGAATTTCATCAAATAAATAATGGTTGATTCCGTTGGGGCATTCCGTAACATTAAGTAAGTATTGACTGAATGTAATCTGAATTGGCGAATAATTAACTTTGCAAGTACGAATATAGCCACTTATGTGCTATGCAATCTATTCTTGCACTAGTTACTTACGCGTATTTCGCTAAACAAAAGGAAATGCCAATCGAACGATAGCTATTGAGTTTGTAAACAAATCGCAAAGTTAGGAAACAGTCATCGAGAAGATGGCTTGCAATTCTTAAAATACTTCGGATGTGTAATTTTAAAACTCAGTGACGGACACCTTACCATCAGGTGGGACGTGTGCTTGTCTGCCACCTAATTAATATAAAAAAAACCTGCTAGAAAATCGGATCTTTGCATTTTGGAAGTCACTAAATCATAAGTACACCTACTGATAGAGATAGATGGATGAGATTGTAGCGCAGGCTTTCCTCTCCGGGTTTGGAGGTCATATTGGTATGGTAGTCGCTCTCGTAATAGCCACTTCTAGTGCCTCAATCCTGTCGTAACTCCGTCTGACTCCTTCTGACCTGAATTACGGCATTATGACCTATAAACATGAAACCTCTCAAACCTTCCGTTCACCAAATAACGACGTAATATTTTCTACAAAAAAACTATAGTAATGTTCACCTACGCTAATATTGAACGGTAATATTTGAAAAGCCATTTGTGTGCACATATGCAACGGTAGTTAGGTACACGTTAGATAATGCAAAGTGGGACAAACGCTCAACTCATTATTAAAACAAGTACCTGCACGATAACATACCATACGACACAGTTTCATACTAAATTCCTCACAGCTATGAAGCCAGCTAGGAACCTATATGCAACTAAGTAAAATAATATGATAAACTAGATATCCACCGCGAGTTTGCCCGTGACAAAGGTACTTACTTCGTACCCGTGGCTGATATTCAATCCATACAAGCCCGTAATTTAATAGTATAGTACTGCTATAATGTATGGAAATTTGGATTTAGCTCGGAAACATTTGAAGTCTCATCCTGGATCTCCGAGGGAGAGAATTCATCCTTACACGTTGCATCCGTCAACGGTGCGCACTGTGAGGTATGAGAGAAAACAATTTCCGCGCATGTTTAGGCTATGGAATGATCTCCCTTCTGTTTTCCCTAGCATCTACAATACGGGGTTCTTCAAGAAGGGCATTAGAAGATTATAAGAGAGTCGACAGCGCGGTGTGACGACCCTGGTGTTGCACACTTCCAAAGGCCACGATGACCGCTTCCCATCAGGTGGGTCGTGCGCTTGTCTGTCACCTAAGTGATATAAAAAAGTCCATACAAAGAATACTACCCGCTCGAGGAAAGGCTGTTCTGGTTGGGTGCCAGGTGGCTCTAATGATCTGATACGTGTGAGTAAACACAGTTTTACGAATTTATTGCAGTAAAATACAACAACACAATTATCTAATAATGAGGCTATAAACGCAACGTTGTCAATCAATCCAATTAGCAATGTTTTAACATTCATTTGTTTTTTCTTCGTGTAAATATTGCAGAGACGGACTGACACTCATGAAAATGCAACTTTGCCGATAATTAATACGTTACGGTAACATTACGATTAATTATTACTTCGATCATTAATTTGAAAGGCAAAGTGCTTTGTTCTATTTTTTTTTTCTTTTATGAAGAAGCTCTACATAAGGTAGCGTCACATATCGGTTCGACCACATCACAGTGGTTATAGAGTTGTCTTATAAATAAAGACCCGGGTTCGAAGCAAGGTCATTACACTACCCACGTGAATCCACTCCTCGACATCCAAGCTAAGAGGAGGGGCTAAGAGGAATACTAGTAATTGCTGTTATTATTATAGTGTTCTTTTCAAGAAAACAAAACAATAAATGTCAAATCTTGACAAATTTTTAAATTTCGAACTTCAAAATCATTTCGGCTAGAAATCGAGTAAAACATAAACTGTGTCATGTTATACCATTTCTAAACGACGCTATTAGTTATGGCTGACAGACTCCGCACTCAAATCATTCAGTTCAAAAACTTTAAAAACACTTCAGACAAAATTGCTATCATCGTCACGGTCCGACGAGGGGGCAGCTACATTAATTGGCCTCTGAGCTTATGTTCTAAACAGACCGAGGAATAAGATCCAAATATTAATTAAACGAATTAACAAATGTTTTAAGCCGAACGGTATTTAATTATGTGGTAACACCAACACGGCCCCGTGGCAACCCAAATTGTTGAGAATTATTTGACTTAAATCGCATTGTCAATTGTTACTATACTTTAGTGACACACGTTTGTCCGTCTTGCTACGGTCTTGCTACAATCATGAGGTCCGCTTTTCAGTTAATTTGACTTATTTTGGCATTTATCAACACCAAGGTGACCCTCTCTTGGTGTCCGCAGGCATAAGTAAGTATATCTTCTTTCGCCTTGATCAATATAGAATAGAAAAATATAGGAGGAAAAATAAAAAAATACTTCGGTTGTGTTAAATGATTGATTCTGAACACAATTACTTTTAATTCTTGTCTGTTTGTTCGTGATTAACACTACGGATCTTGAAGCTGTTATTTATTTATTAGAAAGGCCTTAGATAGACTTAAAATCTACCATAATATGTTTGATTGCAACTGGCTGCAATTGGTTGAGTAGAGCCGGAGACATGACCAAAAATTGCGATAACCGACATTCACGCGGCAGTTTAAAATTACACATATACCTACCTACATACATACATAATGTTCACGCCTTTTTCCCGCCGGTATAGGCAGAGACAACAGACCGCCATCTGCCCCTGTCGTTAAATACTTCACGTACTTCCTCTAATGTCATTATAATTAAAAAATATTTTTGACGTTATGCTTAAATCTATGGACAAGTCATCCTCCGCTGGCTCATAAGAAATAATATTCATTCTTACGTATCTTTCTACACTGGTGAATAACTTAAAAAACATCAAGTTTATTCATAGCGGTTTTGTATAATATTTTACAACACCAACCGCAAAAACATTTTTATAAGCTTACTCATTCCTTGTGAGTTCATACCACTCAACAATTTATACTTCTTTTTTTTAAATTAATGGCTTCTATGCGACACATTTTGCCACAAACAAGTATTATAATTTGCATATAAATGTATTATGCAGCGTTTTCATCATTTAGTCACAGTCAAGGTCTTCATAATAAATAGTCAAGTCAGTCTTCCTTCATAGTCTTACCCCAGTAAAATAGTGGAGACTTTACTAGAGGCTTCTAAGGAGTTTTGGAATCAACATTAAAAAGCACAATATCTCGGTAATGTACCACTTTCCAAAATTTGTGCACGTTGTCGTAGATGTTATATTTAAAAATCCCCCGTTTTCACACATGCCAAATAACTACATATTACACTAATTTTAGAAAATGATAAAATGCCCAGGTGTGCCTTTTTCCGCTTTGGCGCCAAAAACTTCAATTTATATTTGGTAATAACCACGAAACAAAATAAGTAAAAATGTCCCTTTTTCGTTCGGAAATCCCTACGTATACCACTCCCGATAACTACGAAGTTAGTGAACTTCGACATTCAAGGAGGTAGGACATGACAGTATCTCCCGTCGGAACTGAGTAGTCCGACTGGGGTAGTACCTCCGCCTAACAGAAGACCGCGGCCATAATAACCATCGTGTTGTCCACGGTGAACGCTTTCCATCAGGTGGGCCGTGTGCTTGTCTGCCACGCATAAATGGTATAAAATCGTCATCGTTTTTCAGTTGCTATGGTCACGGGGAGACTAAATATGGTTGTTTTCTATGGCGTAAGAAGCCGTTAATAATAAACCTAATTCTTACAAAAGAAACCTATTTCAACTGGACCTAATTAAAATGGGACCACAAAGGGAAGCATGAGCTTTCGAATAAATAAGAATCATCAGAATCTGTTCATCCAGTCTAAAGTTCTGATGTAATAACCACAAAAACTCTCCCCCTTTTATGAAATCGGTTATAAAGTTTAATTTCAACTTTCGTCTACTGCAGTGAAGTTCACCCTTGTGAAATGAGTTCATTAACAGAGGTCTGTAACCTTAAATTATATTGCAGACAAATATCAAAATAATAGCGTATGTCATTAATATTAACCACAAAAAGTGCAAACAAACATCAATAGACATTGCAAACACTGCAGTTAAGTAAAAGCAAAATCACTCATTAGTCATTGGATTTTTTTTTTAAATTATAATGAGGCAGCCATGACGCAAGACCTTAGTCCTAATTGGTCAACATTGTAAGGTTTTATACAAGCAAAAAGAGTACAAGTATAAGTAAAAGTAGTGTAACATTAATTTACGAATAAATTGTTATACTATTCTAGCTACAAGCAGATACTATTCATCCGAGTGATCCAATCGCGGTTGCATCGAAAGCTTTGGATCCCAGGGACCGTTCTCAGCCAAAGAGCGAGGGAAATGGTTTTCAGCAGGCGTACCGGCTCTTAGATGAGGTTTTACTTTATATAATATCTGTTTCTTGTTACCAATCGTCGTAGTTCCACGTTGCCTCCGAAGTTTACACTTTGGAATCCAGGATCCGCTTGTTGTGTTTAATTGGTATGTATACTTTGCTGGGAGCGACTGCCGTTTCACCTCCGAACTAAAGAGAAAACGCTGCACCAGAGCCTCATCTGCACCGACTTGGAAGTGAGGATGGCTAAGGTCACACTTTGTCAACACTTTTCAAAAGAAATATTATCTAATTAAAATACTGCTTTGCTAATAATATCGATGACCAACACTAAGCAAGTACGCTCGACGCCATAGACAGGCTCTCAACGCACACAGACACAAATTGTGCGTGTGTGGTTCCGATATGCTCTAACGTAGCATACCTACGCACGGTGTTTCAAAGACCCCGATTTTGTGTCATCTCCATTTTCTTTTTGAATCCTATAGTCATTACCATAAGAAACATCAAAGTCAAGCTCCCACGTCGATACGACTTCTAGATTTTTTTTAAAAAAATGTCAAAGTTTACGTTTTTCCAGAGCCGGAATTAAGAAAAAAAATTATTATTAAAAAACTAAACTATTTCCAATAATTTTGATAATACTCACTGAAGCCACATATTATAGTAAATCTTCTTATAAATTTTCATGTTTAAACAGCGATTATTTAATAAGATAAAAATATTTTTATCATTTTTGGTTTTTATTTTTTTATTTCACTCTAACCGCGTATTAGCAGAAAATATCTATACCATATTATAGCTATAACATTCTTCTATCACCAGTATTTAAATCATGAGCTAATACAGGATTATGTAGAAGTTACATGTAATAAAAGCTAAATCCGTATTTTTTGCAACTAGGGTTGTCACTTCGCATACTTAAGATACCTGTGATCCGGTACCGCAAGTTCATTATAATTTTTAGGCTCAATGATTTTATGTGTAAGTTTATCTATGAGTTTGACCAGATATCACGTGAACACAAACACGTTATATTAACAAAAAAAACATTAGCATCTAAGAATGTAAAAATACAACTGGCATCCGATGACCGTAACCCTCAATAAAATTTTAAAACATGAGAAACAATAATTAATTCTTCAGTTTTACCTATTGGTATGCTTTCGGAGCAAGGGGCAGAAAGTAGAAACAAGAATTGGAGGTCTGATAGGGAACATTATGCTAGGAAAACCACTCGCGAAGCTACAATGTTTGATTTATTCCATAGAGCACTAGTCTCCTCTGATCCTATAATATCAAATTATGAGATGCACACGAGAATAAGTAATTTAAAGAAGAACCCATTACCTAAAGAAGCAGTAAAGTTATTAAAATCTAGTGATTTTTGTTGATTGATGATACCGAAAACTCTCATAACATGCCCATCTCGGATATTGATGAAACTGACAATTTGATCTTATCCAATGAAGTTGTCATGGAGTAAGATCAACTTGTCGGTGTCATCATCGATACTGTAACTATTCTCATGATTTTATCCGAACATTTTTTTTAGTACACGGTAAATCCGAATTCCGAACTTTTAATTTTCAAGTAGTGACAACCCTGACGAAAATTTTATTTTCGTTATAATTCCTGCATAATCCTGTATTAGCTCATGATTTAAATACTGGTGATAGAAGAATGTTATAGCTATAATATGGTATAGATATTTTCTGCTAATACGCGGTTAGAGTGAAATAAAAAAATAAAAACCAAAAATGATAAAAATATTTTTATCTTATTAAATAATCACTGTATATACATGAAAATTTATAGGAACATTTAGTATAATATATAGCTTCAGTGAGTAATATCAGAATTATTGGAAATAGTTTAGTTTTTTAATAATATTTTTTTTTCTTAATTCCGGATCTGAAAAATCGTAAACTTTGCCATTTTTTAAAAAAAAATCTAGAAGTCGTATCGACGCGGGAGCTTCACTTTGATGTTTCATATGGTAATGACTATAGGATTCAAAAAGAAAATGTAGATGACACAAAATCGGGGTCTTTGAAACACTGTGCTACGTTTACATTAGCATTTACATGTGTGTGTCAATACCACCGCCGGCCGCGGCCGCTACAATAAAATATAAACAACGATTGCATATGTGTTAGTGTGTGATTTGCCTGTCATTCAAATAGGTAGTATAATTTGCGCTGCTTAGCAAGGAGCCTCGTGGCCGAATGGTATGAGAGGCGTGCTGACACGGACGTAGTACAGAGTTCGAATCCCGCCTAATTTCGCTAAATCGTTATAATAATAACGACTTTATTTTTGTTTTATTATTCATATTTTATTTGTAGTATTTATTGACTTTTATAGCTTAAAAATGTATCAGTCTCAAAAAGAATAAGCGGTGGGTATAAGTAAAACATCTGCTTTCAAAGAGTAGGTATAATATCAAACCAACATTGTATTTATAAATAACAAATTTCTATTATCACAAAATAATGTAGGTATCTGTATTTGCAACTACCTACCTACCTAAAATATGTTTTTTATTCAAAATACAATGAAAAAATATTATGTAACAATAGATCAGTTATATTTATCCTTTATTTATCCTTACTAACGTTTTAACCAGACAAGGGTGGACACTTCTAACTTAGGTAGTAGGTAAGTAAAGTTTAGTGTTGTGAATCAACATGTTAGCTTAAAGAAATTATATTATACGTAAATAATAATAATTTCTAATTTCGTTAACAATAACATCACACTCACTTATGGTTTACTTACCTAAGTAGGTATATCCTCCTATCTTTTCTTGAATATTTTTCATATACTTAGGTAACAAAATACATAAATGAACAATAAGATAGTAGATTATTAAATTATATACTTACGTATTAGATGCTATATTATTTATATTTTATATTATACCTAAAACCCGAAAATTAAAAAAAATAACTATCAGTGACGAATTGGTGCACCATCATTATTTTATCACTTCTTGTAGTCTTTGTCACATGCTTACTACTAAATTCAAACATAGATTTGAACCTGTATCCCTCAGCTACTTTTCTCCATAAAAATTTTCGTCCATCCTTGTCTGATTTAAAACATTTCTAGACACTAAAAATAACAACATTGTTGCACCAATCAAAGTTATAAACTCCCTGGCGAATTTTAATCTATTTTGACGATGAAGATCAGTAGGTATTCTTCTAGCCGGTTTGCGACACCTTATTCCAGCTGCCTGAAGATGTCTCCTTATTGTTGCTAAGCTGACATCGTGTTTGATGGCCATAACGCGAGTGGACATAAAGGGGATTTTCCACCACCTTTTTATGCCTAGAACAGGCATCGGTGTAGGCAGGCAAAAGCCTTGGGGCCAGGCCAAAGGCGGTCTGTGTCTCCTGATTCGCCATAACGGCGAACCCACCGCTGCACAGCCTTCCTCTAAAAAACAACATAGAATTAGGTTAGTATATTATAATAGTATGTTTAGGTATATATTTACAATTTTTTAAACTTATATACTCATATAAATAGGTATTCTATATTATATACTCAACTCTTATACTCATTAATATACTTAAATATATAACATATACTTACTTATTTATATATACAAAAGAGAATAGGTTCCTATCAAAACCTTTTGGGCGCAAGCCAAACAAACGGGTTGAAGGTCAGGTGGCAATCGCTCCCATAAAAGTCACTAGTTAATCACCAATAAAAACAATAATGCATTAAACATAGCAACTCTCATAATACATAATAAATAGTAAAATACCACTGCTTACCGATATATTTAATCTTCTAGATATTTCACTTAACGAAATGTTTAGCTCATGCAAAATAACTAGGTTGGTATAATGAGCTCTCATTACAGTTGTAAGATGAATATAAATAATATTCATTTTGTGAATAAGAAAAATACTCGTAGGTATATTACTTTATCCAAGAAAAAAAATTTTTTGAACGTTTGGAGCACCAAGACAAGATCCAATAGTAAATCTTTAAACGTAAAATTAGCTTAATAAAATAATCACCAAAAAGAGGGTAATAGGTATAAATTGTATATCATGCAAACAACGCATGATACTTGCTCAGTAATAATTCTCGTTCAATAGTTACTACTGAATTGTGTGTTAGGTGAAAATACTGATTTAAGTTATTGTATAAAAATATCACAAATATTTCAAAATACTATATATAAAATATATACCGCAATATTATCTTTTGAAATAAATGATTAATAAGAAGATAAAAACGTATTAAAATGTTCAAAAAGTAACATATGGTACTGGGATTCGAACTCAATAACTTTTACGATAAAAAACTCAAAAACGTTTAAAGCGAACCCGAGAGCTCCCAGACCACAACAACTTATTGAAAACTGTATAAAATTAACGGTCTTATAGCTTCATTACAATAATTTTATGAGCTATTACTTGAGAAATTGTAAATAATAAATACGAATGGTTTAAATCTATTGTTTTTGCTAGTGTGAGTGGACAAACTAGTTATTGACACACACACATGTAAATTATAGCTGCGTTGGAGCATATCAGAATTACCCACACGCGTGAAGTTTTCTGTGTGGGTTGTCCCCCCATTGCTGAAGCTTTGTGTACATATTATGTAACTTTTCTTCAGTTACACTTATTATTTATAAATGGTTCAAAGTTCAACTTTAAATTCAGGTTCTCAAACCCGATTTCATCGCTCAGTGATTCATTAAACAAGCATTTTTCCTGTTACAATCCGCATCGCAACTTTCAAAGTCGCATTCGGAGAATTTTATTTTTACCTACAGTTACGCCTATTACCCGATTGACGCAGACAACATCTTTCTATACTTCCATACTTGCTCACCGATTGTGGGGACTCTTGAACTGGGCCCGTAGACAAGTGTCATAAGTCTAAATCGCTAAGGAATAGAATAGATTAGGTCGACCAATCACACTCCAGCTCGTGATGCCACCGCGGCGCGCGCATCGTACGCCGACGACGAGCTTGGTTGTGATTAGTCGACCTAATCTATTCGATTCCTTAGCGACTTACGCTGTGACACTTGTCTATGGGGACAGATCTGTTTTAGATGTCTTCAAACTAATTAATATACGATTAGTGCACCTGCAGCTTTTATACTAAGTCATCTTGATTCAATCCGTCTACCGACGAAGCTGGATTGGCTTTTGCACAAAAACGTCGGTC
The DNA here is from genome assembly GCA_963576445.1 of Lithosia quadra. Taxonomy (NCBI): domain Eukaryota; kingdom Metazoa; phylum Arthropoda; class Insecta; order Lepidoptera; family Erebidae; genus Lithosia; species Lithosia quadra. The sequence goes on along the minus strand of OY754879.1, from coordinate 3,901,756 downwards.
TCAACAGAGCAACGCGACTCCACTACGATCCTTCCCTACTTGGTTCGAGACGATATTATTTGTGTAAAAAATGTAAGGCTATAATAAATACTTCATTACACTTACATAATGAACATGGCACAAAGCGATCAGAAAGGTCAGTGGTTAGCGGGTTGTACGCATGCCGGTGGCGAGACATGCAAGACATTGACTCCCTGCCTCCAAAGTTCGTTAACACCGTCATTGTTTTGTGAAGGCATTTTCGTCAATTCATGACACGGATTAACTGAAGTTGCGGTCGAAATTTGGATGCTCGTAGACTACTTGTAGCAGTGTGTGGCGTTTACATTTTGAAGATCAAGTTGATGGTTGTGTCATTAGAATATTTGTAGCTTAGAATGATCCTTTGGAGTGTTGGAGTAATTTAACGTCCTCATGCTGAAGTTAAGACAACTAAAGTGCAATCGAGAGGTAAACTGAACCACTACTCTTTGAGTTAAAGTTGTTAACAAGGATTCTCATAACGTGTGATGCAGAATGTCTTCTGTTTTTGCTGATCTTAGTGCTTTCAGTGCATATCACTACGGACGTAGGAACCCGAGCTCAGCCATATCATACAGTCGATTAGTTAGTTTCGCCATAGATTAACATTCTATGGGAAGTCCAGTGGAAACTAAAGTATCCATCCTTAAGTCAAGCCTTTTTTGTGCTTTTATAAATCACGACACAAGTCCCGTCTATCTAGAATCCAGGGTCTAAAAAGTGCTAAAACTATGAACTATCTAAGTAACAGGTTATGGCTATAGTTTCATAAAGTAGTGAATAATTATTTGGCAGCTCTTGAAGGACAATACTTACTGAGCATCGACAATACGGCATCCGCCACGGTCGCTAAACTGTTGACCTTCTTGTATTACATATCTTACACACGGTTGGACGCAAGTCATTGAGAGTCAAGGTGAAGTTTCAATTTGGATTTAGCGAAGGCCTTCGATACAGTCTAGCACAAGAGTCTTCTATATTCATTACAATTCCTAAACTACTGTCGTGCAGACTACCTGAGAGCTTATTATTTGTGAGTAGTTCTTGTTCAACATTCGCGTTAAGGCTTGGTGTGGGTTAGCTGCTACAATTGCATCCTAAACATAAGTGACGGTGTCCTGCAAGGCAGTGTCCTAGTGCCATCATAATAACTATACAATTTCTATTAATAGTGGTTGATGTTGTACAGGAGATTATATCAGTGACACAGATTGATACTGAAGTTGAGATGACGTATCCAAGATTAGGGACCTTCGTTCACTGTAGCTCTACAATAGCAGAATACGCTTGTCTATTATTGATGTTGTAATTGATTGTGATTACATTGAAGAATTTGAAGACAATAGTAGTCATTTTTAACACTGGGCTCTCCGCAGCACGGAGGAGTATTTATGTTAAGAATGGTCACCAATCTTAAGACTGACTTGACTAGGGTTGTTTAACTTTGCAAAGTGTTAACCTATTCGGTACAGGTGTGTTTATGTTTAATACAACAAAAGATTTGCAGTTAGGTACCACACAAACGCTGAGCATGTCTCACTGACATACTCATAGGTTACACATTTCACAAGACAGCAACTTGAACATATTTGTGCGATATAACAGCTAGTTAAGTAGGTATATACACATATGCAACAACACTGCAAACTTGCTTATATTATATGGACAAGAGTAGGTTGTTTCGTCCGCGAGGAACTACTTTTAAATCAATTTTATATTTTTTTGTAGCTTTTCCTTATACTTGAAAAAGCAGGCTTAGTATCGACTTATAACATCAGCTGTAAAAATTGCTCAAAAATCAATCCAAATTAGCCGGGCAGAAGAACATACCTACCTAAAAGTTTTAAAAATTGTTCTTAAAATACCTTGTACCTACGTTTTTTTTTTTTGTATAGGACACGTCAAAATGACTCCACCTCGCCTGATGGAAAGCGAAATGGTATTAATTTAAAAGCTGTTACTTTAACATTACAAACAGACATTACAATTTCTTTTATTTGTATGAGAATAAATATATACATCTGATAATAATAAACTGTAGGAAAGTGGTAACAGAGCATAATACCTATAATTATACACTTACTGTTTTCAAACACGTCTTTTTAACCTTTCGACCTAGAGTTGCGATGTTATGCTTTCTCAGATTACTGATAGTTTACAAATACTTAGCTGTTTCTTTCACAGATATCTAAGTACTTAGTACAGCATTACGTAGGTACTCGTGTAAAATCGATTGAGGATGAAGATATTTGCAACTTTCAACGCTTCGGTGAGGCTTCAGATGGCTCAGACTGGCCTTATTGCTAACTTTAGCGCTGCGGTCAGATCTTTTGTTAGATATATTAGTTTAAAGAATAATGATAGTCATTATTAATAAAAGAGTCTGTGGTTTGAAAGGCTCTTGATCGTTTTTAGGACAGAACTAACGTCTAACTAGAATGGTGACTAGTTCTCGAATAAGATGAATAGACGGGTAGGTATTTATTATATTTTACGACTTGTAGTATTAAAATATAACAGATTTCAATAGTAAGGTCAGTGCGGGGAAGTGTAGCTATGAGGCAAGTGTAACTGCCCTTTATATTACGGAAACTATTAGAGCTTTTGATGAAAGTGCCATCTGTTCTTGTGTGGAAACCAATATCTAGTTACATAATTTAAAATTAGATGGCACTGGTCAAGCATTTATGAAGATATCGCCATTTTAAAATATGTCACATTTTGTAAGACGAATTAGAGTTCACATCACCCATTTGAATCCATAAAAATCTTGGTTTTTTGTGTAAATCAGTGTATTTTGTACCCATAAGTGGTTAATATACTAATTAAACTTATTATTACTCCTATAATATTGTCGGAATTGTTGAAAATGAGAGAATTACGTCCATTCAAAAAATCGAACCTCTAAATCAAGTGACTGGGAAAGTGTGTCTACTTTCCATGAGGCAAGTGTGTCTATATGACACACTTGCCCCAAGTCAGAGGTTTTTGAGTTTGATTTAATTAATTATATAATTTCTAAGGCAAAGTTTCTAATTTTGTTTGTATAATAGTTTGTAATTTTGTTTGTAGACAGTAATCTTAATTATTTATTTCGTTAAAAATTTTATATTGTATTGGATTAATTATCTCTGGAAGGTTGTAGGTACCTGTACACACTAAAAGTGTTAGTCAGTAAGCAAGGTAAAATTTTAAATATGTTGATATTTTCTGTATGATTTTGTTACTTATTAGCTTTGTTTAATTTTTATGGAAGATACTAAAATTTATTTTATTGATGAAAAATAAATTTTCTTGTAGAAACAAAAAAATGTAGGAACAAGAAAATTTACCTTTATATTTCATTTGAATACCTACTTACCTTTCAATAAGTACCTTTTAATATTACTAACATTAATTTTACTAAACTCTAAATAAAAGTGAAGATTATCCATCAGCTATGACTTTTACCTAAAAATGTTTTCTATCCCTGCCCAACATAATATGACACACTTACCTCATAAATTTTACAACCTTGAAAGATTCATACACAGTATATTACGTAGTATTAACATCAATTGATTCATTCACACGATCGAGTAGCTTAAACACTGCATTTCTAAATTAAAAATAACTGTCTATTGTTCACGAAAGACATAGTCACACTTGCCTCACTTTGTTGGGGAAGTGTGTCTACCATAGCACTTTACAATTAGTACTTAAAAACTAATTCCTAATGAATATTATTGACTAAAACACTTTGTTTTCAGCCAATTATGAACCATATCATGTTTTGTTTGCACCGAGATTTAGAAATTATACCTAAAAATATGTGATTTTTATGTTCAAAGTAAACTTCGCAAAAAGTATGACACACTTCCCCGTACTGACCTTATATGAATGAATACACGATATTTACAACAAGAAAAATATTGTTTTTATTTATCTCTGGCTTACGATATATGTGTTCCGGGTAGTCTTCGAAGTGACTCGGCCATGTTATGCATAACTTTAGGCTACTTTTATTTTAGAAAAGTATTTGGGTTCCGTACAATAAAAATTAAGCCTAGATCGTTAACCACGCTGGTGAAGTCGCTGGTACTGCTATTAAATAAAATACTTGTGACTCGCTAAGAAAACAAACCGAAAAAGCCGAATTCATGGTCAGTGTCACTTCGGGATGATGTTAAGGATTCCAACAATACCTCATAACTATGTTTAAATTTATTCAGTCATTTACCTAAGTGATGATGAAATAAAGTCACTGGCATACCTACATACCCACCACATACCTACAGACGTCAACCCTAAAAACGTTACACTACTTATTGGGCAGCCGTGTAATCAGTTTTAAAATCCAAATGAATATTCTGATTACGTATTTCATTTTAGTTTACTTTGTTTTGACCTACCCAGTTTTAAAAATGCCTACAAGCAAAATATTAAATTTAGATTTTTGTGACCTAATTTTCAAATCGTTTGACGTCTGAAACGGCTACGAATTCATTTCTTTTTTTTCAGAACACCTTGTATAAAGTCACTAAATAGTAAAAAAAAGTATTGCAATGTCAACATTATTCAAACTTACCCGCTAACACAGCCAACGGGACTCCAGCCACACACTTCAAACAACACAAAACACAGATCACCGGCCAAACTTCTCCACAAAACTCACTACAACTCAAAAATAAATATTTTTCAAATATTCTTTTTGTTATTATTTCATTGATTTTCGTTCGTTTCGATAACCGATCTCGTTTGAATATCAATTCTTATTTTAGCGAGTTGTAAGGCTAACTCCAGCTACTTTACCACTGTGCGGTGTCAGACTGAGTCAGTGACACTGCGCAGGTAGCCCCTTCTCTGTCTCACCCTTCCATACTTAGATGAAAAGAGCGAGACGAATAATCATTGGAATGCATCAACATAAATAAGGTAGTATTGCGTGGGCGTCTCACCTTCGTATCTGAATCTGTAATGAGTGCGAGAGGGATGCGAATAACGTTTAGCCTTTCTGAGGTTCATGGTGAGTATGTTTGGCAACGATGCGTAGAAAACATATGGGAAAATCAGGCTTTCATCGTTAAGGCGATGCGCTTTTATTGGCAATTATTAGTTAATCTAATGGCTATTAAAGTATTTAATTTTCAATTTCAATGTTGTATCGTGAAAGCGGTCGAGCTTCAAACTGTACACTTTTGACGAGATAAATTCCTAGCATGAGTGATTTAATTGGAGGTATTACCACGAATACTTAAAATGCTCATTACTTCAAGAGATTTAGCCTACGGAGCTCGGAGCACCGATCAGCCTCCGACAGATCCTCACTACTATTTTTGAGAAAGTCTGGAATATAGAAAATCCCTCCCCCATCTTCAAAACCGGCTGCAACAAAGTGACTAATGCTGCACCCAAGTCATCATCAGGCGAAGTATCTACCTACAGTCAAATTACCGGGCTTGACATGAAAACTGCAACTTACAAAAGAGCACATCGCCTTAACGACTACATTTCATCGGAGTCACGCCGAAATATGTCATTATTGCATTGAAATAAAGTACAAATTTGTTTAACATGCGATTTATTTTACAAATCAAGTGCAGTTATACGAATGAAGTTAGCAACAGGTAAGTCTGGCAACGTAGCTAACTGTCACTTTAAGCTTGAAGTTGAATACAAGTTGGTTAGTTTTCCGAATCAAATGTATGGGGAGGCTGTGTCGCTAGGCGATGCGGTTGTTTATATTTTTTATTGATTTTTAATGTTTTGATTACAAATTTCGAAATAATTTCTTTTTAATCATGATCGGAAGTGATTATACGTTGGAATTGTGCAATGTTTTTCATTCAGGACAGGTTTGTTCGCTTTTATTATTTTAGTTAAGTTTTGACAAAGTTTTGTTGTCAATCTGTGATGTTGGTATAAAATTGACCGCATTTTGTTTCTCTATATGACATGTGTTTATGATTAAAATTTAACCGACTGCAAAATTGAAGCAACTTTTTTTTGTTGTGTTTTACGTGATATCTTGTGTGGAGGTATTCTAGTAGTTAAGGTGTTGGGATTGCGGTCGTGGGTTCAAATCCCATTACAGTCGTAATCCCACCAATATCTTATACAATTTTAGCTTAACTGGAGAGGTTTACACTAATATCAGTAAATCAAGTTATTAAAAAACTTGTATTTTTATTAAATCAATTCATCAATAGCCTAGTAACCAATTGACTTACGATCGAGCGGTGACGCGTTCGAACTCCGTCAATTACGACAAATGATGTGGTTAATTAGTGAATTTAATAAATTGCCCATTCAATCAACCGTTAAAGTCGTGCGTTGAAGTCTTTTGTATGGGCACATCAAATTAAGTTACGCGACTACCTAAAAACAGGCGTTCAATGTTTTAAGGGTTTTTTATTCAACCAAAACTTTGGAATACATTATCAGATTTGTATATATAGGCTATATTTAAAACCCCATACTTAGGTGCATCATCGTAAGTTAAGAAACCAAAAAATATAAATAGAATAACATTCTGAGACACCCTTAGTGTTGCACACGTTCATAGGCCACGGTGACCGCTTTCCATCAAGTGGGCCGTGTGCTTGTCTGCCACCTACGTAGTTTAAAAAAAAATTCATGGGCAAATAAAAAAAAAACTTTTTTAAATGCTTATGGGTGCATTTTTTTTTATAATTTGTGTGTCTGTCCTAGTGCACCTTGTGAAAATAGTGTCGGCTTATGCCGACTATTCTCTGAATTCGCTGAACCTATTTTGACGAATTTTTTGCCGGCAAATGGCGTAACTTAGGCTACTTTTATTTTCAAAGAAGTCGCAGGCACAAGTAGTTTATTATAATAGTCTCGTATAAGAAATACGTTAATTTCTCTTATTTGCTATAAATCTCTTGACTTAACTATTTTGAATGGTATTTATTTGAATAGGTAGAATAGTCCCGGTTGCCATACAAACATCTATGGCAGTCGTTACGGGTAGTTGGAGCCCTCAAAAGTCCAACCAGTCTAACTTAGAACTTCGATATCGCCATTGGTTGTGGAGGTCAGATGGCAGACGCTCCACGGAAAATATTGAAGTTCAGCCGCATCACAGTTAGACTGGAAAGCCGACCTCAACTGAGTTGAGAAAAGGTTCAGAGAATGATGAGGTAGAATAATATTTCAATCTAACCTTGACACACATTAACAGATTTCAATCAACGAACAATTCAATTGGCTGCCTCAGTGCATGCCGTAGTGGTGTAGCGGTAGCAAGTGTAATTGCCGCGCTGTTCAAGAAGATCCGGGTTCGATTTCTGTGTCGAGCAGTGTTTTTCTGTACGAGGCCTGAATTTTTGGTAAAAAGTCCTAAGTATAGATCCCTAAATATTTTTCACGAAACATGACAGGACAACCCGCTAGTGTCCATTATATATTAGGTATAATAATCAAGAATTTGAATTAATGTAGTAATTTACAGAAGGCCCGATCGCGAACGTATTTATCTCTCCGTTCGTTCCTATTCGTTTTCCTCGTTCCCCTTTTCCCTCCCAGACCTCTGAGAGGGTGAAAGTGTGGTTAGTTACATCTCTGGTATTGCAACAATAGAAACATTACCCTCCTTTCTTCGGCAGTCGGGTAAAAATTGCCTGAGTGACGGCCATAGATTCATCTACTATTACGAAGAACACGATTTATAGGTGTTTGTTTTTTGCGCTAGGTGGAGCCAGGCAGTTTCTTCCAACGTGTGACGGGCGGCGTAAAGACCGGAGTCATACTCAAAGATGTTTCCTTCACCACACACAGCGGGGAGGTCACTGCTATATTGGGATCTAAGGGTAAGCAGCTAGACTTTCTCGATCTATTCTTAGTCCTAGACTGACAGCAGTAATCATTTTAACATGCCCGCTGTCCAATCCTTTTTATATCTAAATCTGGCACCGGAGCACCTAAAGACAGGGGATACTCTCCTACTCCATCTGTGCTTCAATCAGCACATGCACCGGCTTGTAATGAGATTGGTTTGAGCCCCAAAGATCTTGGTGGAGTCCCTTAAAGCCGTTGTGAATGATAACTGTATTATTCTTTCAGGTAGTGGAAAACGCGCTCTCCTCGATGTCATCGCCCACCGCGTACCTTCAAAAGGCCACATCTTACTTGAGGGTATTCCACTGGAGTCAGACCACTTCAACAGTACGTGCGCTTTAGTGCGGCACAGTACACGTCTGCTGCCTGGTCTTAGCGTGCAGCAAACGTTAGGTCTCTCACTCACAAAGGTTGGTTTATCCCACCCTCATTCCCACTCCTACCAGGACCAACAGTGAAGACCCACGAATAAACAGGGTAACCGCACAAAGGTAGATTAGGCTACTACTCGTAATCCCAGTCTCCCTTGCACGTCTAGGCTTGAGCAAACAAGGCTTGGGTTTCATTATCTAATAAGAATGCACGTGCTTGACTGCAGTGACAACCACATAATACTTAGGATGGTACCTACAAACAATACATTCTCGAATTAAAGTTGGAAACTTACTTCTTAAAATTCTACATGCAAAATGAGAGATTCTGCAAACCGTAATGATTTTCTCCTTTTCCAGATTTCGGGATATTTGAAATCATCAAAAGTGAAACAAGTTATGGCTGATCTAGCTTTATCAAACGTAAGTTCCAATTTCACCAAATGCTTTTAAGGAATCGGCCTAACGAACGATAACTCCCGGTTTTGAATCCTGGATACTACCGACGTCTACAATGTAATGAACTTCTTCTTATAGCCTTTGTTAGGGGCTATTGCTGTGCTGGCAATAATTATATTGAATTGCTTGCAGGTTGCTAACAAATGCGTCACAAATCTCACAAAGAGCGAATACAGAAGACTAATTATAGGTGTGCAGCTGATCCGGGATCCAAGTAAGTACCACTAAAACTTAGTCACGAATTCCGGGTGAGCAAGACCCTACCAAGACCTTTGGTGTCCAAGTCAATCTCACCTGCTAGTTAAAGCACCTGCTAAACAACAGATGGGGCTCTTGTGCAGGCTTTTCTCTCAGGGTCGGGCAGTAAGAGAAGGAGGATTTCCGCACGGAAAAAAAAAAAAAGGGGTCGGGCAGAAAGACGACAGCCGTTCCAGTCGACATACTAATCAAAAACGTTAAGGACGCAACTAAGAAATCACTATGAAGATGTGAATCCCAAAAACACCCCGACTGGCTCGATACTGACCGAGAACTCGCTCATGGTGACCGAGAACATCTTCCTATTTTAACGAAGATACCTACAAGTATGAAACTATAATATTATAATCATTTGTTCTCTAGTTATCCTGCTGCTAGACGAACCGACCTGGGATCTGGATCCTCTCAACACGTACCTGGTGATTTCTATACTGTCCAACGCAGCTAAAAAGTATGGCACCGCTATTGTCCTCACCATGGAAAAGCCAAGATCAGGTATGATACTTAACCTTCTAGAAAAAATTGCTTCAGTATTATACGTACGAAGCAAGAATACCTATTCAGGCTCATATGTAAATATGGTGGGCTCGTGGCTAAATGAAAACCGAGTAAGTTAAGACCAGTTGAGACATTGCAGGTCAAGTCAGTCTTAAAGATGGGTGACCATCCTTAACTCGTTAAGGCCTCTCTGTACCTCGGAGACTATGTTCTACGTTAATCCGTCGGTCTTGATTACCATAAAACATCTGTGGCAGTTGTTACGGGTAGTTAGAGCCTTAAAAAGTCCAACAATATACAAAACTTCAATATAATATGTGGTTTGTGGCGTGGAATTCAGATGGCAGTCACGAGCAGTAATACAATATTTATTTTCCCACGTAACCTTATATTATAGAACCTAAATCTTTCAGACTAACAAAACGAAAAATCAACTCAAACATTTCACTCTGTTTTCACAAGTGCAGTTTCACTCCACATACCTACCTACACAGAATACACAGTTCTTTTATCATGCTAATCATAGCACGTAGGTACGTTGAACAATGTAGTTCAGTGGACACTATGGCTTACTTTAACCCAATATTGGTGCTTTGTTTACAAATGTTGGCACAGCTGCCTCTGTACTAATATATGTCACAGTTTTCACTTGTATATTTCGTAATTTTGCCACTGGGTCAGTGGACTGTAATTGCCGTTTACCGTACCGTGTTAGTTATCTGCGTATTAATAGTAAGTAATATTATAAGTTTATAATTATTATAAGCTAGTTAGCTGACCATGACTGATGCAGGAGGATAACCACGTTGCACCTTTGCAACCATTTGTGCAGGTTCCCTAGAGCTGTGAACGTACCTACACTACACTATCATTTTGCTTGCTGTGTAGAGCTCTTCAATCGTGAATTTTTACTCCTCAGTAAATAGAAAATATTTGTGTCTTTCACCTGCGGAACTGCTGGACCACAAGACGTTAAGATCGATCCAGTACTTTTAACTGTAGGGGTCTTGATGTCGTATTCTAAACTTCAATCTAACTCTTTGCCAAATTTAGCTCAGAGTAACAAACATACATTCTTATAAAATTTCACGATGATTTACTAACCGGACATAATGTAGAATGCTATCCTAAACTATGATAACAATTTCAGATGTATTCCCATTCTTGGACCGCGTGGTGTACCTATGTCTCGGCGACGTGGTGTACGCGGGCCCCACTAGGAACCTGTTGGATTACTTCGGTAGCATCGGCTTTCCTTGCCCACAGCTGGAGAATCCACTAATGTACTACTGTAAGTTGCCCCCACCGAATAGATTTTTTGTGCTTTTTGAACAAAAAAAATCGCATTAAATGCGACGAGCTGAATATTTTTATTAGTTGCTACTTTGCAATATTTTGTCTGCAATGACTTTCAAACGGTAGTGTCTCCCATAGAATAAAAGCTATTTAAACCAAACGAAAAGCAGGAGAAAGAATAAGCGAAACCAGAATTCCGAAACGAAATTAATGCTGCATGGCTAAGTAATAAAATAGGGTAGGTAATCTTAAACTTACCACGAATGAACATAAACTATACCCTACCCGTAATGTTTTTCAAAAGCAACTACTTAAAAGATTTTTCTTTCCTCAGTATGCCTATCAACAGTGGACCGAAGATCCCGAGAGCGGTTCATAGAATCCAACCATCAAATAGCTGCTCTGGTAGAGAAGTTTAAACTGGAAGGCCAAGGTATCATGCAGGGCAACCTACACGAGAACAACCGCATCATCAACCCTAACAAGATACAGATGAACTATGGCAGACCTGGAGGCATTCATGTGATCTGGATGTTGTATTTGTGAGTTAGATTCCATTTACCTTCACTTTCTCTCCTACTTGTTAGCCACCTATGTAGTTTTTTATTTTTTTTTATATTCAGTCCGTCAATTGACTTAACACGCTGGATGTATAAAAAAAATGTCTGTATGATAAAGGATGTTATGGAGCTCTACCAAGGTCTTTGCTTATTGATGAACGAGACTCTCTAGTGCAGGTTTACCTCGTTGGGTTGGTGGAGAGATGACAGTCGTATCAGTAGGGGAGCGGGACCTGGGCTCCAAAACAAAAGCTTTGGACGCAACTGGTATAAGGCAGTAATAATGAATTTCGGGGGTAATTCGCCTCACTGTTTCACTCAACGCAAACTTGAGCACAACGCAAACTCTAATCAATGAGTGCAAGCAAGAACGAAGTAACTTTTCTCATACAACACGATATATTTTTAAAATTGCGATAGTATCCATTAAGATATCATTTCTACCACATTTTGATAAACGAATGTCCTTTTTCTAGGAGACTCCTGGCATCGATATTCAATCTGAAGAAGAACGGAATCAAGCAAATGTTTATGCGGCTGTTCTCTTTACCGATATATTTTTTCATACTATGGATATTCTACAATGAAGCAAAGGTAGGATGAACTGGATTTGTATAGCTCCCCATATAACCTAACTAAATATTCAGACATGTGGATAAATAAGTATATGTAAATTTACAGGACTATCAGAGAGCATTCATCACAAAAAGCGGACTGATATTTAACGCGATGGTGGGAACTTACTTCATCAGCATTATGAACACAATATGTCTCTGTAAGTATCATATTAATTGTTGGTAGATAGGTAGAAAATAAGGAAGACGAAACCGCTTTCAATGGCTGGTTATATAACCTTCTGTTTTATTAAGAACAGTTAGGGCCAGCCTACTCTTACCTTGAGAATGCAAGGGTAAATCTTGAGAAATCAGGGTTCAGGATAACGTGATTCCTTAATCCGTCTAACAAGTCAGGGTTGATGTGTTTTGTAATTCCTTTTTACACTACCAAATGCTTGCCATGTCTACATTGCTTGTGCTTGTTTCAGATGGTCCATATCGCACGAGATATTACCAAGAGTCTCAAGAGGGATTATACAGCGGTGCCAGTCTACTCCTGTCCTGGAATCTAGTCTCCTTGCCTTTCTCACTGTTGAGTGCGTTTGCATCTGCCGCGATTATTTATCCGTAAGCCTTTTTTCTCTGCTTTAAAATAACTTCAAGTTTAGAACCCACTAACTATATTGCACCTACATATTTTTTCGTGCATTCCAAGAAAAATTTACTTGGTGGGTAACTTTTAAGGATGCACGTAAGAGGAAAACAATATAATAGTGAAGTCCATAAATAAAAATATAATTTAGATAAACAAATATTTTATTGGCAACATTGATCAGATTAAATATACACTTCTTAGTACATTAATTAATTAGTTGCCAACATCGAAAATTTATACCTTCTTTTCCCACAGAATCCTGTCTGACATATCCGAAAACATGGACTTCCTATACTTTGCTCTAGTACTGTGGTCGTGCTACATCTACGCGGAGCAGCAGGCCATAGCCAGCATGATGTTCGTGAAGAACGGCCTCATTGCCGCCGTCGCAAATATTTACATCACTTGTATTTATGTGATGCTTGCCAGTGGTGTATTGAGGTGAGTACTTAGTTTTGGTAACTTTTTAATACTAACCACATTAACCTGTAAACCTATGCATGGATAGCGTTGAAGACGAGACCATGTGTGAGTGAATTTGGGGTTGCATTTGCATTGTGTTGTGTTACCCAACTTTGATTGAAATGATTCCGGGATATATTTTCTTGCTATCGCTAAGGTTTTTACACCATTTTACTACACAAAACATGCTGTACATATATATTGTTTTCGCTACTTTAACTGACTGAATCAAATGACGTTTGCCGCGTAACTAGTAGCTGACAAGTGTGTGTGTGCCCACCTGTACGTACATATAAGCTAGTGGGCCGACTCTAGGTATCGTCAGTTGTATTCATCAACGCGTTCCATCCACAAGGTTTCATGACTAAGTACCCACCAAGATTTACGATAACCTGATATTTTAAAAATGTTTCAGGTCCTACAAAGGCTTCGAAGAATGGCTGTACTACATAACCTATATTACACACACCCGGTACGCGTCAATATTCCTCCACAGAAACGTATTTAAACAGCCCACTTTCAACAACCTACCCTACAGTGACACTGAAAACTGTACTTTGACGACCTCCAGCCTTTTACAAACTTCTTCAAGTTTGAATTCTAATTCGAACGCCAACTGTCGATATACGAGCGGGAAAGCATTTTTGACAGAACGATTTTCGTCCAAAAACTTCAATGGGGATATTGATCTGTCAGGTGATTTCCAGCCAGAGTTTAACTTGGGAGTCTCATTTGCTTTCTCGGTGGGAATTATGGTTTTTAACAAATTCCTATACTTAATACCTTTGCCGAGTTATATGACTGATAAGTTTAGAGAATAGTTTTTTAAGCATAGCTATCTGATCCGTCCTGTCAGTCGTGTATTCGTATGTATTATAAATGTTAATTAATTACTCTTTATTGCGATTATATTATTTACGATAAATAATAAATTCATATGATTAAACATTTTAGAAGATATATTTTGTTTTATTTTTTTTCCGCCCTGTTATGTTAACACCTTCAAGTAGTAACTACATTATTGCCGCTAGTTATTAGATAAAATATCAAAATGGCGCAATTTAGCGCCGTTACAATTTTAGAAGTCGAATTCATCAATTTTGTTTATTTTATATTATTAACGTCAACGCCTTAATAGAATGAACGTGGGACAGAAAACAAACTGAATATAATAATGAAACCTTGTGTCTCCACCTACGGTCGAATGGAGTCAAGATGTCGATATGTAATTTTTAAGTTAAAAAATGGGGTTCGTAACACAAACAAGACTTGATGTTATAATAACTATATTACTTACAACAATACTTACAGTTAATCACTTCAATATTATTATAATACACAGACAATATTGGATCTACATCTAGCGCCATCTACCTATAATTAGAGTTGTCACTTTCATATTATAAATCATACAGTACAGTCCCGTCAGAATTTGCTGAGCATTCCCAAGTAACAAAATGATTTTAACATTAAAATAAATCAATAAATAGTTCTTTAGCTTTTTTTTTATTTTCAGTACCTTATTTTTTTGTCATGTAATGTCAAAGTTTTAGAGCTAAGCCGATACTGATGGCGATTGTACAAAGTAATATACCATTAAACTCTTTTAATTAAAGAATAGCTAATAACCCGGATGCTAACTTTTAAAATTCTCGTTCATAAAAATGTTACCTAATCCTGCCAATACGGTAACGAAATAAAAAAATCATTCCAATCTGTCGAGTAAAATTCTTCTAAGTTTTGGTTTTGGCAGCAAACTGTTTTTTTTTTATTAGTCTTTATGGTACATAGGCGGACTTAAAGTCAATGTCAACCAAATAATAATATTATTTCTATGGAAGACTAGATTTTACCCGCGGCTCTGCCTGCAATTGGGCGAGCCGTCGAATAAGTGGAAGTTCTTATGTGTAATGGTAAAAGAGTTTAATGGTAAACCAATGACTTCCATTTACACTACTAGATAAGCTGTTTAGAACAAAATTTGTATCGATTTTTGGGGGCGAAGCGGGAATGCCTCCCCCCCCCCCCCCCGCTCAGCTCACCCCCCGGTACAAGATACAGAGACTAACTAATTGAGTTTTGAAACCTATCTGTGTACTTATAGGGCTCCTTTTTGTAGTGTCTTCTGTTTATCAACCCATTTATGTCCCACTGCTGGGCACAGGCACTGTCATCTGTATAACTACAGAAAATTATAGGCGATTTGAAAGCAACTCAATTATCAATTATTTTCTCATAGTCTAGTAGCCGACGCGTATAAATCATTGATACTGACAAAGTATAATGATCATTTAAATTACTGCATTGTTTGTTCACGAGAATGTTATGTCTTCCATGACTTTGGGGTATGCGTAGAGAACTGCGGACTCCGACTGTGTTTCAGTTTCATTTTCAGCTTGAACACACGATGAACCATCTTCTGCAATAAACAGTTCCGTTGAGGCTATTTAGAAATTTGTGAACATAAAGCGAACGCTGACCGAGATTAACATTGAAATTAAGAATTTAGGAATTTATTATACGTAAACGGGACTTAACGCGATACACGTTAAAGGTATATACATACCTTTGGATGCCTGACGTTTCGACCAGGTTACACCGGCCGTGGTCACAGGCTGACTGTTTCAGCCGTGCACGCCCTCCGTCGCCGAGTCCGTGAGGTAGACGGTTCTTCTTCTACCCGCACATTTTCGACATTTTTTATATTTTCTTGTCTCCAGGTACCGTCACATACCACACTCACAGTGTCCCTATTATCTGTGCAAACGCCTTGGTGTCTATCCGACCGCGCAGAAAAGCGAGGTAGCAAGTTTTTAATCACTGGATTCCATGTCGCAGATAACTTGAAACCGTCTTCCCGATTGAAATTTTTGTACTTCTTGATTTCAATCGCTTCACGTACAGCTCTTGAATAGAAGTGACGTTCGGTGGAGAGGACTTGCGTATTGTGGAATTCAATCCAGTGATTCGTGCCCGCTTCTAAAAGATGTTCTGCAATCGCTGATTTGCTCGTCCGGCGGTTCTTTACAGCTGCAATGTGTTCTTTGACCCTATCAGCAATGGTCCGCTTTGTTTGGCCTATATACGAACTACCGCAGCTGCAATCCACCTTGTAGACCCCTGGCGTCTGCGCGGTCGGATAGACACCAAGGCGTTTGCACAGATAATAGGGACACTGTGAGTGTGGTATGTGACGGTACCTGGAGACAAGAAAATATAAAAAATGTCGAAAATGTGCGGGTAGAAGAAGAACCGTCTACCTCACGGACTCGGCGACGGAGGGCGTGCACGGCTGAAACAGTCAGCCTGTGACCACGGCCGGTGTAACCTGGTCGAAACGTCAGGCATCCAAAGGTATGTATATACCTTTAACGTGTATCGCGTTAAGTCCCGTTTACGTATAATAAGTTATGGAACGCGAAAGTTAAAAAGTTAATTTAGGAATTTAGAATACTAATTTCATTTTATTGCAGATGCTTTTGTAAAAATATTCGGAAATCGGTTACTATTAAAGACAAAATCATATTAGACTATGACAAATTAGAGATGTAGGGCAAAATTAAAATTTCATGTAGATAGAAAAAATTTGCTTACCCCCATATAAAACTAAAGTCTTGTTCAATTTATTCATTGTTACCTGAAAAAAAAATATGAGATACATAAACTTGTAGGATAAAATTTGACACAATATGAAAAAAAAAAATTGGTGGGATGTAGCAAGCCTTGAAGAGCGATACCTATGCTCGGCCTTCTCTATAAGTAGCGGCATTGATATGAAACCAACTACACCACGATGGCGACATCAACACAGGATGAGAAAAACAATATCAATATAGATTCAACGTATACTACTGAATTACATCATTAAGTATATAAAAAATACAACTAAATATGTTTTAAATGACGAACCGTTGAAAATAAATATGACACGATTTTGCAAAATGCTTAAGCCTGATGGCTGTATTAAACTAGTGATTGATGACACTTGGTGGAACTTGCTACACATATTGAATAAAATCTGTTCTACTTTTCCTTTGAGGATTTTGGAAAAGTATAAGGGAATTCATTCAATATAATTATAAGCCAGATATCAATAGTGACTTACCGGTGACAACACAATCTCTCTATATTTCTTGAGGTAAAGTCTCAGAGGCTCCACATAGTTATCAAAGCCGAGTGCATTCATGGCAAACAACACATCTTCACCGTTAATTGTTTTTCTCTTCTCCACTTGGCATCGGTCACTAGCTTCACTGGTGACGAAGGATATAAACTCCGATATACATTCTTGCACGCATTCTCTTGCATCTTTAGCTATCTGTAAGGCATACAGACAGAATGATTAATTATATAGAAAATGCAGTTTCATAGATCGATGATTGAAGGTCACAATCATCAAATACAGCTAAGACTGACATAACCACTTTGAGTATTTCATGGTCACATCAATCAATTTATATGGGATATAACCAAGATCTTTGAGCTCAGGTCAATCTCACGATTACTGTAAAAGTTCTACTTCAGGTTTACCTTTCGTGATTGGTAGGTCAGATGACAAATGAAATGAACTGTATTTTAAAATATCAATGGATCCAGTTTTGACAAAATGTGCTTGATTGCGGCTTTATCTAAACTTAGTTATTGTCATCAAATGGGATAAAAGTCCTGATTTATTATGTTACTGTTTATGAATATTACAAGTATAAAGAAATGGTTTTATCTTACCTTTCCATTATCAGGAATAGCTCTCTTCATAATCTTTGCTATGTTTGCTATAGGTAGAAACCTATCCTGTTCCCTTAACGGTGCAAGTTTTCCACCAGAATCAGAGTTATTCTCGTCATCTGAAATGATGCAGTTATCAGAGGCGTGGCGCGCTAAAAGGTGGGAAGATACAATGATTATGAATGAATAAGCATAATAAAACGAACAATGTGTGAGATATAAGCTATTTCAATTAAAACTAAGATAAAGAAGATCATATAAGACTAAACTACAAAACAGACCAAAAGAACTATTTAAACGAGGTTTATACATACCCAAAACGTCGTCAGAATTAACAACGTATTCACAGCGTATGTTATTTTCATCATCTACGATGTACGCATTGTCCAATCTAAGATCGTTACCAATTTCGTCGTTTTCCATTGTTCAACATAGAGATATACCACCACCTGGGGTTATAATATTCCTATTTTCTTCTAAATCTCTAAGGTATTATAAAGAGTACGAGTATTTTAAAGACACTGTATTCAGAGTTGATTATTGACAAGATTAGTTTAGGGTATAAAACGACAAAACACAATTTGTTTAACACACTACGTATAGGAAAAAGCGCAGATGATATTGGTAGTCCTATTCCTATTAGTATCTATCTACGACGGCAAATAAAAGTGCATTATTATTATAAAATAATACCGCAAATGCAACGCAACGCTACGATGAATATGAAGTGACAGATGGCGACGCACGGCAGCAGCAGCTGACAAAAATGACATTAATGACAGTGAATTAACTACAGAGCTCACTATTGGCATATTTTTGTAAAGCAGATAATCTTTAATATTTGTAACAAACTATGATGATTACTACTATAATGATGTAATTTAATGCATGGAATCTCTGTGTAAAGAATTTGAATGTAATATGTTGTAATGTAAGTCAACTCAAGTGTTACTAAAACAGGCAAAAAGTGTCACTTCACTATTCATAATATTTAACGCTACAGCACTACAGTTTGAAATGTTTGAATTTCCCATCACTATAACTATAAATTCTCCGTTCCGCGATGTAGGTTGCTGGAATATTAAGATTTTCACAACATAACATTAAAATAATCATTATCATTTTATAATATTCAATCAACAGGGGGTAGCGCTAATATCTGCAGTGTGCGTTGGCAAAGTTAGAACTTCAAAGTGAAATAGGTTATTTCAGTTTGGGGTCAGTGCACAATAAACGCATATCAAGCTTATTTATTGCCAATACATCGTAAAACAAACACTCAGAATGGGAGTACCGAAGTTCTTTAGGTACACCAGCGAACGGTACGCCTGCCTCAACGAGCTGGTGAAGCAATATCAGGTATTTCCATATCTTCTTACATTGTTTGAAAATTAGCCAGTCTACCTGCTTTTCAATTTGAAAAAAAAAACGAATTTCGTCTTATAAGAATTCTTTTGAAATTGAAACTACACATTAATAAGCACAGCATTCTTCAATTTCTGTAGTAAAATTGAGTTTTAACACAGAAACAGCAGGATGGCAAACATATGTTTAACAGATTTTCTTACTTCATAACTTTTGTATTTGTTGCAATAAAAGATAAAGCACAATGCCTCTACTCATTTTGCATTACAAATAACTGGAATTCACTAGTAAAAATTTATTTACCTAAACTGAATTCATGTTCCACTCAGTAAAATTGAGTATTTTTAAGTTATTTTTAAGAATTTAAGTTAGACCATGGTAGTGCATTATGCACTACTATGGTCTAACTTAAATTTAATCTTATGTTTGTTGGTTCACCAACAAACATAGGTGTGCCTCACCTATGCTTATACACCTTGTTCAATACCTGTGTGGCACTTAAACTTAGGTGAATTACAGATGATAATAAAATTTGTTGTTTTTTTTTAATGGCTGTGCGCTTGTCTGCCACCTATGTGATATAAAAAAATGAACTTTCATGATAAGGAACTTGGGTGCTTTGCCTTTAATTGCAAAGAGATGAATTGAAATTTTTTAAGTACAATATTGTGCAATAATTTATTTTGAGTAATATTGTGTAATCATTTCATCAAAAGATAACCTGTATACTTTTAAAATGTATTTTATGAAAACTTCTACTTTTCACAAACTCGGCCAAAAGTATACTTAATAATATAATTCTGGTATAATGTACCTACAAGATGATATTTGGACTTAACTAAGCATAACTTGTACAATGGGTTCTAAAATGCACACAATATTTTTACACAAAAATCCACAATTACAAAAAAATTAAAGCTAAGCCACATAATGCAATAAAATCAGACAAACTTATTGAAATGATTATCTTGTACTATGTGGGTATTAAACCTATGCTGTAGCAGTTGAATGTGCTGCTACCACACAACCCTTCAGTTGTTAAAGAAAAATAAATATTGTCTTTGTAACTTTATTTTTTTTATACCGGTTAAGTGGCAGACAAAGCATACGGCTCATAATCTTTTGACACGGACTATACATTGCTATTACAATTTTTCAGTCTAGCGTTTGATGTTTCAGATTCCTGATTTTGACAATATGTACTTGGACATGAATGGTATCATTCACAACTGTTCACATCCCGATGACTCCAACCCCCACTTCCGAATCACGGAGGAAAAGATATTCCAGGATATATTCCACTACCTCACCATACTGTTTCAAATCATAAAGCCCAAGAAGTTATTTTTTATGGCTATTGATGGTGTGGCTCCGCGAGCTAAGATGAATCAGCAAAGGGGGAGGAGGTAAGTTTTCATTGTTTTTTTTTTAAACATTAACTTTCATGTAAAAAATCTATCTAAGAAACTTACAGTAGGTATAGGTTGTGATAAGAACATAATTATACTCGTATTACGCTAGCTGATGCTCGCAGCTTTGCCCACACAAGTGTCGGTTATTGCAATTTCTGCCCATATCTCTGGTTCTACTTGACTGATTGCAATCAAATATGTGTATGATTTTAAGTCTGAACTCTTGTTCAGACCTTTCAAACAAAAAAAAACTGCATCAAAATCTGTTCAGTAGTAATGCCTACATCACGAACAAACAAACAAGAATTTAAAAAAAATTGTGGTCAGATCATTCACATAATATTATACGCAAGTATTTTCTTTTAATAACTCCTATATAAATATAGCTACTTTACAAATTTTATATTAGTTTAGATTATTGTTGTATAGCACCAATAATATCTCGCATTAAATAAAATGAGATAAGGCCCTTATATACAAGTGCCTGCCTGATAAACAATAATTAATCAACAGTATCATTTCTGTATTACTTATCTGATTGAGGTCTAAGCACAGAACTTCCACATCGCCAGTTCTTTATGGAGGTCAGATGGCAGTCGCAATACAAATTTTGGGTACAGGTAGAAATGACGTTGTAGGACTACTTTGAACAAAAATTCACCATCAACATTTTAAATGAATACAATTTATTCGAAATTTAAAAAATAAAAGCAAATAGTAGAAAGGAGACTTTCGAATGATATGCATAGTCCCTACGTGTTTATCCTAAGCCTAATAGTACGGGAGGTAGCGTTAATTTTTTTTGGCAAGCGATAGCGAGTTGATATTCTCCACGATAATAGATCTTTATTGATACATACCAGAATTGACCGTCAGAACCCGCACCCGCGGAGGAGTCGAAGGTGTCACCATGGTAAAGTTGTCAAAAATAATTACGCTCCGAGCAATTATTTGCCACGTGAAACTTTATATGGTGATTCCTGAGGTCATTTTCAACTGAGAAATAACCGTCAGATGTGGTGTAGAGTAGAGGTTATACGTCAGTCGCGTATATATTAGACCAGTGCCGATAGTCTTTGAGACAAAATAAATTTATAGTAGGATGAAACCTGTTGGAAAAGGATCAGAATATAACAAAAATGAAAGGAAAAATAAATTACAGGTGATCTGAGGTCGGGAAGTGGGGAGGGGGGTGAGTTTTAAGGGTAAAAACGGTTTATCTCGATTTCCGGCAAAACTACAAGTCCTATGGAAAAAAGTTAAATGACAAAGTTGTAGGTAATAAAGAGACCTAAAACTTTTCATTTACACTTTTTTCACATAACCTCAAAATGTATGTGAAAAATTCAAATAATCAAGTTTTTGGTTTTTTATTTTTATCTTAAGCAAAACAAATTTGTTTTCCACGAAATTTGGTGAAAACTTAGCTTTTTATGTCCTACAGACACTGTATTTTTTTTATTTGAAATACTCTTTTTTTCAGCTTATTTTGACTAAATATCGAAAAACCACCCTAATTTTCAATCGAAAATTCTCACGTCAAAATACCAGCTTTTTAAAAAAAGTCAAAAAAATTTTTGTTCTTTGAAATCTCTTCTTTCTGATGATGTAAAAATATATACACATTGCTATGGTAAATGTTCTCAGGAAATGCAAAGAAGAAAAACTCGAATTCGAAATTAATATTTTTGTATTTAGTCATTTCCTCGCTGAGGTGGGATGAGAAGTTACAAGTTGCACTATAACTTCATGGTTGCACTCGAGTGCAAAGATTTTTCACCTTGTGCACTTGTGATACCTTCGCTGAAGCTCAGGGTTCTATTTTGTTATTATTGTATTTAGTCATTTCCTCGCTGAGGTGGGATGAAAAGTTACGTGTTGCACTATAGCTTCATAGTTACTCGAGTGCAAAGATTTTTCACCTTGCGCACTTTTGATTCCCTCGCTAAAAATCTGGGTTCAATTTTTAGAACCCTTCGCGTGCTCAGTTTTGATGACCGAGCAAGCAAAGGGTTCTTAATTTGAATCACGAGCGCAGCGAGCGATTCACAAAATAGAACCCTGAGCTTTAGCGAGGGTATCAAAAGTGCACAAGGTGAAAAATCTTTGCACTCGAGGAGTGCAACCATGAAGTTATAGTGCAACTTGTAACTTCTCATCCCACCTCAGCGAGGAAATGACTAAATACAAAAATATTAATTTCGAATTCAAGTTTTTCTTCTTTGCATTTTCTGAGAACATTTACCATAGCAATTTATATATATTTTTACATCATCAGAAAGAAGAGATTTCAAAGAACAAAAAATTTTTTGACTTTTTTAAAAAGCTGGTATTTTGACGTGAGAATTTTCGATTGAAAATTAGGGTGGTTTTTCGATATTTAGTCAAAATAAGCTGAAAAAAAGAATATTTTAAATAAAAAAAAAATACAGTGTCTTTGGGACATAAAAAGCTAAGTTTTCACCAAATTTCGTGGAAAACAAATTTGTTTTGCTTAAGATAAAAATAAAAAACCAAAAACTTGATTATTTGAATTTTTCACATACATTTTGAGGTTATGTGAAAAAAGTGTAAATGAAAAGTTGTAGGTCTCTTTATTACCTACAACTTTGTCATTTAACTTTTTTCCATAGGACTTGTAGTTTTGCCGGAAATCGAGATAAACCGTTTTTACCCTTAAAACTCACCCCCCTCCCCACTTCCCGACCTCAGATCACCCGTAATTTATTTTTCCTTTCATTTTTGTTATATTCTGATCCTTTTCCAACAGGTTTCATCCTACTATAAATTTATTTTGTCTCAAAGACTATCAGCACTGGTCTAGTATATACGCGACTGACGTATAACCTCTACTCTACACCACATCTGACGGTTATTTCTCAGTTGAAAATGACCTCAGGAATCACCATATAAAGTTTCACGTGGCAAATAATTGCTCGGAGCGTAATTTTTTTTGACAACTTTACCATGGTGTCACCTTCGACTCGACCGCTACCAGACCGGTTGACGGTCAACTCTGTTATGTATTAATAAAGCTCTATTATCGTGGAGAATATCAACTGGCTATCGATTGCTTGTTAGAATTAACGCTACCTCCCGTACTATAAGGTGTTAATCATAGTTTCAAAGTTTCTTTGCTTGAAACAGTTCTAACTTTCCACAGATTCAGATCTGCAAGGGAAGCAGAAACTTTAGAAGCAGAAGCTAGAAAGAAAGGTAAATATTACTATGTCGAAAAGTTACAAATGCTTAATATTAGAAATAAGT
This sequence comes from Lithosia quadra, assembly GCA_963576445.1. Taxonomy (NCBI): domain Eukaryota; kingdom Metazoa; phylum Arthropoda; class Insecta; order Lepidoptera; family Erebidae; genus Lithosia; species Lithosia quadra. The sequence continues at coordinate 3,878,011 of OY754879.1, read as the reverse complement.
ATACTAATAGGATTAGGAAATAAGGGCTCTTACATTGTCATGCGTGTTTGCATGCCCGCATGCGGGCTGGGCACGCATGCGAGCTGCTCGCTGGACGCAGAATAGATATCTTTCCTTTTCTTAGCGCATCCGTGTAGCGCGGCCGAGAATAAAAACATGTATGATACGAGAGGTTACGAGCGGCATGGATGCGTGCCCGGCCCGCACGCGGGCGCTAACACACAAGACAATGAAAGAGCAATAACACTAATAAAATCACAATACTTGTACTATTTGAATTTTGATTTAATTACTAAGATTCTCTGCTATTTTAAACAATCTACAAATATTAGAATTGTCACAATTTTTTTTTACACTAGGTTTTTAACTTTTTATATACTGAAAACTCACTCAACACTTTCAATTAAATGCCATATTTTCCCAGGCGAGGTCTTGCCTACGGAGAAACGCTTCGACAGTAACTGCATAACGCCGGGTACAGTGTTCATGGCGCGTTTACATGCGCAATTGAAGTTCTTTGTTAAGCAGAAAATGTCCACTGACCCATTGTGGTCTAAAGTTAAAGTTATATTATCAGGACATGAAGTAAGTACCTACTAAAGAACAAAAGAAAAACTAGTTCTTGAAAAGATAAATTTCACATACACACTCTCACATGAACACATTCTCACTCACACTCACACTCTCTCACTCACACTCACACTCACACTCTCTCACTCACACTCACACTCTCTCACTCGCTCTCACCCTCACTCTCACTCTCACTCTCTCACACACTCACCCTCTCACTCACCCTCACTCGCACTCACCCTCTCACTCGCACTCACCCTCTCACTCGCACTCACCCTCTCACTCGCACTCACCCTCTCACTCGCACTCACCCTCTCACTCGCACTCACCCTCTCAGTCGCACTCACCCTCTCACTGACGCCTACCCTCTCAACCACACTCAACTCAAGATCCTACTCACATACTGACACACATACAATTTCAAAATTAATAATACTTGTGGAACTCACAAACAAAGTTGATCAACAGACGCCCGGTGAAGGTGAACATAAGATAATGGACTACATTCGATGGGCGCGATCCCAGCCCGATTATGATCCAAACACGCGCCATTGTCTGTACGGGCTCGACGCCGATCTCATTATGTTGGGGATGTGTACGCATGAGCCACACTTCGCTTTATTGAGAGAGGAGGTAAGCAGCTGTCTTATAATAATTCAGTTGGTGCACTTATGCGGACGCCAGATTTCGTGCAAATCGTATGTATTTTTTGCACGATATTCGCACTACATTATTTGCACGAGTCACGCATGAGGCAGCGTACAGTCGTGGTCATAGTTTTCTGTATCCTAGTGTTGTTCTAGTGTACCGCTTTACAGGTGATCTGACTTAAGCTAGAAAAGCCCCCTATACACTACTTGTCGTCAAGACAATTTAGGCTTTATGCGGCCTCGTGTGTGTGCACGCATGCAGTTGCCTGTTTTGTGCAAAAATACAATATAATTTACACGAAATAATACGCATTGCGTGTACGCGAAGAAATATTTAAGTCAACAATAGGTTCCTTCTAGGCAAGCGTGCTCCATCGTCGACCACATCATCACTTACCAACAGGTGCAATTGTGGTAAAACGCGATCCTATCGACTATAAAAAAAATCAAATGAAATACTTATGTAATAATGAGCATAATTATCTTGAGTTTTATGTTTGTACCTGGCACAAAATATGTTTTATAGGTTTACGAATTTTTTTTTAAAGAACCGGGTCAGGCTTAAAAAAAACGCTGTTCTTTATCAAATTCTCCATCTTGTTAATTCTTCACAGGTGAAATTTGGCAAAACAACGCAACGTGCGACCAGCCCAGAAGAAACGAATTTCTACCTTCTCCATCTTAGTTTGTTAAGAGAATATTTAGCTCAAGAGTTTATAGCTATTAAGGACAATCTGCCTTTCGAATATGATATTGAGAAGGTAGTTGACGATTGGGTGCTCATGGGCTTTTTAGTGGGAAATGATTTTATACCAAATTTACCCCATATGCATATAAATCATGATGCCCTCCCATTATTATATAAGACTTATATGGCTGTGCTGCCGACTTTAGATGGTGAGTCTTGATATTTTTATTACCTATACCCGCGTGGACTTGGAACTGGCTCTTCCTTTTTTAACTTGAAACCTTATTTTAAAATAAATAGCCAAAGTTACGCCTTATAACATCAGCTATCTGCTAGTGAAAGTACCGTCAAAATTAACTCAGCCATTTCTGAGTTACAAGTAAATCTAGTCATTTTGACAGACTAGACACCCCAGTCAAACCATCCACTTGATTTTGGGGAACAAAGTATGTACTTATGTGTAAAAGTCAAAGTTAAAAAAAAAATTGTTAGTACCATGCACTCGTGCTGCATTCGTTAAAAAGATGGTAAATTAAATATTTCAAATAATTTTAATATTTTTACGTATAGATATAAAATTATTCAACAAACAGAATTTAAGTATAACATAATGGTTATTTTTCAGGCTATATAAACGAAGCAGGTAATTTAAACCTGGCGAGATTCGAAATATTCATGCAGGAGCTTGCTAAGATAGACAAGGAAAAATTCCAAGACACGTATGCGGATCTCAGGTACTTCGTGGACAAGACTGGGAGGCGGCCTAACGCTAACGAGAGAAAAGAGGTATTATTTTATAAATGTCCGGCAAATATCTTGCGCTGAAGTCAGCAAGTTCGCGCATGTGCACTGTACGGATCAACCAAAAACCAATAAAAGATCTGCCCCCGTAGACAAGTGTCACAGCGTAAATCGCTAAGGAATCGAATAGATTAGGTCGACCAATAACATCCAAGCTCGTCACCGGCGTACGACGCGCGCGCCGCGGCGGTATCACGAGCTGGAGTGTCGACCTTAATCTATTCTATTCCTTAGCGAGACTTATGACACTTGTCTACGGGCCCAGATCAACTAATGATGCAGGCTCTTTATGCCCGTGATTTTTTCAATATAATCTATGGTTGGTCAATTGAATAATAACCGCGGTAGCCTAGTGGTCTGGGTAATGGACTGCTGAGACGAGGTCTCGGGTTCGATCCCAGGTTCACCATGGCACGCACCAATGACTTTTCGATGCTTTTCGAAGTTATGTGTGTATTTATCGCAGGTTTATAAGTGCCCGGTTAATGGCAATAGGCTCGCCACCTATTACATTGGGACCTAAACATAAACTGGCGAAATGTGGGTGCTAGCACCTCTGCCTACAGATATAGGCGTGAGTTTATGTTATGTCAATTGAGCACTACTACCAAGAGACCTATGTCAAAGCTGGTTGCCATAGGACTTACGTTAACCCACGTGGTGATGTCACGTGGACGGGAAGTATCGGTTATGTGCACAGAACATTAAAAAACCATAGAAGTAGTAATTAAGTAAAAATACAAAGGAATAGCTTTCGCCAAAAAATACACTCACACAGACTTATAGGACGTCTTATTGGTTGCATACATTTTACCTTAAAATATAAGAAGAGCAGAACTACACACCTTATTTTACTGAAAATGAATTTAAAGTACGTTTTGACAAGGTATAAACTTCAATGATGCTTACAGAGTACCATCAAATCTGCCCCCATTTTAAAGTAATATACAACAAAATTATGTTTAAGCCACGTTGGAATAGAGCACACATTTATTTATCCCAATAATACCCCATCTAGCGGTCAATAGCAAAATCAATGTACATTATAGTTTTGCTTTTCACCAATAGATGTCTAAAATTGTATTGTATTGCAAATCAGTCCCTAAATATAACAATGGTAAGGATGAAATTAACTTAACTCAAAATACGGACACCACATTCTGTCGTACATTTTTCACAAACTTACCTAAAATGATAATTTTGACAGCTCTAAGTAGTGTACCCCATATAGTATAATCGAAAATGAATCTAATCGATTTTCGATTATCGTTCCCGTAGAATATGGAATCGATAGTTATAAAAACACAAAAGCATTTATTTTTTTATTATTTTAGGTAACTTATTTCAGAATGATAAAAGAGAAGTTTTATGGTACCTACCGTAATTATGTCTTGCATTATACTTAGCCACTTTTATTATTATATTATATTATTATTAGCTATATTACAAAAAATTGTAGTAGATAAGTACTTAAAAATTTCAATAAATTAATTTAAGTTCGATTCATTCGATTCCTGTGTGTCATAGTCAATTGTGCTGAATTCTTGCTAGACGCTTCACTATGAAAAGTGGGCGGTACTTGTCAATGTGCTACGATAATTTTAGAGGTATTATTTTGTATATAAAAATACGATACTTCATAGACGTGAACTGTCAAAATTATCATTTAGCATCCTGAACTGGACAGGTATAGAAACTTCTAGAATATTGAAGTAAATATTTCGTGAAAACTTATAGGAAAATAAACCTTAAAATCAATCGCATAAACTTGTTTTTTGATTATTTTAGCCTGCGTTGTGCACATACACAAGTGTATATGTGTGAGGTAAATGCAATTACACTTAGGTTTTTGGCGACACAAACACGCCCCCATACGATTTCTAGTCCTAAGGATTTTTCTTTGTTCTGTGGTTATGTGCGATCGTGAAGCCCTGAATAACTTCAATTCTGAAGTTCTGGTTGTTTTGATGATAATTATTATTATTATTTACACTCAGAGTTTCCGTAACCATTGTTGTTCTTTTCAGTACAAACCAAACAATGACGAGACGTTCAACGTGAACGTTGAAGATATTAAGGCTAACAAGCTGGACGACGATCTTCAGGCACTTATTAGATCCACTGATGAAATGGTAAGTAATTCCTTTATTTCCTACTAGCTGTGCCCCGCGGCTTCGCCCGTGGTAGGATAAAAAATATCCTATGTCTGTCTCCTAGTTCTAAGCTACGTTCCTACCAATTTTCAGCCAAATCGGTTCAGCCGTTCTTGAGTTATAAATAGTGTAACTAACACGACTTTCATCATCATTCTCTGAACCTTTTTCCCAACTCAGTTGGGGTCGGCTTTCCAGTCTAAATGTGATGCGGCTGTACTTCGATATTTTCCGTGGAGCGACTGCTATCTGACCTCCACAACCAATGGTCATTATGACCAATGGCGATATCGAAGTTCCAAGTTACACTGGTTGGACTTTTGTGCGCTCCAACTACCCGTAACGACTGCCATAGATGTTTGTATGGCAACCGGGACCGAAACTAACACGACTTGCTTTTATATAATAAGATTTCTACCCGACTACGCCAGCGAGGGTTGTTTTTTTTTCCTATTTTCTTCATTTTTGTTCGCAATATATATAAGATAGAGATATAGAAATTGATAAAGAAACTATTTCTACCTGACTTTAGTACTGAATATATTTTTCTATTGCAGTTCATAGATGAAATGGACCCGGAGGATGGTTATATAGAAACAAGTGATGGTATGTATGCAATTACTAATCATATTTAGCTAGTTAGATAGTTGAAAACAGTTTGTATGTCCATACAAACCTCAACGATGTCCACGTAGACAGCCAGGGATGCTCTTTGATGTGAAGACAGTAAATATAATATCGCGATCCGGTCAACATATATTGATAAATCAAGAAGGGCATCTAAAATTTTTTACAAGCAGCAATAACCGCTCCACGCCTCCGTATGCTTATCGCCTTATTATACCCTGATAAAACTAGTTTCATTGCGATACTTAATATTCGCGTTAACTTCTGCAAGAATCATCTAACTACCTTCAAAGAGTCTTCCTAAAGTTCTGTTTCCATATTTTTATCAGTGATTTAAAAGACAATGTTTCACATTTTGATTGTAACTTTGTTTGCAGAGGAACAAAATATAGAAGCGGAGTTCCTTCTTCACAAAAAAGATTACTACATGAATAAATTAGAATATGTTAAAGTAACAGAGTAAGTTTACAATATTACATAACACTCATAGTAACTACTAATTCACAGAAATGAGCGGTGTGAGCTAAAAAGCTCGATAAACAGGTGTGCCATGTGCTTTTCTGTCACCTAAGTGATATTTAAAAAAAATATATGTAACACTACACATGTGTAGAATAATAACATTTGTTGTTGAATGAAAGAGAGCCTAATATACCTGCTCATTTTGTTGCTAACATAATTCATTTTGTTGAAGAAAAATTATTGCGAAAACAAAGGAAATAAAAATAAACTATTATTTATGTGTGTTTGATAAGAAACAAATTAGGTACAAATTTTTTGGTCCTTCGTACCACCTCTTCATTGGGCAAAATTCAGTATAATAATCCAGAGTTGTGTGCAAATTGATTGTATAAAAACTGAGTGAGTTGTTATCTTATAAAATCTATACATCCGCCTTTCACCACCAGTCTATCCCAACTACTAAAAAATCATCTTGTACATCAGGTGCTTGTCTGCCACCTAAGTAGTATAAAAAAAAGAAAAAAAAAATTTTTTTACGTGTAAAAACTTTTTATACGAACTAAATTTGCACAGAACCAAGCTCATAACTGCATCATTTCTGTGGATAAGTAGAGTTTGACTAATGAAAGCTGGACCAACAAAACCGCGGCAAATTTAAAAAATTTAGGGCAGGTATCACCCGTTATAGTTGGATAAAAACATTTTGATCGTGAAATAAAAGTATGTACCTATTAAAGTTTTACTGGTATTTTTAAAGAATTTCATCGAGCTTTATTCGGTGTCATTATTATTTACATGTTGATTTCTTTATTAAATACTATCTATTGCCCACGACTTCGCCTCGGGAAGAGAGAGAAAAGGTAGCAGGTTTATTCGTGTAAAAATCCCCAACGAATACCCGTTGGCCATCGGGGGTGGTTATATCGGAATCGAACCGAGTAAAACCGCTGATGTAGTGGAGATATAGACTAGCTGTTGCCCACGTGAAATTCTGATCCCGTTCCCGCTATTTCTATTTTCAATTTTCAATTCCAATTTCTTTATTTTTCAAAATAGTGCAACGTAATTACATCTTTTTGACGTCAAAATTACTTAATACTAAGTTCACCAACGCTTCCTAGGCGCTAGTGGAGAAGAAACGGCGCAACAAACTCCACTGCTGCATTTTCAGACGTCCGGTTATACATAGATTTATCTTAAGACTAAATATGGACGAATGTACATTTTGTCTCGTGTCAATATAAAGGTATATAAAAAAGATATAATAAATTTTAACCCAAGCTTAACAATAAAATAATTGAAAATGTCAAAATATAGTAATGTCAAAATATTGTAAAAAAAAGAGGTCGCGTGCCTACCATAATATCATTATATTGTAATAGGCAAATGTCACAACTATACTCCGATTTTTAATTCAAGGCAAGAAAATGACAAGTGCAACTGTCACCGATACAAAAAAGGGTGACCCGCTACAATAGTGATGTTCGGCAATCAATAGACTAGATACTTTAGTCATTCTATATTTTTATCATTGAATGAACCTCTTTGCAGTTTATGCTCGCCTAGTACATTACACGACGGAAATATTTTTTATAGAATACTAGATGTGTCCCGCGGCTTCGCCCGTGGCATATTTTGTCCCCTTGGCAGGATAAAAAGTATCCTATGTCCTTCTTCTAGTTCTAAGCTACCTCCGCATCAATTTTCAGCCAAATCGGTCCAGCCGTTCTCTAGTTTTAGCGAGACTAACGAACAGCAATTGATTTTATATAATATATAGATTTAATTACTTACTGTGTATGTTTTCTGTTTAATTACCATAAATTACATATTTTTATTTATATAAAAATTTTATTTATATATTTAATAAAAGAATTATAATCTCGACTCACGACTAACTTATAATTGGAAAACTCAATTCAACCACATCACTATTTATTTGATACAAAAAACCTGCAACACTGCAAATGTCATTTTCTTGCCTCGAATTAAAAATCGGAGTATACAGCATTCTGTAGTTGTAGCACTTTAGCAATCTAGCTACCCTTGGGTTATATATTTTAGGGACAAAATGTGGCCTATGAACGTGTGCAAGACATTTTGCCTGTGTTATTCCAGACTAAAAACTATCTTCAAGCGGGCTTATAGAAATCAGACGAAATTCATTCATTAGAAAATATTATTAATTATAATCAAAATTTAGATTCCAAATATTCTTCACCATCATCCGAGCTGCTTGATCCATCATCAGTCAAACTTATAAATTAATTACATTATTTTAATAAATATTGTCGAAAAGTACAAATATCTAATACAAAAGCGAATATTTTTGGATATCGCATCTGAATCTCGTTAATATTATGACGTTAATACAACAAAGTATCAAAATCATAATGTAAAGTGTCACAGAGAAATGACAGAAGGTGACATTTATAGTCTACTGGTGTTGCAAATCAATAAATGTAGTGGTTCCGCTTTCATTAGACAAACTCTAGTATAATATAATTTTGGCTCATAAAACATTCACGAACATGTGTGCCGCAGGTATAACGATATGTGCCATTACTTTAGGTACGTAGCGAGTTCACTTGTAACATTCACACGTAACATGTAACATTGTATTGCAACTTGACGTATAACAAAGTCTCTAACTTTTGATTGATTCTTTCAAATGCATGCTCTTGAATAAACCTATCAAAATTAAGATATATTTCCATTAGTCACCACTAGTCCTCGCCTGCGGGGTAAAAAGGCGCGGAGGTAGGACGAGAACGGAGATCGGGTGAGGTGCGAATGGCAGGAACATTAAAAAAAAATTCATTTCGCTTGCTACGTAGGCCCCGCGTACGTTCCCCACTCTCGTCCTACCTTCCCGCCCGTGTACCCCCCAAACGAGGACTCGGTTAAGAGGTAAGCCTATCATAATGCTTTCTTAATTTAAAATCACAAGTCTCAAAGAAGATAGTTGACTGTTTGAATGTATGTTCGTTTCGTAACACGTTACGCGTTAATGTTCCTAGTGAATACAGATCTGCGAATGCATTATTGAACTGTTGTGTTGATGTTTTGATTGTAAATGTATTGTGTAATTCGTTTTGTAGAATATTTGATACCAATTTGATTCAAAATGTTTTGATTTTTTATCTTTTTGCGATCCGATATCCAATGGAGTACAGTATGCAGCTTCAAACGGCAACGGCTTTATATGTTATTTTTTATCAAAATGTTACATATTTGACCAAATTATTAAACTTCATAGGTATTTTTTAGCTTTATTAACTGGTTTAATTGAAAATTTCTTAGATAAATAACCAAAATAGTACGAGTTGGTCATTGTAGTGCTGGCAACACACTAATCTAGACTACTGTCTTAAGTTAAAAGTAGTAAAGTAAAATGTATTGACTAAATCCATTCATCTCTCTCTATTATCGACACTTCAATGGATACTTGCAATAAATGTGACAATATCGTTTATAATTTTTACAATTCCGCGTAATTTTTCCTTTGATCCTAAAAGTATAAATTGAAGAAAAAACAGTCAGGTTTTTGGACTCTTGATTAAAAAGATACAAGGATAATTAACAAAATTATTCACTTTTTTTTTGTTGGTTGCAAACAGTTGCAAACCTTTGTGGAATGCATATTTTATTTTCATTATTCTCTCTATTTATTTTGTAAACATATGAATTACATTTTTAAATATATTATATATATAAAAAAACAATACATTTAAAAATATAAAAAATAGTACCCCACCGGTGTCGGGTACAGGGACCAAGCCACCGGTGGTTAGGGCTCCAGAGAGAGGAATCTCCGCACAATACGTGCCGTGTCGAGGAGTACCGCCTTCTGCATCAAGCCTTTGACCCAACTGCCTAACGTGAGCCTCTTGAGATGTTGGTCGAGGCTCTTGGCAATCAATCCGTGGACCGATACGACTATCGGAACAATAATTACCGAGTCCACATTCCACATGCCGACAACCTCGTGAGCCAAATCTAAATATTTTATTTGTATGTCTTTTTCGGCTTTCACGAGATTATCGTCATTATTAGATTGTTATTGTTAAGTACTACGTTTTGTTTTCATAATTTGTCTGCACGAACGGCATAGTGTACTATTAAACGGTTACTTCACCTTCTACTCTTATCGAATGTCCTGGGTTCGACCTCCCTTGGCACTGAGAGTTTTATTTGTTCACAAAGGAAATTTTTATCCCAAATAATATAAAATAAAATGAAAACCCAAATGAATTCATGTCAGTTGTATTCTTCAACGCGTTTCATCCATAGTTTTTAGACTGTCTTGGTTCAGTTGGTCTGTATCCAGTACCCATTTATTTTATTTTTATTTTTTATTTATTATTATAATAATATGTTTATTTTAGTGAAGTTTTAGCGGACCAAGCAGAGGGCTACGTGAGGGCTATACAATGGAACCTGTACTATTACTACAAAGGGTGCCCTTCTTGGTGTTGGTACTACCCGCATCATTACGCGCCTTACATATCAGATATCAAGGGCTTTAAGGATTTGAAGATCGAATTTGAGCTTGGAGAACCTTTTAAGCCTTTTGAACAGGTAATAAATTTTGATAAAGTTGTAATAATCAACCAACCGAGAATTTCACCTCAGAACCTGATAACAGCTGACTTCTCCTTTTAGTAATAGCTTATACGGCTTTTATTGGCAGCAACTGCCGTCAAACACTACAACCTCGAGAGGAAACCTGCACTAAAACCTCGTCCGTCAATCAGCAGGCCAGAGTAGCCAGGATAACCAGAGCTCGCAACCCCCCATCCGCCATCTCCCCAATCCCCGCTTCAACCCTCCCTCTCAAGGGTCGGCAGCGCGACTGTGACATCCTGTTGCACACGTCCATAGGCCACGGTGACCGCTTCCCACCAGGTGGACCGTGTGCTTGTCTGCCACCTAAGTAGTATAAAAAAAACACCAAACCTTGTACCATATCCTGAGAAATAAATGATCTATCTATCTTATAGTTACTAGCAGTATTACCGGCAGCCAGCAAACAGTTGCTGCCAATGCCGTTCCACAACCTGATGACAGACGAGGACTCTCCAATCGTACACTATTACCCATTGGAATTCAATACAGACCTGAACGGTAAGAGGAACGATTGGGAGGCGGTTGTGGTGATACCTTTTATTGATGAGGTAAGTGCTATATTGACAGCATATGCAAAGAGGAGCTGTTGTAACTAATTTTCTCTAACACATGTCGCTTCATGAATTAATGAATAAATAATCTATGTATATAAAAATGAATCCCTATTATGACCTTATGGTGTTAATAACCTGTCATGTCAGTTGTTTCAATATTTAGCTGTCAAAAGTTCAGTTTGATAAATTAAGTTTTGGTAGTTTCAATGGACCAATTTGAACTCGATTCGTTGTTTACACATTAGGACATTATGGCCACGCCTACTGCGATGACGTCAGAGTAGGTCCGAGAATGCAGTTACTAAGGGCCAGGCCACACGGTGCGGCACCGCACCGCACCGCAAAAATTTCGGCCAATCGACGGCCACACGATTGACAAGAGCGGTGCGGGAGCGACTCGTATGGCCGCCAAGACGCCGAAATTTTTGCTGTGCGGCGCCGCACCGCACCGTGTGGCCTGGCCGTAAGGCCTAATTGTGTCTATTGTCTCCCACTTTGCTAAGGAAGAGTTAGAAATATTATAAAATTTCTAACTCTTCCAATTTACTGCTGATTAATTTCGATTTTCAAGACAGTTTAATATTAGTGCCGTAACAAAAAAGCCTCCTCTTTGCATTTGCTCTGTGGGTACAATATTGTTGATGGTAGCCAAAATAACAATGTAATCGTACATATTTAAGGTAAATCTCTTATCTGCAATGGAACCGTGTTATCAGAGGTTGACTGAAGAAGAGAAAAAACGCAACTCACACGGCCCGATGTTGGTCTACAATTGGACTCCTCAAAATTTAGGTAACAAGCAAAAATATATATATATTTTTTTATACTTAGCCCTACATCATAACTAAATTGCCCAGCTTTGGACGCGATTCAGCGAAATGACGTTTTTGAAATATGATATTTCAAAACTTATAAAAATAAATTTTCAAAATATAATTGAAAATCAAACTATGAGTGATTCTGTAAGTTCAATAACCTCACAAAAGCGTAGGTAGGTTTTGTTTTGAAATAACACTGAAAAACTCTACATTTTTTGTTATATTTTCTCATCTTTTTTTTCTTATTTCTTTTACATTTTCTTTTCTAATCCAAGCGCCAATCCTACTCTTATCCGACATTTGGAGGGTCCGCTGTTCCGCTTCCTTTTACTAGTTAGTGTTTTTATGGGAGCGACTGCCGTCTGACCTTCTAACTCCGAGAGGAAAGCCTGCACCCCTGAGATTGGCTTGACCCCCAAGACCTTGGTGGTACCCCATACATCCTATTTTTTTTTAGATAAATGTTTATTTCTTTTTAAATAGTACATAACATACATAAACTCACGCCTATATCCCCGAAGGGGTAGGCAGAGGTGCTGGCACCCACATTTCGCCAGTTTATGTTTAGGTCCCAATGTAATAGGTGGCGAGCCTATTGCCATTAGCCGGGCACTTATAAACCTGCGATAAATACACACATAACTTCGAAAAGCATCAAAAAGTCATTGGTGTGTGCCATGGTGAACCAGGGATCGAACCCGAGACCTCGTCTCAGCAGTCCATTGCCCAGACCACTAGGCTACCGCGGTCGTTACCGCGTAAATAGTACAAGTATAAAATAAAATATACATATACATACCTGAATTATTATAGGTAAGCGTCCACATGTCCGCAACGGGCGCATCGCATCAAACGAATCCTAGTATTTATGCGATGCGTACGATACGTATTGGTGGATGCTTGTTTGACTTTCTATACAAAGAATACTACGATCCGTTTGATGCGATGTGTCGGTTGCGACATGTGTGCGCTTACCTTTAAACATAAATATATTTCACAGGAAGCGTCCATCCGCCGGAGTATTTCGCACCGATAGCGGAGTGCCACGCTTTAGAGAAGCAAGTGTGGCGAGAAGAGCTGGAGGTCCCAGAGTCGCAGCTCAAGCGAGGCATGCTGCCGAATGTCAATCGGGATATGCTGTTCCCTGGCTTCCCTACCATGAGACATCTTAAGTATCAGGTGTGTATACGAATGTAATACAATGTAATTTTTTAATACCACTTAGGTGGCAGACAAGTGCATGGCCCACCTGATGGGAAGCGGTCACCATGGCCTATGGACGTGTTCAACACTAGGGGCGTCACACTCGCGCTGCCGACCTTGTAAGAACCTTCTAATGGCCTTTTTTATAGATAGAAGTAATGTACAATGTGTACATGGGACTTAGTTTTTTGAACCTTTTTTGATATATTTAGCTTAATTAAATTTAACGGTTTAGCCAGCAGTGCACACTGCAAGGAAAGATGCTAGGGAAAACCACAGCAGGGAGATCATTCCACAGCCCTCTTATTTTAGTTTTTACAGCGTCGGTCGCGCGAATGTGACGCCACTGCTGGCTCATCGTGGCCTGCAGACGTGTGCAAACACGTCTGCAGGCCACGATGACCGCTTCCCATTAGGTGGGCCGTGTGCTTGTCTGCCACCTAGGTGGCTCTAAAAGAATCACTCTTGACCTAAAGACGCCCAGGTATTTATTATCTAATTATTTATATTATTTTCGCAGACAAGTATAAGAAAAGGCAAGGTGAAAGTGTTCGATCAACAGTCTCGCTGCGAGAACATGATCGTAGAACTAATCAGAGATAAGGACCAGCAAGTCGTTCTAGAAGACCTTGCGACGGAGTTGCTGGGCAAAGTGATATGGGTCGGCTGGCCACATCTTACCAGAGCCAAGTAAGTGTATTATCATCTTAGCATTGTCCCCGGTTACTTACGAGCTCTGCTTACCCCTCCTTGGGGTAAGCTTAGGGTTTTTTTTACAACGTAGGTGGCAGACAAGCAAACGGCCCACCTGATGGGAAGTGGTCACCGTGGCCTATGGACGTGTGCAACACCCTGATGGGAAGGGGCGGGGGTAGGAAAGCGTGGGGAGGCTAGGAAGAGTTGGGGAGGAGGTGGGGTACAGTGAGCTCTGGCTACCCTACTTACCGGTCTTCTGTAGGGCGGAGTTACTACCCCAGCTGGACAGCTCATTTCGGACGGGAGATACCGTCGTGTCCTACCTCCTGTCGTATTTGGTGTGTTGTGTTCTTCTTAGTTCTAGTTAAATGGAAGCGACTGCGGTCTGACCAACACTAAAAGGAAAGTACCTACATCAAAATCTCGTCCGGGTCCTGAAGAACTTGGTGGAGTCTCAAAAACAGCCCTTGGTTTGGAATGTGGAACGATTTTGATTATGTTGAGCATTATCACTAAAATCTGTGGTTATGAGTAATGAATCATTATAATCTTTCTTCTTCAACCTAGCGTTTATCCCAGTCGAATCCAAAGCTTTCACCTTGGATTCTGGTCTCCGCTTTACCAGTCTTAACCGCGGATTTGGCTGGATTGTGATCACACACACATCATGAATCATTATAATAAAAGTACAAATTGAACTTTGATATTGGTAAAATACTAAAAATGAATTAATTTCAGAATTATATCGGTATCTAATGAAAAGAAACGGTTGCATCATGTAGACAGCTCAAATAATAGTCCTAGTAAATTCACCACTGAGGTTAACGCCGGCAACCTGCGCAACCAGTGGCTCAGCGAGAGATCCACCATCATTGAACAGTGAGTACATACTTCAGCGGCAAAAGTAGATGATGATTGCACACCATATAAAAAAAACCCTAGAAACACAGTCTCGAACTAAAGTGACATTCGAATCTTTCTTCAATCATACATGAGTAGATTTTTGCAAATTCAACCTTACACACATGATTTAAAGCTCTTTTTACAAAGCAGTGTACATAAATACGAGCGATGCGAGACTATTTGAAATGAGTTCTTCAGCACTCATTGTATGTAGACGGTTTTGACATCCTGACTGTGCATCTTTGATGTTTTGTGAATCAATGTTGCACACATACACACACACACACACACACACACACACACACACACACACACACACACACGCACGCACACACACACACACACACACACACACACACGCACACACACGCACACACATAATCACATTGCACAAAAAGGGTTACCCGAGCACAGGGGAAATTATTATTCTACTGTATCATGTTCGTATATAATAATCAATAATCGTATATTTAAAGTAGTAATCATATTTTCTTTTTTGTTTTCAGTAATTTGAATCGTCTTGGTATTGAGTTAGGAGACGTGAATATTATAATTCATGCAGTGAATTTAAAAGGTAAATCATTTATAAATTGGCTGATGAGCTTCGTGGTGTGGCAGTAGAGCGTTCGACTGCTACTTCGGAGGGTTCGATTTCCGTTTAGTGCAAATATTTGTTTGCATGAATAAGTCTTTTTGCTTTGATCTGAATGTTCCCGTGCCTCCAAGAAAACGTTAAGCCGTTTGTAGAATTTTTGGATAAGTATTTGAGGCACGTTAAAAATTTACTGTTATTATTATTTTGAAATATAGATTTATAACATTTATATATAGAGAATATATAAATGTTCTACGACATTCTACAAAGTAAGCATCCAAAGTAAGCATAGCTAGACTAGCTTGCGTTATGGGTTCTAGAATGCAAATATATAATTAGATACTTTTTTATACATATAAACACCCAGAACAATGTAAATAATTTCTTGCATGAAATTTAGCAAAAATGCTAAAATTTAACATGCATATAATTATTTGAACTGAGCGGGAATCAAACCCGTGACCTCTGACTTAGCAGTTGAACGCTTTACTTCTACATCAGCTGACGCCATAATGTACTATACTAATAGTTAGAAATAAGAAAGTTAAAAAAATATATTATTCCAGGTTTTAAGTACATAATCCAGGACAACGTAAAAATGGTAGCAGAGCCCGAGTGGTGCACCGTCCAGTGTGGGTATGCCCACCAGGCAATAGTCCGGGACATTAGCGCCTACGTTGTACAGGAGAGCGGCAAGTTCAGCACCCCGCAGGAGGCCTACCCGCCCGGGGACCGGGTCGTTCTACTCACTAATGGACAGCACTATGGAGCTATGGCCACTGTGAGTACATATTAGATACTAACTTCACATGGGTATACATTTCTGTAAAAATGTCTATAATATTTTACCATTGCACCGTTTGCCACAGGCAGAGAATTTTATCCTCACACTTGCATTTTATTTATTTATTTCATTTATTAATGTTCACAGATATAGATCATTATAACATAACATAACGTAAACGCACGCCTATATCCCCGAAGGGGTAGGCAGAGGTGCTAGCACCCACATTTCGCCAGTTTATGTTTAGGTCCCAATGTAATAGGTGGCGAACCTATTGCCATTAACCGAGCACTTATAAACCTGCGATAAATACACACATAACTTCGAAAAGCATCGAAAAGTCATTGGTGTGTGCCATGGTAACCTGGGATCGAACCCGAGACCTCGTCTTAGCAGTCCATTACCCATACCACTAGGCTACCGCGGTTCTAGATCATTATAGTGTATATAATATAGCTTCCTATCAGGTGGGCCGTGCGCTGCAACAGAAGCAGATAGCGGGTTGTAGTCTCTGCCTACCCCAGAGAGAAGAAGGCGTGATTATATTTTTATGTTTATTTACCAGGTGGTAGATTCTGAGAGCATCAAGTCAGGCCGCATCAAGGTCTCCATCGTAGAACGCCCCGAGCCCGTAGTCCGTGCGCAGATGATCGCCAGCACGTACAAGAGTTCCAACCATGCAGCTGCTGCATGTGGTGAGCAATTTTTGACCTTAATGGTATGAAAATATAGCTGAATGGATAAGGACACGGCCTCAGCTCAGAGGTATCGAGTGTCCTAGAAGTCCTAGTGTCACATGTCCTAAAAGAAATTCTCTAAGGACATATCCTATCCACCAACGTCTAAACTCTCTCAACTCCCTCGTTAGAAGAGAGGAGGCCCGTGCCAGCAGTGGTCCCACTGCTCAATTCAATCAATGAAGACTATTTACGTTTAGAGTATAGTTTATTCTTTTTTTAATTTTAAATCAGTTGTGTCTGTATAATGGAGATATCAAAAAAAAAACCTGGCATGCAATATTATTAAAGACTAGCTATACACATGACTTCGTCCGCGTGATTTAACATCAATCTTTAAGGTACTACCTTATTATTTTATAACCGCCTTAACTTGACAGAAATCTAACTTGTTTTTTTATTACAGGTATATCAAATCAGATGCTCGCGAGAATCACGGGTACTATACTAGTTGTTCCTGGCGAGAGATATGAAGGGCCGACCGAACAAGCCAATAAAATTAATATAGGACTCAACTTGAAATTTAATAAGAAGGTATGGAAACGTGTTAAATACCTGGTCTTGCCCATGCCCTTGCAGGGCAAGGTGGAGACACAGTAATTCCCACTCCCGTGGGGTCCATAAAGAAGCTGTAGATGGCCCAGGGTCAGACGTGGTGCAAGGGTTGCCTTATGAGACCACCTTATACCCTTTTTTTTTCGTGTGGAAATCCTCATGGATACCCACCCAGCGGGGCAGGTTATGTCGGACTCTTACCGACTAAAACCGCACGTCGTCTAGGGTCTTCTGACGCCAGGGTGTAAGGTGGCCCAAAGAGCATTTCCCTCGCACCACGGCTTGGCCCGGGCCATCTCCGGATTCGAGATGGCCCCCCGGGTTTGGGAACCACGGTGTTCCCGTCATGCCCCCGGAATAGGAGGGGGTGCGCTTTTGCGGGACCACCTTTACACTGGCGTCGCGTCGGAACGATGTGCTGTTTTATTCGGCTGAAGTCCGACAGTATCCCTCTCATGGATAATATCATGCATCCATGCATATCATGATCAGCATGAAAAACCGATCCGTGATGATTTTCATGCAATACCTACATTTTTAGTGTTAGCTTATCTTAGATAATATGACAATGTCTGCTTCATAATTCTCCATCAATATTATTTGTTTTAGAACCTAGAGGTATCCGGTTATACGCGTCGGTGTAAAGTATCCAACGTCTGGTTATACTCGGAGCGTTGTGTTGAACTAGTGAAATCATACGCGAGGAAATACCCCGATCTGTTCGACAATCTCGCGCAATCTGTCAGAGGGGATGTGTACTTTGAGAGTGATCTATTCGCTGACGAAATGGGGTGAGTTCACTAATAATAAGTATATATTTACAAAAAAAAATATTTTTATCAGCATTCTAGAACCCATAACACTAGTTAAATTAAGCTTACTTTGGGAATAGGAAGCGCTGTATAGATAGAATGCTGTAGAATATTTATATACTAGCTGTTGCCCGCGGCTCCGCCCGCGTGGACGTCGAAATCCGTTTCAAAAACTATCCTATCTCTCAAGTTGGATCGAACTGCACATGGTGTGCGAATTTTATTATAATCGGTTAAGTGGTTTAGGAGTCCATTGAGGACAAACATTGTGACACGAGATTTATATTATATTAAGATTGTTTTTTTTTAATCTTAGTAGAATCTTGTTTGTGAAACTGTATCCATCTGGCTCGAAGGATCAATAAGACTAAACATTAAGTAATGTATTACATAACTAAATACTACTCACATATAGTATGTTTACTTTAGGTCTAGACCCAATATTAGCAGAATATAGTTTGCGCTACTGTATCAATACGGCTCGAAGGACCATGGATTAAACATTAAATAGTATCAGGTCAACAGTCGTAGTACCGTCTTATATAGTGAAATTGCGTAAAAACCGTAGTGACCACAAGAAAAAATATCCAGAGATCATATTTCGGTCAAATTTGGGTGACATATTGCAACCTGCTGGTAGGTAGGGTAGCCAGAGCTCATTGTACCCTTCCTCCTCTCACTCCTCCCTAGCTTCCCCACACCTTCCCTTCAGGGTAGGCAGCGCGTGTGTGACACCCTTGATATTGCACCACCATAGGCCATGGTGACCGCTTCTCATCAGGTGGACCGTGTGCTTGTCTGTCACCTACATAGCATAAAAAAAAACTCTCACACATGGTTACCCACTGCCATTATTGTGACACAGTCGCGTCTTCACCTTCTTCTTTCCGTAGATTTTATATGGTCATGACTAACGTGTGTTTTTCTATTTCATTCAACCTATAGTAAAAACAAACCTCAAGAGATCGCTACGTGGTTAAAGAGTCAGCCACACTCGAGTGCCCTGAGACGCGAGTGTGGCTCCGAGTGCCTGGAGCCCGAGGAGATGCTGGTTCTGGCCAAGGAACTGGATGCCCAACGGGAGCACCTAGCTGGCAAGGAGATCCGGTTAACGCTGCAAGTCAAGTGGACGCTTCTGTATAAGGTAGGCTCTTCATCAAGAGACGTGCTTTCTTCGAACAACAATCGCGGGTCTTCAAAACTTCTGTGATATTCTCATGTCACTACTATATATATCCAGGGCCTCGATTCTGCTAAAGGCAAAACACTGTCATGCCACTGACACTCTAAAAATGCCATTTAATTGTAGACCTTATTATTAACAAGTTAAAGTCTAAAATTAAATTATATTTTGTAGAGTGAATGAAAAAGTTTAATGAGTTAATTTCATTTGATTTTAAACTTTAACTAATATTGGTAAAGTCTATATGAAGAAAAGATGGATTATAATGTAGAATAACATATAGGCTACTCTTTATCCCGCAAGGGAATTGCCTTATGGATCATGTTACACCCTGGCATCTGAAGACCCGAGACGGCGTGCGGTTTTAACCACCACCGATGGCCAACGGGGTTGGTATCCGAGGGTATTGATGCCCTAAAAAAAGCTAGTTTTCATCTCGATGGGTGGGCTAACAGCTTAAATAATAAACTGTCTTCTTCCAGCCTGAACTCCACAGCGGCAACCTACAACCAGACCCAAAAGCGGACTACAAGCTATACGACAGAGTGGTATGCGTGGCCAACAACATAACCGTACCTATGGGCTCTACAGGGACCATAACAGCGATCTACGCGCCTGGTAATACGAACACGGTGCGGCTGTCGGACAAACTGAACGCCGAACCCACGTACCAGATTATGTTTGATAAGACGTTCCCTGGAGCTTTGGCTGAGGATCTGTTTGAAGAACCCAGGTTTTATAGGCGAGTAAACCCAGTATTTTTTCTAATAGTATATAAAAGGAGATGTTTCATTTTGGGCCCCCTAATTTTACACAATACAGAAAAAAATAGAGAAATAATACCGGTTATTGGCAAAAATACAATTATATTTATTCGCCTCCGAAATTCAAGGGCATAAATTAATAAAATATGAGTACATTTTTATAGCTTTAATCCGCCATGTTTGTTGTGTTGCAAGAAAGTGTTTATTTAGTTACATTCCGCCCATAATACGAGGCAATATTATAAGAATTGAATAGTGAAAAATGAAAACTACATTGCCTAGCTATTTTATCGGGCCCAAGGTCCATACATTTGTGAAACATCTCCTTTTTGGTTGTAGGTGTGTATTTCAATGTAGTACTTATGAAGGCGATGGTAGCTGAATGAATGAGGACGCGGCCTCCACTCAGAGGTATCGAATTCGAATCCAGCCGGACAGTACCAATGTGAATTTCATTTTGTGGAATTTATATGTGCTAATTTACCATCTGCTGACGGTGCACGAAAAAAATCGTGAGGAAACCCACATGTCTTAAAATAAATTCTAAGGAGATAACCGATCCACCAACCCGCATTAGGCCAGCGTGTGTGCATTAAGGTTTAAACCCTCTCAGCTCTCTCGTTAGAGGAGAGGAGACCCGTGCCCACCAGTGGGACATTAATGGGTTGCTATTATGAGTATAAAAACAAAACGATGCTAGACCATCAATATAATTATGAATTTTGTTACTCAGGATGTCTTCGTCCATGCTAGTGAACCTGACGTTCGGACGCAAGCTCCGTAGCGCGGTGACGGCTGACCCCCCAGACCCCTACGCGCTCCCCAGTACCAACCCGCTTACTTTACTGCGACCTGACGATGGACATCACTCCGCCTTCGCCAACTACAGGTACAGATATAGTTCCTTACAAACATTCGTTCCGTATTTTACCTCCTTAGGTGAGAAATTTTAAAAATGCTGATTCATTAGTATATTACGACCAGACACAGGTACCTATATTCACGTTCCTCCCGCTAAAGCAAATTATCGGCTGAACAGCTACCTGGTGCGCGCTAGCAGAAACCTTAATAATTTGTGTAAACAGCATGACATTGACCCCTTTTTAAGTAGTGTGTCATCGGCAAGAAGGCGTCTAAGCCTTAACTTTTTCAAATCGACTTGGTGTTGTAACGCGGTAAGGCTGTGTTCAGGTTTACTCAACTGTAAGGTACCTTGCATCGAACCCACTGTGTGTTTAGCTAACTATTTTGTTTGTCTAACCTATGCACTTACATTATACTAACTACTCTGAAGTTAAAAGTGAAAACTTTTAATTGGCTTTCAGATGCTTAATTAGCTTTTTTACTGTTATTTTAGCTGTAAGTTTTCCATATGTGAAATAAATAAATAAATAAATATATGAAATTTCATGCTTCTATCTTCAATTATTCCCGCCTCTTAAATCACCTTCCCCGGGGTGATTTTTTTAAAAACGCTTTATTCTATGTACTCTTATTTCTAATCAGAAGTAAATTGTTTGGTTATGTACGCACTTCTAACGTCCCTTATTTTACCTCCTTAAAGGTGAATTTACCAAAAATCCCATTTACACGGAGCGGGAATCGAACCTTGACGCAACAGACGAATGCAGTATGAATAGGCGAAACATTAATAATAAAAAAAAATATTTACATTTTTACTTCATTTGCAGTCCACCAGGATCTTCGCAGACAAGTGTGCATGAAGGTCGCAGCGAGGCAAGCGGCAGTACGGCAAGAGCTAAATCCCCCCCTCAAGTAAGTATCAGTCATGTATTGACTACTTATTTAAATTCTTTAAATGTGCCCTTTTTCACTATTTTTAACCAACTTCAAAAAAGGAGGAGGTCACAATTCGACTGTTCTTTTGTTCATAACCTCAAAACTTTCGTCTGGGTGAACCGATTTTGATAATTCTTTTTTTATTTGATAGCTGGTGCTTCCTTATCCTAGGTTCTATTTAATTATTAAAGGCATTTTTTTTAATAGCTGTTCTATAATGTTAGGTTTTTTTTGTATTTAGTCCATCAGTTGACTTTACCCCCCTGGATGGTAAGATGTTAGGGTAAACATAACATAACATAAACTCACGCCTATATCCCTGAAGGGGTAGGCTGAGGTGCTAGCACCCACATTTCGCCAGTTTATGTTTAGGTCCCAATGTAATAGGTGGCGAGCCTATTGCCATTAATCGGGCACTTATAAACCTGCAATAAATTAATAAAGTCCAGAGGATACGGGTCACCATTCTAGATATCATTCGTGCCACAATGACGCTCCCTGCCTTGACGGGATTGTAAGAAGACGGAAACAGGTGCTTGTTTTCACTCCTAAACAATTCCTGTTTTTCATTCCTTCATCCTAATTTTATTTTTGACAGGATAATGCGTCGCACCTTCTTAGAAGCCTGTTGAAAATAAGTGAAAATGACGGACAGACTAAAAAGACTAAGGTAATTTTATGTTCTTTATTACATAACCCATTATGATCCACGGCCATAGGCCACGGTGACCGCTTACCATCAGGTGGGCTCTTGATTGTCTGCCACTTAAGTTGTATAAAAATAAATAAGTGGTTTAAAAAAAAAGAAAAATAGAAGTCCTCTTCTTTTTTTTTAATCTTTTAATTTTTTTTTTTCAGCCAATAACAACCGAGCATAAAACTAATTGGCGAGTGAAAACTGAAACTCAACCACCTAACTCCCCGCCAGTACATTCTCAAAGGTAACTGTTCTTATAACACGCTTCTACTTTCAAGATAGGCATAACCACTTGCTTCCTCTTTTATTAACCGTTTACAAAAATTTACATGAATATTGATAAAACTAATTCACAGAATTACATCAAGTTTTGTATTTTTATACGATCGTCATGTGACTGAATTGAGATTACACTAAAACCATATCTATACGAGATTTTATTTTTCATAAGCAGATTATTAATTTTCTGTCAATTATATTAAAAAATGTTATTTAAAAATTCTAAAATATAACCTAATTATCATTTGCAAGCACTCCAACCGATCATCCACTTTGGAAGTTATTTTCTGGGTAAGAAATTCATTTTAATACTGTTCTAAGTCTACGTTGATTTGGCAAGAAGAAAAAAATGTGTCTCTGCCTACCACAATCTTAATATCTAAAAAAAGATATTAAAAGGTATACAAATGTTTTTTATTACAGTTTTTCATCATGGTCTCCAAAAAGATCTTATGCGAGGCGCAGTAGTGACAATACATACCCACCTTCTTCCCGTGGTTATCATAGGTATATAGGAATGGTAGATAAAAGTTACATGACGTATGGCTGGTTTCTAATTTAAGAAATTGAAGTTGAGTCTCGTCAACGCTTAAGTAGAATCAGAAGCGTCAGTAGTTTAGTGGTTCAGAAATCGGCTTTACGATGGAGAGGTTACTAGTTCGAATCCGGGTCATTACACTACCGACGTGTATCCACTGCTTACACAAGCATTTTAGCTTAGCTGAAGGGTTACTAGTAATTTCGGTTACTAATATTCTTTAATAAAGGGTTCTTAAAATTTGGGGTATTCACTTGATACCCTTTTATTCCGTGCGGAAATCCTCATTGATACCACCCCCGTCGGCCATCGGGGGTTGTTATATCAGTATCGAACCGACTGAAACCGCACGCCGTTTCGGGTCTTAATTACCGGGCCGAATGCGGCCAATTGAAGATTTTTGGGAAATAAGAATATTGTTTGTTTGGAATTTACAGAAGATACGCTCACTAACCCCCATTACAGACGTAGGACAAAAACCGCCAATCTCAAGTGGGATTGGGCGGGTCATGTTTGTAGAATGCCAACTGATGAATTGGCTCAGAAGATGGTTTAATGCAATAATAACACATATATTGTCAGGACAGAGGCAAATGGCGGTCTGTTGTCTTTGCCTACCCCGTAGAGAAAAAGGCGTGAGCATATGTATGTATGTACATAAATATTATTCTTATTTGTTAAACATCTTTAACGGGCGCCAGGGAAAACAACTGAATAAGAAAAAAATCAAGATTCGTCCTAAAATATTTCCTACTAAGCTGTAAATGGCTGTTCCTACATCGCATGAAACTCAACTCTAATTTCTCAATTTAGAAATAAGCCATGAATAAGGTAAAAGTATTGAGAAACCAGCTATTCATTTTTACTAAGAGCGGGTTTCACTAACGATAGAAACCAAAATCAATTGAAACTGAACTGCGTTATCACGTTTTATACAATGAATTTGAAAAAAACGTGAAAATCCAGTGTAATTGAACGAATTTACTTCACGAGTTAATGAAATTTTGAAGCAATTATGCTAACCTATAAGCGATGGTAGCTGAATGGATAAGGACGCGGCCGCTACTCAGAGGCATCGAGTTTGAATCCGGCCGGACAGTACCAATGTGAATTTCCCTTTGTGGAATTTATATGTGCTAATCACATGATTTACCATCTGCTGACGGTGAAGGAAAAACATCGTGAGGAAACCCACATGTCCGATCTACCAACGCGCATTAGGCCAGCGTGTGTGGATTAAGGTCTAAACCCTCTCAGCTCTCTCTTCAGAGGAGAGGAGACCCGTGCCCAGCAGTGGGACATAAATGGGTTGCTATTATATTATTTATACAAACTTATCTTATAGATTTAGATCGGAAAAGATAACATTCTGGACGGGACTTGAAGACCAGCCCCTTACGGGGAGAATACTCTGACCAACTGAACACAAGATATTCTAAATTCTCCGATAAATTATACGTCTTGGGGCGACGCTGCAGCTACTGTAATTCTTGCGAGCTATGCCCAAGCCCACACATAATATATCGAAGAATTTAGAATATTCAGGACGTGTCCAACTAGCTCAATTATTGAAAGTATTCCCCCTGTAAGCCACTGGTCACGGGTTTAAGTCCCGCCCTCGATGTCCTTTTTCCGATCTAGGTTTTACTTAAATTAATGGTTATGGTACGGTTAAAAATGGTTTTGGTGGTGAACACGCGATATTAACGTTGAGGCTGCGAACTGTGAACTGGGCCCGTAGACAAGTGTCACAATTCTAAATCGCTAAGGAATAGAATAGGTTAGGTCGAGCAATCACACTCCAGCTCGTGATCCCGCCACGGCGCGCGCATCGTTCGCTGACGACGAGCTTGGATGTGATTGGTCGACCTAATCTATTCGATTCCTTAGCGATTTACGCTGTGACACTTGTCTACGGGGGCTGACAATATGAGATGCGATGCAATCACGGTAGAGACTCCAGGATTCTAGATGAAAGTTACATGGGTTCACGATTATCCAGATTGCTAACCGCGAGTAAATTTGGTTGGTATTAATGGTTATTAAGGAAATTAAGGATCATTGCAACCAGGTACAACCCGTTCGCGCTAAGTTTGCCGCTGTGAAATGACGTCAGTATACCTAGCGTTTTCTTACTGGAATGAAAACTGAGTGAGTGAGAACGCTAAACGCGTGATTGTTGACAGCGGCAAACTTATAGCCGGGTAGTAGGTTTATACCCGGGCATTTTGGGTATAAATAATAAAAAATAACCAAAATGACAGTGCATAAATCCATAACTGTATGCAACACCGGGCTTTACGTTTCATCCCCACACAAGCCCGAACTATGACTCAATTTTTCCTTTGTTTTATTGGTTAATTATGGTTTTATGTTTGGTATAATGGTTTTGGTACTAAGCACGAATTGACTGACTAATTTTTAGTCTAAAAACAAATTTGTGCTGCGCACCTACGTGTTCTAAAATTTGGCATTTATTATGAACACATATTTCTGACTCAAGCCGTTTTTGTAAAAGTGCATTAACGGCTGTCGATATATTCTTAAGGATTTAGTTTGATTTTTTTTTATTTATCTTCCTTAACATGTCTTTTACAGCTAGAAATATTTCTTCTGTGCCAGAAATCGGAATAGAATAGAAAAGAATAAAAGTCCACTTTTTTCATCACTTTTTAAAAAACGAATGCCTCGTTTAAAACCTACTGAAAACTAGCAAGCGACTATGTATAATGATTTTTGATCGGAAAATGTGAACATCCAGGACGGGACTTGAACCTGTGATCAGTCCCTTAAGGGGAATGCTCTGATCAACTGAGCTACCAGGACCCATTCTAGACGTTCGAATTTATCCACTAAATATATTATGGCTTAGGATATAGACTATTTATAGTCCCAAATTGCTTTCTACAAACATGTTAACACCCTATCTCTTAAACTAGGATATCCTGTATCATAAAAAACTATTTTGAGGTCCGATTCAATATTAGATGTACTAGGAGTTTAGAAGCACGTTCCATTCTCAAATAACATCCTTGTCTGGTACTTAACAGGGCACCTCCATCGAACTGGCGCAGGGAGACCGCTGCCGTCCCCCCCTCCGCACCACCACCGCCAAGCAGCAATCGTCAGCCGCCCATGTACAACCAGGGTCCACCCCTGTCCTCCAACAGTAGTTATAAGGTACATTTTCATAAAAATATTATCCATGCTATACGTACAAACTAATATTATTAAAAAAAAAAGGCGGAAGGTCAGATGGTAGTCGCTTCACGGAAAATATCGAGGTCCAGCCAAATCCGCAGTTAAGACTGGTAAAGCGGTCTCCAGACTCCGAGGTGATAGCTTTGGATGCGACTGGGGTTAACGCTAGGTTGAAGATTATTAAGGCGAAAGTAAGTCTATTTGTCTGTCTGTCTGTTAAACTTTCACTTATAAGCTATTCATTTTCAATTAAATTCATTCATTCTCATTTCAATTAAATTTGCTATTAAACAACTAGTCTATACTCCATTCGGTTAGGTACTTAACTAAACTTAAACAATCTTGATGTTTATATTCAAGCTGCTTTATTTAAAAACTTATTTTGAAGGCAAAAAACCGAAATTGAACCACTAGTTAGTCACTTAGTTAGCCTAGTTTATTTGTTTTTATAAAAAGTCGCTATAAGTTTTACCTTTAGTTAAGTAAATAACCAAATTGAGTATAGTAGAAAAGGGTTACGCACGGGTTACATTCCTCATCGATACTATGTGTGTTCAAAAATTATTCGGGGTCAAAGGTCAAAATTTGAGGTTTTTTAGATTTTTCTCGAAAACCGTAAGTTTTATCAAAAAACCTCAGACGGATCACACGCATACATAGGATCGATGGGGATTTTAAAAATATTATTTGTAATGGTAAACCTCAGCTCTCCACTAAAATTTAGCTCTGTGGGAGTTTTTGTTATTTCAAATGTCTATATTGAACGGACTATCGACAATAAATCAATATTAATTTAGTATTTTAAGGATGTGTAATGCTTTTCTTTTTCTTTCAGAATCCACCGCTAGTTCCCTGTTTCCCCCCACCAATGTACGGGCAACCCTTCCAAGGCCCAGGTCTCACTCAGATTCCATTCCCTCAGTTCTCTAACCCTATCTTCCAAAAACGCAACAACCAGCCCCCGAACCAATCTTCTAACCAGCAGTTCGGTTTCGGTGCTCGGCAACCGGACAACACCGCGTATAACCAAGTTCCACCGCCAAGATTTGTAGACCAAGGCTTCCCCAAACATTTGCCCAGCGTAGCCGCCAATGTGACTCTCGGACCAAGTTGGCACCAACCTAGTAATCAAACGAAATTACAAGTGAGTTGGCTTCTTACTTTAAAAAATTGTGTACTTACAAAACTGGTAGTTCTTTTAGTATAAATATGATCCGTCAATTAGATTACACTTAAAAAAAGTATTAACCAAAGTTACTAGTATTCCCATTTACTTTACTAGCTAAGCTAAATTACTTGTGTTAGGAATGTATACACGTCAGTTCTGCCCCCGTAGACAAGTGTCAGAAGTCGAAATCGCTAACAATCGCAAAGGAAACGAATAGATTAGATCGACCAATTACATCCAAGCTCGTCGCCGGCGTACGATGCGCGCGCCGCGGTGGAGTCACGAGCTGAAGTTTGATTGGCCGATGTAATCTATTCGTTTCCTTAGCGATTCCGACTTTTGACACTTGCTACAGTAATACATAGATAGGAAATAAGTCTTAATGTAACAGTTACTTGTAGGTGGCACTGAAAAGATGCAGGGGAATACATTAGTCTGAACATTTTGCATAAAAAACTGTTCACGTGGTTTAAAAAAAAAGTCACCTTGTATATTGCTAGGTAATGCAAGCAACCTTCTACCATCAGATTACGGTTCCGTATAAATTTACAAGTAGTAATTCTGTACACAGGAGTGTCTCTTAAGACTTGAATCATCAAAACATGTACTTATCAGAAATGTAAGATGTTGTGTTGTTAACAATCACGCGATACTATCCACTTATGTTTATTACTCATGAATATTCTAGATAGTACTATAGGAATGTAGTTTAGTCATACATTTTTCTATCTTACGGGGTTAGACTGGAAAGCCGACCACAACTGAGTTGGGAAAAAGGTTCAGAGAATGATGATGATGATGACGGGTTTATTTTTTTTTATTTACTCACTGTGCATCCTCGCAGTTATCCAAAAATAATAAATATATACGTATTTAAAGTAATGTATCTAAGTTGACAGCCTCTGTGGCGTAGCGGTAGCGTATTCGCCTGCTACGACAGGGACGCGGGTTCGATTCCCGCTCAATGTAAATATTTGTTTCCATGAATATGTCTATTTGCATTGTTCTGGGTGTTTCTATGTATAATATGAATGTATTTACAAAAAAAAAGTACATAAGTATGTTTATTGGCATTCTAGAACTCATACATAATACAAGCAAGTTAAGCTATGCTCTAGAAAGCTATATGTAGGTAGTCCTAGATTATTTATTAGTTTATATTATCGCCATTCTGATTACGCTACGTTTCATTAGAACATCAATAATATATGTCCATATTATTCACTGTTTAATTGGTTTTTGGCGGGATAAGCGTGTTTTTATTTTTTGAATTATCTTTTTTTCTGTAATTATTGATATCAATATGTTCACAGAACGCAATGCCGCCGCCGCCCCAGACTGGAATGCTGTCATCACAGAGTGCAATGCTGCCGCCATTCCAGCAACAAAACGCGCCCCCACCAAACACCAACCCTGATAAAACCAACAACCCGTTCGTGCCGCTACAAGTACAGACCAGGTAAGTTCATCATCGATCAATCATCATCATCACCATGGCGATATGAGTCCCAGTTTCATCCGAAGCTCTCACCTTGGAATACGCATTCCGGTTTTTACTCTTCCATTCACACGATGTAAGGTATTATACAGTTGATCGATTTTTATCAATCAATCATTTATTTATTTGCTAATTAATATGAGTACGGAGTAATGGTGTTAAAACATATTTTTTTAATTATTTATTAACATTCACAAGTCACAACATACAGTTTCAATAATTAGAAATTAGTAATAATAATTAGAAAACTAATTTCAGAATTAGAAAACAAACCATAAGCTACTAACTACTACTTGTCTGGAATGCTGTACCTTTCTTATAAGTACCTATAAAATAATATTATAGTACAGAGAACATTTAGCTTAGATAAATAAAACGATATAATACTGATATAACTGATATTAGTATGATATTATAAAGCAACCAATAAAGATTCACAGCTACCCACAGATTAGGCTATTGCAGTCTACAGCTGGACATAGGTCTCTCCCAAAGTCCGCCATAGCGCCCGGTACGCCGTTTTCCAGATCATTGTCCTAATTTGCAATCTGATGTCTGTCTATCTATCAATGGCGATGGATGAATTAGTTCAAGACTTAACAAGAAAATATTAACTTACAAGTGACTATTGAGCATAATCAGTTCAACCGTTTAGTAGCCGAGTTAACATAGACGCGGTCATACATACATACGCACAGGCTAAACACGTTACTTTTTTTTTTTATTTCACCGCTGTCGAGTAAAACATTGTTATTATCAACATTGACCATGGATTGTTTATGTAGATCACGTTTTATCACTAAGCCTAGCACTTACCTACTCATATTGTAAACACTTGCAGCCAGGCACTGCCGGCAGCCCATCGAAGTGCTTTTATCGATTGTGTTATCATATAATCGGTACTCGTCAGGGGAAGTACATGTTCAGGGGTTCTATGGAAACCGGTATCTGATCTAAATGATCTTGTTCATTGAAAAGCTGATCAGTTGACAAGAAAATAGCTTTTCAGTATATTTTTATGTATAATGTCGTTTAAGATGTATTTTCTTTGAACATTCGATGTCGCTTAAATCATTTCTACTCAACCGTTCTAATTGTTATAAATAGAGAGGTCAAATTATTAAAGAACTTCATAAATAAATAAGAATAATAATCGATAAGAACAAATTCAGTTCACTTCAAATGAGAGACGTAGTCAAATTATAAAATAGTTACAACATTCGTCTCTAGCTAGTTGGGATCTGTATTAAATTTCTCTGAAGAAAGGAAACAGGAGGTGTTTTTACACCTACCTTCATTTTGACAAATTATATTTTTTTTGTTTCGCATCCGGCTCAAGTCCATGCCTTGTATTAAGTACACTTCGTTGGGCAATACACGTTTTAACATGTACAATTAGACAACCAGCCCAAGCTGAAACCTAATAGTAGGCCTCATTCACTCCTTATCGATGGCTTCAAGTAGCTTCCTTGATAATAGCATACCTACCTTATCAGGTGATCTATTACACGTCACAGCCATTAAATGCACTTTACAAAATATTGCAAAAACAAATATCACCAGGTTTTTCGCTCATATTTATATACTCATTGCGCCAATCCCGATCTCGAGCGAGTTTAGTCTTATTTGATTTATCTTACTAAACACACTGATGTTACATGATATTCAAGGTTCGAAGATGCAGTCACCAGGTCACCATAGGAAAACAATAATAGAAAACTCCAATAGTTTTATCTTAGCCAATAGGTTAATCTTATTTAGTAATTAATTTATTCCTTTTCAATAGTATCGATATTGCAATAGTCGAAATTGCACTTAAACCTAGAACCTAGTTTACTTTAAATTTATGTCGAACAAAATAACATCACTTATTCCGTAACAATATGACTAAAAAATACCGGGTCAAATGAAGCAAGGTTGCAGTACAAAATTTCCTATGGCCACCTTCTGAATGAAATATATAAAGTTCTACTTTGTTTGCAGACGCTCACAGCCCAGTGGTTCTTCAAGGCGTGATGTAGGTCAGAATCAGGCACAAAAATCCACACTGCCAAAACCGCAACCTATCAATACACCTGTAAGTACATTCACACATTTCTTTTTATCGAACTTTAATATAGCTAACAGCTACTTCCTATGATAAAAATAGAATACAAACTTTGTTCAGAGGGCCAATTCTCGTAATAAAAATGTATCCAGTATTCAATTTCACTCTAGCCTCGATCTTCCAAATGTCAAAAAAGTATTCTTTTGGTTTAAGAACACCTTTTCAATGAATGTACAGTATATCGCGGAATATTATTATTATTATCATATATATGTATTATGTAACAGATGGTACAACAACCCCAGGATCCCACAGCGCGGCCGATAAAAAAGAAAAAACCAAGAATAGCAGCCAACCTACCGTTCCAAACAGAATAATTAAAATTATTTGTAACGTAACGTTTACTGGTGACTTTGTAGACTCTGTCGGTCAGTGAGATATGCGAGAATCTCAATCTTCGTTTTTCCAATCCAAATATTTGGAACCAAACGCTTTTCTTTCTTTAAATATCTAACTAAATGTCATTCGTACGTATTAAGTATGAATTATATACATGACTACAGTACTTTTTATATACCGGGCAGCTCCAAATGTGGACTACTGTAGTTGCATTTGTCTCTTCTGAGTTAAAATTTCTAAAAATATTAAACGTCTGTCAAAGACTACAATGTTGCCAGTTTAATAATTCAAAAATAAACTGAGATTGCAAATTTTAAAAAAGAGTAATTTAAGATACACTGACAAATAAATAGTAAATTGATTCATCTCATGATTGTAGGTAAGAAAATCTTGTACATTTTGTAAATATTATCAAGTTATTAAATCTATGATAATGGGTGTGATCAATTTGTTTAAATGAAATGTGAGCGAGAATATATGCGTTCTATTTTTAAATTCCTAGTAAATTTATTGAAAAAGTAAATTAAATTATAATTGAATTGTGTTAGTGATGAAAAAAATTGAAATGGGCCAAAAAATTAGATGCATATAATCTCGATGTAAATTTAGTAAAAATTCAAAGTTCCTCAGCTTTGTCAATGTTACTATATTGCATAGATCGGAAAATTCAATATCTAGGACGGGACTTTCTCTTATTTCTGACCATCTGAGCTATCTGCGATTGTCTTAGATAACGGCAATTCTCGTTTACATACGTCGTAAGGCGTCCTGAATATTGATTTTCTCCGATTTGAACTTATAGTAAAGGTTAGTATTAATCATTTCAAAATTTCATTCTAGAATATCACATTGAAAATACTGTCTTGCTGAATATCTGTACTATATAATATCTATACCTTACGAATAACAAGAAAGATTGAAGAAGTACAAACATACTCCGTTTATTCTCTTTTACACATTCAAGCATAATACCTACATTACATTATTATTTATTAAAAAAAATATTGCAACTTTTATGAAATATATATTCCAAAAAATTGGTGCTACATAGTGTAAAAATCTATCCAACTACCTGCCCTTGTCCCAATTATTTAGGGTGGGGGCAACATGCCATTCTTATCTATTCATTACTGTCAGGTGTCATCTCCTCAGTCACTAATTATGTAGTACTGCTAAATAATTACTTTATAATTCTGTGTCGTTGGAATGAAAGTACAATTAATAATATTTATTAATTCATAGGTGACTAGTAAGTCACTACACCTATCCATAATAATATTCATGAAAAAACTCTCACGATGATGGCCCGTGAAAAAAATGAGAATACTCTAACATATAAAAAAAATTGACCGACGACGTTTCAATATACGACACTTCATATCGATTGAAATGTAAAAATCGTAACCGACATTGACGGTTGAAAGATAGAGGGTCCTAAGCGACATCAACAGGTAAAAATAAAATTTCTATCACTTTAGCTTAAGACTTGACTGACTTACTATAACTAATTATGTTTTCCAAATGTTATGTTACGGATTAGGTTATCATAAAATTGACAGGGACTTGACATATACGACACGGATACGACAATGGATTAACAAACAAATCTCTACAAAGTAACTGTACATTTGGGTTATGTAGGCTGTGTTATACAAATTCAAACCTAAATAAAATATACACAACTTCTTCATTTCTTTTAGTAAATGTTATCGATATAAACAAAATTTGAATGAAATGTTAATAATGTTAATTAAATTACTATCAAATGCCATACATACATTTGGAGAGGTTCTTCATATTTGTGTTAGCAGATTAAATTCAATTTTATCTCACTCATATTCTATTTGTTTCATAATACCTACGATATAACTGATAGGTAAAAAATTACTTAAGCGACATCGACGGTTGAAAGTAAAACTACTGTTTTTTTAACAAACTAATACTATTGATGTCACTTAAGTAAAAAGTTAAAATCGTTTTTTAATTTTGCTTTTTACAGCCAAAATATTTTATACTTAATAAGAATCTTTTAAATGGACGAAAAATTATCGACAATATTTCCAGTTGCTGTATAAATGACAAAAGGTTATAAATATAATTAAATATTCCTTGATTAATGCCAATTTAATCAAATATAGGTGTCAAAAAGATTTGCATAAAGCTGATGCTAAAATAACGAAACGTAAAAATTAATATTAAATCTTTTTAATTAAGGGAAATTTAATGAAATATTTGACTGTTGAAATGCCTGAAAACAGTCTAAATATGCACATGACCTGGAATGAGTATAAGGAAGCTCACTTCGGGCTGCTCTAGTACTCATAATTAAATGTAGTTTATATGGTACGTAGTTTGGTAAATTGCATAGAGAAAGAGAGGTATAGAAAAACAGGGTTTGTAAAATAAGAGAAAGCGTTTCCGATCATAGACATAGTTGTATTTGTGTCGAATATAGTTTGTATTTCCTACATAACATGAATAAAATTTAGCAAATTATTAACAAATAAATCTGGATCAGTTTTTAATAACAGGTCATAAATCAGTTTTTAAGTTAGATCAAGATCAGTTTTTAATAACAGGTCATAGATCTAAATCAGTTTTCAAAGACATTTCAAAGATCTAGATTAGTATTTTATGTTTCTGAAAGTGATGTGGATCTAGGGATCTGCAATAAGTTTTTCTACACCATTTTTAAGAGCAGGTAATAGATCTATATTAGTTCTTTTAGAAAAGGTCACAGATATAGGTCGGTTTTTAAGACCAGTTTATATGTACAGGTCACAGATCTACATCACTTTTTAAGAACAGACCATAGATCTACATCAGTTATTAAGGATAATAGACCTTGATTCTTTTTTTATTAACATTTTATAGATCCAGGTCAGGTTTTAAGAACAGGTCGTAGATTTAGACTTGATTTATAAGAGCAGTCGAGATTTTATCACGTACAATTACTGACAAATTTTCATTTCCTTATTCCTAGCATAAACTTAAATTTGATGCATTAATTTTACCAATTAAAAAGACGCAGAATGAAATAATTTAAGATAGTATATATACGGTACCGACGTTTTAAAAGGATGACCTTTTAAAACGCCGGTACTTCACTTTTAATAATATTATATAATTTATAGGTGATCATAAAAATTGATCGCAAAATCTCTATTGTTTTAAAAATACATATTGACTGGACAATATATAACTCAAATGTTTCATTCCTGTGAAAGATAACGTGGTTATGTCGACATATTTTTTTATGAATCAAGATTATGACTCAATAAAGTGAATTACTCTAATTTATTTTTAATTTTGTGTAACTACCCTCAATTCCTGTTCCACGTCACAATCCTAATTACTGGAAAGTCATGTGAAGTGTTTATAAAGATCAATAATGACTTAAGTTGAGATCCGAATGGTGCCATATGGTACATCCGAAACTTCGGGCCCGTGCGAAATACGAAATGCTATATTACAGCACCTTGAAGTTACTTCGCATTTCTCTTTGTATGGCTTAGGCTGATACATGTATATTTGAGCAAAGTAACATTATCAGAGAATGACTTGAATTTCTGAATAATAAAGGCTCGAAGGACCATTCTAACCCAATCGTAATAGATTTAGGCGCCAAGACGCACTACTAAGTCTAGGGTTCAGGAGTAATCTATACAGAGGAAAGGTGCTAAAACTATTCGAAATTTCATAACATTAAAATTAACTGCATTTGAACAGACTACCTCAGTACCAAAATACAAGGATTGTATGTTCCCGCAAAGGTTTGCTGGGAGAAAACTCTATATTGAGTTAAGCTCGCCTTTGTACATCAACTTATATTGTAATGTGGATATCAATTGAACAATTTCCATATTAATCGAAAAAGGTATTCATAATATTCACTGACACTTAGAAGAATCCCTCTAGCAATTAATTATAAAAGTGCCTATGATAAGATAGCATGGAACTAGACAAACCACGCATAGCACACTTGAATACTATGTTATAAGTAGGTAAGTTATGATCGATGACACTTCATTCACAATACTGCAGGGAATGCAGATCGACTATGGGCTTCATTATTACCTATAGTTTATATTAGTTTCTATGAGAAGACCACAAACAGGGTATGTTGAAAATCTACCAAAAATCCTAGTGTTGCAATTTTTAAAATAATATTCCTTCCTAATACAGTCCCGGGTCCTTTAAGCGGGGCGTGAAAAAGCATTTGATGAGGCCGTCAAGCTGAGAGCCACCATTGTGGCACTATCGGTGTTTGCAATGGTGACTCCCATTCCAGAGACTTTGCCTCAGCTTACCATCAGGCGAGGTGAAGTCACGTTGACGTGACCGACATAAAAAAAAGTATTTTTAAATTTTTTATTTTTTATGGCAGAATGGTAGAATTCTACAATATTCTAGACAGCGCTCTCTAAACCCAAAGTAAGCATAGCTTAACTTGTGTTATAAGTTCTAGAATGCGGATAAACATAGTTATACATACAATATGCTGATAGTTTGTCATAAAATCTTGTTGTTTTTCGTTCAGTAAATAAAATGCGTGTGTCTCTGATGTGGTTGATGTGGGTCGTCGGGGCCGCGTTTCTGGTGGTCGTGAGTGGCGCTGCGTGGTGGGAGTCAGCCGTAGTATATCAGATATACCCGCGCTCCTTCAAAGATTCCAATGGTGACGGTGTCGGTGATCTAGCTGGTAAGATTTTCTTTTTTATATCTTTTACACATTTTCTTTTGCGTATTTTCAAAGATTGATTTTGTACTTTTAATTACATTATGATAATTACTGAAGATTCTTCATATACTTCCATAGTCGAATTTACTGCCACGGTACCAAAAAATCCAATACCTTTAAACGGGGCGTGAAAAAGCATTTGATGAGGCCGTCAAGCTGAGGGCCGCCACTGTAGCACTACCGGTGTATGTAGTGGTGACCTCGGTCCTGAGACTTTATCTTTAGCTTATCATCCGATTGTTCTCACTAATTCCAGTGGAAGTAGTCCCGTTGGAACTAGTGAAATATTTTCTTCACATTAGTTCCGTTTTCCGTACTGAAAACATGCCCCGCTGGTCGGGGGAGGTATCCACGAAAAAAAAAGGGTACCTACTGTAGTTTGCCGAGGGTGTGAGCATTTCATGTCATCAATGCTTCTACGAGGTTGAAACAAATTATTTAACATTATTTTTAATGTCCCTAGGGATAACATCAAAACTGCCGTACCTAAAGGGTCTCGGTATAGACGCGATATGGATGTCTCCGATCTTCAAATCGCCTATGTACGACTTTGGCTACGATATAGCAGACTACAGGGCTATCGACAAGGTGTTCGGTACAATGACAGATTTCGATATACTCATGACAGTGGCAAAGAGCTTGGGTAAGTTTAATGGACGTTATAATTTTTATTTTTAAACACAGTCGGAATATACACTGTAGGGTCCAGCAAAATTGAAATTTTTATAACTACTATCTGTCTGTTTGTCTCTTTGAAAGAAGTAATTCTGGAACAGCTAGGCCGATTTTAACGGGATTTTCACTGGCAAATAGATAATTTCATAAGGCGTAACATAGGCCAATTTAATTTTGGAAAAAGAATTAGGGTTCTGCGTATATACTTAAAACCTTAGGCGCTGCGCAAACGTAGACACTTTTGTTGCCGACACGGCACACCGCCACAGGAAACCGTAGTTGCTGTGTTCCGTATCGACAATCGGACACAGTTGCCGGTTCCGTCACCGACACGGCACACCACAAGAAACTGTAGCTGTAGTTGCTGTATCTGCTTGTTTTCCGTAGTCTCATGATGGACGTTTGTCAATGTTGCTTGTGTCTTCAACTGACGACTTTTAGTTTCCAGTTACCGACACCGAACACTTTTTGATCGTCCTGAATATAGTGTTAAATGGAAGCAACTGGACTCACGTATGCGCAGGGAGTTGAATGATTTCGTACTTGTTCTATAGAATTCAAATATTCATCGGTAGCTTGTATCTGACACAAGAAACAAAAGTGTCTACGTTTGCGCAGCGTCTTAAATATCTAAATTCACGCAGGCTAAATCGTGAGTACAGCTAGTTATTTTCTAATTTTAAATAATAATAAAAATAACATAATAATAATAAATATTCTACGACATTCCACACAGCGCTCTCTAGACCCATGATAATCATAGTTAACTAGATTGTGTTATGGGTTCTAGAGTACCTATGGACTTATATACTTAGATATTTTTTTGTAAATAAATACATTAATATTAATACATTATTTAATATAATGTTTGTACACAGACATCCGTGTAGTCTTGGACTTCGTGCCCAACCATACGAGCAACGAGAGCGAATGGTTTACCAACTCCATTAAAAAGAACGGCTCCTACGCCGACTACTACATATGGGCGAACGGCACGACGGACGCCAACAACACGCGTGTGCCACCGAGCAATTGGGTAAATTTAGACCACCTTTTGATAATAGAGATGAAATTGAAGGGTTTTAAATTAAGTTAAGTTTAAGTTGGCGGCTAGGTGTAGTGAGAAATCTATATATATAAAAGAAAGTCGTGTTAGTTACACTATTTATAACTCAAGAACGGCTGAACCGATTTGGCTGAAAATTGGTAGGGAGGTAGCTTAGAACCAGGATATAGGATACTTATCCTTTTTTAAGTGGAGAGTGGAGTGGAGAGTCGAGTGGAGATTGCTAGTGGATAGTGGAGTAGAGAGTCGAGTGGAGAGTCGTTTAATTGGTGGCGATACCGACTTCCAAGCGGGCGAAGCCGCGGGCGGAAGCTAGTTACTTATATATGTACTTACATCTTGTAAAACCTGTACTTAGCAAATAAATGATTTGATTTGCCTACCGATGATGATAATGACTTGTATGTGTTCCCCAGGTAAGCTTTTTCCGCAAGAGTGCGTGGGAGTACAACGAGGCTCGTCAACAGTACTACCTCCACCAGTTCGTGATCGGGCAGCCCGACCTCAACTATCGCAACCCGACAGTGCGCGACGAGATGAAGGTATTCATGATTATTGTGCTGTCTTTTTTCATACTAGGTAGGTAGCAGACAAGCACACGGCCCACCTGATGGGAAGCGGACACCGTAGCCTATGGACGTGTGCAACACTAAGGGTGTCACACACGCGCTGCCTACCCTGAAGGGAAGGGGAAAGGGCTAGGAAGGGGTGGGGGAGGAGAGGTACAGTGAGCTCTGGCTATCCTACTTATCGGCGGGAACACAGCGGGTATAAAAAAAGTATGCCTAGGGCGAAGCGGGGCACATCTAATCTATTATCTACTGAATATAAACCAACTTTCATATTTCTGTAAAGCAATAGGCTGTCTTAAGACTGTTTTGTCTAAATTGAGCGCTCAACCTTAGTTTTTAATTGTAAGGATTAACAGTACGCTAAAACATTGCAGAATGTGCTACGTTTCTGGCTCGACAAAGGCGTATCTGGGTTCCGTATCGACGCGGTTAACACGCTGTACGAAGCTGATCCAGCACTACATGGCGGTGTCTACCCAAATGAACCACTCTCTAGTAAGTTCTCGGTTCAATCAATCATCTATTGCAGTCCACTTGACTGTCCTATTTAAAAACATAGTATCTGACATATTTTAAAACATGAGTGTCTGCATTTTTCGATCTAATAGACCACCCTCCATGTATCACGGCTGACGCCTGAGGTACCTGCTGTAATGCGTTCTATGTGCTTTTTTAATATATAGATACATAGTTTTTATTTTTATACTATATCATTCTACCTGTAAACTCCGACGAATAAATAAAAACGGGCTAGAGGTGGGGAGATGCGAGAAGGGGGTTGCGAGCTCTGACTACCCTACTTATATCATTCTCTGAACCTTTTTCCCAACTCAGTTGGGGTCGGCTTTCCAGTCTAACACTGTGATGCGGCTGAACTTCGATACTTTCCGTGGAGCGACTGCCATCTGACCTCCACCACCAATGGTCATTATGACCAATGGCGATATCGAAGTTCCAAGTTAGACTGGTTGGACTTTTGTGGGCTCCAACTACCCGTAACGACTGCCATAGATGTTTGTATGGCAACCGGGACCGACTGCTTAACGTGCTCTCCGAGGCACTAATAAACCTGCGATAAAGCCTACCTTCCGTTATTTAATTCCGAGACTTACTAGCCATACTTCCAGATGCCACAGGCTATGGCCCCGATGACTATGAGTACCTAA
Source organism: Lithosia quadra (assembly GCA_963576445.1). NCBI lineage: Eukaryota > Metazoa > Arthropoda > Insecta > Lepidoptera > Erebidae > Lithosia > Lithosia quadra. The sequence continues at coordinate 3,837,980 of OY754879.1, read as the reverse complement.
ACCACATTTACACAATAAACCAAAACGAGACGTACAACGTCGTGTACGATTGGAGAGCAGTTCTCGACGAATACACAGACGAGTCTAAGATCATGATGACGGAAGCCTACACTGATCTGGACCTCATAATGCGTTACTATGGTAACGCTACCGCCGACGGCTCCATGCCGTTCAACTTTGTGTACTTAGGAGAGATGAAGGCCAACTCCACGGCTAATGACATGAGTGATATTATAAATAAATGGATGACGGCCATGCCTGCTGGGAAAATTGCTAATTGGGTGGTAAGTTTTTTGTCTATCACGTGGTGAAGTTCGACCTACTTGTCAGATAGGTGAAGATAGATTTTCATGTATACTACTTAGGTGGCAGACAAGCACACGGCCCACCTGATGGGAAGTGATCACCGTGGCCTACGGACGTGTGCAACATGCACAGGGGTGTCGCACTCGCGGGGGGGGGGGGGGGGGGTTGGAGATGGAGATTGTGGGATTGTGAGCTCTATAGTAGACAGAGACAACAGCCCGCCATCTACAGTGTGGATTCTACACTCTTCACGAACTTTTAATTAGGTAAGTCTTTCTCTAGATATAAGTTACTTTGATGTGGTTAATGCTCGCAGAACGGCAACCACGACCAGAGCCGTATGGCGACCAGGTACGGCGTCAACAGAGTCGATGCTATGAACATGATGGCGCTACTGCTTCCAGGAGTCACCATCACTTACCAGGTACCATACAGAAGTCAAATTTTTTCTTTTAATTTTTTTAATTAAATTTTAGAGACCATTATTTTCTGTATTTGACAAAACTAGTGCCTGTACTTATTAATTAAATAATAAATTTAATGTATGACTAAATAATTGGAATTTTAAATTCCACTTCCTAGAATTACCCAATATCTCCCCAAAAACTAAAAATTCTCGGTTACCCAATAGGCTCGCGTTTGACTACAATCTCACCTGATGGTAAGTGATGATGTGGTCGACGTTAAAGCACGCTTGCCTAGAAGCAACCTATTCACTCTTGACTTAAAGACTCCCAGGTTATAGCTTCCCGGAAACAGGCAGGTCATGTGATACGTTTCTCTTACTCCCCAGGGTGAAGAACTAGGCATGACTGACGGAGAAGTTACCTGGGAGCAAACCCAGGACCCTCAGGCTTGCAACACAGACGATCCTCTCAACTACCAGGCCAAGAGTCGTGATCCGTGCCGCACGCCCTTCCACTGGGACGCGAGCTCCTTCGCTGGGTTCACTGAGGGCAATTCAACATGGCTCCCGATCGCTTCCAACTATGCCACTGTGAATGTGGCCGTAGAAATGGCGACCAATCGAAGTCATTATACGGTAAGTAATATCTGTACTTATCTAACATAATTATATAGGGTGTTCCATGGCGATACCACAGAGGGAAAGTACTTTAAATAATGTAGATAGACAATTTTATTGAAAGAAGAGTTCATTTTGATTTTAAACACAATTTAAGCTGCATTCAAAGTTTTTTAAAAATTCGCTTGCAACACTCTGTTATCGAGTGGTTGAAACCTGAAGAAAATTAACATTCTGTACTTTTATTGCTTCAATCGATAGGGTAAATCATAAGCAACAAATCTCTCTAACAAACATAGTAAATTAAATAAAGGGAAATCGAAAGTACGCGATATTTTCTTTCTATAACCACACGTTGGGCCAACGTAAATATAATTATGTATTCGTCGGTACATTGAAGCATAAACGAAATAAAGTAATTGCCTGGCCGATATTGGCACATGTTGGGCCAATGTTTAAAGCCAAAGTTTCACAATGGCGTTTCATTTGACTTGCAGTTCTACAAAGACGTTGTAGCTTTGAAACATACAGCGGCTGTGAGCACCGGCGCTCTGAATACCACTGCGCTGTCAAGCGATGTACTCGTTATTACCAGGTATGTACTCTGTGCCTCGGAGAGCACGTTAAACCGTCGGTCCCAGTTGCCATACGAACATCTATGGCAGTCGTTATAGATGGAGCCGTAACAGTCCGATTACGCCAACGGCTTGTGGAAGTCGCTTCACGGAAAATATCGAAGTTCAGCCGCTTCTTAGTTAGACTGCCGACCCGTGTGGTAGTAAAGAATTCCCAGTCTTCATGGTAAGGCAAAGAAAAGAGGCACCAAACCGCTTGGTTCTTGATGAAATTGAGTGAATAAGTTAAGCGGTTTAGGCGTAACCAGACAGACATAGCAACGGCTGAGTTTCTTACCGGAGTCTTGGTCTGGACCGCGTTTCGAACCGGTGGTCCATTTGCTTATCTAGTTTTAATATTTTTAATTTTTACGTTTTGTAAGTGCCGTGTAATGGTCTATACAGAATAAATGATTTTTGACTTGACAGAGTTACATCTGTATTTATGATATTAGTATATAAGACCACGGATACCATAACAACTATTACAAACATATCATTGCAGGTCTCTCACTAACGGAACTGCTGTGGTGGGAGTGATGAACTTGGCGAGTACGGCGAAGGTCGTGAGCCTCAGCACAATCCCCGCAGTACCGGGCAGCATGGTAGTCGTCGCCACGGGCATCACCTGTCAACTGGAAAAACAGTAAGAATATTCATACATACATATCACGCCTTTTTCCATAGGGGTAGGCAGAGAGACGCTGCTGCCTGCGGCCAATGTGCCACCCAACCGTGTCGGCGCGCAGACAATCAGCTCGCCCCCCGCTCGCTCCCCACTGTGCCCTCTGCTAGTCAGAGGGGCACGTGGAGAGGAGAGCCTCAAAGCAGCCCTCTAGAGAGGCATTCCCACCCCGGGCTCGCCTCCGTTGCCCGGATGCACCGCCTGGAGGTTGCGGCCCGCACCCACCCTTTTATCCCCCTAGAATATTTTTTATTTCAATTTATTAATATTTTGCGTACAGGGCCACAGTGAAGAAGGCAGATTCTCTGACTTTGCCGGGCTATTGCTCCATAGTATTCGCATCGCACGCCTTCAGGATTACAACGGCTTCGGTGGTAGCTTATATAGTTTTGGCTTTCGTACATAAATTCGTGTACTGATTTAAGTAACTTCAATTCAAGAACTTGTCCAGCTATTAATAATAGTCTATTTAAGTATTTTAAATTAAATTATGCGAAATTTAAGAAGGAATATTGATCAACTATATAGTAATAAGTATAATGGTGCAGTAGAGTGCAGTGTACAAAAAGCTAAAACTTAGCTACTAATTTGTTAAGTATTTTTATATTGAAATTAGCAATAATCTATATTAAGCGTTTTTGTAATAATTTCATTGAACTACGGACCAGTAGGACAAGCACGAAATTTCTTTCGAATAGTGAGCGTATCGTATTCATAACGAGAGACTGAAGACAGTCAACAATATCGCATTATTGATATGCCAACAAACTCGATTGGTCAAACACCGAATTACGATATAGGACTTGTCAAATATATTGACAGTCTCCAGTCGCTCGTGAAGAGTACGATACGCAAACTATTGGAAAAAAATTTCATGCTTACTCTATAGAAAAAACATAGTGATTGTTGAATTAGGTGTACTAATTAAATTTCACGGGAAATTTGGTGAAATATCAGTATTAAATTAATTTTCTTATTAACCTATTGTAATTAATGATAAAAATATATTTATATTTCTGTAAAAACATGTATGCAATAAATGATATCTATGTTTATATTTTTTGTTATTTTATGCTATCCTATGAAAATTTTTATAAGAAGTGACATCCAACCCCCATCGGATAGAGATAATCTGTCTCTATACTAAATTTTATACTATACTATATTGATTCAGTTGTTATAGTTTTTCCAGATATCTAGACATACTTTCTTACAAACTTTCGCCTTGATAATATTTGCAGGAAGTAGGAACAAGGATAGGATAAAAGACAAATTTTGTTCCTTGCTATTAAAACTTCCGCTTGAAAAGAAAATAATCAAGAATAATTTAATGAGTAGGTATAGTTTTATTCTTAAAACAATGATTTTATTAACATCACTAGTCAAACGGGTTGTTCAAAAATCCATGGCACCTTCCAAGAAACACAAACAGTCCACTTTGTTTATAACTAAATCAAAATCTTTCTTTGCTATAATTTTTCTTTTGTTGATGGCTGTGTAAGCATAGGTTTCCTTTGCTATTGTTTCCAAAAATAATTCCTGAAAAAGTTACAATAAATTAGTGTGACACTATGAGATGATTTTAAAAAAAGTGTTTTTAATTCATTACAGATTATTGTTAAAAATGTTTCTATTTTCGAATAGCTATTCTTAATAGATACAATGATATAGTTCTAGATGAACAGAGATTGGTGAAAAACTCAGGAACATTAAACATACACATAGTTAACAATAACAAGCAATCATTAAGTTTTATTGTGGCATTTATTCAAGCTAGGAGATTTAGTAGGTCAGATTTCGCTCCCATAAAAGCCTTAAAGGTGTGAATACCCAGAATACAATTGGAAACAATGATAAGAGGATGATGTCTCAAGTTAGTATGATTATGTTGAATACTGCACTGAAAAGTTGCAATATAATTTGCAATGCCTGCTACTAGCGAGCTGATAATATATTTACTTATAAAACGTGTTTTTGTATTTGGTCATAATATTCAAGAGTTTGGCAGGTATTTCTTTACAGTATTTGCCGTCGAGTTTGGAGTCCATATTGGTTTTAAACCAAGCTAATATCAATTGAAGCCTCCGTAAACTTTTAAGTCGCGGAGTTCAACGGGTAACGGGGATTTTTTTCAAAATCATAGAAATTTATCACTATCATTAAACAAATATATACTGACCGTAGCTTTAGTAACTAAGAAAACCGCATCACCCGATATAACACTGACATCCGGATCCATTTTCATTATGTTCTTTACCCGAGCCATTGGTAACCTCGTTGATCGTATAGCTTCAGCCTTATTCTGAACTGGAGGCCTCTTCTCATCCACCAGTTGCTCATCAAAGTTTGTTTTTTCTATCGTGTCTACCGAATCCTCTATTGTGTTTACATGATCTAGTTCTGTAGATTCTGTGCTGTGGTGTTCATTGTCCAGATAGTGTTCCGAGTCCTCAATCATGTCCGATATGTCTACATCGTCGTAGTGTTCTTCATCAGCCATAATTATAATATATGATCTTTAATCAATCAAACTTTAAAAATTTCGTTCGAGCAAGCAGAACAATTTTAGGCGCGATTGGCAACTGGCAACCAACAATAACATAACATGAAATGACACTGACAGACAGCTGACACAATTGACAACTTTAATAAATAAAAATTTCGTTCTGAAAGCTCTATGTTAAAGTAGGGTAACATTAGATACCTATATAGATGTTAACTATTTGTTATAATATATGGAACTATTAAAAATCCATACTTGAATATTAATAGTTAATACACTGCTTTTTACGCACTGCCGAAGAAAGGAGGGTAATGTTTTTTTTTTCAATTAACAAGGTTAGGTATAGTGACCCATAAATGCTGCAATGGCAAAGATGTCACTGCCTCACTGGTCTGTTGCCATTGCCACAGAAGGAAAGGATAACCCGGATTAGAGCTAGGATGATGATAACGACGATCTTGTGAATTACTTACCTCCATATAAATATTCTTAGGTCTTAAACCAAGGTTTACAGATTTCCAGCAGTATTCATCTATTACTTACATTACTGGACGAAGCTCGACTCTCAACTATTAACGCCCAATCATGTATCTTTATTTAGATTGCACAAATTTAAATAGAAATAGGTATAATAAGATTGATACACCTACCACGCAGACCAGTCATTCAGTATTTTACTCTGAAGGCATAGGTACGTATTAGTAGTTTTATTTTCATCGACCGAATATTTCAACCAAGTTAATCTGCTTCTTTTCATTAAATTACATTTAAAAAAAACCCGGATTGCAAAAATATAAATAGATAGTTACGTACACCTTCAAGGCGGTCATAAATATTCATATTCATACCTACTTTAGTTTCATATTTCATTTTCTCTAAATTTTAAAGATAGTGTTTGTTTTATACGTGAAGGTGATAGACTTAAGTAGAGTGACCCTCCGAATTCACTGAACTCTTTAACTACAAACGCTATTTACGTAAACTAAAATAAATCAACAAATAAATTGTAAATTTTTGTAATTTTTAGAAAACAATACTAACATTAAATTGTAAGGGGTAATCTCAGGATCTACTGAACCAATTTTAAAAATTCTTTCACCAATAGAAAGCCACATTATCCGTGAATGTCATAGGCTGAATATCATCACGCTACTGCCCAAGGGAGCGGAGCAATAATCATAAATGTGAACAATTCCGGTAGATTCCCATACATTTTAGGAAAACTGATAAATTATGAGCATATTATTTGAGTTAAAAAGGGTGCGTCGGGGTTCGAAATATGCCACGGGCGAAGCCGGGGTGGGTCAGCTAGTTTTAAGTAAAGTTGTAGATCCTAGGTGGTCGGTAGCTTTGTATTCTGTTTAGCTTATATAGACGGCGACTGTACCCACCTAAGAGAGTTATTTATGATTTAAAATCCTTCTTGTAGTCACTATGCGTTCTACTTTGGCGTGGTTGCTATCTGTGATCGGAGCAGCATTGCTAGCAACCGTAAGTGGTGATGCGTGGTGGAAGTCTGCTGTGGTGTATCAGATATACCCGCGCTCGTTTAAAGACTCCAACAGAGATGGCATCGGAGACTTGAACGGTAAGACGTACCTAAATACCTATTATTTTTTTACAGAGAGCTATAATATCCGTTACTAGCATGCCCGTAAATCTCTCCAGCTAAGCTAAATTTCTTGTGATAGGATGGGATTCATGTCGGTAGTGTAACGGCCAGGATCCGAACTCAGAACCTTACAACAGTAAGAGCTTCGAACAGCGAGCAACTGCTTGCAACAAAATGACGCAACGTGAAAATGCGCTTTTTTATTGGTAAACAGGCTTGCTTGCGTTTAACCACAATCTCACCTGTTGGTAAGTTTGATGTGGTCGACAGAGAAGCACGCTTGCCTAGAAGCAACCTGTTCTAGACTGCAAGATTTCCAGGATGTAGCTTTCCGGCAATAGAGACTCAGGCAGGGCATTCAGCTCTTTAGCGGTACGCATAATGAACGTACCTACTGCCAAAACGTTCAGTAGGTACACACTTTCCTAAAATGGCTAAAATTAAGTAAAAGAGCGAATTAGTCACATATAATTTGTTCGCAATCAAGTCCAGTCATTATTTTCTTGATAAAATAGCACCGTAGTACATACGTAGGTAAACAAGAGTACCCAGCTTCTCACCCCACAATGTGACCTCGATAGCAATGTTGATATCTAGTAATACAACATTGGTATTATACCTACTTACGTAGATGCTTACATTGACTTCTAAACTGCATTTACTAGTAGACAAGCTGTTTAACCAAAATTTTGTCACGACCAATGATTGGTTTATGCCGTGACACTTCGGGCATTTATTACTTGTTCCCGGCATGGAATAAATGCCCGAATAATGCCCAAAGTGACAGGGTATCATTGATCCCGGCTCCCGACCCTTTCGCCTATCTCTACAACTTCTTTGGATAGATAGATATCCACAGAAATTCTAAGGCCCCAGTCGACTGCGCAAGGTGGGCGCTATCTTGTCGCCTCATATTGTAGCTGCATTTGGATAATAATAGCTTTATTCAACAGGTATAACAGAAAAACTGCAATATATCAAAGACACAGGCATTGACGCGATATGGCTGTCGCCTATCTTCAAGTCGCCCATGTACGATTTCGGGTACGACATAGCAGACTATAGAGCCATTGCTGAAGCGTACGGCACCATGGAAGACTTCGAAAACCTTATGGAAAGAGCTAAGAGCTTAGGTAAACCGATGATTTTTGTTATCATCAGCACAGTTCTGACTGTCCTGAAAAATTGTAAACCCGTCTACTAATGTGCCCATACATTCATACAAACAAATATCAGAATTGAGAACATCCTCCTTTTTTTGAAATCGGTTTAAATAAATGACTATTAAGTGAAAATGTAACTACGCTTCTATGGCGTTTTATACAAAAGCGTATTTGTAATTATAATAATCGTAGTACTTATAGTTATTACTCTAAAGACCTCAGTAAGTTGTTTGTTGATAAAATCAGTTTTTAGACATCATTAAACTGACAGTGCTATTAAAGTATGTGATAAACATTACCTACCTACCTCCAGAAGTGTGAATGGGCGAGGTTTGATATTCGGTGGCCTTCTCTTTCCCCACTGTGCTTTTCGTCTTTTAGTCCAATTACAAAACGACTGTACTTTGATATTTTTTGGACTAGCATCTGACCTCTTCCTAACCTCAACCCACTGGTGATATCAAAGATCTGTAGTTAGATGTAAAGCGATCACACTTGACAAATTCTTTCCATCTTCATTATCAGATGTCATCTCCTCAGTCACTGTCTTCTATTCCATATCATTTCATTCTTTCTATTTTCGTGACGTAAAAATTTAACGGACCTAGTGTGCTGCCTTGTGGTACACCAATACAAAAGAAATGGATTGTAATAATGTGCTGGAGATGTGTTTATATAACCACATACATAATTACTGCCTATGTAGGGTGTATAAGACTATTCAAGTGACCAGTAGACTTTTTACAGGTATTCGCGTAATCCTAGACTACGTGCCGAACCACACGAGCAATGAAAGTGAATGGTTCGTGAAGTCCTCGCAAAAAGACCCCGAATACAGTGACTACTACATATGGGCAGATGGCAAGCCAGATCCTGATGACCCAAATAAATTGACACCACCTAGCAATTGGGTAAGACTGTTTACTTAATTTTAGCGTATCAAAACTACCAAGTTTATAATAGAAGATAGCTTGGAATCTGATTTTATGCAATAATTTTATGGTCGTAAATCACATGTAAAAAAAACTGTTTCAATTTGTGCCTGTGCACTGAATTAGCACGATTATTTAAAAAAGCTTAGCCTACAGACAGACCAACCCACAGGTTTCCTAGTTATTTATTTCCAACGAGGACGCCGGTGACCGGGTGAGTGATCAACCATACCGGAGTTGGCCATCTCACCCATTTCCCCTGCAGGTTACCTAGTTACTTACTTCCTAATTTTGTGCGACCGTGCATGCAGTTTCGGCTCAATTTCTAATGATAATTGACTGTAACGATTTAATAGTGTCAATCTAATCATAAAATTATTGAAAGTACTTAAATGTATCGCAGTTTAGAATTTATTTAGGTAGGTACATCTTTTAGTTTGAGCAAACCGATTAAGTTAAGTCTTATTTCCCAGGTAAGCATATTCCGCAAGAGCGCTTGGGAGTACAGCAAAGTTCGGAAGCAGTACTATCTTCATCAGTTCCTGATCGGGCAGCCTGATCTCAACTACCGCAACCCAAAAGTGCGCGAAGAGATGAAGGTATTCTTGAACTTTTATTTCTGTTAACAACCCTTAGCTTCATTACTGAACACTGAATATGGATTGTCACCACTGCTCTACTTTACACTTTCAAAAGTCCACGAAAGTGGTCGTGTAAAATTTTAGGCTTCTATTGATTTCCCTTAATTCACATACCAATACCTACCAATCAAAACCTATTACTTTGGACGCAACTGGGAAATCGTTATGAAGATGATGATGATAAATGTTTTGCTAAAGAAACGTTTACTATCCAATAACGTTTTGCAGGATGTTCTTCGGTTCTGGTTGGATAAAGGTGTATCTGGATTTCGTATGGATGCTATCAATATGATGTATGAGGTAGATCCTGCTGACCACGGCGGAATTTACCCAGATGAACCACTGTCTGGTAAGCTGGTTGAAACTTGAAATAACTCTAAAACAAAATCTTATTCTGAAATTTCTTTATTATATGTTTACATTTACATCACAAACTTATTTGCCTAACGTATTTGGAAATATTCAATGCTCCTCAGCGTCATAGTTTTAGCGTTGTTCCCGGCTACATCCGACACTTGCACCTCGGAGTTCAGGGTCCGTTTACCTTGGTTTGACATGTGGATTTCCGCTCCTGACCTTCAACCCTAAGAGGCCTGCGCCAGGAACTCCTCCATCAATCAACAAATGTACCGGCTTGCAGATAAGATTGGCTTGGCCCAAACATTTTAGTGGGATCTAATACACCTAATTCCATTCTGTACTCACACTTGATCTTTATATACATAGGTGTAGTTGGTGCAACGCCTGATGACTACGAATATCTAAACCACATCTACACTAGAGACCTGGAAGAATTATACAATGTGATTTACGATTGGAGGGCAGTTCTTGACGAGTATTTACGCAAAGAATCAAAGTTAATGATGACTGAAGGATACACTGATCTGAAGAATATGATGCGCTACTATGGGAACGGAGAACGCGATGGCTCTGTTCCTTTCAATTTCCTTTTCCTCGAAGGATTAACGAAGGACTCCAACGCAAGAGATATAAAATTAATGGTTGATAAGTGGATGACATACATGCCGAATGGGAAAACTGCTAACTGGGTGGTGAGTATACTTAGTATCTCAACAGTGATAAGTAAAGATAGACATTGTGGCGATACCACAAATACCCAGCGCCATCTAGTAACAGCACGACGAACTACTTCGATACTACAACTACGTCACAACTACGTCACAACTACGTCACAACTACGTCACTACGATCCTGAATCGCGAAAGTGCAGTTCGAGCGCTAGTGTAGCATATAATATATACAAGATCCCAACGATCCCGCGGCCCGCCAGGCGTGATCACCTTGCCGGTCGGAGGATCCTCCCTTTGTGTTGGAGGGACGTCACATCCCGTTCCTCCACAACATGAATATTTGTCAGATATGCTGTTTGCAATGTCTAATGTCTTTTACATTAGCAGCGTTGCAAAAACCCAAGGTATTTTAGTCATTGTTCTAGTTTAGCTACTAATTTACATATTTTTGAACAGAATGGGAACCATGATAAACCCCGTATGGCTACAAGGCATGGAGAGAACAGAGTGGATGCCATGAACATGTTAGCACTTATACTCAATGGAGTCACTATCACATATCAAGTACGTAAAACAGAACTATTATTTACTGTGCCCAACCTTTGGTTTGACATGACGGGATGGGAAGTGAGAATTCGCCCTAGGACCTTATGCTTCCTACCTTATACAGATAAGGCAGGAGGCATAAAGTTTGCATAAGTTGTGGTTGTGGCATAGACAGCTGCTCTTCGAAACGTTTTCATATAAAATATACGAATGCGACGCTTCATTATACAAAAAAGGCATGACGGAGGCCATACCACTTGGTTGGCTCAGGTGAGACTGAGCGACGTGCAAGATGCGAGCCAGTGACGCCCTTGAAACATGCTATCACAACCAAGTCAGCTTATATAATGATGATGCATCGTAACTACTCCTTGCTTTGCGCTCGCTTTAAGTACTCCTTTTTTTCCGTGCGGAAATCCTCATGGATACCCACCCCGCGGCCAGCGGGGCAGGTTATGTCGAACTCTTACCGACTTAAATCGCACGCCGTCTAGGGTCTTCTGACGCCAGGGTGTAAGGTGGCCCAAAGAGCATTTCCCTCGCACCCCGGCAGCTTTAAGTACTCCTTAAGTCTATTTTGTCTGTACCTAGGTATACTTAATTCAAGCGTTAGCTGGACTTTCACTCCTATTCACCAAGTCTACTGTACCTTCTGTTACTGTACAACATTTCAATTCCCTTACCAGGGTGAGGAGTTAGGAATGTCGGACGGCAAAGTGTCCTGGGAAGAGACAAAAGATCCTCAGGCTCTTAACACAGATGACCCCGTGAACTACTGGAAGAAAAGCCGCGATCCGGCTCGGACGCCGTTCCACTGGGACGCGAGCACCAACGCTGGCTTCTCTGATGCTGCTAAAACTTGGTTACCAATGGCTGAGAATTATGCTACGGTCAATGTGGCAGCTCAGAATGAAGCAGCTAAGAGCCATTACAAGGTAAGTGGGTAGGTTCAGTAACGTCTACTACTTGGAATATTTTTGTCCAAGTAGTTCAATTGTCAGACACGATCTAACTACTTGGAATACTTTTGTCCAAATTGTCAGATCATTGAACTGTTAGTAGGACTAGTTGGTATAACCGGGTCTTAGGGAATATGCAAAACAAAGTTGTCATCGTCTTAGCATTTTGCAATCGAGGTTTTCATCTCGGAGCATGGAGTCTGCTTACTCCTTCTCCTGAGTTGACTTATGTTTTTATAGGAGCGACTGCCTGACTGACCTCTTAACCTCGAGAGGAATGGAAGCGCCAGAGTCTCGTCCATCAATCTGCAGGTATCCCGGTTTATGGATAAGGCGGCTGGCCTTGAAGGTCTTAATGGCGTCCCATACACCTGTGCATGTCATTGAAAATCGGGGAAACTACTAAATAATATGTAAAAAAATGGCAAAACTAGTATCCATTCTCACGATGTATAAAGTTTTTTTGAATCCAGTTCGTAAACAAAATTCTTGAACACTAGGTAGGTATGTAGTCCATTTTATGAATCTCTCTCACCTAATGACTAACCTGCTTCATCTTTTTAAACAGTTCTACAAAGATATGGTGACGGTGAAGCACTTGCCGGCTGTGAGTTCGGGTGACCTGCACATACAAGCTATGTCGGACTCCATTTTAGTTGTCATGAGGTAAATATTAGGTAAATACTAGATACCTACGTCTAACAAAAGGAAGATACTATATTTAAGTCAGATGGTCTGAGCATCAAGAAAGTTCTTACATGACGTTTTGCTTTAGTTCAAAACAAGTGACAATTAATTTCCAATACGATTAAATACCTACCTTCTTCGAAAAGTCAAGGATACGTGACCGAGGAGGACCGAACTCCAACTGTCGCCATCTTGTGATGAAAATAAATTTGATTACCTACTCATAATAACATTAGTCATAATACAGTTGGCTATAAATTGCTAGGGCTGATTCATTTTCATTTTTCATATCTCCAGTGAGCGATAGAAGTTGATCACAATTTTACCTTTTTTAGGGTGTGGTTGCCATTGGTTGTCAACCTTTTTTTCTTGTCACAAAACATATATATTTATTTGATTTGAATCAAGCAATTAAAGCTTTTTATTTTATAGATTTACACCATAAAACAATGAATAAACCATAATTTTACTAAATCTGTGGTTTATAGGTTACTATCAGGGGACCACGTGATTATTGGAGTAATAAACCTATCAGACGAAGAGCAGTCCGTCGATCTAAGCCTGTTGCGCCTTCTACCGGATGACCTGCAAGTTGTCGCGGCTGGTGTCTATTGCTCACAAGAGAAAGGGTAAAGTAACGTTGTTAGTTGAATTACATTATTCATTCAAGGGAGTTCTGACGGTAGCTCTTTAAGTTACTCGAATAATAAGAAAAAATATGAAGAATAAAGGTTTGTGACACCTGATTTAGTGGGGACGAAGCGTGACAGCTGCAGGAGCAACATAAACAGGATTTGTGAATGCGAGGAAAATGGTACCTACCTAACGCTGCGGTGCTAATGAAAGCATCCTTAGTAGTGGGATTACTACCAGGGATGCTCAAGACTAAGTGCGAAGTGGAGATGCAATCAGAATATTACACTGTTATGATAATGATGACCTTATTTAGAGAGGAGTGATACCTTTTTATCGTGCGAAAATCCACCATTTTCCACCATTTATTTTTCAGGGCACCATTCAAAAAGAAGAGCACCACCGTGTTGTCGGGGCATTGTGCGATTGCACTCGAGTCAAAGACAAATTGTTGCTTTTATGATAACAACATGGACGTATAAAACCTATGGATGGATCGCAACGGGTTGAAGAATACAACTGACGACACTAAAGTCGGCCCACTTAACAATACATTCAAATTGGTACGCACACACACATACACATACACACACACACACACACAAATTAGTAGGTAGCGAAATAAAAATACAATGTCTTGTGTATGTAGTGAAATGGTATAAAAACCGTAGTGACAACAAGAAAAAATATCCAGGAATCACATTGCGACGGACGTTGTAACACAAAATTCATTCACAGACTCAGACCAATAAAAAAGTACCTAACAGATTGGTTAGCCGCCGCCGCCATATTTGTGACACAGTCTCACCTTCATCGCGTTTTGTCTGTAGGTTTTATATTCATGGATAACTACTGAAAATACCCAAGAAATGGCATATTACGAATACAGCTTAGCTTTGTAATGATAGATAAATTTATTAATCAATAAACTTATTACAAGAATTTTCTTTTAATTTGCCAATTGACAGGTATTGTCATGCCTTCCAATTTTGTGAAAAACTGCCATCTGACTTCCACAACCCACCGGCAATATCGAAAGGGCCTTTTGTAGTTGCCTGCAACGTGGTCCGATTATGAACTATTCTGAATCTACGGGCTGCAACTACCCGTTACGAATGCCACAGATGTTCGTATGGCAACTTTTAGAAGTTGTCAATCAGATGACACTGCAAAAAGGTGCGCTATGACTATTAATCTGCGTCCTGTACTTTATTCCAACCAAGCACCTAGAAATAGGTAGACCAACCTTAAAAGTTACGTAGCGGTTGACTTATCCACTTAGGTAGGTACCTATATTTTGAACATCGCTGGGATTTTTCGGGAAAAATAAAACATCTCTACTGAATTATAATAAAATATTATTATCAGTTCGTGTTGAGTATCAAACAACATTAAAACAATAATCCATATATACACTTATAACATCTTAAAATTAAAACTGTATTATTATTTTACAAAAATCATACATCGTTTTAAATGTCGAATGTTGCATTCTTTTTCCCTCCAATTTCATATTCATAACTCTCTGATATAACAGACTATAAAATATAAACAGTTAAGGCCAGCGTGCAATATGTTCCACCAAACTTGGCGCAACAGTGATAAATGGTTTGTGATGGATGAAAATACTAAAATATCGATTCATATAATGTAAAACTGCAACAATTAAAAATATAAAGCAAACGGCAGCAGTAATTTCTGGTAGGTACACCATAATATTATATTAGAATATTTTTATATGGTAACTTTATAATATTAATATGAAGTTGCCATGTAAAAATATGTAGATACCTACTATAAAAATTGTCAAAATTTGTCAATGAAAGTAATTGTAAAGATAATGTAACGTAAAATAAAGAACGTAGTACAGTCACTTATAATGCAAGTATATCACAAATATCAATGACTTCTATGCAGAATGACTGGACTAGGTGTATACCACAAAAAATTGCAAAAAATTAAATGTGCCTCTTTTCATAGCTGTCATGATGAACAGATGTTATTACAAAAAGACGCTCTACACGTATATAGATAAGTGTCAAAATTCTTTGAATTCATTTACCTAGTTTCTGGGTCCCATTCCATATTTCAAAATTCATTCCCGCCTAGCAAAATTTTTGTTCTAAATCTAAACAGCTTGTCTGTCTAGTAGTAAACAAAGAAGTCATTGCAAAAAATAAAAACTAATATTTACAATTTTCATGAATATTTACAGTGTGTCAGTATATTCATAATAAATCTGCAGTCCATCTGCAGTAGCCAGCTCTTGATTTAGGATTTAATGTCGGGAAGCAGAGTGATAATCCGACTAAGATCGATTTTGTAGATCGCTCTAACTGTCGTACATCTGACTGATAGTATGAAAAATTGTTCGTGTATGTCAATATCATAACTTCGGGTTTAACTACTCTATAAAGATATCAAGCTATAGACTATTAGGTAATCTGTGCTATAGACATGAGGCGTGCGAAAGAGATAACGCTCTATAAAACCGAAGCAAGCCGATCTTAGCCGGAGTCTCACTCCTACCCCCGACGACGTGCAAATCAAAGTCGGATACGATAGTTACATTTATTAAAAGTGTAGCATTGCAATCGATTCTTTTATCTAGGCCAAGGCGTTTGTGAAGCCTTGCAGTTATATAGGTATGTAAGTAGGGCTAATAAGTAGGTATTAAGTATTAACATTGGCATTGTCGTTAACACTAAAGCAGGATTTTACCAGCGAAAATTTGTTTAACTAAAATCACAGATAAAATTCATTGAAAATTATGCGATTTCGCACCTATTATGCGATTAGTTAATCGGTGTTAAATCAGTAGCTAGATTAATTAACCCATTTATCTAGTTTCTGCGTCTCGTCGAAATTCTCGCTTCCTTCCGGAGGCAGAACACAATTTTTATTCCATACTGTGTAGTGATAAGTGTTAGTACTAAATTGATCTCTGGTAAAATCCAGCCTTATGGCATGTGATACTGCAGAGTAAATATTAACGAACTATCTTTTTTTAAACAGTGTTGCAAACTTAACTATTGTAATTGCTACTAAATACAGCTCTATTGCAGTAGTATTTACATAAATAGTAGTAAATTTTCCTTTTGAAAAAAGTAGTCGAATAGTCATTATTTGCTTAGCATTTTGTGTAAGTATAATATTTAATTAGATAAGGCACCGTCATCACCAGCTACATCTATTTTTTGTCAAACGTCGGACTAAATCCAATTGACAACACTTCGTAAACTTGGTCCAGAAGTTTATCACGTTAAAAATAAAATTATTGACCCCACAGCTGCCAAGAAACGTAGGGACATCCGAAACTGCAGACCCGTACGATACACAAACGAAGGACGTAGTATTTTAGTAGGTACTAAGAAGTAACTTCGGATTCAGTAGTGTTTAGGCCGAAAGAGCAGTTTGAAGTAAGAGTTATCCAAGATTAATAAAAAAATAGCTATCAAATTATGTCCAAGCTCAATTTCTTAGTTTATAGTTAAGTATATACCATGATTTAAGTATGTCGTCAAAAACATTTCGGTGACCGTCTATAATATCTCTTTAGTTTTTAGTTAAGGGTTAAGGTATCAAGTTATCTGCTTCTCTAAAGGTAAGAAAAGTTAAAATATTCTTTTGTTTTGAAGAAATTGTAATAATTATATAACACTCATCAACATTTGGCTTATAATAATGATTATTTTTACATTATTTAAGTCGGAGTGACTAGAACAGATTCACTGCAGTTAAAACGGTTTCAAATATATTCAAAGAAGCTGTACCACTAATACTTATGATCATGAAACCAATAAGTAAGAAACAAAATGGAAACAAAATACTTGACAGAATTAGTTTGGGCACATAAATTAAGTCCATTTAGAATATAATTTGACATCTTATAGGGTCGCTTCATAAAGTCCAGTTGTAAACAGTATAATACAGAAATCGGTTAAAATTAATGTTTGTTTGTTCGTAGCTACTGTCTGTGCTGCCGTACCGTTCAAACGATTGTGAATTACTTGCTGCGCGAATTTATATGTATAGTAAATTTTTTTGATAACTCATAATCTACTTCAACTCTGTGTTTAATTTATACATTAAGAAGTTTAACATAATGCCATTTTCATATCATTCGTTCACCTATACATACATCTCTTCATTTGCGAGCAACAAATCTACACTGTACACAGTAATCTCCCAAATGGGCATAAATAGTTCCTTTTTTTTTCTAAAACTAACTCAAACACAATAATTTCTTCCAAAACGGTCGTTTTGGTTGTATGATTGGCAACCCAGCCAAGATGGCGGCGTCAAATGCGTCTTTCAGCTGTTTTCTCGTTTTTGCAGATGTTTCAATGTAGACTGCGTCGATTTTGGTTGCTAAGGCTCTCGCCTCGAGGTCGGAAACCACTTGTTCATTACGCCCCTGAAAAAGAAATTAAATTTTCTTAAATAAGTACTCATTAAAGTCTACCTTTAATTTTTAAATGATTTCAAAAAGGAGAGGTCTTAAATTCGACTATTATGCTCATCAAGCCAACCAGCCCCTGGTATTTGCTTTCGCGGGAGCGATTCTCGTCTGCCTTCCAAACCCCGAGAGGAAAGCCAACGCCAGAGCCGCGTCTTTTAATCCGCAGTACCAGATAGAACTTCATAAAGTTCCGTGTGGTTACACTTTAGGAGAGATATCCCTGGGACTCCAACCGGTATTATTGCCAACGTTGGATCTAACAATATCCTACACATTTTGAGCACGCTGTTTGGGCTATTCAATTTTGAGCTATAGATTCAAATTTTGTTTGCGATGAGTGGTAAATAAATTATTGATGCGTATTTTTTTTTAAAATCATTAGTTATTGGAGCGGAGCTGTACATGAATCATGTATCTTGCTCTGTGGTTATGTAAGTGTTTCATAAGAAAGTTTATTTAACAGGTACTGTGTAGCTGTACTTAGTATATGTAAATATTATTTACGTCGAGGAGATAAAAATGAGATAATGTCCAAACAATGCTATATTACGTGTATCAAGATAAAGGAAATATGTTTTAATAACGCTGCGTATGTAACATGTTTTTAGCATAATGTAGGTAGGTATACCTAACCACAGATTATTTAAATATAACCTCGAATTCAGAATAGTTTTTTTGGTCTTTGTAGATTTGCTTAAGCGTAGGATTGAAGTTACTTAAACTTGGTTAAACATTTTTGGAAATATTTTTTTGGTTCTAGAACGACCACCATTTGAATATTGAAATCTATCACCAAATCCCTAATTGCTTAATTATTCCAATCATATACGGTTATGGAAATACTGCACTAGTTTTAACTGCATGACCACCTACCTCGGCAGTCAGTAAACAAAGCAGTAACTATCACGAGCACGAGACCGAATCATTGTTGTTGTTTTTAAATCGCAATTAGCCTCACGCCAACTCATAGCTCTGCTATTTTATGACAAGACACAAATAAATTGAAAGTGCTGTCTCAGCGATAATTTCGTCAAAATAATTTAAGAACCGTCATTATTTATGGTACAAATCTATACATTATAAATAAAATTGAAGTGTCTGTCTGTAATAATGTCAACATCAGGTTTTAATAAAATTCAATATGAGTTTTTTATCTGTCTGTCTGTTTGAATAAGGTAGGTAATTTTGGCCGATTTCGACGGGATTTTCAAGAAAAATTCAAAAAGTTGCGCAGAAAATTGGCTTAGTTTTTGAAAATTTACGACAGTATTCTACGCGGACAGAGCTGCGAGTAACAACTAGTGTTTAATAACAAGATAACTAAAATAATTACCTTTAAAGTCTGTAGCACCCTCGAATCCTGCGCCAAGTCACTTTGCGTCCCCACCAGTACAAGGGGGGCCTTGACATTGGCGACTGCTTTGGTCCACCTCTCAGCAACTGATCGGAAGGTTTCTGGCCTCACCACGGAGAAGCACAGCATCAGCACGTCGGTGCCAGGGTAGCAGAGTTCGCGGAGTTCAGACATTGAGTCCTGTAATGTGGAAAAGTATGACGTTATTAAATTTCTTCATACAAGCTCAAATCCAGTGACCTAAGTATGGCGACCGTAGACATAATCTTCTATCTCATCCTATCCGGTGCGGTGTGCCGGCTAGCAGATGAGGATGCTTTGATCATGCTTCACTCATTGAGTAAAAAGTGAGAAGGAAAAGGTACATCTATCGGTATTCTAATAAATACTGCGAAAAGCAGCAACTGTTACTGAAAATCAATAATAGGTAATCATTTGTATAGGCGAGGTCAGATTGCATTCGTAAAATATCGAGATTCGTAGTTAGACTGCCAACCCCAACAGACTTGGGAAAAGACTGGAGGCAAAAGCATGGCTCGAGCACCTGCGACTTGGGTTTGATACCAAATTAAAAAAAGAAACTACTGTCAATAGGAAACAATAATGTGTCATGATTTGAATATTTTTCAATTTTCGAACACAGCATATCTTCGAATAATATTTAAAACCTTGACACGTTGGTTTCATAAAGGGCCGAGTTACGTTACGTATCAAGTAACGGTGAGACCGGAGTCGACGCGTAACGGGTTCAATGGCCAATGCATTTGATAAATAACTGTATACATCAACATTATTCCAAACAACTAATTACAAGAGATAACGCATTCGGAACGCCTTGATTTTATGCATGCATGTAAAACATCGTGACCTGATGTTTGTGATAGAATGTGTCTATCAACTACCTCGAGGAATTACTATGAAATTTGTGTTGACGGGACAGAAATATTTTTTTCTTATACCATTTCAGTGGCAGACAAGTACACGGCCCACCTGATGGGAAGTGGTCACCGTGGCCTATGGACGTGTAATTTGCGACAAACAGAATCCATATCACTCAAAATGTTTAAATTCGAAAGAACAGTTATAGTTACACGACCGATGCACCAATATTTACCCGACTGCCGAAGAAAGGACGGTCATTTTTTTTTAAATTTTCTTCTTCGGATTATAAGTTATAATATTTTTTTGCGTGCAGAAATCCCCGCGGATAAGACCCCGTCGGTCATCGGAGGTGGTTATGTCGGATTCGTACCGATTAAGACCGTACACCGTCTCGGGTCTCAATTAGCGGGGTGTAAGGTTACCCAAAAGGCAGCCATTTTCCACAATCAAAAAGACGAATTGAGTCAGTTTTCAAAAAGGTCAATTAATCAAGATTTTTATGCCATTTGTTTTAATCAACTGAAGTAATATTGTTTGAGATCGAATAAAATAACTCGATCGAAATGTTATAGTATCAATATTATTTATAACCTTCAGTGATGTATCATATTATTTTTATAGATAAACCTACCTTCCTGTTGAAAAGTTCAAGCACATAAAAATGATTAACTTCTTTCATAATGTCTTTCAATTATGGAATTACGGTATTTTATGAAGTTATATTAATTACATGTTATATTATGCTTGACTATAAAATAGATAATTTTATTAACACTTGGGTGCGGACCTTTTTTAAAATTATGTAACTATTTGGACATTTTAATATTTACCTGGAGCTGTAGCGTCACCTGTAGAATATTGTATTATAAAACCGACAACTTTGAAAAAATAATCAACAGTACATTCACAGTACAGTTAGGTTACTAATATTTTAGGGCACAATCGCAGGCCGCCCTTTCCGTGCAAAACGTTTGGTCCGGACTATTTAGTTCAAGACTACTTAGGCGGACGTGTAATGCAAAATTTTTAGTCCGAAGCCATGAATTTTTGCACGAAATTCAATATCATTTGTACGAATTTCTGGATGGCTTTGTTAAGCATATTGACGGAAGCCAAAAAGACGCTTGTATGTATAGGTAGTTGTTTTCAAATAAAAACTAATAATTAGTAGATACTAAATAAAACAATTTTCTCTTCTTAGCCAACCTTTCCAATACAAATTCATTAATCAAAATAGAAACAACATGGCCATAAAAAAGCGATTGTTTAGAGTGTAAGTGCTAAGAGCCGTGGGTGAAAGTACACAGGCACAGATACAAAAGAATTACGACCCTCATACACAGCCAGCAATGCAGCTTCAAATCAATTTGTCCGAAAAGTTCTTATTACTTATTGATTAATAATCAACTTCTTTATTACCAGTATCAAAAGTTTTAGTATGTACCTATTACTGAACGAAACAAATAAGACATTTGTTATAAATGTCAAATTTAGATTTAAAATTGGAATGTCATTGATTTTGAATGAAACTGAAATATGTTCAAGTTCTTTTATATCTATAGTGTTTATGCCCTTGTCAATTTGGGCATTCATTCAACCCGCCCTATTAATGCCGGGCATGAACCCTTCTATATATATAGACATGTTTATGCCTAACATTTTGGACAGCAATAAGAAATGCCCAAAGTGACAGGGCATAAACCTATCACTGAGAGTAGGGGAGTGGACCCTGGGCTCCAAAGTGCAAACTTTGGACGCAACCGATTGGCGCTCGGATGATGATCGGATCGGATCGGATCGAGACAGTGTACAAGAGGTCTAATTGTGCCTGCAACTCGCTAAATACGGTGAGTTACATCACTTCCCTTTACAAGACGCTCAGCCAGGTTGTCTAAAGATTTTGATTGAACATTGTATGTACGAAACATTAAATTTCTAAAAAAAAAGATTGTACCTAAGGTGAAAGTCCATTGGTTTATTGGTAAAATTGAAAACGACGGCAAAGTGTACACTGAATATATTTCAAAAAATCATTGATGCCATAAATGTAGTTGTAGTATGTATGTAAGGGTCGGCAACGCGAGTGTGACGCTCCTGGTGTTGCACACGTCCATAGACCACGGTGACCGCTTTCCATCAGGTGGGCCGTGCGCTTGTCTGCTACCTATGTGGTATAAAAAATGTGTCTTTGAATTTTCTTAACTGGTTGTCTGTCATTCTCCTTTGTTGTCCTGTCATTATCGATGTTCGAACTTTGCACGAAATCAAATACACAACACAATGAAAATGTATAAAGCGATTCGTTTAAAATCGAGTATATGGCACAGGTAGTCTAGACTATTACTTGTCAGCCCTGTTATAGACTGTCCGTTTTCACTGAAGCCCTAGAGAGATTTCTCTAATACAACAACGCAAATTACAATACAATAAACTCACACAGACGTTTCACTTTCTTAATACTTTGATAGTCATTCACAGTTGTCATAACATACCGAGATTGCTGAGAACAATCAAAACAAAAGAGTAATTACTTTTTAATGTCCATGATGCAACGTCGAGTACAGCAACGTAACGGTGAATTTTATTTCCCCAATATAGTGCATATACCATGATAGAGAAAGGGTTGCTTAGATTAGCTTCCATCTCACGGATTTATAACGTCCGAAGTCTAAAGCTTAGATTGTCGGGTTACAATAAAACTAATTAGCAATATTGAATATCACAGTCTTATCCTAAACATTATAAGACAAGTGGGGTGAGCACGAATTTTCTATCGAATCGAGTTCGTAACGTGTGCGTTAGAAATTATATGAGATTTGTACAGTTCCTTTTACGCACGATAGGGGCGCTGTACAAATTTCATACAATTTTTGTCGCACACGTTACGAACTCGATACGAAAGAAAATTCGTGCTCCCCCCAAAGTAGTTTTATGGGGGGCATGGGCTCTCACCAAGATAGAATAAAAGAGAATAATGCATTTCAGGATCTTTGAGCCTTTTGTCTTTTGATTGTCATTTACTCTTGTAAACGGACCCTTTTTTTTTTTTTTTTTTTTTTCCGTGCGGAAATCCTCATGGATACTCACCCCGCGGCCAGCGGGGCAGGTTATGTCGGACTCTTACCGACTAAAACCGCACGCCGTCTAGGGTCTTCTGACGCCAGGGTGTAAGGTGGCCCAAAGAGCATTTCCCTCGCACCCCGGCTTGACCCGGGCCATCTCCGGATTCGAGATGGCCCCCTCGGGTTTGGGAACCGAGTGGTTCCCGTCATGCCCCCGGAATAGGGGGGGCGCGCTTACGCGCGCCGCCGCCTCGGCCTGCTTCTGCTAGGGTGACAGGCGGCTCCACCCGTCACCCCCAGGCCAGCGCTCATGGAGGATGGAGGTCGTTAGACCTCCGACGCCTTAGGCGTCCGCGCCCGCCGCCGTTCGGGAGAGCTCTGTGCAGCCTCTCCCGAACCCTTTCCGCCGCCTCCTTCTCGAGCATGACTTGCTCGCAGAAGGAGGCGGCGACCGACCACGCGTCCGCACTCTGCACCATCGCTGCGATCAGCACCGGCAGTGTGAGGACTCCCACCCCGAGGGCTGCCAGGAGGGCCTGTCGTGGCACCTCCCACGCCGGACACTCAACCAGCGTATGCAGCCCTGAGTCCTCGTCCGCATCGCAGTGATGGCACTCGGGCGTTGGCTCCTTCCGAATCAGACACAAGTGATCCCCGAAGCACCCCTTACCAGAGATCACCTGCGTCAGCCGGTACGAGAGGCCCCTGTGAGGCCTCTCCAGCCAGTCCTCCATGACGGGTCTTACCGCCGCTACAACGGCGTGCCCCGCGCTTGGTTGCCCAAGTCGGTCCTTCCACTCCACCACGGTATCCCGGCGGAGCTGGGCGTGGATGGCCTCGATTACTCGAGGCTCCGGGTCCAGTCCCCGCTCCTGCGCCTCCTTTCGCCACCAATATAGGTGCGAAAGGGCTCTCGCCTCCAGGTCCCACGGTGGAGTCCCGGCAAGGAGACTCGCCGCATCGAAGGAGATCGTGCGGTACCCCCTGATGACCCTGATAGCCATAACGCGCTGTGGCGCTCGCAGCGTGCGCCAGTTACGGCTATTCAGGGCCTCCGCCTTGTAAACGGACCCTTGACCCCAAAGTGGAAGGACAAATACTAGGCTCAAGAAAAATGGATAGAGAAAGAGACTTAATGCTACATGATCAACGAGGAGTCAATGTGCATTAGGTTTCCAAATTTTTTTTATTGATAACCTTCATAAGTTTGGTCATTGTGAAAAAACAGTGGGTAGGTATTAGGTTTGGTGCAAGTATTTACTCAATATGGTTTGTCACTGGTTCGTAGAATTCGTTTCTATAATAAATTATATGTCACGTTCATTGATAAACATAAAAATTTATTGATGCAAAGTATCCTACGAAGAAAACCTTAGTGATTTCCGAACGCATGAACAGTAACATTGGAATACAATAGAATACGTTTGCATTGCACAAAATCGAAGTAAAAAAAAATGTTAAATCCATTGATTTCTATAAAAAAAGAATTCTATAAATCTATGGCACGGGACACACGGTGCATGCTACAGTATCAGTTTAAGTTTTGGTTCAAGATTTTTTACTTTTGTGCTTTTGTATCAACATTAGGTACCTACTACTCGTCTTGACGAAGGAGTCGTGGGTCCCTCAATTTTATAATATTCTACTAAATAAATAACTAAATGATGATGATGACGATCATCACTCTTTAACCTAACCATCCTCTTTTTAAACAAGTAACACCTTTGTTGTTGCAGGCGTTCACGAGAAAATGTAAAAACTTACCAACAAGAGAGCCGCTTGCTTGCTACTTTAGTAGTACCTACAAAAAAGCATTCATCCATTTTTAAAAGCAGACGATCACCTACACTACGCTACACGTCACCTGCACAATTATTTTCGTAGGTGTACCTATTCAATACGATAAAACTTATTTTTTTATACTCCGCAGGTAGAGAAACTGTGGGAAGTTCACCATTGCTCATTGTTTATGAAAAAAAAATATGTACACGTGCTATTTTTTTTTCTTAGATTCCCGCGTTTGAATTCAATATGGCGCCAGGTGGGTGAAGATGGCGGTGAAGTATGACCGTGGGATAGACGAAGACAATAATACGAAATCCTACATATTTTTTATCATTTTCATTTCCTGCTTATAAAAGCCCATGTCTAATTCAATTTAAAGACTAATCTCATTGCTTCTATAAATTTAATAAGGGATTATGAATTGATAAATGATACATAACTAAATCTCAGATCATTATTAAAGTACCTATGAGATGACAATGGTCAAAAACGACAATAGACAATGGCGAAAGTAGATGATTATTTTCTAAATATTATAAATTAGTTTTTTGAGCAAAGTAAAATATAAATACACAACGAAAATGCTCTTTAACTACTTAGTGGACTATTTTGAAATATTTTTAAACTTATCACAATATAATGTAAATTTCTAAGTTTGAAATACGTACAATCATCAATAACTTTTGCCGCTGGCTGCAGCTAATTTTCACATTCATCTAGTTTCTGTGTTAAGTTCCAAATTCTAAATTCTAAATCATTCCCGCCTCACCCAGGAACCATGACACAATTTTTGTTCTAAACAGCTTTTCTACTGTACCTACTTAAAAGTCTTCGAAAGCAAGACTGAAGTCATCAATCTTGCCAGCGAATCATTACAAATTACGGTTTTTGGAGTAACCTTACGCGGCTTACGCCTCTGGCTGGTAAAGAAAACTTTTTACTAATTCACAGAGTTCGGATACGGCGTTCCTTTAGCTTCCTTCCATTACATAAATACTTTTTAAGAAGTTTGGAATATAGACTTATAAATTTAGAAAAAAACGGCTTACTTAGGTTTTATCAAGGTTTTATAAAACGTTCTCTAAGTATATATCGTACCTATAGGTATTGCATGGCGCAAAGCTGCATTTACGGCTTGATATACTTTTAGAGTGGGTATCATCGAAGCAATACTTTCAATATTTTACAAACACAAATGGTTTCAACTAAGTACTATAAATTTAGATTTATTATCTGAATCACGATAATTGAATGTCTTCAATCTCACGTTACGAATATCATGCGCTTACTATTCGATTGTAATTTCGTGCTAGCCCTACTTGTATAAATAATTATTGGATGTGTTTTTTATATTACTTAGGTGGCAGACAAGCACACGGCCTACCTGATGGGAAGCGGTCACCGTGGCCTATGGACGTGTGCAACCTTAGGGGCGTCATACTGCTTACTCTGGAGAAGGGGGGAGGGTGAGGGGGGTTAGGAAGTTTGCGGGTTTTTTCGGCATACTCATGATGGATAGATACTTCTAGACACAAATATTGCAAAATATCTCTATATCTTATCTATGATGATGGTATGATAACTGATTGATAATTGCGCCTTTCTAGTGGTCTGATGTTGATATCACTAAATTATGTCATGGCGATCGTTTTGCGATAACTCTGTCGAAAACAAGTGTTACTAGTATTTCGCTAGTTCATTAAACGCTATTATCTGACCTGGCAACACTGAAATTTTCCAATAATAAGGAACTGCAATTTGCGAAGGCACGACGGTCTATCCCACTAGTCCCATTGACCCAGTCCCATGATGGGACGGGTGGTATGATTTTATCCTACTAGTCCCATGGGATGGGACCAAAAAGGTCCAATTAAATAAAGATTTAAATCAGTATTAGCTCACCTGTCCCGCAGTATCACAGATTTCCACGCAGATCGGTCTGTCGTCTACGTCTACCACAACTGTGAACAAACAAATTAAAAAATAAATAAAAAGTTTCCAACTAACAAATTTGACAAAAAAAAATCGCAGAAAAAAGTTGTCACGTGATCAAAACGTCACTTCTCTACTTTTTTCTGTGATTTCATTGATGGCAGAGAAATCTACGGACGCCATGCTAGGCTGCTGAAAATTACGTTTTTAAAACAAGGTTTGATAATCTCACGAAAGCGTACGTAATTTTTTTTTGACATCATATTAATATAACAGTCTCTTTTTCATATTTCTTTCTAATCAAATTGAAATCATGCATTTTGAAAATGTGGCGTGACCGAGTCGGGCGGGTCGGGATCCGCTTCTGTTTTTTACTTAAAAGTGTTAAGTAAATAACACCTAGCGTAAAGAAAAAAGTGTTAGCAACAAGATTCAAAGAAAACCCTATGTAACGTAAATACTTTCGAAACTGTAGTGTACAACGTATTATGTAATGGGTAATATGTTAAATGTCAGTATGAACACGCTTTAAGCCGATTAACTTGGCGATACTCCGAGCTGTGCTCGGAGTATCGCCAAGTTAGGTAACCAGCTGGCTTGTCGGCTTGATACCTGTCTATTGTTACAATTAATAGGTAAATACTAATTTGCTATCTTTTTAAACATGAGATATAAAAAAGAAAATTAAAACTAATAAAAAAATAATATTGCTAATTAATTAAAATCATACCTAATTAGGTTTTGCGTAACGAAATGCATTTTACGTAAACTAATTAACTTATTAATTAAAAAATACTTTTTGAATTGTAATTTCGTGTATTTTTTTAAAATATCTCAAACTTCTAAAAAAATCTACCTTCTAATGTTATTATGTTATTAACAATATGTAACTTTTATGTGGTACGGAACCGTTAGAGCGCAACGACGATTCACACGTGACCTGCTGTCATGTGTTCTGTGTACGATAGTAAAAATTATAAGTAAAACGTCAAACTTTCTAAACTTTACTGAATTATAGGCAGTTATTTTCCATAACTCTATGTATAGAGACGTTTTCCACTTGTTTCCACTTCCATGTTCTCCTCTTAAAATATACCTACTTGTACTCGTCAAATCATAGATTAAATAATAAGCATTATCTAAGATTTATTGGATGTTTTATTTTGTTTATTTTGCAGTTTTACTAGCAGAGCAGACCGCCTACGTTTCGTTTCGATTTATATGTGGTTTTTTTACTAAGTCAAGACATCGTTAGCAAATGGTTATCAAAAAAGGAGCTAATATTTAATAAAAAAAGGCTAGTAAATAAAAAAACTACGAAATATTTGAATAGTTGGACTTGCATCTCTTGCACTCGTCATGTATACGAGAGACTACAACTCAGACCCAGGTACTTAGGTATACTTAATTTGCTACATCTTTAAAAACAACACAAAGCGCGAAATGGTAACGAGTTCTTTTTTCAAATCGTAGTCTGACCATAAAGTCCAGTGAGTGACACCTGATACGTCATACTCGCCCCGGATACGCGCGGTAAACAGCGCGCCTGTCGAACATCCTGGCTTTTGTTCAAAAACCTGAATTTGTCGCCATTACTGACATTTACTGTCACTAGCGTTTTGTTGTTACTAATAATAAGTAAAGTGACCATACGTTTTGTTAAGAATGAGAACGTCCTTTTTATCAAATTGTCCGTCCCGATGTCACCAAAATAATTCAGTCCGGGATCCGCTATCTTATTCTTTCTCCAGATTTGACTTATCTTGGTTTATGCGGTAGCGTCTGCCGCCCGACCATGGACCACCCAACCCTGAGAGAATAGCTTGCGGCAAAGCCTTGCCCCAGTACTGGCTAGCAGATGACGTTGGCCTGCTGAACACTCTAACTATTTACATTATAGTTTTATCCCGTTTTAGTCTTAAAATAGATGGTCATCTTAACTATGACTACTATAACATGTTATGGTTTGATTAAATTACACGCAGTCCACAATTGTTCCGCGATACAATGACATTGTTATTATAAGCTTAGAATTTAGAACTAAAACTTCATTAAACCTTCTGACCGCCCATCCCCCTGAGGAAACCCTGTGCCGGAGCCGTCCATGGTTTAGCAGGTGCATAAACTTGCAGGTGAAGTTGCCTTGGATCCCAAAAATGTCATTAGAGTCCTGTTCAGTAATATAAATTTAGGAACAAGGTCCTTTATTTCTAATTTTAAAAACCTATAAACAACAAATTAATAGTTACACAAATAAACACCTGTTATGCTAGCAACAAGTAAAATGTCATAAGCAAAAAGGTCATTGACTCACCTATGAATCATTAACAAGTAAAAATATTTACTAAAACCTCATCACAGTTACGCGAGAGGCATATTGTACAACAACTATGTAAAAAGTCCATTAAAAATAAATGTTGCCAATAAAAGGAGGTCACGAGACAGTAATAAAATAGAAAAAAAAAAGTCTGAAATCGAGAGCGTAACTGGCTGTATGTTCAAAGTCCAGTGCCTCGACTGAGTCATCGAGACTCTGTGGTCGCACCGCCGTGACCGTGTGTCACGATTATTCACAGTTTACAATCCTTGGGTTGGGTTAGATTAGTTACGTAATTTTTTTTACACAATCAAATTATTAAGAATACAACAGAACCAGTTCTTTTCAAAACGCCGTGTGTAGCGTAGTATTTTAGGGCTAATATTGATAGTTTTTTTAATGGGGAATATGCGTCAACATCAGTTAAAGTAAGTAATAGATGCATACCTAGTTGCCTACGGTTGCCCTTCGGGGTAGACAAACGCTCTAGTCTCTTTTCTTACACACTTCACAAGTTTACTCTACTGTCATTAACTCTTTTAGCGACAAATTAAATCTCATTGATTAAATTAAATAGAAATACAACGCAATCTCTCAATCACAAAGTGTTCTTTGACATCCTTATTTAACACTTACCTAAATAGAATGAGAAAGCTAAAAAATATAATAACTTTTCCTCGACTAGCGAACGAGAAGACACATTTAACTTATTTGTAAAGGTGAAGGATAAATAGGTAGATACATAGGTACCTACCTAATATACAATTAATGAGTGGGTCATGCATGTTACATTGGTTTGTTAGACAAAAACATGTATGTAACTAGTTAATTTTATTTTAACATTAGTTTTCATAACACATTACTAGCAACCTCACTTTGATACAGGCAGTAATAAAATATAATAATTAATGAAATGATAGTACCTACCTAATTATATTCAAACTACAATTTAAATAAAAAAGAAACAAAATTATAAAAATAAAATTAAAGCAAATGTATCTATGATACATTATGCACATAATTTCAAACCATACATACACTAAAAACATTTCCTATTTAAAAAAGTTGAATAATGAATGCGAACAAAAGTAATATTACTTTTATTTTTCATCAAAAAGTCAACGTCTTGAATATTATAATAATAAAATGAAAACACAGCCTCCCGCTACACAGTACAAAGACGCGAGACGGGAATGAATGACCTCATGTCAGAGAGAACAAAATAAACTGGTCTAGACAAACAAAACAATCTGACCTGACCGAGGTTCACATCGTGTACAGTACAGCAGACCAAACGTCTTTATATGCACAAGTTGAGAGTTAAATATTGCGGTAAAAATTATAATAAATTAGTTAAAGTAATTGTGAGTATCGTGACGGTTTATGTCCGGCAACTTTGGGCATTTATCGGGCCTTTATTCAACCTGCCCGAGTAATGCTGGGTATAAACTCATCTATATACCCTGGCTTTTTGGGCATAATAAATGCTAGAGGTGTCAGGGAATAAACTGGCATAAACTCATCACTGGAGCCCAAGAATATTAGAAATTTCCTTGTCTGGACCCCTGTTATCCAGACTTTTTATGTATGTATGTACGATGCATGTAGAGTGTATGTGTTTATAATGTATGTAGTGTGTATGTGTTTATAATAATGTTATATCTATATTAGTTGCCTTTGACTTCTTTATAGTACATAAACGAAGTTTAAATATCTAGAGTATCTAGACTGTCTCATTCGCCCATTTGCGTTGGGTGCTATTTTTTGCAAGTATAAGCAAAGATTATTTTCATTTACCTAGGTACTAGGTACATTAACCAAGAGGTTTTACCAAGTTGAACATGTAAGGGAAGGAAAAGTTTCAGACTGAAAAAATATGAAACTAAAGAACAATAGGGATTCCGCATTTTAGTATTCTATTTATAATTTACGAATTTGTTTGAAATTTCAGGGTTTTAGAAAACCCAAAAATATTGTGTTTCAAAGGAAACGTTTAATGTAATTATTAAAAATATAAACACTTTAACGGTAGTAATTTTCAAGGTCACATTAAACTAAACACAAAAAAATAGAATACAATAGATTTCTCATCGATTTCTACATAAAATAATATAAAAGAACAACTTGCATCT
The DNA here is from genome assembly GCA_963576445.1 of Lithosia quadra. Classification (NCBI taxonomy): domain Eukaryota; kingdom Metazoa; phylum Arthropoda; class Insecta; order Lepidoptera; family Erebidae; genus Lithosia; species Lithosia quadra. Next base: position 3,806,718 of record OY754879.1, on the reverse strand, counting down.
CATCTTTATCAAGAGAGGACGTGACCTCATTTGCAACCTTTACTTGCCATTTGACGGTTCGTTGACATCCCTAACCCCGTTTATTAGGCGCCAGTGTGACCTTCCGAAGACCAATAGGACTTGACCTGACCTATTATCGAACAAAGACACTTGTAATACACATCGATAATACATTATCTGTGTCATGTCTTAACATAAACATTGTTGTATTATCTCATCTCAGATGCGTCGGTAGCTTAGTGGTTAAGGAGTCGGGTTTACGATCGTGAGGTCCTAGGATCAAATCCTGGCCTAACGCTACCGATGTGAACTGATCAAGCAATTTAGCTTAGCTTAGGGGAATAATTACTCCTAGGCTTTTACGAGAGCGACTGCCGTCTGACCTGCCAAATCCAAGAGGAAAGCCTGCGCTGGAGCTAGTAGATGAGGTTACCATAAGTCCCGAAGATCTCGAAGAAAAAGAAAAAGATGCTCGCGAAGATTTTGGTTAACCCCATAAACAACTTTATAGTAACAGTAAAAACCATAAAAGCAACAGTTAGACTGTATCAACTGTATGTTGACCATGGAAATAAAATTAATATTTTAAAGTAACGACAAGATGATCAAAAGAAAAGCCAACATCAAATGATATCAACGCTTACTACACCCACAAGGGCGGCGCTCATGAGAAAAATTAAAGATCAAAGCGATATTAACTGAAAAAAGAAACGGTCAAGTGCGAGTCAAACTCATATATCAAGGGTTTCATACCATCACCGCGTCGTTCAAGATATAAGTAGATACCGGGTTTAAGGGAAACGCTTCAGAAAATGCAGACAGGCGATAGTACTCGTACTGAGCCTTGTTCCGGGGCAAGACGGGATCATCTCGGTTCTTCAACCAGAGGGAGCCATCTCCAAGCTGGAGATAGCCCTGGGACAGCCGGGGTGCGAGAAAAATACCTATCGGGTCTACTTACACAGTCTGAAGATCCGAGAAGGCGTGCGGTTTTAGTCGGTTCAAGTCCTACATAACCGTCCCCGATAGCCAACGGTGGTAGTATCTGTGGGGATTTCCACACGAAAAAAGGCGATGGTTCAGGTTGAAAAATTGAGCGATTTTCGTTTCATTTCTGTCTGTACTAACTCACGGCGTAGCTTAAGGCCTTAAGAAGGGTGAAATGCCTAAATATTTGCATGTTTGAAACAAAATATCTAAATAACTGGCTATTGAATTCGAATGAAAAAAATGTTAATGACGCATGAACATCTAATAAACATTTTTAATTGAAAGAAATTGTATTTTCATGGACCACTTTTTAGGAAAAAAATCTCCAACGAATACCTATTTCAGACATAAATTGCAAAATTTCTCTAAATCGGCTCAAGCATTTTATTTAGTTTTTACACCAAACGAAAGGTCTTAATAATGCGAATAATTTTAATTGAGAGTTTTATTTTCATTCCGTTTTTAACTGGTGAAAATTAATTTTAACACGAAAATTGAAGTTTATCCACGCGAGAGTGCCTGCTCCGTCGCCCTGTAATCCCCCGCGAGCCCTGCCGGCAGTCCGTTTCGGAACTTCATCGAGAGTGGACTGCGCGCCGGTTTCGGAGCGACTTCAGATAAAGTTTTATAGATTTTGACGAGTTTACACTCATTTGTACATATATATATATTAATAGAAATACTTAGTTAAGTTCATATCTTTAGGTTAATAGCTATAAATACTGCTTTTATGCTAAATTTATTGTTTGTAATTATCATAGAATAAATAAGATCAGACGTTTTAAAACTGTAAAGTGCTGTACTGTGGGACTTTGATAAAATGCCAAAACATAAGAAAAAATATCATGTTAAAACAGGACGTAAACTACAAAACTATTGGTGAGTACCTACATAATTTTATTAACTTAGTAGGTACCTGCCTAATTTTATTTACGAAGTAGGTACAGTCAGCACCAAAAGTCGATGAACAGAATCAACTTAACAAATAATTTTATTAACTTAGTAGGTACCTGCCTAATTTTATTTACGAAGTAGGTACAGTCAGCACCAAAAGTCGATGAACAGAATCAACTTAACAAATAATTTTATTAACTTAGTAGGTACCTGCCTAATTTTATTTACGAAGTAGGTACAGTCAGCACCAAAAGTCGATGAACAGAATCAACTTAACAAATAATTTTATTAACTTAGTAGGTACCTGCCTAATTTTATTTACGAAGTAGGTACAGTCAGCACCAAAAGTCGATGAACAGAATCAACTTAACAAATAATTTTATTAACTTAGTAGGTACCTGCCTAATTTTATTTACGAAGTAGGTACAGTCAGCACCAAAAGTCGATGAACAGAATCAACTTAACAAAACATCTGTTCACAATAAAATGCCATAATTTATTGTCGCAACTAGGAAACAAAATAGCCTGTACACTAGAAATTTACAAAAGTCGTTAAACACGCGTATTTCAAAAGTACCTGTGCACTAGTATTCCTAAGTCGCTGTACACCATCAATCCAAATGTCGCTGAACATCAAGATTTCAAAATTAGGTTAACAAAGTATCTTTAATGTTGCCGTGTGTTAATATACTTTTGTCGCTTATGTTGTTCAGCTACTTTTGGGACAATGCAATATATATTTACATATATACATAATAAATACATTATTACGGTTAAGCAAGCATTGTCCCAAAAGTAGCTGAACAACATAAGCGACAAAAGTATATTAACACACGGCAACATTAAAGATACTTTGTTAACCTAATTTTGAAATCTTGATGTTCAGCGACATTTGGATTGATAGCACAAGTTCTTCATGTAACTTAACGTGGGCTAAATAGGTAATGAGGATCAGTCACTTTTTTAGCTGAGTATGCAGTTTTATAGACCTAAAAAAACAATAAATTCTGTAAAAAAATTATTTGAATCGGATCAAAAATGACGGAGTTATAGCCATTTTAGTGCGGTAATCTCAAAAACGCTCGCCACCGCGTAGAAAAACCCTGTGACGTCATCGCTCGCCTCGTCGCGCGTCGCCGCCCGCCGCGCCGCGCTGCTATGGAGAATATAGGGCTATTCGGATAAAACATTTCATGATTTTTTTTTAAATTATAGAATTAAGTATTTTTTCTTTTTTTTATACTATGTAGGTGGCAGACAAGCACACGGCCCACCTGATGAGAAGCTGTCATCGTGGCCTATTGGACGTGTGCCACACTAGGGGTGTCACACGTGGTGTCACCAGGGGTTCTGCCTACCCTGAAGGGAAGGGGGGGGGCGGCTAGGAAGGGGTGGAGAGGCTAGGAAGAGGGGGGGAGGAGGGGTACAGTGAGCTCTGGCTACCCTACTTACCTTGGGGAACACAACACTATGGTTATTACAGCTGCGGTGTTCTGTTGGGCGGAGGTACTATCTCAGTCAGTCGGACTGCTCAGTTCGGACGGGAGATACCGTTGGGTCCCACCTATTATTAGATGTACCTATTAAGAATATTATATGAAATATTTATTCTTTCATTTGTAGTGGTTCGATAGCATTTTAAGGCATGTTGGAAATCAAGTACTTATATAACCCGTGCGGAAATCCCCACGGATATCACCCCTGTCGGCCTTTGGAGATAAAGATTAAACATAAAGATAAAGATAGAGATAAAGATAAAGATAAAGATAAAGATAAAGATAAAGATAAAGATAAAGATAAAGATAAAGATAAAGATAAAGATAAAGATAAAGATAAAGATAAAGATAAAGATAAAGATAAAGATAAAGATAAAGATAAAGATAAAGATAAAGATAAAGATAAAGATAAAGATAAAGATAAAGATAAAGATAAAGATAAAGATAAAGATAAAGATAAAGATAAAGATAAAGATAAAGATAAAGATAAAGATAAAGATAAAGATAAAGATAAAGATAAAGATAAAGATAAAGATAAAGATAAAGATAAAGATAAAGATAAAGATAAAGATAAAGATAAAGATAAAGATAAAGATAAAGATAAAGATAAAGATAAAGATAAAGATAAAGATAAAGATAAAGATAAAGATAAAGATAAAGATAAAGATAAAGATAAAGATAAAGATAAAGATAAAGATAAAGATAAAGATAAAGATAAAGATAAAGATAAAGATAAAGATAAAGATAAAGATAAAGATAAAGATAAAGATAAAGATAAAGATAAAGATAAAGATAAAGATAAAGATAAAGATAAAGATAAAGATAAAGATAAAGATAAAGATAAAGATAAAGATAAAGATAAAGATAAAGATAAAGATAAAGATAAAGATAAAGATAAAGATAAAGATAAAGATAAAGATAAAGATAAAGATAAAGATAAAGATAAAGATAAAGATAAAGATAAAGATAAAGATAAAGATAAAGATAAAGATAAAGATAAAGATAAAGATAAAGATAAAGATAAAGATAAAGAAAGATAAAGAAGAACAACCTTATACCTCGGCGCTAGAAAACCCGAGACGGCATGCGGTTTTAATCAGTTCGATTCAAACATAAAACGCCCCGGTTGGGGGTGTTTTTATATTTGTCAGTCCGCCGAATTGACTGCACCCCGCCTGATGGTAAGCTGAGGTGCAGTCCTAAAGTAATGGACATCATTTCATCGAAACTTGAACACTTTCCCAAATAACGGATGTCTAGGTATACAACCACTCTACCCTTATTTGCCCCCTTAGGGGTGGATTTTTGAAAGACCGCGATTCCGGGGTACGTTTATTTTTAACCAGAAGCAGCTGTATCAAATTTCGTGCTTCTTACTTTCAAAATAACGGACTTTCATGCAACCAGCCATCGCCTATTTTACGCCTTTAGTAGTGAAATTTTGAAAACGCTGGTATACATGTATATTTATTTCTAATCAGAAGTAGGTATATGAAATTTAATGCGTCTAACATTGAAAATGAAGAACTTTCATATAAATGTTTATGCCTTATTTTGCCACCTTAGGAGTAAAAATTCTAAAAATCCGTTCTTAGTGGATTCCTACAACATAAAAAGCATCTACTGTCAAAATTTCAAGTTTGTAGGTCCAGCGGTTTAGGCTCTTCGTTGACGTATCGGCCTGTTTATCATAGGGCATCGCACACGAGGCGAGCCATGACGTCATCGACAAAAATCCAGCGAGAGTGTGCGTTTTAAAACAGCCGATTTTAAATCTTCGATAAGTTCGTCATTTCTTGTCGGATTTTAATCATTTAAAAAACAAAATGCTTAGAAATTTGTAGCGCATACGTTTCATTAATTAAAAATTAAAAGTTCTGTTATGTGACTGATCCTCATTGGTGTGATTGTATGCAATAATTTAATCTATTTCATAAGTTATTTATTGATAACTATTAATTTTTGGGCTTTACTTTCTTATACCGGCCGTCGATTTAAGGGCTGGGAGTGGGTGGGGTGGGCGGGGGGAGTGTGTAGACCCCCTCCTGTGAAGGAAAAAGCGCGGAAGCCCCCTGATTTTTTTCATATTCTAACCTAAAAAAAAGACAAAACAGCAGGATCCAACTTTTGTAGGTTAGGTTATGTTAGAACTGTGACTACAACAACGCACGAGCCGAGCGAGCGAAGCGAGCGTGCCGCGGCAGCGGCCGGCGAAGTGCCACAAATTATACTTTCGCACTAACGTGCTTCGCGGTGGAAAACATTCTAAATAATGGGTATCCCCGTACCCCGACTCGGATAGATTAGGTTAGGGTTATTTTTTTTTCAAACCACTTAGAAAATCTAGAATATAAAAAAGGGGGAGCGTCCGCGATGTTTGCCGCCCACGAGTGACTAAGTTAATTTTTATGCATTTTTTAATTAAGTATATTACGTATTATAATGTATATAACATTTTTAACACCCCAACTCGGATAGATTAGGTTAGGGTTATTTTTTTTTTCAAACCACCAATAAATCTAAAGTATAAAAAAAGAAGGGGGCGTCCGCGCTTTTCCTTCACAGGGAGGGTTCTATACCCCCTCCCCCTCCACTCCCAGCCCTTAAATCGTTCAAACCACCAAGAAATCTTGTTTTTTACGAAAGTTAGGTTAGAATATTTAAAAAATCGTATCTCAAAAAGGGGGGGCTTCCGCACTTTTTCCTTCACAGGGGGAGGTCTACACCCTCCCCTGCTATCATATTAGTAAAGCTCAATGAAAAGACAATTTTATAAAAAAATATCACTACGGAAAAAAACAAATGGCGCCAAGTGCGTGCTTTTTCTGTAGCGATGTCTTTTTATGAAATTGCCGTTTCATTGACCCTTCCTAATATAACGGAGAATAGGTACATAATGCAAAAAAATCTAAAAAAAAATGAAAAAAAAATATCTCCAAATCGAAAAAATATTATGCCAATATGTAGTGTACCCGGAGTACTACCACGGGCCTTCGGCTTCGGGAGCGTTACCCTTACACCCGGTATACATAGATAACACCCAGACCAAGACAAATAGACATGTTCGTGCATACAAATATTTGTCTTGTTCGGGAATCGAACCTCCGGCGCAGAAGGCAGGTATCCTACCCCTGCGCCAAATCGGTCAAAAGGTAAAAGACCACAGGTAACAGCAAACGGGAACCCATTCTAAACCTAAAGAACAATGTAAAGGGATTAGAAAAAAAACAAAATCCGCCACTTTGTATTTATTACAAACATACATACTAATTGGGTAAGTTAAATAAAAGCTTGTATGTTATATAAATTTCGGCTGACCTGACGACTGCCTTGGCGTCTACAATACACCGTAGACGCGCATAGGCGCATATAAAATAGGCAGTATTCCAGAACATAATACTTATTCCCTCTGCAGTTTACTAGTCACTGAACTATTCTTAGCAGTACCGTACATTTCCGCTAGATGGCGGCGACGTCGGCAAAACAATATGCGAACTCCGAATCGTCAAGGTCACCCAGGCCTCTTAGGGCCTTAAATTATGATGAGTAATAAAAAAAACTAAACGAAAATATTAGCACAGTAATCTGCTTATTTATCAACTGACCACTTCTATAAACAAAACTCATTAAAATAACAATGTTTTCTATGTAGGTATACTACCAGTCTAGTACTCGTACTCGTATAGTCAATGGGACTACACTTATAAAGCGCAGTCCGGTTGGTCATTCAAGTTATATAATCTGTGAAAACCCTAATCCCACGGAGATTTTAGTACGCCATTAAATTAGGACCAACTTTACGACTTTTCGCGCTTTTTATAGTGGTCCTATTTTACGAGTGTGTGCTGGCCAAGATGGCGTATAACAGCTCGTCGCCTTTAGACTTACAATCTAGACAAAGACTCGTATTGCACACATGCCTCACAGGGGTGTTTAAATTATTTTAATACAATTAAACTATTATCAATTATGTACATACTTCATAGGCGGAAAAAAAAAGCTGTCAAAACATAATTTGTAGTGTAATAAAAGTTGAGAGTTTTATCTATGGTCAAATCAAAAATTAAAAAATAATGGTCTATTACATTTTCAATGTCATGCTCATAGGTAGAATGATGGTCATAGAAGTTGCCTATCGAGGTTAGTGTATGCCTTGATTACGGTAAAAGGTATTTTTCCCCCTATCGGTCCATAGGACTAGCCTTAACCTTCAGAATAGCCTATTCACGTCACGCTATAAACGAATTTAAAAATAGAACTGCATAAAATAGCAAGTCATCTTGCCCTACACTCAGCTCGATTTGCTTTTAAGATGCAGACAATGTGTGTGATTGGCATGCAGTCTTTAGTCGAAATGGAATTAATTCATACATTATGCAGTCAGTCCTAATCGATTGTCTCACTTCCTACGTAGAAAAGTCTAATAATTAAAAGAATTTAAACCACAACGATTGCTTTTTTACGTGAGCTGTAGGTAATTTGATCAATAATCGTACCAACAATGGCATCGTTACTCCAATATGAAGATAAGAAATGCTGTTAGAAATACACTTTGACAACAATAAGTTTTATGAAAATTCAGTCTCGAATCTCAAGGCAATTTGAAAAAGTTGAAAAATGTACATTGGTATATTTGATTGGGGGATCAGGTTTGGCAGAACTACTTAATAAATTTGCTTTGTTTTTTGGTACCTAACTATAATACACTTAGTAATTATACGATATAACTTCAAACAAAAAAAATAATTGCAATAAGTTATTGAGTAAAAACCTTTGCCAGTTCTTATTATTATTTTGTAGGCATTATTATGTTACATTCTGAAAAATTTAATATTAACCTCGCTCTAGAATATGAAGAACAGCCAATAAAAAACAATTTTAAAGGTACACTACGAAGGTAATGAAAGCTGCAATTTTTAGTAAAAGGTGAAGTTTAAAGATCAAGGACACATGCAAAATATCACGACGTATTTATAGCCTTAATGAGAGTAATGGTAAAAAAACGGTTTTTATAAATCGGACCTCGATTTTTTGACCATCATTTACAACTACAATTTATTATACCGGCAACTGGCAACTTTAGAATCGGTAATAAAAAGCATTATGGAATTTACTTTTGGTATATTTGAACAGCGGGCTTTTGAGGCTGGTTTGGATATAAATATCTAAAACCCAGCTGCATTAATTTGATTGCAAGCTTTGTGCAGTTCGCAGCAGCAAACGTTATGTCAATTAAATTAGGTCAAAGACATTTTCAATAAAGGCCACTTAATTAATTAATACCTGCAACCGGCTAGTATGTACGGGAAGAAGCTAAGATGTAGGTATGCCAGGATCGTGAAACATTTGTGTATGAAATTTTGTCGGCCTACCCCAAAGAGGAGATAACTGTTGTATGGCATGTATGTTGCATGTATGTATGTTCTGATCGCACGGGGCCGTTCAAATGCAGATTAATTCCAGAAAATCCAATCCGTTAGGTCCACAGCTGTGGCACAAGCTTGCTATTAGCACGTAGTTTATTAGAAACTAGCTGTCGTCGCCTGCGGCCTCGTCTGTGTGGGATTCTGATCCCATTACTGTGACCTCTGGGAGCCTATTCCAGGCAAAAAGTAGCCTGTGTGTTATTCCAGGCTATAATCTATGACAGAAATGACAGAAATTCAATATTTTTATTAAAATCAACAAAAATTAAAACCTCATTACACTTTCTGATACTAATTTTGTATCTTATTTAGGAATTGAAAGGTTTAGAATGCTTTATACATACGGAACAATCAGATAGTGTTAAAGGTAAAAAATATGCATCTACAATTACATAGTTATGTTACTATTGCTATAAACCATTTTCACTTCTTCAGTGGGCCTTCAGAGTCAGGAGGTATGCCAAGTTCTTCATCACTGTAGGTAGAGGGATCAACATATGGGAATTCACCGAAGATATGGTCAGGCTCCGTGATACAGTGATATATTATCCAGTACCAGCACAGTGCACCAAGAGCCTCAGCTAAATATATAATTTTTTTTGAAGGCATAGGAGGCGGCACTCGGTATGTCCAAACCCCATGGCCAGCATTTCTTTTAATTTGTTTTACATTATTAGCAGCATTCTTTGCAGAATGAAGAAGAATTGCTCTTGAAACTAATGTTTTTGCTAACATTGTCTCAGAATTTCTTTAAAATAGATTATTTATCTATTTTTTAATGCGCCTGCTAAACCAAATCAAAATTATGACAGACGATAGGCCCAATAGATCCCTACCAAATTACAGCCAGATCTGCAAAAACCGAAAAACGCCCGTTGCCAATTTGTCAATAGTTGTTATGTGTCGAGTTTGAATCCATTCTCACTTCCCGTGGCCTATCCCAGGAATAAAAATTATTGCAGACTACAATCAATCCCTGTACCAAATTTCAGCCAGATTCGTTCAGCTGTTCTTGCGTGAACACATATTATGTATAAGGATTTGATTGAATTAACAATAGAACATAGAATTGTTTTCATCACATTGACGTAAAATCCACATTCTCACTAATTCTTATCGTAATAAGATATTAAGACCAATTGTTTATTCAACAAGCTTTTAATCTGTGAAGCGTTTGTTGTTAGAAAGTCCACTGTTAACACGCCATTGTCTTTCAAATGTTTACATTCCGTTATCAAAACATCTGACCAAATTGAATGTTTACAATATTGGATATGAGAATACATTTAACACGTCTCACACGAGCCCAGTGGCACCAGCTAACCATAAACGCATATTTTAACTAATGCTTTTGTAATTTAGAACTCAACCTTTGGTTATTGACTTTTATGGAAGAGTTACATCAATTTCTATATGCTATATTCAAAAACTATTACAGGTTTATATTATAATAGGTATGCATAGGGATTACCCAGATCTTCGAGGTCAATTCAACCTCAACTGCGAGCCCGCGCTTAGGTACAGCATAACGGACGAACCACTGGTGCAGGCTTCAGGCTTCCCTCTCGGGATTAGGAGATCAGATATCAGTCGCTCTAGGGTCCACCAAGATAGAAAGTAAACGAAATCCTGGCTACGAGATAATGAAAGTCTCAGATACAACCAGGACTAACATTATTAATGTTTCTTACGACATTTGTGAAAAATACATTACACTTTATAATAGGACCTTGTCAACCACAAAATTACGCATTATTATATCCTTAACTGTAACCACAAGTATGTAGTGCAACTGTGTTCTGTCATAACATCGTTAAACTCAATGTAATAGTTAAATATAGCCTTGGCAGTAATCGTAACCGCCAATATGGTGCAACTGTGCCTTTTATTGTCTGTATGTTTTCTAACCTCGTTTTCTCTATAGAAAGACCACCGAGGAAGATGTATAATTATGTAATACATATCTGTTTACAATTTTTGAATTCATTAGCATTAATTACGGGTATAAATCACGCTTGTATGACGGTTTAAGAGTGATATTAATACATTAATGTCAGCTGTTTGCATCGTAAACGTATTGTATATTAACTAAAAGATATAAAATACATATGGAAATGATAAGTGTTGTAGTTATCACCCACGTATTTCGTAGATATATTTTATATTTAGATGGTTATGTATATTTATAACTATGAAAGTTTATTTAGCTGTGTCTCACGGTTTCACGTGCTTACTGCGCGGTTCTTATAAGGTCGTAGCGTAATGTGAAGCGTCCCAAAGAATCTATCAAAATTTTAAAAGAAGTTTTAAAATAGCATAGCTTCCAATAAGTTATTATTGTCTTCAGCTTTATTAAGAACCCTTTAGATATAAATAGTTGCCCGAAATAAAAACTGTTTTAGTACCTAAGTGAAATCGGTCGTGTGGTCTAGCAGTTAAAACGAAGAAACAAGTACTTATAAAAGTAACATTTATATCTACTATTTCATATAAAATGCGTAAACAATCATTCCCGGTTCGAGCCACGGGCACTCGGGCACCAGCTATACCGCATTATAATCGGCCACAACTCACACAGCACAATACGATTAGATATTGTAAACTATTTTTACTGAAATCACTCAACGTAGTTCCAAAGTAGATAAATAGAAATAGAATCCATTACATATTTTTCTTTCACAGACAATAAAATCGCTTTGCTTTTAACGTTCCATTCTAGACCACAGAGCTTATTAAATTATTAGGTATAGGTAAGTATTCTAGGACATTTTACACAACGCTTTCTAGACCCAAAGCAAACTTAGATTAACTAGCTTGCAATCAGAATTTCTAGAATGTGTTTATAGAAACATAGTAAGATAATTTTTTAAATGTAGATTTATAAAAGGGGAATTCAAATACAATTGAAAATTATGTATAAGAACCTACAATTTTTTTTTTAATTTTTTGTTTACTAGGTACACTATAAATATCTACACTAAGGGGTATATACAGGGCCCTGTCAACATCCTTGAGGCCCAATTCAACCTCACCTACAAGTCGTTGCACCTGCTAAAAACGAACGAGGCTCAGGCGCAGATTTTCCTCTCAGCGTTGGATGGTCAGGCGGCAGTTACTCTCAAAAAAGCCAACATACAAATCAAAAATAATAAATGGACCTTGGAACTGGGCAATATAGCATGAAGATAATGATCGTGATGACAAATATTTTATACTGATCACGAATCGAACCCACGTCCTTCGCTCAGCAGTTGAACGCTCATCGCTAAGCTACAGATGTCGTCAATAACAGCTTATGTAGGTATCATTATACACTGGTTATAAGAAATAATAGCTTTATGAATTATAGAGTGAGAAACGATCTAGTGACCTAGATACGATTGCACATATCGATCGTTTGTGGAGTAATGTCGTTTTCGCGTTAATATTGCAAGAAAAGCAGCTGGCCACGAATAGTGCATTTTTGTATCTGCATTGCAGTTCTGTATAAATGAGACTTCTTTTTTTAGCTAACCATGAACTCTTCCGTTTTGTTATGCATCTTAAAACCGTAGAGGTCCTGGAGTCAGTTGGGGTCCACGGGGACCTTTACGCCTTATGCCTCTTGAGTCTTGCCTCTTCTGTATAATTCAAGGCATGATTTCGAAACCTACGTAAACTTATAAAAGAAAAATTGCTAATTTAATAAAATTGGAAGATTTTTAGCAACCTCACAAAATAAAATGTACAGTAAAAGTAGGTAGGTTTTGATTTGACAGATCCTATAGGATGCCTAAGCTTTTCCATTTTCCTTCTGATCGAATTGAAACCACGAGTTTGAAAAAAAAACCGCGTTACTGATTCGGGCCTCTAATAGACCGGTACAAACTTTATCAAAACTATTCATTTACGTTCCTACAAGCAACTTGGCACGTGTATAATAATTATAGGCTTCTGACCCATAATGTATTAATTTCATTCCAGTTTCTTTCAACGATAGGTAAGTCATCATCTCAGCCTATCGCTGTCCACTGCTGAACATAGGCCTCTCCAATTGATCTCCAGCGCGACCGGTCCATTGCCACCTGCATCCAACGAGACCCAGCAATCTTTACCAAGTCGTCGGTCCATCTGGCAGGTGGCCGTCCCACACTGCGCTTGCTGGTACGTGGTCTCCATTCGAGAAGCTTTTTGCCCCATCGACCGTCTGATCTTCGTACAATGTGGCCGGCCCATTGCCACTTCAGCTTGCTGATCCTACGGGCTATGTCAGCAACTTTAGTTCTTCTACGGATTTCCTCATTTCTGATTCGATCACGTAGAGAGATGCCGAGCATAGCCCTCTCCATAGCTCGCTGCGCGACTTTGAGCCGTCTGAAAAGTCCTTTCGTGAAGCACCACGTCTCAGAGCCGTAAGTCATCACTGGTAACACACATTGGTTGTACACCTTTGTCTTAAGGCACTGAGGTATTTTAGACGAGAAGACGTTGTGCAGTTTACCGAACGCTGCCCAGCCGAGTTGGATCCGCCTACTGACCTCTCTCTCAAAATTGGACTTACCTAATCGGATCGCCTGTCCTAGGTATATATATTCGTCTACAATTTCGAGAGCAAAGCTCCCAACGGTTGGTGCGGTGGGTACAACATGGACATTACACATGATTTTCGTTTTGTCCATGTTCATTTTAAGACCCACTTGTTGGGAAACTTTGTTGAGGTCACCGAGCATTTGTCCTAGGTCTTCCATCGATTCGGCCATGACTACTATGTCGTCAGCAAATCGAAGGTGAGTGATGTATTCGCCGTTGATGTTGATGCCAAGTCCTTGCCATTCCAGAAGCTTGAAGGAATCTTCCATGGCAGAGGTAAACAGTTTCGGAGATATGACATCTCCCTGTCTTACCCCTCTCTTTAAGGGAATATCCTTCGTGCAATGCTCCTGTACTCGGACTGACATGGTGGCGTTATTATACAAACACTTCAACACTTCGATGTACCGATAGTCTATCCGGCATCGCTGGAGAGATCTGAGAACCGCCCAAGTTTCGACGGAATCGAAGGCTTTCTCATAGTCCACAAACGCTAAGCATAGAGGCCGATTATACTCTTCTGTCTTTTGTATAATCTGCCGCAGCGTATGTATGTGGTCCATGGTACTATAGCCTTTTCGGAAACCGGCTTGTTCGGTAGGCTGGAAGTCATCTAACCTGCGTTCGAGACGATTCGTGATGACTCTCGAGAACAGCTTGTAGACATGGCTCAGCAGTGTTATGGGCCTGTAGTTCTTCAATAAGGTTTTATCACCTTTTTTGTAGAACAGGACCACAACACCCCTGTTCCATGCCTCAGGCGTTTTCCCGTCGAGCAAGGAGGAATTGAATAGCTTCTGAAGGACTTTCAGTACCGGTGTTCCACCCGCTTGCAGAAGCTCTGTAGTAATTCCATCCTCACCCGGCGCCTTGTTGTTCTTCAGCTGTTTGAGAGCCATCCTTATCTCGTACAGGCTGATGTCCGGGATGTCTTCGGTATAGTGTCGGGTTAGCTTGGCTCTGGGGTCTACCGCCGAACCAGCAGGTTCAGCAGAGACCGAGGCATATAGCTGTCCATAGAACCTCTCAATCTCCCGTAAGACCTCTGACCTATTCGACGTCACGCGTCCATCCTCGATCTTTAGCTTTGTCAGCTGGCTTTGCCCAATAGACGCATCTCTTGCAAACACTTTGGAGCCTTGGTTCCGCTCAATGGTCTCTTTAATACACTGGGTATTAAAGGACCGTATGTCATGTCGCAAGGACTTCATAATTTGTCTATTGAGCTGCCTATATGACTCAGCGTCATCCGAAGTTTGGAGTGCCATAGAACGTCGACTAGCCATGAGGTTTCGGGTGTGTTCGGATAGTTTTTGAGGTCTATTTTTACGGTGGGCTTTAAAGTACTTGGACCCTACCGTATGGACAGTTTCTACCAGCTTGCTATTAATATCGTCCACTGATACGCAGCTGTCTAGCCATTCGAAGCGATTTGATAGTTCGAGTTGAAAGTGCTCGGGGTTCTGGATATGTGCATTCGACGGTCGGAGGGTGGACTTCATCAGACGCGCTCTTTCCAGTCTGACATTGATATTCAATGTGCCTCTGACGATTCGGTGATCACTGCCGGTCTTAACCCTGTTGATCACAGAGACATCATTAAATATCTGTCTTCTGGTGCTCATGATGAAGTCGATCTCATTTTTTATCACACCGTCGGGACTCAACCAGGTCCATTTCCTGTTAGGTGACTTCTGGAAGAAAGAATTCATCATATAGAGTCCTTCTTTCTCCATGAAGTCAGCCAGCATCTGTCCTCTGGGATTCCGTTGCCCATATCCAAATTTCCCCATTTTCAACTCATCGTCGCTTCTATAGCCCAGCCTCGCATTGAAGTCTCCCATTACAACCGTGAACTGTGTTTTGGAGCTATGTATGGCCCTACTAATGTCCTCATACATAGCTTCTACCTCTTCATCGGAGTGTGTCGAAGTGGGGGCGTATGCCTGCACTATTCTAAGGGAGTACCGCTTTGATAGCCTGAGTATAAGGCACGCTACCCTATTCGACACACTCCCAATGGACACGATGTTGTTTATGAGAGACCTGTGGACGATAAACCCGACACCACCTTGGGACTTCTGTTCTCCCTCCCGGTAGTAAAGCAAGTGGCCGGACTGTAAGGTTACCGTATCCTCCCCCTCTCTTCGGATTTCGGATAAACCAATAACGTCCCAGCGCAACTTGCTCATTTCTTCTTCCAGCTCAACTAGCTTCTCGTCCAACCTCAAAGTGCGCACGTTGTGTGTTACCAGGGCCAGTTGTCGTTTTAAAAGGGGGGGGTGGTAGCCGGATCTCTGCCGGGGATTCTTAGCACCCCCCACCCCGCCGTTACCGTGGCCGCTACCGTAGCCAGGAATAGCGGAGCTGCCGGGGACTAGGGGCCTGGTTCGTTGTTGTGCGTACATAGGAGGTAAATAGCCTACTGTTCCACGCTGGCTAGACGGGTTGGAACAGGGTTTTATTTCGAGTTTTCCTTCTCTGACACTGGAAAGACTTGTGTTTTTCCCTTCGTCGCCTCTTACGACTCCCTGGGATTGAAAAGGGGTGGTGACAAGTGTATTCTGAAGCCGTCACCACACGGCCAATACATACAATAGGTAAGTACATAATTGAGAATATAATGTCATTGTACCGTATAAAGGCCTTCAGTCTGTTCACTTAATAAACTGAGTTATAGGTCAAGCCAAAGTTCAATTAAAATACTGGTCAATTGAGTCGTACTAAATTGATGCACTACGTAAATCACTGTACAACTGCTTCTTGTTTTGTTGCTTCGTAAAATGTGATAATGATAAACTGATGAAGGATCATCATTATTCCTTCATCATCATCATCTGTCGTCATCTGTCCCGATTGCTTCTGAAGCCTATTTCTATATCTTCTACACTTCGAACGGTATTCAGAATTATCTATGGTGAGGCTTTTCTAAACTCTACGCCGTAGAGGATGAAATCCATGAAAATGATATTTTTCGTTCAATTCATGAAGCGTAGAGTCTACGGCGTCAAAACAACAGTTTTTTTGTCTGCCTCTCTTACCGGAGTCCGGCGGAGGCGAAAATGGCCAGAAATTTGTTACTCGCGTAGCCAGGGATTTGCGGCAAAACGTGGTCGCACCAGTGAAAGCGATTCTCCTGCAGTTTATCCAAGATGTGGAACACGGAGCACAAATGTGGAAGGACAAGTGACAATACCTTGTGATTTTGGAAGCTCTTATGAAAATCTAGGCATGGAAGCGATCGTTTCTGGAGGCATCATTATTCATTTTACGTTCTATGAACCTATAGGTTCATATTCATACGAAACCTTTAGCTACTCACATCTTTATTAGGAAAGTAAAGAACGAAACAATCAAGTTTTAAGCGTTAAGCCATCAGTGCGATCCAAAGATTTCTGTGTACTGACTAATGTGTACTAGGTGCTAGACAAGTATTACAAAACAAAATTCCTGATCAATTCTGAAGATGAAAAAAGCCAAACTTAATAAAACCTCACCCTATCCAAAGCCTTTGAATAGAACAGAGAAGCAGTTAAGTCTAACTTGTCTATCTGCCTGTCAATTACACTAATAACACAGTGGCTACGCGCCACAGATTCGCACGAGCGCAATTTGATTTCCCGTCCTTGTTCGGTTAAGTATGTATTTTGCATAAGTATAATCTAGTCTGAGAAGTATAAATATAAACCATTCATCAAATATACCTACATAAAATATAGTGAAAACTGTATCGAAATCGGTTGTGTTGTTTAGAGGAAGTAATCGAGAAAGGAGCATAAAAGGTTTAATGACAGTAGAGAAAGCTCGTGAAGTAGGTATGTAAGCACAGAAGCAGATGGTGGGCTGTTGTCTCTGCCTACCCCGGAGGGAAAAAGGCGTAAGCATATTACGTATGTATGTAATGTATGTATGTAATGTATGTATAGACAGACGCATGATATAAGTGATTTTTTTAATACAGTATAATCATTTATCAAAATAAATTGATTCATATTTACCTAAACATTAAATTGATAAAATAATGAATCATCTACAATCCATAGCACAAGAATCGTAATCACAGAATACCTAATAGTACCTACTCGTAATCAAGAAATCCATTTATTTGCATTAACATTTTTGATAAGATAAAATAAATTATAAGTAGTTTTTCAAGGATGACGGAATGACTTAACCTTTAAAAGGTGCACTTTAGGTCTTAGGTACTTGATTATAACATAAATTATAATAAATATTCTGTTAAGAAAAAAAATTTGAAAAGTAGCAGTATCTGTACATTAAGGAATTTAAAAAAGTACGGTTATGTTAAATCAATGATTCGGAACACAAATTTTTTTTTTTTTTGGAAATCTTGTATGTTTGTATTTTTTTTTATACAACTTAGGTGGCAGGCAAGCACACGGCTGACACTACCCACCTATTGGGAAGCGGTCACCATAGCCTATGGACGTGTGCAACACAAGGGGCGTCACACTCGCGCTGCGACCCTGGAGGAGGAATTGAGGGGGAAATGGGAGAGGTTGTGGGGGGGTTTGGTCAGGCTTAAAGTCTTACGTATGTTAGAACACAATCAGTTGAATAGAACTGTAAAAACATAATATATCAATATTGTATGATCACCAGAAGTAAGAAAAGACAATAATGTTTCGTTTATTGCGTATGGCATTAAAAACCTACGTTAATATGAAAACGTTTAATTGCAAGAACCTTTAATAGCCATTAAAGTAGGAAAGTGAGTAGTCATTTCCGATAGTCAACAAACTCCGCGCCAACACGATTAATTTCAATATTATTATCTGCAAGGTCTACTAACATCCGTATTTTCTTGTTCCTTGTAATTGACACGTATAAACTTTCAACCTGTATTTCATTTTTTAAACATTATTATGTTACATTATACCAAAGACGATAAGTTACCTACCTATCGTCTTTGATTATACGGAAAAACATTAAATAAAATATTTTAGGACATTCTATACAGCGCTGTCTATCTAGACCCAAGACCGAAAATGAAGTAGGAGAGAGGACTTCGGGCTCCAAGGTTAGCTTCGAATCCTGTGCTAATAATGGCTAATAATAACTCCTATTTTTAATATAAGACAAAAAAAAAACAATTTGTGCGGGTGCGTTGTATAATAAGCGGGGCTCGAATGCGAACCTCTTGATTGCGTGTTTGAAAACTGCTTTCAGAGACTGAAAACTGCACTATACATGTCACGACTACAGACTACAGTTTAACACGTTTCCTAATAGAATAATACCCCTGGGTACCCATCACTATTCACTAGCAAGAACATACAACTATGCAAGTAACGATATTAAATCACTTCTAAAGAAAAAACTATTTAATACAGGTTAGTGTTACACACTTCATTTAAAAAAATTATACCTATAAATTTAATTTGAGACTTGACACAAATTTTATCAAATGGGCACTTTCCTGTAAGTAGTTGAAATAAATTGTTATTTAACAGAGCTTATTGAAATAGTAAAAGTGCGGCAAAAATTACATCCGTTTTTCATCGTTTTTATCTATTTTTATTACATCCATTTAACCACAAATACCTAAATAGTAAATTATTTGACTATAATGAGGTGTGACGTACAAGGAAATTTCTAATGTTCTTGGTGACGTCATACCGTTTTGACGTTTAGGTAGTAAAAAGAAACATTTTGAAGACAAAATGTTGTAGCCAATTTTTACCCAATTAAGTGTTTGAACAAATGAATGACGAGGCCTTTCATTCTAAGCATAAGGGTATAAGCTAACCTATAAGATGAGATACCTACAACGTGTTGATAATAACGTTAAGTTAATGTTATTGTTTATTTGGTTGCAGTACTTTAAAGTTTCGTTGTTAGATTTCTAGAAGCTACTCAAAGGTCAAATTAACCAAGTAAAATTACTGCGTCCAAAACTATGCGGAATTAGCCATTTACATTCTACTACTTATTTCTTACTTCACCAGGAAACCGCGGCACACCGTAGATCTATGGATCAAAAAATTTGACATCGTGAAATGCCATCAACGCGCAATTTTTGTAGCTATCATCTAGCATACAAAATGACGGTTACAGATAGGTAGGTGTCAAAATTAAATTTATAGTAATTTTGCGTCCCATCCCGTAGGTCCGTAGGTACCTTTCTCCCATTCCCGTCTCCCTCAAGGAACCGTCTCACAGTCAAAGGTAATAAAGTTTTGAAATAAGTGTTTAACTATTATTATGATATACCCAATGGAATAAAGTACTCTACAATTTGTTTATTTCTTAGGGTATTAGAGTGGTGGACATGTGGGAATAATTCAGTATGAACCGCCTACAAACGCAAACCGTGTACGGCGTAAAGTTATGTTGACTGGTACGAGTATGGCGCGTGGCGCCTGGCGTCCAAGAACATTATTTCTACATACACTTACATTACTTTATTTTTACACTGGACACAATTATTGTCTACTTTCTGTGTTCTTTCTCTGTTCAAATTGCTACAAAAAAAATATTTGAAGCAAAATCAGAAGGAGTAAGCAGATCACGCTGAATATTAAATGTGGGATCTACGTTTAAAAGGCATTTCTGAATCGCACCAATTCAAATTGCACCAAAATATTTTTTCCGTAGCTACTCGGAGGAAAAATTGCCCCTTTCATTGTTGTTAGATATGGTACTATATAAACTTATAATTTAATGTATAAAACACATCACAGGCATTGCGCGCATATTTCAGTACTGACGGGGATTCGTTTCGACGAAATTGATGAACAAAGACAAATATAAACGCGTACCAATTGCGTTTCTACGAAAAATTGCATTGGCATTTCGTTTAAAAAAAGGAAAGTACCAGTATTTAGTACAATTACAATAATGTAAGTGTTAAGTTTACTCGGGGAAAAATTATTTCCAATTAAAAATTATCCTACTAATAATATAATTGAGATTCAAATGGCTGCACGAATCTGGCTGATATTTCGTACGATAGATAACAGGATCGATTATAGTCTGGAATAACACATAGGCTACTACTACTACTTTTTGTACTATGGAATCATAGATAATATCTATCCATGGGCTACGGTGCGGCAACGAGATCAGTATTCCACGCGGTCAGAGTCACGGGTAACAGCCAGTATTAGATAATTGATATCTACCAGACTTTTAATTTGGCCTTCTTTATGAATAGGTCATCGGATGCCCGTCTTTACAGAAACTTTAAAATGGTTACATTACGAAACAAATTCAATACAGATACAAATAATAAGGTTGTATAGAATCGGAATCTGATAAAGAGTAGGTACTAATCAAATGTCAGGTTATAATAAAATAAATAAAGATGTCCAAATAAAGATGTCCGAATAAAGATTACACTTTATGCCTTACATTATTATCTTTCTTTACAAATGTCTTCAATTGTTGAGCATTATGAAGCTTGACCGCAATCAAGTTTGGAAACAAGTTATTTAATCCTTACGTCACTTGTTAATTTTGACAGTTCTCAGTCTATGGTCTCATATCGCACGTTTGTGTAGGTAGGTAGTCATTTGGCTTCGCAGTTCTTCCAAAGCACAAATTATACAATCAAACCTTCTATCACAGGTGTATTAATAATTTATATCCAATTAATGAATCGCAATAAACCAACCGCGACTAACGCTAAGATGAAAAATAACTAACATAAAAAAGTTAGTAAAAATACATCTAAATGACGTAAAAACTCTCAAATTCCGCTGTGTTGTTTAGAGAAAAAGGTAACCTATATTTTGTGCCTTAGTGGCAAATACAGACACGTGAAAGTGTCGTAAACGCGTAAAAGTAACTTTATTATGTCATGTGATAATGAAGTTTTCCGCCAACTCCCTTAACTCAAACCAGAAACGTCCCTACATCCGCAGGGCAATCATTTGTGTCCATATTTGTTCCATATATTGTTTGCGAATAATTTTATCGAAGCTGGACCAGTCCAAACATGGAGTGTCTATGAATTACTCTATAATTTTATCGTACGTGGATAAAATTGTTTACCTTTTAAATAGACCATAAGGAATGATTGTTATAAATCTTTTATGAGTAAACTGACAAAGCATTTTGCGCTTTATGTTTTAGCAGAGATACCAATTAAATAAGTGGTTAATATCTATAGACTTTTATGGAAGTGGCCCATCAGGTTTGCGTGTGCTTATCTGTCACCTAAGTGGTCTAAAAAAGTAGGTATCTATCGTATAGGTTCAAAGTATGCAGAAGGCTTTCGCGTATAATTTTTGTGCGATTCAATTTTAGTTATTCGAAATTTAGATACACGGCCGGCGGCGTAGACTTTATTCTACGACATTCTGAACAACGCTCTCTAGACCTAAAGTAGTTTAACTAGCTTGTGTTATGGGTTCTAGAATACATAAACACCTCTTTACTGAATACATACAAAACACCCAGACCAATGCAAATAGCCATATTTATGCATAGGTACAAATATTTGCACTGAGCGTGAATCGAACCCGCACACCTTGTCGTAGCAGTCGAATGCATCACCGCTACGCCAGAGGCCGTCGAACTTATTCGTTACGAATGCTAAATAGGTAGGCCCTGAAACGTGGTCTACGCAGCTCTATAGTTTTGATTTAATTACCCTGTGACGGAAAGTCGGAAGCCATTACGCTCACCACTTTGCGAAGTGACACAGGTCCGGGATAATTTGCATATTATTGCGACGCACAAGATCAGGGACATCAGGGTATAGCGGAAAATGTGGCGCCAGATATAAATAGTTTCCAATACAGTGTCACCATTAGCACGGTGAGTAATACAACTGGAAATAATTGAGCCGTCCTTGTTGATAGATTAGCGCGGGCTGTCTTTCGTCTTTGTCTTTCTTTAAAGCCGTGTTTGTACACTCCATACGTATATCGTAACACTGCATTTAACCAACATTTTTTATTATTTTTATGAAAGATATTGTATCTGCCTATCCCAATGAGAAAAATACGTGGTTTGTATGATGTATGATGTCTTTATATAATCAACTTGCTGTCGCCCGCGTGAAAGTTTGTTCCCGTTCCTGCTTCCCAGGGAAATCCATTTCAGGACTAAAGATGTGTGATTCTAGACTATAATCTATCCCTGTGCCAAATTTCAGCCAGATCCCTTCAGCCGTTAGAGCGTGATTGAGTAACAAAGATCCAAACATATTTACAAACTTACACATTTATAATACCTATTAAGTAGGAAGTAGGACTGGCCCTCGTTTGACCATTATCTCACCTATTGGTAAGTGGAGCACGCTTGCCTAGAAGCAAATAATTCACTCAAGACATCAAGAATACCAGGTTATAACTAACTTTCGGGAAACACAGACTCAGGCAGGGCATTCCATTTTATAGCAGTACACATAATGATACTTGACAAACGTTTTTTTATATAGCCTTCCTAGTAACTAGTAACACAATTAAGCATAAGCTAGTACTGGTGCTGATAGGAGAAGTAAACCAGAGAAAAGTGCGAGTTTGACATCGTAGACGATGCCTATGTGCCAATAGTCTCACTATCATGAATGCCTAAAGACCGTGCGAAGTGAAGGAACAAAAGCTGGAATATGAAAAAGAGGATCCCGCATTCCGACCCTCGGACGCAATCAGGATTCAACCCTGAGTTGATGATATGAGTATTCTATATTTAGTATTATTATACTTATCGTTTGATCGAATCAGATAACATCATAATCACATCCGATAGTACGATCTGTCAAAAGTTTTTCAGCTCTTATTCATCCTATGACGAATTTAAAACATGAATCAACGCCATTACCTTGAATGAGCTGGTTATTTACTTCTATTTTGTTCACTGTGTACCTATTATCTTTTTTATAATGCATCATTCACGTTAACTATATTGACAAAAAGATATTGATTGGACACCGAACGCTAATATTTTGTAGAATTTTCATTCGCGCG
Organism: Lithosia quadra; assembly: GCA_963576445.1. Taxonomy (NCBI): domain Eukaryota; kingdom Metazoa; phylum Arthropoda; class Insecta; order Lepidoptera; family Erebidae; genus Lithosia; species Lithosia quadra. Next base: position 3,783,405 of record OY754879.1, on the reverse strand, counting down.
TTATCTGCTTGTTATTTGACGAAATGTTTATCTTTTAACTGACTTCAAAAAAAGGAGAAGGTGACTGTATTTTTTATGTTTGTTGCCACAGAAGTTTCGACTGGGTGAACAGATTTTGATAATTCTTTTTATTTGAATGTTCCAGTTTAAGTCGGTTTTTATACCTTGGAAATAAGGTTCATATTTGAACATGGAAAATTTTGTAAGTTTTGTAAGTAAGTTTTGTAAGTAATTCTTCGGGGTCTTCCATCTTCGAGATCCAAACTTTACCTCCTAGCTTGTATGTACTCCTGCCTATTAACAGACTGAGAAAGGTTTCGGAAGCAGTCGTTCGTCAAAAAGCAGACGTATCTACCAACTTGCAAGTAAAGTTGATTTGGTCCCTGAAGATCTTAGTGGTACTCTGCATCATCTCAACTAATTAAAGCTATACCAATAATTTATTAGTTGCATCTCTTCTCATCCAATTAGTTCTCTCACGCTATCCGCAAACCAGTTACCCAGCGAAGTGAAACTGTTACGTTTGTAATTGCACTCGTTTCAATATTTTATCACATTAAACACATAATTTCTCATCATTATTACCAGTATAGAACGTCTGAAAAGGCCTGTGCACATGAGACCAAAAAAGGCCGCTCTTCTCGATGCAGGACGGCTTTTCGAACGGGGTTTATGGCGGTCCATTTGCTAATCATTACCTTTGACGGTTTGAATAATGAATTTTTGAAACCTACGTAAAAAACTATAAAAATACTTCGGTCTTTATCGATTATCAAGGTTATCGGTTATATAGGCCTAGGGACGGTTTATAAGTCGTCTTATGATGTCACGCCCAACGGTAATCACCCTGGAGTCGTGGTTAAATTGAGAAAAATAGATCCTATTACAACTATCAACGAAATTTCAAAATCTACTTTTATTCAATTGCTTGGTGTACAATAAAGTATAATATTCGATTATATTCTATCAAATAAAAGCAGGCTCTAAAGAGTAATAAAAAACATCAGAAATTTTATTGTACTCAGACGACAATTAGGTAGTTATATTAAAGTTGTTAACCCAGTTTCAGCGGATTAAAGCGCAGCCCAACCGGCTACTCATAATATGGGAAGTAATTTACATTTTTGAAAAGTTATCTTTTAAACACGCTTACTGCGAATTTCTTTGTACATAATTAATTACAATATATTTATGATCGTGAACAACGGTATCTTTGTCATAAAAATATGTCTGCAGCATATATTTATTGTTTGATCAGTTTTTAATTCGCGCCACAAAAGCCTTCGTTTGTCTTTTTATTATTGAGGTAAAGACTTTTGTATCCGTAAACTGCGTTATCATGTTGTGTTAATCAATTAATTTCATTTAGTGAATATCATTCATGAAATGCGTGAGATTTGAAGCTAATCGTAAAATGTTGTGAAACAGTTAAATACACCTTGATCGTTTATACTACTTAAGTGGCAGATAAGCACACGGCCCACCTGATGGGAAGCGGTCACCGTGGCCTATTGCCGTGTGTAACATCAGGGGTGTCACACTCGCACTGCTGATCCTGGCGGGTTTGAGGAGTTTGGTGAGGGTTGGAGGTGAGATTGGGGAGATGGGAGGTTAAGGAAGAGGGGAGGGTTTGAGCTCTGGCTACCCTTCTTACTTGGGGAACACAACACGATGGTTATTATAGCCACGGTCTTCTGTAGGGCGGAGATACCACCCCATTCGGACTGCTCAATACGGGCGGGAGATATGATCGTGGTTCCTTTTGGTGCACATCACCCTGAGTCTTGAGATGTGAATGTAAAAACATATTCTTGATCATAAATTCGTAAAGGCCTACTAAACATGCCACATTAAATAAAGATCCACTAAACGTGCCATTATTTATGTAGGACCTTCCTAAGTATTTTATAAGGTTATCTTACTTTAGTAAACAAATACTTACGTCGACGACATTTTGAAAGATTAAGTAACGTATACTTATTTTAAGTACTGACGTTAGGGAATGGAAATTACTCTTAATGGATTGGGGCTGCTTGACTTTCAAAGAAGTCTCCCTCACAGAATCCTACTAATATCTTCAGGGTCTAGTGCCTACCCCAGAGGAAAAAAGGGGTGAGCATAACGTATGTGTGTGTTCAAACCAACTTCATCTCCTAGCTGGTAGGTACTAGCTTCGATTGGAAAATTTGCCGTCGCTCAATTCGGACAAAATACTTCCCTTATAATATTATTAGTGTTATCCTGATTATAAATTCTTGTGGATAAAAAGAAAATACAGTCCTATTATTAAATTCGATTTAAGTAAAAAACACACAAATAAAAAAGAAGCTGCATTATATGCTTTTAAAAAAATTACTTCAAAACAAAACACATCAAACAAAACAAAAAGGTTAACAAATCAGTGACGTGATTGTCAACTAAAATAGTTACTTGTGCCGGCATTAGCATCTGACTACAAATGATATGACAACTGCGTCTTTTCTACGTATGACACCTTAATTAAAAATTAAAATCCGTTATTAAAATGACATTTTGACACTGCCCAGCCGATAATCGTGATGTGACGATTTAACAATCATTTTAATACTGTCGAGATCCTGAGCCGATTACTATATAATTAGTGTTTGCCCGTTGGCTGAAATTCCAAGTATTGTTATTCGAGGTGAGAAAAAAATGCTACCAAGCTTTTACAATTACAATGATACGCAAATAGACGTCTATGCAAGTAAATCTCGGGCCATGTCGGACGCAACCCTAGTTGTGGATGCCTCCTCTTATACCGCGCCTCATTAAATTTTAGTATATTCTAGACTAGAATGTTCCAAAAATATTTTTTATGCTATTATCATGATGATTATGCGATCACGCGCCAGGCTCAAGTTCCTATCTGGATATAATAACACCTCATTCATTGATAAGTAAATTCGCGGCTGTAGATAACGTTCCGTATGACATTTTATAACGGAAACAAACAATGCATTTTGGACTGATATGGATACGTATTTTTTGACAATGTTGAAACGATGGATCATAATTGATAGTGATGATATGCATTTTATTATTTATTTGCGTAATACTTCTATTATACTTGTCGAAAGGGATGGCAGATTAACGCTATATCCGTCACCGTCATTCATAATTGATGTAGAAATAATAAATAGATGAATCACTACGAGCTACGAGAGACTTCTGCAAACCTGCAAAACTCTCTTCGGATCTAGATCCTCTTGAGACTGGAAACTATTTATAATCCTCTAATATTCAATACTATGGACCATAGTGTTGAATATTAGAGGGCTATAAATAGTTGCCAGTAAATAGTTCTTAGGAACGCATGTTATGTACACATGTATCATCCATCATAGTCTATGGTACATAAACATAATGTCCACGTACATGCGTTCCTGAGAAAAAGCTCTATACAGACAGACGGACAATGAAGCGATTCTATAAACTATAAAGGGTTCTCGTTTTGAGGTAAGGAACCCTAAAAAGGTATAGGTAGTCGATTGAAACTGTCAATCATGTAATGTAGACAGTTGAATCAACTCCCAATCGGTTCAACTTCGATTAAAACAATGTTCCAAAGGTTTTTGCATGAAAAATAAAAGAGCTTCAATATTATAAGCACAAAGAGGCTGACAGTAATGAATTCGACTTTTTCATTCATACGCGGTTATCGTTGGGAATTATACAATGGAAAGAATTCATTGTCCAGTTTTGGATATTGAATTCTGTATCTATCATTCTCGTGTAAATTCATAACAAATTATTAACAAGCAGTAGGTAGAACTTATTTCTTATTATAAAATATAGGTAAGTACCTAACTAACTATTTTTAATGAATTCGATCGCTATTTAATTAATTTATTTTTATCCATGCTATCACCTCTGCCTACTCCTTCGAGGATATAGGCGTGATTTATGTAAATATATAACATATGATATGTTATATATATTTTTATCCACGTTATTTATCGAAGTTTCATTAGTTTTTCAGCAGTTTTTATCGTTTTTACTCATCAACCGAGCCACTTCTAATAAAAAGATAATGACAATAGCACCGTATGACGTCAAGCCGTGTTATTCCCTAAAACCACCTAAAACTTACTGTTGACGTTTAGCAAGCAGATACTGATTGCACTAGATAATCAGCTATTCTCAGATTCTATATCCCCGAAAAATCTATCCGGTTAAGAAACCTTTCAAATGGTCAGCAAGGAGATGCATTACAAAAGAACTCGTCACGTAAAAAGTAATGTCTAATAATACCGAATGGCTTATGGTTTTCTTTTGTTGCCGCCATTTTGAACTCAACTTGGCGCCAAGAAGTTTTTGTCAGTTTATTTTTATCACCAAATCAGCATTGCGTTGCTTTAGGGCCATGGTAGGTAATGAGTAATGAGTCACATTGAGAAAGTGAATTTATACGCGTGAGTTAATTTTATGGAGGACTTGCATTGAATGATATTGTTCATGTTTCAAACGGGAAGATTTATTTTAGATTCGTAATAGGTAAGTATATTTTACACTAACTTTTACCGTTTAGATAGATATCTAACTCTTTATTGTACAGCCAGCGTCAAATGTCTATCTGATCATTTTCAGATTTTGGACAGTAGTTTTGAGTCAAGTAACTTAAGGTTATAATTAAAATGATGTTTATTTACTTAGTTGGCTCTATTGAACTATCTTTAAACTTTTCTTACAATAAGTACGTGTAATGAACCATTTTCATTATTACGATAACGATTTGATATAGGTACTTTTCGAGTCATCATCATCTTCGGGTTAAACCCGATCATATTCCAGCCTGGACCTCGGAGTCCGGGGTCCGCCTTTTGCTACACTTTTCTCGGACTTGAGTCTCTTGAGCATCTATGGTAGTGACACCATAGATAAAACTTAGGTACCTACTTGTCGATTGAGAAGTTCAAATGAAAAAGATAAAGAATATCGACATATCGACAGAAGGTACTTACTCTTAAATATAGAGTTTAAGCTAGGCTTCTGCAACAACACGATATCTTACCTGTAACAAAAAATTAAATAAATTAATTAAATTAGATTGATTGGCTCATTGAAGAATAGTAGATAGGTACCTACAGTCAGCGTCAAAAGCGGATGGATGGAAACAGGTTTCAAAGTTAAAAGTATGAATGAAATTATTATTAAGTATACACTTTAATCAAGACTTAAATATTGTAATAGTCTACTTGGTAGTTAAATAGCTTCTTCAGTTAGAGATATATTATACCTAAATCACTTTTCTCAAAAACTAATAAATATCTTAAATTTAAAAATTATTTATTACTTTTGATGCTGTACAAAACCTATATTAAATCTCAAAACCTTCACTGTACTGTATGGGTACCTATTGGTCATGATTTTTAAACCACTGACCATAGTTAATGTAAGTATTTACTTATCTTTTAGTATACTGTGGATAAACACAATCGATTTTGATATTCATGCAAATTAAATCGTGTCGTGTAAATAAATTCCGATACATTCCAAGAACCTCGCTATAATTCCATACAATCATATGGCTAAATGGCAATAACTGGCATATTAAATGAAGCACCGCACTAACATCCGAAGTTTGAACAATAGCAGCACCTATTGGGAACGGACGCAGGAATGCACAGCGCATGCGCGACGTCCATAATGAAAATAAAATGCGGTGCCCATCACTCAGAGCAGTCAGTGCCGAGAACTAACCGTTACATAAAAACAAATATCCATAAAAATCCAATCAAAGCATAATAAACTTTATTACATTGCAACAAGACTTTTATAAACAACGTGAAGTATTTTGTCCTATACATGGCAGTAATATCGATCAGTAGTTTGATTTTTCATCGATTTTGGTTATGGAATGGAAAATGAAATCATTAAATTTGTCTCTGGTCTGTCAATGAGTTATAAGAAAAAGTTTCTTGTCCTTATTTAGGTTTTAGTCTGTGGTTTTACTTCAGTTGTAGATGACAAATATTATAATAGTGACTGCTTACTTTTGTTACTACTATCATGGACCTAGGAATAACTATGGACGGAGCCATGGGAACAAAAAAGTGACGCTGCATAGTCAGTCAACTTTCGTATACGTATACAGTCGCCACGCACACTCTCACATCATAGTCAGCCACTTCGCGGCAAACGTCGGCCGAATCGGTCGATCTGTCAGTTTAAGCGGAAAGAAAAAAAAATCAAATACAACATGTCTTGTGCAGTGAAATGGTGTAAAAACCGTAGTGACAGGAAGAAAATAAATCCAGGGATCACATTTCACAGGTTAATCAATATTTCAATCACTTAATGTTTATCTAATAATTATACATAAATGTTCATTCAATATTTCAAAACAAAATTCAATTGTTCGGTACAAAACCAGTGATCCCAACATAAAAGTGTGCAAGTTTCCCCATATTTTAGGGAAATCTGTAAATTGTGTGACTTTATGATGAAATAGCATAAACTATTTATTAGTAGTGATAACCGTAGTGATTTAACTTCTTTTTAATAAAAACATGGGATTAGGAATCGCAAAAATACAAATTGTAACTAATAATTATGAATTTTTTAACTTTTTTTGTTAATTAGGTACCTACCTAGTTTAATAGTGTGAATATTCCCCACGGTTACCATCCATGTAAGTTTTTTTTTATATAGGTCTAATGAAAAAAATAATGTAAAAAAATAACTAAAATATTATTTTCATTAATTTATGATAAAATAATATTTTTAATAATAATGCACGAATCACCTTTAATGATTGTTCATTTATATATTTTAAAATTTACCAAATAATTCTCCCTATTCCTCAACTAAAATAATAAAAAATGGGGAAATTTAGGTAAAACCTCGCATCCCTACAATTTACTCACACAATGATTGATGCCCGCCATTTTGTGACACAGACTAGTTACCTAGGCACTCCGTCCATACTTTTCCTAAGTCTATGACTACTATACTACTATTATAATATTGTACCCATTGTACCTAACAGAAGCATTCATTTTGTGTATTTAGATGTCATTTTGTTTTAATTTTTTCATTATAAACTACTACTAGGTATATGAAATACCGAAGTAGGTATTTATTGTCTTTCATTGAAAAAGTCTTATGAATAGATTTTTTTTCTATAAATGTGTCATTATGTTTTTGTAACATAACTACCTAATGACACACGTTTTGTTGCAATTATTTTTACACAATGGAGTAGTTTCTTGTAGTCAACATAAATTATTGTTTAACCAATCGCGTTTGCACATCAATAGGTATTATCAATATTATTGACCGGATCGCGATATTTATTAACTGTATCCAGTATTTCGATACGAATACGATACTATGCACGCTGCTATTTAAAAGTTTCATGCTCGCCCTACAGAGGACGCGTTACAAAACCGAAGTAGACCGATCATAACCCGACCCTCTTCTTCTCGAGGACACGCCATCATCATCATCATCGTATAATGTAGCAATATAATCTATAGCTAACTACGCTTTAAAATGGAATAATATACGAGTATTATAACAAAGCCAACACACGTAGCTAAATACTAAATACAAATATAATGAGATTTCAATCTCTTTATGTCACTTCTAAACAAAGAGAAATTCTATTATTATCAATGATGCATACACAGAACCCGCATTCAGTTGACGTAACTGAATATTTATTCATTCAATAAGATAAAAATTGGACGCAAAAACTACAGAACGAATTTTGATGTGGTTTTTATGTTTGAAAGGTCAGACTTACGCGTGTTTGATCACAATCGGTTAAGTAGAACCGGAGATATAGTCAAATACCATAAGCTAGTTGTACCTACTATAAAAAACGTTACAGGAATAGAACTCCCGATCCATAGACAACCTGTCAACGTTTAAATACCCTACCATAAACAGAAATTCCTTAAGAGTATCCAAACCCATATCTGGTAAAACTAATTTTCACCTGCAGTAGATTATTATGGGAGGCTGTAAAATAGATCTAGTGAAGCCATTGAGTGGAATCAAACCGGTTAGCTGCTATATTTAATAACAGCTGCTCACCCGTCATACTGATTGGTATACTTGAGATGCTAACGAAACTTGTACCATGCAATTTAATACTTTATTATAACGATACAGAGTAGAAAATTGAATGGCATAATGAATAACCGCAGCGTCCGCAGCTTGTAAATATTTTTTTAACCTTTGTAAGCAGCTGATGCGATCCAAGTTTTTGCACCGTTTATTGGAATTAGTTAACTTGGTAAGTACTTGTACTTGCCTACAAAGATGGCCACATCACATGGCAATTATTTATAACCGCATTATGCATAACCCGTCATTTTTTATAAGTACTCCGTGCCAATTTGTCGACAATTAAATAGTATTTCTATCCGCTTCGTCTTAAAAATTAAATTAATTGCAATTATTTATTAACTGTTCTTTGACCCGAAAAAAACGCTGAAATAAAGTTTATTATTGCGTTTAACTTAAATCTAATTACTTTGAATGATAATAATGCAGTTTTCTGCTTAGTAACATTTACTTGAACTTCTCGATAGATAGAAATATCTAACCACTTTAAAACCGTCCGAATACGAGTAGGACTCGCGCACGAAGGGTCCCGTCCGTGCCCGTACCGTATATTCGGCGACCGTATACCTATACGGTACGGGTCGTTTTGGAAACTCCTTTTCAATATTTATTTTTTTTTAATTTAATTATTTATTTTTAAAATAAATATACTTACTTACTATTATACAAATTATTCCGTGAATATTTCAAGTGTCTATCTGTTGCCGAGCAAAAAACGACAGGCATTTTCATCAGAAATCCAACATGGCGCCCAAAGACATTTTGCTGTATCAGCTGTATGTTAAAATATCAAAGACGCTTATCGTGTTCCAGCAGAGGTTGGTAAATCTTAAGATTCTTATCAACGAAAATGCCAAGCGAGTACTCTCAAATCGTTTTGAAACTTGTAACATGAGCGTACGAGACGAGCAATCTCTAATTAAAATACTGCTCATACTTCTCCAACATACGCTTTAGAGTGTTTTAGCGTACATATCGATAAACAAAGAACACAGTGACGTGCATTGTATGCAAATTTAAAAGCAATTTTGAAAGCAATCAGATCGAAGCTTAAGAGGTGCTCAATGTCATCTGTGATATATTGTTAAATACATGATAATTTCCATTCGATAGCATCCGACAACACAATGTGCTAAAGAGAACAGATTACAAAAGGTATTTAAAATCAATGACATTCACACTAAACTTAACTATCTACAGAACTTCGATATCGCCAGTGGTTTGTGGAGGTCAGCGGAAAAGTTCGATCGTTTCGGGTTAGATTGAAAGCCAACCCAATTGAGTCGTGAAAAAGTCCGGCGGAATACCTACCAACAATAAATGACTTCTCGTTCCTTCCACTCCACCAGGACGGTCTGGCGGAGCTGGGATTTGTAGGTCTCGATTTCTCGAGCTCAGGAATCCGTTCCGGCACCCGCGACTTAATGCGCTACTTGTAAAAGGGGCTGCAAGGTTTCGTATTCGTATCTAAAGATACTACTAGTACAGTGTAAAAATGGCCGGTTTCTGAATTGAGAAATTAAAGATAAGTCCCATCAACGCCTACTTACACAAACTGCGCAGTATAGCGCAGTAGGAAACTGTGCAAAAGTGCGCGTTGCCGAGACTTAACTTCAACTTCTCAATTCAGAATCTGACCATAAGAGATTGTTAAACTAGAGTAGTTGAAAAGTAGAGTAAATTTCGACATAATGCACTATATTTGTCAGAGTTAATAACGTCGATTTACTGCTGCAAAAATGTCGTAATTTATAGTTCTAATCATAACTTGTAAAATAGTTCAAAATGGTTATTATTAAAAACTTATCTTGCACGCCTTTTAAAATTTGGGCCGCCGCCGATATTATAATGTAAAGTTTTGTAACCAATGTAGAACATTTCTTTCTGGACTGCGTCTGTAAATGTAGCGAATTCCCTTGCTTATTAGATAACATGTTGACCCGAGGCCTCGGCATTAAGCAATTTAACCTATTTAATGGGTTCATTCAGTTGATTGTTGCAATCAACCGTGGCTCTGATTGATTGACGCTAGAGATGCCGCGACCGGTTATTTATAGCGAATAGTCGAATACCGATTAATCGTAATTCCCTTTGGCGTATAGTCGAACAACTTGCCATTATTATTTGTCATAAAAAAAGGAATATAAAGAAATATTTCCTCCATAATCAAATGTGAAACGCAACGCGAAGTATTGGATGCAGGGTACACATTGGGATGTCTGATTTGACATGACTGATTTAATACATGATAAACTTTTCATATTTGTGAACTTCAAATTTATTTTACATACTAAATATTCGCCGAATATTTATTAATACTAGCTATTACTTGGTATTCGGCGGATAACAGAAAAATATCGAGTAATGCCGAATAAGAGCGAGTATTCACGACTCTAATCGACACAATCTAGATGGAATTAGGACTCGTAATTGGTACAGACGACCCGGTTGATAAGTTTAATGTCGTTGTTTACTTCCATTATGACAACGACGATCTTTCATTCAGTATAAAGTTGTGAGTATTTTTTTTAAATTTCGAGTGGACAGTAACATATTTACTAGTCTATGCCCGCGGCTCTGTCTCCGTGGACACCGGGTTTCGCGTTTTTTTTATTATAATCTCCGGTACTACTCAACCGATTGTGATCAAACATGCGTAAGATTGTAAGTCTGACCTAAGAAAACCGCATCAAAATCCATTCAGCAGTTGTTGCGTCCATCGCTAACATACAAACATTCCAATTTTTTTTGTGTTCAGAATCATTCGTTATAATAACATAGATACCCAAAGTATTTTTTTACCCGACTGCCGAAAAAAGGAGGGTAATTAAATATCTCCAATGGACAGATACAGCTACTTTACAAGTTTATAACAGTTCAGATTTGATAATGACACATATAGTTAGGTACATCAGTCAGTTTACAGAATATTCAAGAATTATCTAGATTTTTGTTTCGGAAGCCTACATTCAGTATATACGAACACGATAGCGATGGCCGTCGATCGATACGCAAACATTACATAACACAGACTACTGAATTTTCATCCCACAAAACAAAATTTCCCAGGAGGCCTTACGAGTTGAACAGTAGGCAAAAGCTAGCAGCTTTACCTCATATGGACCGCTTTATTTATTAGCCAACCATTTAACTTGGCCCTTGAAAGTAGGACGTTTTCAGAACGGAGTAATTTTAATGCTCTTTTCGATTTATTGACGTAGTACTGCGAAACGGATTAGCCAGAACGCCTAATTTAGGGTTTACAGGGCCTTACGAACATCCTTGAGGCCAAACACAGTCACCTTCAAGTCTTCACCAGACGCTCGATTTAGTTCACCACATTTTCAAAATGCGGGATTTCTACTCGATTAGAAGAAAATTAAAAAAAAAAAACTTTATGTGGCATGATCTTTCGTGAGGTTATCAAACCTTTAAATCACTCATAGTTTGATTTGATTCGTTTTCAATTAGTTTTGAAAAATTAATATTATAAGTTTTCGTAAGCTCACAATATTTAAAAAACGTATTTTTTTTTAATCACGGCCCTGCTAACAACGAACGAGACTGGCGCAGGATTTTCTATCAGGATTCGGAGTGCAGACGGTTGTTTTTTGCAGTTGCTTTCGGCAAAGTCGACAAACAAGTCAAAAATAAGCCTGCATCCGATTTCAGTTCGCACTCTGGGTCCGCTTACTCCTTCACCCCCTTTCGATTTAACTTAATATACGTCTTTTATTTTATAACTCGTCAATTCTTCTAGTTGTGCCTGTACAAAATGGACGGTACACGTCCATGTAAAAGTGAATTGAAAGCTGTACACATAACCGTAGTCTGTAAACATACCATAAGTTATAACGCGGCAGTCACGATTCGATTCTCAGTCTGGTGCACGTGTATGTAGAACTGGTTTCATCGAGACGGGTAACGTTCGATGCTACACGGCATACCTACATCGATGTTAGTTGCATCGTATAACTAGTATCGATTAATAATCGAGAATTTCTTTTTGTTTTTAAAGGCGAAGGACGCAGTGTTAAAATTTTATGGTTTTTTATGACGATCTCTGTGGTGTAGCGGTAGAGCGGTCTACTGCTGAGTCAGAAGTCGTGGGTTTTATTCCCGCTTAACGCAAATATTTGAATGGGTGTTTAAAGTGTTTCGCCGCGTTGTAGAACTCATAACACCAGCTGGTTAGGCTATGCTTACTTAGGATAGGACTAGGACTCTAGACTCTAGATAGAGCTGTGTAAGGATGTCCTACAATTATTTTTGGTATAACATTTTTTTGTCATTTTCCCTTCTCTCCATCCAAGCACATATCCCGGTTCTATCCAAAGCTTGCACTTATTGAGCCCGGGTTCCAATATTATGACGTTTTGTAAATTCCTTTTTCATAGACTACCTTTACAGTATACGCGATTTGTGACTCTGACAGTCGAGGAGCGTAACCGTCAAAGCTATCTTTATGTCTGTATTTATTGTATGTTAATATCTAGTATGCATTGCGCGAGATAACGGTGCAGTACAGGTATACCCGCATTGGCCGTTACGCAATGTAGCACGCACTGTCCTAAATGCCATAATAGACGTGCCGGATCATAGGGAAGGTCGTGAGAAACGTTGATTTATTATTCGGAAGAGTTACGTTCGGATATCGCACAATTACTGCCTAACCTCCTTTCGGGCAACTAAATTGCTTTTGGACGTGAATTCGTTTTTAAATTTGCTTTTGCGTGTACAGCAGGGACTCTACGAAGATCTGTGTGGTCTAAGTCAACCTCATTTACTAGTTGGTATAAACCTGATGAAAATTGGACGAGACTCTGGTATAGACTTTTTCTCTCGGCGTTGGGAGTGTGGGAGGACAAATAAGAAGGTTTATGAAGATGTTTGGATGTATGTTACTCTATCATGCTCTAATGTTTGAACGAATCTGGTTTTAATTTGGCACAGGGATAATTTATTTAACATTACACTCCGGGTTAGAAAAGAGACGCGGTGTGTGGTTTTAGTCGCTTCGATTCCAACATAACCACTGGCGACGGAGGTGGTAGGTATCCATCGAGATTTCCATACGAAAAAAAAGGGAGGGATAATTTTATTATCCTTGGAATAGGAATAGGAATCCTATTCCAAGGATAAAATAGGATCCTACGAAAGCGAGAACGACGACAGAATTCCATACCAGCGAACCGCTAGTATTACAATAATTTCTGTCAGAAAAAACGACGCGAAATTTTTTACTTAACACTCTCTACCACTTAATCCATCCCCGCAACACATAATTAGCGATTAATTAATGAACAGCACA